>OY728152.1:134966329-136216329 GCA_963277665.1 Viscum album | reverse complement strand
TTGAGATTAATGTAAAATATTAATGAATTATTTCCATACAAATAATATAATATGATATATCAAATGGGTAGTGTTCTGAAATATTAGTATCCCACATTAAGATATGGCCAAAATAATGTATATCATGCACTATAATATGGACAACATAAATAACACTAATAAATTGTTTGGGGAATTGAACATGAAATCTCCCACTAGCATTAAAGCCTCAAAAAAATATTTCCATGTCACATAATATTATATAATATAAAATAATTAATGAACCCATTTCCAAAACCACTTGTATATGTCTTCCAAAATGTGTTTGGGAAACTATAAAAAAACATTACCATAAATCACATCATATGAAATACCATTGTAATTCCCATCCTAAACACCTTTTAGGTAAACTATAAAACATGTTAGAGTTATCATTAATTAAAATTCAATACTTGTTTAGTAAAACATAATTTACTACGCCATATGCCCTTACAGAATTAGAAAAAATATTTTTTTTTCTGAATTCATAAATATTTAACAAGAGTGTCCTCTAAGAAAAAATCATTATTACTCTAGATAAAAAGTATCTAGTGATCTTTAGAGAAAACATATTTCTCTTTACCTATTTCAAATAACAACATCATATGAAATAATTAATTTTAATGTGATCCCTTTGTTTAAGACATCGAGTGGCCATGGGACACATAGTTTTTTATTCCCATGTAACCTCCTCATAAATTCTCAATTGTTTATGTATATACTAAAAATTATTCTAAATAAATAACATGATAGTTTTCCAATCACCCAATAGATAAGAACATCATATATAATATATAGGTACTGTTATAAATTATAGATCATATCTAAATCAAGGGAAACGATATCATATTCATCATATGAGAGGATAAATCCCATATTCATTAAGATCCAACTAATAGCATGTCCAAAAAATATTAAATCACCCCGAAACCATCCAACTTGTATGGAATATAATTGAATGGAGTGAAATTATGAAGGTACTTATTTTATGTTTCCGACCAACCTCATTTATTAGGGACTCAAAATATGAACCATAAAACTATAATATAATAATTATATAGAGTATGACACTCCATGTGTTATACTCCAAGGGTCATCTGGTACACAATACAAGGTTTGTGCCTCATGATCATATTTCATATCACAATAAAATAATACTACTCACTCTAACATTGAAATATTTTCAAAACTTATAATCCTCTATGATGAACATCGATTAGGGATAACTTAAAGTCATACTTTGATAGGTCAACTATCATTTCAATTCATGATATATATATATATATATTTGAATGTAATAGAAAACAATGATTAAATATACATTTACTTGTTATATAACATGATGCATATTATTTTATTAAAACCCTTTAAAAATGTTTAATAAAACAATACATGATAACTTGACTAACAAGTTAAATATAATATATGGATAGAACATCATCATTTTTTTATGAAATGTTTTAGGCTTTTCTTATACTCATTACCACTCTATGTAATTCCATTTGTGTCTTTATGTGACCATCATATAAAATTATTCCACTAATATCCTTATTGAGTAAAATATACATGGAAAAGAAATTTTAATAATTAAAATAATTACAATTAATATTTATAATTTTGAACTCTTTTAGAATGTATTAAAAAACATTTACCATAAAATATTTATTGTTACTATGTGAATTACTATTGAGGTCTTGTTAATAATATCTCTATCTTCATCAACATTGAAATCCATAAAACCCATTCCCTAAAAAATTTCCTTTGAAATCATTTGTAACCTAATGTAGCACATTACATTTATTTTTTATTAACATACACATAAAATATTCAAGATGTTAAGTGATATTCACTATGTATTTTAACTAAAATAAACAATTATATGTAACATCCTAGGTAAATAATGAATATGATATTTTTGTATTTATTAATATTTGGGAATGAAATATTAATTTTATTTTAGTTGGGATGCTATGTTCAATGACGTACTCAACACACAACAATGGGGTTCTCCAATGTCTAATGTTGTACACAAAGATGAGTTATATTGAAAACATAATAATATTATAATATTATTATAAATGGTCATTAAACCCTAGCCGTTTTATTGGATGGAATGTACAGAACTAACCATTTTATTATTATAAATGTTTTTGAATTGTCTTTACCTTCATCCGATAAATGTTGTAGGATTAAAATGTGAATGAATCAAATGTTTACCATAAATACTCTAATATTGTTAAAATGTAGTTTTACCGCCTTTTGATGGTGAACCCTTTTTAAATATAGTTTTTGTCACATTTATATGTTTCATTTGACAAAATGAACTTATTATTTAGATGTGGGACATCAAAATTGACATTAGGTAATGTTTTGGTATTTTTTTTGATAATGTTCCTTTTTTAATGAATAGTAAAAAAAATATTGCTTTATAAATCAAAACATTCATTTAATAAAATTCATTTATATGGTTATATTATATATTTAAATGGTTTTAAACTATAATCTGATTATATTTTTAATATTTAATCCAATTTTGGTCGTTGGATGTAATTTTACTTTGAAATTGGACATAAACACATTCCCATCTTTTTGTAGTTTTTACTTATTAAAAACAATCTTTCTAGTTTTGACAATGGAAATTTATTTTAAATTAATTAATGAAACATATATTTTTTTAATTTGGTAAAATATACATCATTTTTTAATTCATAATATCACAATTATATTTGGTTGAATTATTAGTATTTTTTTGAGAACGATCATTTTTATGAATAGTGAAAACACTGCTTAGTAGTTAAAAACCAGACTTTTTCAATTATATAAAATTTTATAGCTTCTGTGAATTAAATTTAAAAAATCCAACATACTTGTTTTTCATCAGTAAATAAAATTTGGTTTTATTTGATGAAAATAATTTTTAGTGAATAGTAACATTTGATTTTTATTTCTCGCGATTATAGGTAAATATGGTAATTAAAGGTAAAAATAATATTATAATAATATATCATTATCTTAACATATGTCCATACATTATTCTATGAGTCGTTTTCGACCAATATAACCCTTAGTTAGAACTTTTGGCCTTTTAAATCCATTTGGTAATGATAATGACATTAATTACTTTTGATTTAAAGTAAAAAAATATCTTAAATATGTATTATTTTTCTAAAAAAAATTTAATGTCGTGATATATAATTTATATCATTGACTATAAATAATAATTAGAAATATAAAATTATTTCCTAGATCATGGTATTTTATTTATTTAACCAAGGGTTTAATATGTTAACAAAGGGTTCAATAAAGAAGATAAAAATTAAATAATAACCAAAACCTGTCCAATTATGATTGCATGATTTTATTTTGACTTATATTCATTGTATATTCATGTTTAATGATTTCTGGTCCCTTTGAAATTGAAAATCATTTTATAATAAAATAAGACTTCCAGACATTCTTAAAGAGCCCCTCCTCCCCTTTATTAAAGGTCACCATATCTATCCCATTACCCACACCTCTCAATATCCTTGAATCATCCAACCACTACTGAAATTATCTTCTAATATCCATATATTCCTCATAGAAGCTTTACCTTAGAAAAAGGCACTTCAAGAAAGCCTTTTGGTTCAAACCAAAGGGAGTTACCCAATTTAAATGTAACGTCTTCCCTCATGTTGTCTTCTATTATATTAATTCTTCAATCCCTATGCTCTTATTATTTTTTGATTACAAAAACAAACCAGAATACTAAATATACTAGGTTGTTGTTATGATAATGATTCTAACTACACTTCCACACACCTCCATCTAATGGATACGAAGATACCGTATCTGTGGACACTGAACTACTCTCTCACAAAATGAGTATTGTTCAATATTCTCCAAACACGTCTTATAGTGGCCAATAAGATGAAAATGTATTTATATGTGATATATATTATATTTATATAGTTTATATTTTCATGTATAGTTTTCATTAATAGTATACCTTTATAGTATCCACGATGGGTAAATACGATAATTTCATTTGAGAAAGTGCGGACAACCGCCCCCTCAGAGTGATATGACTAGTTAATACAAAATATGTAACGTACAAATGATGGTGTTAATGAAGTTATGTAACATATATAAAATATTATATTATACTGTAATAATAATATAACACTATATCATTTTTTTTTAATTCCTTTAAAAATGAAAAAAATGAAATGAAAGTAGTGTTCATGCCTACGTACGGCTTACTGTCTCCATGAATGGTGAATTTCATTTATTACATCCAAATGATATGGAATATTTTAAATACATATATACTAGATATATATTAAATTTAGATATCTAAATCATGAATATAATTCTGGAGATAATGGACTTCTGACCACATGGACAATTTGTAATTATTAGAAGTTAATTTTTTTCTCGAGTACCAAATATCGACCAAATGACCGTTATTAACATAAATGATTATATAGTGTCTATAAATTGTTAATAAGTGATATAAAATGAATTATAAACTTGAAAAAGGTTCTGAATCAAGTACAAATGAACTGCAGTTTATTATTCTGGAGATTAAAGAATGAACAAGTCAAGTCAGACACAAGGTAAGGGGTTTTCATATCAATCTTTATTCCCATGATATTCAAGCTATATTTTCAACTATTTCCTTTTGTGTGGTGTATTTATGTCACATTATTGAATTTCCTGTGTAATATAATTTAATTTATGGGTATTTACATCTTCATTGTAAGATCCTTCTTTGATGTGGTTTGTGTTTCATGAGTTACAAAAATGGTAAGGGAAACTTTCACTATCCTATTTTTTCGATGACCTATTTTATATTTTTTTCTTTTTCATTTTCCATTTTATTATATTGGGATATGTTCTTATATATCCTCATTTCTATACATTCATTGTCCATGGTATGAGATTCCCTTTTCTCTCTCACCAACTCATTTAATGAATTTTACTGTAACGTCGTCAGGCTATCGATTATTAATAAGACGACATCTTAAAAAAATTTCAAATATTTGGGTTAAACTTATAATACATGATTATTTAATTCAATAAATATGTGTGAATAAAATCTGATTATTTTACACTTAAAATCCACTTCTATTGGGTGTATTATTATTTATTTTTCCTTAATATAAGGATATGATATTTGCAATGGGCATTGTCTTAATTCACATTCCATTGAGACTTTTTTGTTGTTACAGACCAATTCACTTTCATATAGTATATATAATACATTTTGACATATTATATCATGAATATATTTATTCTCATAATATTATAATAATTTATTAATGTTATTCCTCCATTATTTGTATTCAATTGTGTTTCATTTGGTTATGAACCCTTTAACTAAAATATCATTTTAAATGTTTTAAGGATTTATTCTTGTGAATCATTCTTGTTAATGTCCATGTTTTAAAAATGATTTTAAAGATTTATTTTTATGTACATGAATGTTTTGAAAATAAAATATCATTTAAAATCTTTAATGTGTTATGGGAAACTTGAATCTAAAAATCCCATTATTAAATGTTTTAAATTATTTTTAAAATAGTTTGAAAAAGCATTGATTATGTCAATATATGAAAATGATATTTTTTTTATTTTAATGATGAAATGTATTCTTTTATTTATGTTTTTTTATGTGTTCTAAATATGTAATGGTTATTGGGAATTTTTTACATGTATGGGTGGTCCTGTGATAAACCAAATGTGGGTGAGCCCGAGATAGCCTTCCAATGCGTTGGGTAACATGATTGAGTTAAATGTTAATGTTTCTCCTAAGGGATTTAGGGAATATGATGTGATGGGAATTCCAAACATAACTCCCCATGTAGTTTTCAAAGATACGATATTAGTATGATATGGATGCCACAAGTTACCTTTATGATTTATGATTTCAATGTGTTATTTATAAATCATATGATTTTGTGAGTTATGTTAAAGATATTATGTTTTAAGATTGAAAAGTATGATTATTTGTTTTTGTATGTATTAATGGACTAATATATTCCTTCCCTATTTTATATCCTGAACTGAAATTTTTAGGTTCATCCCATGTTTTTGAATTTTTTTTCATAGGGTAAAAGGTAGGTTAAAAGAAATTATGATTCAAGAATATTTATATCATGAAAATAATTATTGTTCTATTTTTTGAATTTTTATTTTATGAAAAAATGGATACTTAGTAGAAGTTTCTTCATTGTAATATTTGAGATGTAATGTAATAATTATGGCTTAATTCTCTAAAAATCCATTCCTAAAAATATCCTCAAGGTAAATTCTTTACCGAACTCAAAATTATGTAATGTTTAATGCTAGGGCCTTATATTTTGTATCAGAGGTCAGTTTAGATAACATTAGAGGTTAGGGTGTTGTTAAATAAAAAGTGACATAACCATAATGGTTAGCTTATTAGAAAGTGTCATAGTAATTTAAGATAAATTAAATGAGTTTATGATTACATGAATAAGTATATCTTAGTGTTTTCCCACTCATAAGATAGTATATGATGATTTTATTGATATACTCATACTGACCTTTTTGATATAAGTAAATGGATGGATCTAAGAGGAACCAACATAACAATAGATGGGAAGGGAACAATAGTGGTTTTCTTAATTAGCAACTGAATGAAATGGGAGTTTCAGTGAGAACTCATGTGTTTAAAATAGGTTATGGTTTTTTTGAATAATTTATCTCATTTTTTTAAATGTTATAAAATTATATGTTTTTAGAAAAAGGATAAACTACAAGAAGTGTGACAACTTGTCACATCTGACAGGGCCATGGGAATCGAACCCACATCAATAGGGTGACCAGGGAGCATATCCTACCATTAGTGTACATGATCTCCCTCGTTAGTATTACTAATTATTTTTAGTTGAATAATTTTATGGATCAAGAAAAATTTGATTTTGGGAACTTATGATATATCAAATGGATATCTTTAGTATAGGAAAATTATTTGGTGATTAAGTTATAAAGTTTATTTTGAATACATTCATTGTTTTAGGAACACTATATGTTTAAGGAAAATAGAATAATATGGGGGATCATTTGTGGAGAAATGGTTGAAATTTTATTTTAGAAGAATCTGTGTTTTTATTGTGTAATTATAGAGATTTGGGTCATTTTAGTAAATGAATATCCAATCATGGATAATATGTCATTAGCTTAATTACACTTCAGTTTGAGATTTTAAGACCAGTCGATGTTATTTGGAGATAAATTTTATGATTTATCATGGAAGACGATGTGATAAAATCCATATGTATTTTGGGTTTCAAACATATTTTGGATCATTTGAAGAATTTTATCGACAATTTTGTATTGAATGGTCTTTGTGGAACTTTGGATCTAGTTTACTGAATTTGGAGATTAAGAGTTGTATTTATTTTTATAAAGGTTTATCCTTTTGGGGATTATTTTATCATGTACTAACCATTTTGGTTTTATTTCAATGTCCACTTACAGGGGAAATATATGGTTCATCTTTTGTGGATCATGTTATTCTCTTGAATTTGATTCTAGAACTCTAGGTGTGACCAAGTCGTCTTGAATATTCATCATTTGGAGAAAAGATGAGTTTTTGGTAGAAAATTATTAAAGTATGAAACTCTACTTGAAAAGTAAGTATTTTCCCTTATGTTATTAGTTAGAATCATAAATAAATTATTCAACATTATGAAAAAATAACTTAAAACAAAAACATTATCATTTACATTTCCTAGTAGGCAATCAAATACAATTTAACCTATCATATGTTTTGGGTTTTCTGGTGGTTAACTTTCTCCAAGTCTTGTTTTCTATCACTCTCTATCAGAACATGACACTTAATTTCTCCTCCAAATACATGTTTTCATGGAATCCTAGTATAAGTTATCTCTGGTGACCATAGTACTTTGATTTATTTCTTTTAGAGTAATAGTTTTACTGAATCTTTTTTAGATGTGGGACTTTAAATGACGTCTCCAAACCCAATTTTAAAATTGTGAAGACACAATTTCCAAAATTGGGGAAGGATGTAACATCATAAGTATATAAAGAATATAAAATTTTCATATTTATTAATATTTGTGAATTAAATATTAATTTTTTTTAAAGGGGATGATATGTTCAATGGAATACACGACACACAATAATGGGTTCCTCTGAAGACTTAAGTTTCACACAATTCTGAGTCATATTTAAAAAATAATAATATAACATTAATATTTTAAATGCTTGTTAATACCTTGCCATTTATTATTAGTAATTTATAGAGAAAACAATATTATGATTATACATGTTTTTTAATTTTCTTTACCTTTATCCAATTAAATTTAATGTCTTAATATTTGAATGAATCTAATTCTTAGCATAATTACTCTAATATTTTTCAAATTTAGTTTTACTGATTTTTGATGGTGAACTATTTTTAAATATAGTTTTTTTAACTTATATATATTTAATTTTACAAAATAAACAACTTATTTAGAATCCGGATATCAAAATTTATCTTGGGTAATTTTTTGATATTTTTCTGATAAAGTTTGTTATTTTATGAATAGTAAAAAATACTCCATTTGAAGACAAAAATAAATTTTCTTCTGATTTATTTATTTAGATATATTATCTTTTTAAATGGATTTAAAGTATAATTGGATTATAGTTTTACCATTTGATCATCACGATAAGTAATTTCACATTGAAATTGGACATAAACACATGTCAATATTTTTGTTGTTTTTACTTATTAAAAACACACTTTCTAGTTTTGAAAATGGAAATTAATTATAAATTAATTTATGAAACATCATTGATTTTAATTTGGTAAAATAGAAATCATTTTTTAAATTTTAATAATAAAATTATCTTTGGTTGAATTGTTTTTATTTTTCTGAAAACGTTCATTTTTTTGAATAGTTAACACACCGCATTGTAGTTAAAAAAACTGACTTTTCCATTTAAATGAAAATCTACTACTTCTACGAATTGAATTTAAAAAATCCAACATACATGTTCGTCAGCATAAAATAAAATTATTTTCAATAAGATGAAAATAATTTTTTGTGAATAGTACCTTTTGATTTCTATTTACCACGGTTAAAGGTAAATAGGGAAATTCAAGGTAAAAATAATATTATAGTAATATAAAAGTATGTTTAAACTTGTCCTAACATTATTACATGAGTCATGTCCAAAAAATAAAATCCTTGGGTATAACTTTTGGCCTTTGAAAGCCATTTGCGTAAGATAATGACATTAATTACTTTTTATTTAAAGTAAAAATAAAAATATCAGAAAAATGTATTATTTTGAAAAACAATTAATGAGTTGTAATATAATTGATATCTTTGACTATAAATAGACATTAGAAATATAATATAATTTCATACATCATGGAATTTTATTTATAATTTTTATACATCATATAAATAAATCTATTTATGACACAATGATGATGTAATGATTACCTCATTAATGAATTTTTAAAATAAATGAGATTATAAATATTAAAATAAATTTAATTTAAAATTTTTTACGATATAAAAGAATTTTTGAGATGAGTATGACTTGTTATATTTTAATTAATTAATTTTTTTAGAAGAATGAAGTTGGTTTATATTTTAAAAAAATTCAGTATATGAATAGTATTAAACTTGACATAAATGTGTTTTTAAATCCATTAATATTTTATTAAATGATAAATTAGTCTGAAAAATCTAATATTAGTCCAAATGACATATATGATTATAAAAATTTCATTAACGTTCTATTTTGGATCTCGTGGAATTTTATAGTAAATATATCAACCATATATAATGGATATACAAAAAGACGTGCTAAAAGTTAAATAAGTTAACAAGGGGTTAAATAAAGATGATAATGATTAAAATATATCCAAAACTAGTATAATTCTTGTTGGATGATTTTATTTAGATTTAAATTCATATTATATTAGAATTTAATGAGTTTTGGACCTTTTTAATCTGAAAATCATTTTATAATAAAATAGTACTTTGAAACTTTCCTAAAGAAATCATCCTTCCTCTTATAAAAGGACACCACTTCTATCCCATTACTCACACCCATAAAAATACTAGGATCATCCAAACTCTGCCCAAATAATCTCCCAAAATCCCTATATTCCACATAAGAAGACATTCCTTGGGTTGAAGGCACTTTAAGAAAGCCTTTTATTTTAAACCAAAGGGTGTTACCTGATTTAAAGTTAATGTTTTCCCTGAAGTTCTCTTCTTTTACTTTACTTCTTTACTCCCAATGCCCTTATAATTATTTTTTTAGATAGTAACACATATCTCCAAAATATACTAGGTTTTTATTATGATAAGGACTCTAACAAAACTTCAACACACCTCCATATAATGGATACGATCATACTATTTCTTTGGACGACAAACTACTACCTCACGAAATGATGATTTGTCAATATTCTCCTACCACATCTTATGGTCAAAATTAATATATAACTATATTTCTATGTGATATATGTTATATTTATATTGGCTATATGCTCATTTATTTTTCACTTATAGCATACCATTTTGGTTTCCAAGGTGGGTAAATACTGTAATTTTATTTGAGAAAGAGCGGACTACTGCCCTCTCAAAGTGATATGACTCATTAATACCATACATGGAATTTATAAAGGATGGTGTAAATTAAAATATGTAACATATATAAAATATGATATTATTCTGTAATAATAATATACATATGTATAATTTGTTTTTCATTCCTTTAAAAATGAAAAAAATGAAATGGAATTATCATCCATGCATATGTACGACTTACCGTCTCCTTGAAGGGTGCATTTAATGTCTAATATCCTAATGATATGGACTATTATAAATACCTATATACTAGATATATATTATATATAAATCCTGAATATAATTTTGGTGATAATTTATATTTGACCACATTCTAAAATTTGTAATTATAAGTTGTTAATTTTTTACTCAAGTACCAAATATCGACAAAACAATCATTATTAGCTTAAATGATGATATAATGTCTATAACATGGTAATAAGTGATATAAAAGGAATAATAAACATGAAAAAGGTTATGAATCAAGTATAAATTAACTTTATTTGATTATTCAGGACATTAAAGTAAGAACAAGTCATGTTGGACAGGAGCTATGGGGATTTCATCTCACTTTTTATTTTATTGAGATTCATGCTATATTTGAAACTATTTCATTTTTTGTGGTGTATTTACTGCCCATTATTGTATTAATTGTGTAATATAATTTAATTTATAGGTATTTAAATTTTCTTTTTATGATCCTTCATTCTTGTGGTTCATGATTTGTTTATTACCAAATCGGTAAGGGAAACTATCACCGTCCTCTTTTTGTCAAAGTCTTCTCTTATGTTATTTCGTTTTAAAAATCCATTTTCTTATGTTGGGATATTTTCCTATATATACTTTTTTATGTACATTTAATTTCCATGTGATGAGAGACCCTTTTCTCTCTCATCAACTCATTTTTAGAATTTTAAATTGAAGTTTTCTAGGATGTTCGATTTCTATAAGGGAACTTCATAACCCAATTTCAATTATTTTTGTTAAACTTATACTTATTGACTATGAAATTCTATTAATATGTGTTAATTAAATATAATTTATTTACTCTTAATATCCACTTATATTTGGGTGTATTATTATTGATTTGTCCTTAATCTAAGGATATGATCATCGCAAAGGACGTTGTCTCAATTTACATTCAATTGAGCCTTTTTTGTTGTTATACCACAATTAACTTTTATATTGTGTATATATAGACCGTTTACATATTATATCAAAAATATCCTTATACTCATGATATTATTAGCTTTGATAAATGTTATTCCTCAATAATTTGTATTCATGAATCTATCATGTTTTTAGGAACTCTTTAACTAAAATACCATTTTAAATGTTTTAAATATTTATTCTTATAAATATTTCTCAATAATCTCCATGTTTCAAAAATGTTTTTAAGGATTTATTAATATGGAAATGAATGTTTTGAAATTAAAATATCCTTCAAATGCTTCAAATTTTTATCTGACACATTGATTTAAAAATCACATTATTAAATTTTTTAAATTGTTTTGAAAATGGTTTGATAAAGCATTGATTATGTAATTATATTTAAATGATATATTTTGATTGAAATGTTGAAATGATATTTTCTTTTATGGTTGTTTTATGTGTTATGAATATGTTATGGTTAGTTGGAATTGATTACATATATGGGTGGTTCTATGATAAACCAAGGGTGGTTGATCCCGAGACAACTCTCCAATGCATTGGGTAACGTGACAGAGGAAAATGTTAATGATTCTCCTAATACATTTAGGGACTATAATGTGATGGGTATTCCAAACGTAACTCCCTATGTAGCTGTGATAGCAACAACATATGTATGATATTTATTCCACAAGTTACCTTTATGATTTATGATTTCTATGGGTTATTCATAAATCTTATGTTATTTTGAGGTATCTTAAAGATATTATGTTTTATGATTTAAAAGATTGATTATTTTGATTTGTATTTATTCATGGACTAATGTTTTCTTTCCTTATTTTATAACCCTGACTGATCTTTTTAGGCCCATCCCAGTTTTTTGAAATGTTTTTCACATGGTATAATCCTGGGAAATAGAAAAGAATAATTCTAGAAGATTTATATCTAGAAAAGAATTATTTTATTCTTTGAAGAATTTTTAATTTATGAATAAAATCGATAATAAGTAGAAGGGACTACATTGTAATATTTGAGATGTAATGTAATAGTTATGGCCTAATTCTCTAAAAATATAAACCTGAAAATATTCTCAATGTGAATTCATGGCCTAACTCATGATTATGTAATGTTTAAGGATGAGGCCTTACATTATATTTTATATTTTATGTTTTAAAATTATAAATATAAATCCACTAGCCTCTTGGAAATTTTATTTTTTAAAATAAATTTATTAGATACAATAAATCCATTATGAATAGAAAATAATTCATAATTACTTTTATTAATAATATTTAAGAAACAAAATATTATTTATGTATATAATATTTAATTGAATGATTTTTCTGTTGGTATTGGAATTTGATATCAAATGCCTGGATTTAGGATACCAGATTTAGGTCATTACATTTGGTTAAATAGATTTTATATTGCCTTAGTTTTCAGGGAGTTGAAAAAAATATTATAATTTACAGGAAATCCATTATAAGATCATGTCATTATATTGAACTATTTAGGTCCCTAAATTTCATATAAAAATTTCTCGAAGGTTGAAAAAAATGTAATTCTCTAAAAAGGTGATCACTAGGGGAAATAACCAATGTTAAAGGGAATATTTGATATCAACAGTTACAATTCAATGTGGTGGATTTTCAAAAACGTCAGAGGATTGTTTAACTAGGAACATTGAAATCTATTTTGAATAAAAGGAAGTTGAGAACTCTTTTAAAACTACATATATGACCCAAATAATATACCCTAATTGAGGGAAGTGGACCATAAACATTAACAGTGAACCAGAATATTCAACAGGATTTATATCTACTCAAGTGATTAGAAAGTGTTAATCCAACATAGTAAATCTCTACTAATGAATTTTATAGTTTTTTGTAACTATTATACATCAAATTAATGAAATGAATGTAATTTTTTTACTCTTTTATGGGTATGATTTATTTTCCTAGTCACATTTATCTCTTTTGTTCATTAATTACATTATTTTCTTATGTTTTTTAATTTAAATTTTATTTTTAGGTGTTCTGGTTAGTTTTATTGAATTGTGACGGGGTGCACTTTGTCCTATGAGTATAGTTTGAAGTCTTATTAATTTGGGTAGAATTGTTGATGAAATATTATAGAGGTTTTCATTCCAACGTGATATTCTTCTGATGGGTGATATTTTGAGGGATTGAACATTCTTCAAAGGGGTGTCACATGGAGACCTCATTCCCAAAAATTAGATTCAAATAAGTGGTTCTTGATTTGGAGGAACAAAGTTATTATTCGTTATTATTATCTTAACACACAGTAGGTAAACTCTTGTTTTTATTAATATTAACATGATGGAATTTTGTTTTATGTTAGTTCACTATAAATGGAAGTTAGTGTGTCTAATGAATGGAAATTAAAAGTCGATATTTTAATGGAAACTATTTTGGATTCCATTGAATATAGATAATGAATCCTCTAACTCAAAAAAAACAAGAGAACCAATTAACTAATGAGTATTTGGAGAAAATTTAAAATGTAAAATGGAAATTAATTAAGAGAAAGGAACCTAGGTTAATGATTATTTAACAGGCACAAAATGCTTCCATTTTCATTCATACTGTGAAAAAATAGTATAGATCATGAAAATCCATTCCCATATGTATGAAAACTTAATGACACTTTGCAAAGAGTTCATGATGTGATGGTTGTTCAACATGATTTTATCATAGTTAAGACTTGAATTAGATCACATGAATGATTTAAATAAGATATATGGGTATCAATAATCCGTTATGTTGATATTAGAAGGTAATTTGTAGGTGCTAAATCAAAAATTATATCTTGAAGTGAGATGGGATGTGATGGTGACTAATGTTAGTAACTCTTATTTGTATTTGAGGATGTATAGAATTTGATTCTAAATAATGGAATTAATTATAGTTTTTTCCAAGAATCATATTATAGTGATCATTATTTTTATTCATAAGGATAGTGACCCCAAAAAAGATATCAAAAGAATCAATAAAAAGATAAATATTGAAAAATAAGTCCAAAAAATTTGGTTGGTCCTAGCCTTATGTGTTAGAGTTTTAGGATGAATGAAAATATCATAAATATTTTCATATTTCATAATGAAAATTTTTTTGGATCATAATATTAAAAAACATAAAACTCTAAAATTAAAACAGATGGAGATAATAAATCATTCATTAATAATATTTATTCAATGGAATAATGGAATTTTATTTTTGAGAGTTTTTATATTAAGTAGTAGAACCTGGATTCATGGGGGATTATGAATCAACATGTTTTAGTAAAGTTCATTTGGAAGATCATAATGCATTTTATATCCTCATAAAATTGTGTTAAAGTATACAAATGAATAATAGTGGGATCTTGAGACTTAAAGGAATTATACATGTCATAGAAATATAAAAGAACATTTTTTCTATAGTTCATCTTAGTGATGTAGGATACATTAGGGCATTCATAAATAGAGTGTTGAATGTGACTCAAAGATCCATGTTGATTTCATGAGGAATTATTGATAATACCACCGATTGGACTAGAATTATAGATTGGTTCATAATGGAAGAAACCACATCTACCAAGGACTTAATTACTTTGTTAAAATGTCTTAGTTATCATAGTTATAAGTTTATTAAATTTTTTATGTCTAGTTTCATAAAAAATCCTGATCACAAATAAATTTGATGGTGTGAATGCTTTTATAGTGAAATTGAGAACAATTTCCTTCACATTTAATAGATTGAATCCCTGAGTTTGGATTTTAGAACCATTTCATATACATGTTTATGGATATTATCTTATACAATATCATAGTGGTTATAATTTCATTTAAACATTTAATGATGATGTTACATGATAATATTTTGTTAAATGTTTTAAATATATGCATAATTTTTCCAATATTTAATTCAATGGAAATTTATCAAAGAAAGGGGATGTGTTTGAAAGTTGATGTGTATTCATTTAGACATTGATGGTGAATACACAATACACAATATTAGAAACATCTCTCAGATAATGGAGATATGATATGAGAATACAATTCTAGGAACACTATTGATAAATGTTTTTTCTAAAAAGATTAATCAAAATTTGACTGAGAAATCATGAAGCATTGGACTATATCATATAATTTGCATGGAAGTTTTCCTGTCAAAAATAGACACATCTGTATACCATATCATTCGGTGTCCTTCATCAATTTTTTTAGTAGAAACATCCGTAGGAGAGATGGTTTGGTAAATGGATAGATTTTATCCATATTAAAATAATTAAAAAAATTTAACATATTTTCATCAATAATAAGGATAAATAAAATCACATGGAAAAATTTAAATTTAATTTTTTTCATTGGGTATGGAGTTAAAAATTTAGGATTTTAGCTTTGGGATAATGAATTAATATAATTCATTTACATCATATATTTTATCATCATGTAAAAGTTTCTATGGAATTAAATGTACGAGGTTGATAATTTTTTATAGAAATGAATAAATTATATATTTCCCTATTAAACTATAAAAATATACCAAAAGAATACATCTTTTTACCAACTCATGTGAAGGTATTGAAATTCCTATAGTGAGGCTAGTGGAAGATATGATAGAAATGTCATAAACTATTGAAGCATGAGTTGGAGTATCGAAATTCAGATCTCTAAATGAAAGAGTAGGTGAAATTTTTTTAGAGAGGATAACAATGTTTAGATGTTTTAACAGATTTAAAATACTAGTTTAGTTGATTGGGGATGATTTAAACATAATGATTTCAATTGATTCTTGTGATCTATAATTCTTAGAAGAAGTAGAAATGTATAGTGAATCAAAATAAAAGATGTTAGTAAGGTATAAATAAATGTATAATTTAATTAAAATCTGACTTGGGAAATGACTGATTAATCTATATGGAAACGAGCACAAGAGAACAAGTGGGATTATTGTTCTATGTAATAGGATTATGTAAATATATAGTTCATGTCATATCCAGTGGTAAAGGTATTTTAAAAAAATCAATGAATTTGATTTCAGAGTGATATTTTCACTAGTGTATAAACAAGAAACATTCTAAAAATGATGAGTATGGGGGATAAAATTATTTATACATATAAAATATATATACAAAGGAACCATTCATTTATATTTATTAATATGATGAAGTTTACATAATGAAACTAGTAGTTATTATGAATATTGGGAATTATAATTTCGATTATTAATTGAAGTAAATTATTAATTGGATAAATCACACACTGAGACAATGGGATTGTATGTTTGATGGTTTTATATTAGTATGGAAATTTAAAATGAATTATTCATATCTATTTTTTTGTAGAATTTAGAAGATTATAAATTTCGAATATTAATCTTTCTTATTGATGACATGTTCTTGGTGGTATTAGAGGTTTTGAAGACACATAATCTGAATTGTATATTGTCCACATTATTTTAAATGTAAGATCTTACAAATTAAAAAAATATTATGGAAGAGGATTGAAAGGGGTAAAAAATATTGTACATTTTTTTATACAATAGACAATATATCGAATATATTATTGGATTTTTTATTGACAAAGTGTAATCTTATATAAAACCCTCCTGTTGTAATCTTCATATTTTCTAATTTATAGGCACCAATTAATGGTGAAGAAATATCATACATATACTAATATTTATTTTTGTTAGTGGAATGAATATTTTTTATGAAATGATTTGTACACGTATAAAAATTTATATTGTTGTGATTGTTGTAGGACACATTAAGTTGAACCCTAATGTTGATCACTGGGAATTTATAATGTGGATAATCTGATACATGATAGTATCTGAATAAACAACTCTATTATTTTGAGAGGAAGATATATTATATATATTTATATATGAAGAATATTATGGAGACTTGGATACCTTTAAGAGCATGAACATTCTTTATTTTAACTATTCTTGGGTAGTGATACATTATATATTCTGAAAACAATGATTTTTTAGGGTATATATAATCGAAGTGGACTATGTATCTGTAATGAATTTTGGGATGTATTTTTTGATTTTATGTGCTTTCTAATGGAACATTGAATAACTTGTGGAGATATAATTTTGTTCTATGAATATCATTTTGTGATTCACTTCAATACAAAAAATTATGATACATGCATGGAAATAGCATATTGACCTAATGTAATAATTTATTAGAAAAATAATGGAGGATGTTGTTTTATTCCTCTAGAATCCGTCAAAAATTAATAAAACTAGTGGTTATGCTCACCAAAGCATTATTTTGAGGATGTACGAGGTAATATCTTTCCTTAGTTTGGCTTGGGTGAATGGTTGGAGGGCGAAGAACATTGAGTGATAGTGTGGAAGTGATGTTTCATTTTTTCTAATGTTATGGAGTGTCTAAATGGTACACTAAAACAATATTCAAGTGGGATATTTTTATGATGTGAAGTTATATTTATATCACACGACTTAGGTCACCAAATTCATATCTGTAGATTTATATCACCGAAAGATGTACTAGACCATTGTGCAGATAGTGGAGAAATAAAATTAGAAGGTTATAATGGAACCATGGGATGTTTATATATTTTAATTGATCTATGTAAGAAAATGAATTTTGAAATTATTAGTGTATGAGGCTAACGAAGCATATGTGTCTAAATATTGTTTAATGGGGAAATAATTTGAAGTTAAAGTTTCTACCATAGATAAATATTAACCATTGAAGATGGAGTATTTTCTATATATATTAGAGGTTAGTGTACTGGTATGATCAATGAAGGATTCCTATAAAATTAAGAGCGGACCTTATAGAACTAGGTATCTATGACAAGAAGTGTATACCTTTATTGAGAATTGTTTACCATTTGGGTAAACTATGAATCAGAATATATATAGATAATTTTATCTATGTAGGGAATTAGATTATATTAATCCTCTATAATGAATCATAAATAATTAATTTTTTTTGTTTTATGTAATTCTTGTACGTTCAATTAACATATCAAAACCATTAGTATTTCTCCAATGAACATAAGACCCATCTTATAATTCATGTTAATACCATGGATTCCTTTCATACTTTATGATCCTTCATTGATCTTAATTTCCATTTTTATACAAATAATATTTGGAGAGTTTTATTGAATGTGTTTCATGGTCAAATTTGTGTGCTTCATAGGATTAAATCTCTTACAACATCTAATATGTTTAGTTGTGTATAATTCTAGAACTTTTCATCCAATTTGACTGAACATTTGGTGGGTTTATCATCCTATTATCAAGGGTAGCACCAATTACCCCTTCCCAAGATTTGGATTACATTTTAAAAAAAATTCTTCATTATTGAAAATATTCCACTAATGATTCTACCAATTTAGTTACATTTTAAAAATACTTTGGATAAACTATGTCATCTTTGATAAAACACATATATCCTTGTCTTCTATTCTAGTATGTTATAAAATCTGATGAATCATGAATAATGTGAATTAAATCTATCATTTCAATTTTTTTATAAAAACTCCATTTTAAGTAACAATTTAGGTTTTAAAATACTGTATTAAATATAAAAACTCATATCCTTTATTTATATCCATATTAAACCAGTAGATTTATATTCATTCACTCTAATGACATACATTTTTTATCACCATTTGAATGAAAAATGCACATTATGTTTATTCATTTCATTATATTAAACTATTTTATTCTTACAACATTTTTTGTGCATACCTTTTATATGAGATTCCACTAGTAATAAAAAAATAGATTTCTGTAACACTAGTACCTAAAATAGAATTTCAATGGAGTTTCATAATCTCTTATAAGTATTCTAAAAATTTCTACCTAATGAGAACATTTTCCTTCCCTCATTATATATTCTTTAGGTTTTAGTAAACTTAAGTAGTTAATTGAAAAAACATTGTTTGACTATCTAACTTACATTTTTCTTTTGATTTTCACTTTTCAACAACTATTGTCAACAAAGAACTAAAACCAAGACATATCATTTTTGGCCATCTATTTTCAACTCTTTGAGAAGATAAGATAATGTTTCCTATTACTCATAATTGTTAGATAATTTCCCAAAAATTAATATATAATGAATTTTTTAACCCCAATAAGCCTAATATGATATCTTTAGTCTCACTATGTAATTAATATACACAATAATATTGAATAAATTAGTTGAGAAAAAATATCACCAGGTCGTTTAACATCTAATTCTTTTGAAACCTCAAGTGATTAATTTTATGATTCTCATAATCATATATAATAATTTGTGGATGTATATCAACATTTTCCTACTTAGGAATGTACTAATTAACACATTGAATATTCTTATTTCAAAGGAGAATTTATTATGTTTTTCACTAGTCAAAGATGTTGATTTTGATAACCTTTTTTTCCCACAGATTTGTCTCAAATCAAGTAGGTTGATTTATCTACAAAAAATCATTTATATATTAGTGTAATTTTTATATACATTTAATAGGGAATTATATTTCATTTTCTATAACAAAAATGATGAACACTTTTAAAATTTACCTCATAAATTTGTGGTCAATGATCCATATTTCATCAAGAATTACATCGGTTAACCATGAAAATTAGAAAATATTATATATATTTGATAATAAACTAAAACATATCATATATGAATCATGGATATTTTATTGGATATCCCTATTTAAATCTATGATATGGGTTATGTAAACATGATTCCCCTAATATCATTAAATGTTTGGTTCCTTGATTGAATGCATCCCATGTCATAGTCCATGAAAGTGGCACCAAATAGTAGGGGTCACGCCATTATTTTACTTTCATACAAAATATTATCCATTATCACCCATTTCTATAACATCATAACTAGTTTCATAATCATGTCCCAAAAATGTTCCACATTGTATGGAATCTCACACATAGTATTTTAAGGGGATTTAATCTCACCAACTTATCATATGTTATTATATTAAATTCTATTTTTTTAATTTTCCAATAAAAGGTCCAATTTTTGGATGACTGGGAACTCATAAAAGCATGAACCGAAAACAAAGATATGACACCATAATGATGTTTTTCGATTATTAAAAAAACATATCAAAATATTTGAACTATGATCCTTTTTGAGACACTAGTGAAGTTTAATGTTATCCTGCTCTAACTCACTATATAAGAGATCTATAAAGATATATGTAATCTTATCATAGGTCCTGTGATACTCTTCCATAGTTATATAATAAATATTTATTCAACCAATGATTCATTTTGGAATTATATTCCTTCCAATGAATCACTATGTTTACACCATATTGATAGATAACATTTACACAACACATGACATGTCCTACTAACCCAAAAGGGTATACAACTATATTTATAGAAATCTAAATGCACCACAAGAATAAGGTATATAATAAAATTAATATATAGGCATATAATCATATGGAATAAACCGCACTCACATGAAAAGCATGGAGAAACATATATCCAACCCATAAATTTCTAGGGAAGGCATAATCCTCTAGGTTGACAAGTATTAAAACTCTATGATCCACATATTAATGATATGTTTCTCAAGAGATACCTCAATCACATAAATATTCTAATAGATCCAACATATATACTATAATAAACAAAATAATTCAATATTTTAACCTAGTACAGTCTAAATTCAAGGTATATGAAAACTAAATCAGTTATCATGTATTGGATTTAACTCTACAAAGGGATGTATAACATTTTAATTTTTTTTAATTATTTATACTAAACCATATAATAACTCATGGTTTTATGATTACATATATGGATATTGTAAACAATAAGTTAAAAATTGAACAATTTATAAACCAATACATGAGATAAAAATTTAATAAAAACATCATAAATCTAGAAATCATAAAAACTTTATAATCCAATAACACATTATATGAATTCAATAATTATACATAAATATAAACCTTATATTTAATTTCCAATATAAACTTCTACATATTCTCCATTAAATTGTATTTAAATTAAATATATGATTTTAAAAGAAATATAGAAATTATATATTCTAATTCTATAATGTAAAAGAAATTTATATTATTAATATCACAAATTTTATTTAATTTAATATTAGATTATACAAATAATAAAAAATTCTGTTTATGGTGGTTAAAAAATGTTCACCACTAATAGCTTTAAATTCAACAACTCCAATTAATTTTATGAACTATTAGTAATTAAAAAATAAATTTCTTTATATTTTGGCCTTATATTATATTTTTTAATCCCTTTATAAACTTCTCTTATATGTTCAAATAAAAAAATTATATTTAAACTATGATCCAAGTTATATAATTTGAAAAACATGTCTTAATATTGACAATTGTAATTATAGAATATATATTTAATTGTTTTTTATTAGAATTATTTAATTTACTTGAAGAATTTTATAATTAATAAATTCATAAACACATATAAAAATAAATTAAATATACCAAAATAACATTTTCTACAATTGATAAACATTTTTGAAATCATATAACTCAATTCATTTATTGAAATATGGAAAAATTATTTCCCCTTTATATATCATATTTTACTGTATATGTAAAAAACATAAGATATATTTGATAAGGTCACAATGCCAAAACCATTTATGTTTTATCAATCATATTTTTTTATTGATAATGATTAATCCACCTTTGATGGATTATATAAAACAAAAACCAATAACAGTAGGTATTCATAGAATATGATCTGCCATTGGGTAAGAAAAAATTGGTGGTGAAGAGAGTATTTTTTGATATATGGTTGGGTTTCCATTATATGACACTAATATTTATTTACAGGGATCCTTATAGTCATACTATAATGATCCTCATGATGTAACTTATGTTTTTTTAAATTCTAAATGATTGAACTACATCAATGTTAAGATATCACATATTATAATGCACACCCAAATTGGATTTTAGGATATCACATATCACAAGAACAAGAACTATACCAAATTTGGATCCTATATTACGATTTGAATAATGAAAACAAATATATTCCTTAAAAAAATTATTTTATGAATATAACAACAACATATTTATATGATACCATTAATGATTTTCTAATGATTGATTAACATTCAATCAACATAATAGAAACAAAAGACACAAATTCACAATTACATCCAGGCAATAAATTGAAAACATATAAAACAAATAATAAAGTATGTGTTACATGTACCTTACACTGATGATTTTTATCTCATTAGTATTCATTTAATATTTTTTAGGATAATACTATAGATGTAGTTAAAGGAGTCACCCCTAAATGGGATATCAATGGGTTGAAATTTAATCATGGATCATATGACGGGAATTCTCATCAATTCCCAAGGTATTTTGGTTCATCATGATGGAAAAGATAAGATGATATATAGAGATTTAGATCATCAGTATAATATTTTTAAATGAATGATTTCCAATACCCATTACTCATATAACCCTTTATGATTCTCATAAAAAAATAGATATTGTATACTATGATATTTCCTATAGATATAACATTTATAAAGGATTTAGAATTTAACATATATATATTTTTCTTATGAATATATAATCAATGATGGATACTTAAGTATAGAAATTTTATTGATGACTAGATAAGAATAAATAATAATTCCAATAATGGATTATAATGAGGGATGAAATGAAGTATAATAATATAATGAGACTAGGAAAGGATGTCAAATTGTTAATATATATCCTATGAATACTTGAATAATGAGATTCATAATTCAATATAGATTCAATCTTTTAACCATTGGTTAGTTGAACATTTATATGAATGATTTCAAAACCAAATTACATACTCACATAGTTTCGTATAGAGAGGAACTAAACATGAATAAAATAGTTTAATTTAATTCTAAATATATGGGACTCCACAATGGAAAATTATCATATATTTGACTAATTAATAATAAAATTGTGGTCACATTTTTTAACTTCATGCAATTAGCATGAATATTCCAATGATCTAATTCCATATGATTAGGATATTAGGAAATTCAATTTAACATCATGTAGTCTAGAAGATATGTAAGGACTGTTTTGTTAATGTGAGGTACACCAAGCCATGTAGGTTAAATTCCTATGGGATATGACATATTTCATGATTTTAACGATATATGATATGGAAATCATGTATTAAATTTTATGATCATGAGATAATGATCCCTCTATGAAATTTAATGCCATGCATGATGGATGATATTTCATGTAATTTAAGGTCATGCAATGAGGATCACATGTTCAGTAGTTTATAATAATGTGATAATGACCACTCCAAGTGAAATGAATGATATGTCCTTCAGTTTAATATCATGAAACAATGACATCATTCCATTTAGTTTATGTGCATCTTAAAAGGAATTAGAACCATGTTGTGAATTATCATGTGTGATGATTCTTATGAAATATCATATTTGTAAGGACTGAAATGTGATCTCGATCCATGGTGAGTGGAGAATAAGCTCCATTAGAGTAGACCCAATGTATAATGTGATTTCACTCTAAATTGGATTCTAATTTTGGATTTTTTAATCCTTGTATTATAGACATACTCCACACTAATGTCAATTCTCCTTTAATAAATGAGTGGTGTCAAATCATTATGATAAAATGTTCTTATAAATGATAGTGATGGGACTCAAAGATATGAAATTATTATATTATCTTCTCATCATTGTTCCTCAGCTTTTCTACCCAAACATATCATCATTCTTCTCCAGTCAACTATTCATTATTTATTTTCTTGAGAATGGGTAACTTTTCCTCATTAAGCTATGCAACTTTGGATTTTGAAATTACATAATATGATGTTTAATGGGTTTGGATATTCATTGAAGCATGATAATTCAACAAATAATTTATAAAATTATTTTTAAAACTCATTTTTAATTATCTAAATTTTTTATGATATGTAACATTACATTACTAAATGACTCCTTTTTTTATTGAAAACCATAAAATACGAAAAATAATGTATAAAATGAATTTTATATATTTATTAAAATTCCTTTAACTAAAATACATATATTTTCAGCACATTATCCATAAAGATATTTAGAGGGAATAGAAATCTTTTGATGATGTTAGATTTTGGATTTCTCCCTATCATTTTCAATTCTAAGTGATGAAAATTTTTAGTTTTTTTTTCTGAAAAAATTATAATTAATAAAAATAATGGATTTTAGTGTTCTAGTTAAAAATAAACCCCCCTCCAATAAATAATATAATAAAAATATTAAAATCTATGTATAATAGTAATTAAAATACCAATAAATAATTCAAAATTTATCAAAAAAATGGAATCTATTTCAATCGATGGTCGTCCATGAAAATATGATATCTCATTTATTTTAAAATACATTTAATTAAATTTTTTTCAAGGAACTGGTCTTCTAATTCATTTATTTATAATAAAATATACCAATAATAAATAAATTAATTAAATTCACTTAATAAGAGGATAAAATATATATAAATTTACTTATGTGAAACCTTATTGATAAAAATGAATCCATATTATACTTCAAACTTTAATACTATCAATAATTTTTTATATCCTCAATTACAAAATCATTTTTAAATTAATATTATATAATAAAATTCTAATTAATGATTAAAATTATTTTCCATCAAAAAATAAATATTTATAAATGAATTACATATATTATATTTGGTACCCAACCCTTTACTCCAGTACTATTATATCTTATGAGACTATCTGATCATGATTATCTGATCGTAAATTATCAATAATGTAACAATATTAGGAATTAATTATAAAAGTAAAATAATGAATTTAAATTTAGAAAACATGTACAATGTAATGAATTGAATTGAATATAATAATCAAAAGAAACTAAAATATCAAAAGAGTCTTTTTGAAGAGAAATGGGAAAGAGAATACATGAAAAATGGTCCTTAATTACTAAATGGATTTCCAAAAAACAATTTAGAAGATAAAACAAACAATACTCAAAATATTGCCTTTATAAGTGCTATAAAAGTGCATTAATAGTTCTAAAAAAGTGATGTTAATCAAGGCGGGGATATGGGTCCTTTTTATCAGCGATTAGAAAAGCACTCATAAAAGCCCCTTTTATCAATGCTAAAAATGCACAGATAAATGACCCCTTTATCTGTGCATTTAAAAAGAACTGATAATAGTTAAATTATTTTAAAAAATAAAAACAAATATATAATGTGTAGGGAGGAGCTTTTAACAGCGCTTGTCCCCCCCCCCCTTTATCAGCACTAGGAAGACCCCTACCACTCTCTCGCGTGCTTCCCTTGCCCACACATCACGCAACATGCCCAAGTGAACCTCCTTGCTTCAACCCGAACACGAACCCATGATCTTACCCCTTGTGGGCATTCACCTTTACCACTAAGACATTTTGTTTTTTCTCTATTTAATGATTTATATTTATATATATATATAGTTATATTTATTCGTATATTAATATAGATTCATATTAATACTTATATATTTAGTTATATTAATAAATATATATGTATTAATTTATTAATATATATATATATAAATAATTATTTTTATATTAAGATAAATTTATATTTATTTATTTATATATTTAGTAATATTAATTTGTATATTAATATATATTCATATTAATATAAATAAATTTAGTTATATTAATATGTATATATTTATTCTTATATTAGTGTGTATATATATTTATTTAACCATAGATTAATTTATATATATATATACATATATATATTGTTATAATTTTATATCAATACATTTATTTGTATACTAATATATATTTATAAGATTTTTTTTAAATACATTTATGAAATATCTTTTTTATGTGTGTTTATTAATAAATAAATACATACATATATACAACACACACACACACAAACACACACACACACCGATATATATATATATATATACATGAATAAATACATATATATGTGTATTTGAAAAGCCATAGAATGTTAAAATGACCATAACCTCTAATCTAGATGTTCGTTTCAACTCTACAACCAGTCAAATCAAAGTAAATGACACAATCATCGATATGATACATGGTACAGGCCTATATGACATCCAAATCAGAAGTAATGCCTACTTGAATGTTAACAAATTGGGTATAAAGATTAAAAACTCAGTTTTAGAGGCCTTCTAGGCCATTTGGGCCTTGAAAATGTGCAAAATGTTCCCTTGGGTATCTAGCACATATATCTCATCACAAGTTTCGATTGGATATGTTGTAGAGCTCAAATGGACACTAGGATCAAAAGTTATGTCCGTTTCAAATTTGAGTTACATTTTCAACTTATTTTAGATATTTTATTTTTTTTATTTTTTGTGTCTTCAGATTGTTATTAAATGATTATTAATCGATGATAAATATGATATTTTTAATTAATAATATTTTTAAAAATGTTTTAAAGACGTTTTCACTAAATCTATAATATATTAAATGTAATAGTCTATTTATACTTATCTAAAACATATTTAAAAAATATTTATCCTATTTATATCTATATAAATATACTTATATATCAATATATAAATTTTCAGTATTTTTTTAATATAAATTCTATCAGAGCCTAGACAAAGTGGTGATAAATCCACCCTTTATGAGCACTTTTTATCGTAGATAAATGGTAGAGCTTCCCTTTCCTATTTTTTAAGTAGTGAAACCACAAAGTGGCATGAAAAAAAATGACATGGTTTCACTCATTTCATACTAATATCTTTATTTTTTCAACATATTAAAAAAATTGTTAAGTACTCTATATATTCAGTGACCATGAAAAATCTTGTGATGTGTTTTCTTCTTGCATATCCATTTTATTCATATATATAAACCTCATTTTAGAGAAAAATAATATGAAAATCCTTCAAATATATCTTATTTATCATTAAACTATGGTCTACAAGAAATTGTATTCATTTCCAAACCAAAACATGGTTTCAGTCATAATGTATTATCCTTATATGAAATACCTGAGCAAAAATTTATTTTGAATATTCTTTAGGATCAAAAGTATACACGAACAACAATAGTTTTTATTAGCTGTCTAGTAATGGTTTTATCCACTATTTATCATGTTCAACTAATTTTCTCAAAAAATTCCTAATTCAAAAAATTAACCTCAAAACATTACAATTTATATAAATTAAGAAAAATGAAACCATTTTCTAAAAAAATAACTAAAATATATGTATGGAAATTATGTATCAAATTTCACCACCCATATACATTTTTCACTTGAGTAAAATATCTCATCAATTATCTTAATGAAAAAATCTATTGAAATTGTTAACTCATAATCAGTCATTCCATATGATATTTGTTTCTAACCAAAAAATTATCAAAATGTATATATTATTCATTTTGGTTTCTCAATAATGCTTTATAAATGACACAATTTCTCATTATTTTTAGTAAAACTATTAATTTTCCCTTCTGAATAAAATTTCACACACCATTGAAGATAATTTATTTGGAAATTCGACCATTATTAAAACTATTTGTTAAATCTATATGATTCTAGTATAAATTAATATATACATTATAAACCACATCAAAAAAATCATCAGGTAATCAACAAGGTTTCTATGAGTAAATGGGTTATGGGAAAAAGAATTAGAAATTAAAAATATCAGTGAAGTGATTTAACTCTTAATTTAAATTATATATAAGAATAATTCTAGTTAAATATAATTTACTCACTCATTTCTTTTTGAAAAATATTTTCCACTTCAAATCCTTTTCATTTCTCTTAGTTTTCAAAATAAAAATAGTGTAAGAAATGTTAATTTTTTATATGTTCTTCTTTATTCATGTAATCTCCCACCCATGAAAATAAAACATTGTAATATGTTGATTTTAAATAATAAAAGTTTTAGTTATAAAAACAATATGTATGCAATGATGGTGGATATAATATATGAATATTATGAAGTAAACACAATTAGTACCGTGGGTGTGTAAGTGATGAAAAAATAAATTAAGAATAATGATATTTATGGTTCTATGGAAATTCAATATTCCAATTTTAACACATCCAAAAGTTTGACTATGATATAATCACACTTATTCAGAAAAAAAATTTATCAGTTCTAAAAAGAGAAATGAAAAAAGTTATTTTTATATCGGTGAAAGGTAAAACATCTTCTAATTTTTCCATTTATTAATTTCATTTTTAACATTGATAAATTATATACTTTATCAGTTTTTCTCTAAGTAGTGATAATAGTATAGCCTTTATTAGGGAAAAAGTGAATTATTTTTGTATTGTTAAAGGGATGCCTCCAAAAATAATATATTTTTTTTTCGAAAAACAGACTTCAATATAAAAATATATCTCTATTTATATATATATATATATAATATTTTTTGAAATATTATTTATATCACACTAAATTGGTATTTACACTTAATATATAATGTATCTAGTGAAACATGTTTTATCAAATAACGAAATTTTAATGTTAATTAATAATGTTATTTTTAGTTTTTTGTAATATAAATTTAGAAAAAATTTCAAGATTTTAACAATTAATGAACTATTTAATATCTTATAAAATGTGAATAAGTGACCATTAAGAAAAAGTTAATATAAAATTTGACATTACTATATTTTTTAGATTCACATGATGTGAAATAGATTCTTATTAAGGGATATTTTCACTAGGGGTGAACTAGTGCTTATTTTTTAGTGTTAAAAAAGGCATAAAATGCCTCTAAAATGTTTTTTAGCTGGGACAATCTAATTTTGTAATATTCAATTGAATTTAATCTTTATTTAAGATATATTCATTTCATTTTTTGTGGATACCGAATTTATTCCGCGATCTTACTTTTATACGGATATTTTGGTTTTCAAATTTTATCATTTTCTAAATTATGTGTGATTTATAATTAAATTTATACATATGTGTATATATTTATATATAAATATTTAATTTTATAAAAATAAATTTCAATGTATTTACATATATAATATGGTTTTATATATACAAAACAATTTGAACTAAAAAATAAATATTCATTTTGTTAACCATACCAAAATATATTACAAATGTATATGTAAAGATTATATATAAATAAATTCATATGTGTGTATGTTAACAAAGAATTATATTTTTTTATTTTCACAAAACAGCCTAGATACCATGTTACCCTAATACCCAAGCTGGAACTAAAATAGCCCAATGGGTGTACCTGATCCCCATGGGATGGCTTCTATCACCTGGAATTATACATGATCAAAGAGGGAATTAATTTTCCTCCTAAAAGAAGAATATAAAACATTAAAGTTCAGTATAATAGAGACAAAAAATGTATAATGTATTAGAAAGGAACATGGAAAATAGTACACAAAAGGAGGAAAAACATCCCAAAGAAAACATCATAACAATACGAGAAGATCAAACAATACATAAAAGGATTCAATGCTCTCGGGTAACATGTGGACAAAAACTCCAATAGTCACCATCATAACTCTACAGTAGAATGGATAAATAAAATTAGAGACCTCAATGTGGTGTTTTCCAATTGATCTAATCTGGTATAAGAATTTCTATAAACACCAAAAGTAAAATACTGGTTAAAAGCTATAAATCTAGTAGGTTCTCACCATTTGTTCCTTAATCAGTACCGTCATAATTAAACATTTTGTGTATTGATTTAAATAATAATAAGGTATTGAATAAAATTTTAATATTTTAAACCAAAACATGTCTTTATTAAAATATATTGATGATATATCAATGCATCTATCAAATAATATTAAATGAGTTTTTTTAAAAAAGATTATATAAATCAGTTTTCATGTATTAAGCCATTTAATAAACCAATGGAAAGTGTAATCAAATAAACTAAATCATGAACCATTAATAAGATACCTCCAATAAAATTGTTTAGTTTTTAATATGATCCTCACACTTCTCATATATCAAGATTTATGTAAATATATTTTCATTAGAAAATCAACACACCATTCAGGGATCCACTATGGGAAATCAATATACACCCCATTCGAGGAGCCACTATAAGGAGTCTAACTAAACTTGTTTAATTTTGGGTTATAAAATTAAATCAACTAGTATGTGATCAATATCCTAGAATGTTTTCCCAAATTACCAAAAAAATTCCACTGTTTAAATTTTCTTTAATCAATAAATCAACCTAAAAGGAAAAAATTAATTCAAAATATAATTCCACAATTTCATTTTTCAATGTGTCGTTCTCATATCAAAACCAAATTATAGGTTTTTGTCATTTCATGAAATTTATATTCTTTATTCACATAAAGAAATTTTTCCAATATAAACATAAAAACATTTCATCAAAAAAATTTATAAATCAAGCCATCATTTTTTAAAAAAATCCACTAATTTAAATTCCATTAGAATTATGTATTTTTCTCCAAAATCCTATATATTTTAAATCAAATATCAAATTATCACAAACCCATGTTTTTGTAAATAAATTTTAAACTCATTTAAATTAAATAAATAAATTCACGATTTTAATCATAGGAAAGATAATTATGGAACCACCATCCATTATATTAAGGAATCACAATGCATAACACTTGTAACGGGGAACACTGTCAAAGAACAATAATAATGAGATCATGGAACACCACCAAAAATCATGATCCAATAAAATGTGTTTTAGATCCATCAATTAAATGATTATAGGTCAAACACTAGGTATAATTTAAAGATAGAATGGATTAAAATGAAGAATTATATATCCACATACCTAGAAGAGATTGAATGCAATCAAAGCTGCATCGATCTCATAAGAAAAGTATTTTGAGGGGAAAATTGCACCTCTTTAGAACCTATAATAGAAAAAAATATGTAATGGTTGAATGGGGGGATTCAGATGATTAAAAGGGGGATTTTGATTTGTAAATTAATTTTTAGAGGATTTCAAAATAGTGCCCGTTGTTTTATGGGGATGGTGACTTGACTAGAAAAACAATTCTCCATAATGATGTTCCCTTACTGGACTTCAGGATATAGAGCACAGCCTGTCCACATAATTAAACTAATGGTACACGTACCGTGCATTCCCCACATTCCATTGGGTGCAATGATTGGAGGAGTTGGTAGTTTTTCTTGGAAAACCATGAAACCCCTTTTAATGTCTTACAATAGGTAGAATTGATTTCCCTAATAATGATCCAACTGTGTAGAGCCCCTTAGTCTTTCAAAAAGTTCCATATTATCAAAAAACAACCCCAACCCACAAATCTACAGAAAGGATATCAAAAAAGATCAGGGAATACTTAATGAAATATAACAGAACGTTACAACCTCCACACTAGAAAAAATAAATCTATCCCCAAAAATCATGTCAAGATGTTTCTATATCAATTTGATGTGTTCACAACCATCTCATTGGTACCTCGTAATCCCATTCACCAGATAATCAAAACAAGATTCCATGGAACACATAGAAATAATATCATTCTCTCGTTATGTACCATTATCTCAGAATCAACAATCCTGACTAGATTCCCAGTCATAGAAAAATCATGCTCAATAAGAAGAACATCCCAGGTCAAGAAAAGAGATTGGTCATATTGATACCTGAGAAACTCTTATACAAGGAATACAACACTACAAAATGTTTAATATAGAGTGTTATCCTTTATCTCTTCTAGAAAAAAAGTCTTCCAAATGCATCCTTTATTAGCGCTACAATAATTACTAATAAAGGGATAGGTGTATCAATTTCATTTTTTGCATTGATAAGGAGTACTTTTATCAATACTTTATTTTTAACGCTGATATAGGGTACCCAACATCTTCACCTTTTCAGGAACTGACTAATTTCCCCCTCACACCTATATGTTTTACATCAAAATAAAAGACATTTGGTCAATTCATTTTACATGACTATGTCGCATCCCAATGTCAAAAGACCGTTGTAGGTATTGGCTCCGACATACACTTTTTAAATACATCTATATGGAGCTAGGCCTATGCATGGGTGTACATGAGCCTTATCCCACCCAAAAATTCCTCTGGGTTTTGGTCCGCAAACCCCCCTTCGGGCATATACACCCCCAACAGCCCAAATGGGCCATGACTATTTATTTATTATAAATAAAAAATAGAATCTTGGAAAATATATAAAAAAACTGTACCATTAAAAAACTAAAAATATAAAATGAATAAATTATAAAAATATTTTAAAATATATTAATTAAATAATTATAAATAAATTTAATTTATATATATTATAAATATTAAAATATAATATAATACATATAGATATATAAAATGAATAAATTGTACTAATAAAAAAATTAAACCAAAAAATGAGTAAATTTAAAAAAATATTTAATGTTTTATTAATTATATAATTCTTAATAATAATCAATACATTTAATTTACATATATACAAATTATAAATATTAATAAATTGTATATATTAAATAAATATATAAACCAATAATGAAAAAACTGAAATTATTCAATAAAAAAATAAAAAATTTATATATTACAAAATAATTGAAAAATGTATAAATGAAACAAATACTATTAAAAAACAATAAATTTAATATATATATATATATATATATTATAAATACATATAAATAATATATATTTTATATTTTATATTGAAATGTATAAAATGTAATTATTTAAAAAAAATTAATGCCTTATTGATTTTTAATGGATTATAAATATTTTTATTCATTAATATATTTAATATTTTTGACATAGAATTATATTCATATATATTTATATATATTGATATCAATGTGTATATATATAAAAATTCCTAAAAAATTTCATAAATTATGATTTATATAATAAAAAATGATAATTGTTAAGTGAAATAAAAACACATATTTAGTGAAAATTTTTTGTAAATAAAAATAAATAATAATAACAAATATTGACTAATTTCATTTTGTAATAGATATTTTAAATAATTTCATTTTATTTTTCAATTTACCATATATAACAAATGTGTTTCATGGATTTCACACATAAAAAAATGTAATTACTGCTTTTATATATATAATCAACACCCAAATAATATTTCTCTAATTAATTAAATTTTTATATGGATTTTAGAGTTATATATTTTAAAATAATATATTTAATATATAATATTTTTCTAATTACTAACTTTTATCATTATTTAATTTTTTATTAAACATATACTATTTATTACTTTTTAATATAATTTTCAAATTTTATATTTTTTAACAATCTTAATAGTTTCATAAATATTATTTTAATTTATTCATTTTAAATTTTTTATTATTCCATAGGTTTATAATTTCTCCCATTTTAAATATTTATTTATACATTTTTATTCATGAAAATTTAATTTTTTAATATTATGGTAATTTATATAATTAATATGCATTCATTTTTATTTAATAAAAATTAATATTCATTTTTTTGAATTATATTTATAATTAATAAGATTAAAATATTTAAATTTATTCTTTATTTTTACTATTTATTTCATTAATATACCCTACATATTATATAATATCATTATTCAATTTAACATACATTAAAGTTTTATATATACTCACACACACACCCATTTGTATCACTCAAAAAAATATTTGCGTAAGTGAAGAAATTTTATATTAAAAGACATACATAAAATATCTATATATATTTATTCAATATTTAATTATTTAATTGGTTCCTTTTTATTTATATATTTATTTATTTTTTTGAAAAGTTAGGGGAAATCCCCTTTATTGAAATTAAAAATATATAGATAGTGACAGATGGGGTCAGACATGAAAATTCTAACATTGTCGAAAAAATGATCATATCCAAACAAAGTTATCTAGTCTTAGAACTAATCCTACTTTCCTCATGATGCAAGGAATTATAGTAAGTTCATCAATACCCACACCCACATCATCTACCTCTAGGATGAGAACCTCTTGACCAAGTTATCAACTATTTCCAAATTTAATAAATGTAACTAGCATCTGATCCATATCTCCGAGCATATGTCTGATCATCCACCTTTTATGACATGTCATCAAGAAAATAAGACGAAGTTTTTTCTGGGACAACAACAGTAGAACATTCCTCATGGCCAACCATCTCTCCAATATTCTTTCCATCATTAAAAGAGCCATGTCCTCTATAAATATTGTGATTAATCAAATACACATTTATTAATACATGTGTATCTTTTCCTTTGTGTGCCAAATCTCCCATATCTATTGGGGATGATCTACTTTCACCTAAAAAAGAGGAATCTGAACCCATTCTGGATAGAGTAGCTTCTCCCACCTCAACTTTATTGTATTATAAGGACTTAAAAGGAGTAAGATCCAAGACTTTTGTCATAAATTGACAAAGGAGTCATAGATAAATCTTAACTAGTATATGAATGAAGTCCAGATTCTAGCTCCATATTTTTCATCTTCATAAAAATTTCATCATTCATTTTTTCACTTTGAGTTCCCATTATCTAATCATCTTGTCTTACTTAAACTACTGATCATCCACCTATTGAACTACAACATCTCTAATGGACTCACCATCCATTAGTTCCTCAACAGGATAGACCGTCATGTTTAATCCAGTATCACCATAGGTAAAAACAGATGACATCAATGGGGATAACATTACCTCATTGACATCCTCTTTAAAATATATCATATCAATAGTGAAAATGGAATCTTGTTCATTCATAAACCATTGCATATTCCAAGTTCAATAAAACATTCAATAGGGGAATAAAACCCGAATATAGAGGTTTGAACATAAAAATTTGTATCATGAATAAAAGTTGATGCATAGTTGTTAGCATCTTGTGCACAAGCATCCAGAACTACTAGTTGTAGGACATCCACATTTTTATAATTCTATTCCATAGTGTGATTTGATACATCCGTGGATCTAGTACAACCATACATTCCCCTTTATCTTCAAATAGATAGAATCCAACATTTAAAGATAGCAGGGGAAACCTACTACACCTAGCATATCTATTGTGAAATAATATCACCAAAATCCTAATTTTCTTCCACACTAGGATGGGTGTTCTGATCACCACCATACTCTTCCATGAGCATTGAATAACAAAAAACTATTTTAATAGAATTATTATATTTAAAATCATTTTTAGAATTTGAGGCAACCACATCAAGAAGAGATTTCTAACAAAATGAACCATTATCCACATTAAGAGAACTTCTAAAACATTTAAAAAAATGAAACCTACATCCTTAATCCATCTTTACTAATGGGACTACATGACGCACACCTGTCGTGGGGTGTGGAAAAAAAATATTTTAATTATGTAAGTATAGTATAGCAGTTGATCCTAGGTAGTCTTCCAAAGAGGAGTGAACACAAAACAAGGTTGTCACTTTTTTGTAGGTTTTTTTGAAGAATATTGGTTTTAATTAAATTTAATTTCTATAAGAGAAACAAACAGCTTTAATTGATTGGTTTTTTTCAAATGATAAAGATGGTGATCAGATTGGGATCGGCTAGACCTAGTGTTGTGCCATCATGGATTCCAAATTTTGTATCTTCTTATTGATTTAACTAGTAAGAGAGAAATTCATCTACAAAGTAATCTATCTCCATTGGTCATATAGATGTGATGAGAATTTTCCATTCTAAACCCTTAGATTGGTCTGTCCTCCTTCCAATTTTTTTTAATGTTGTAGAAGGTTTCCTGATTAATTAGAGCAATCTCAGACCTGGAATTTTTGTTCCCTAAAAAACCATGATTCTGACATACAATCCTACACACGTTCTTGAAAACGACCGAGAAATCACCACCCAACCCTAATCATGTTCCATCGTATACAGATTAGAATTGGGTTTAGGGAGATGTGATCAACGACCAATGAAATTTATAATTTCATAATCAAAACCTAACAATAACGCATTTAGAATTTAATAGTAAATTAAGAATTAAAACCATAATAACAAAGAAGAAGAAATTTGATTCTTTTAAAGCACTAGAACTCCAGCACACACATAGGTCTAGCCTCCCCTCTTCCTGATAACTGAAATGAATCTACCCCTCTATGGATGGGGGTGAGAGAGATGATGTTGGAGAGGAGAAATATTTTAAAGTAAAGAATTATAAAAGAAAGAAACAGAATTATGTTGAAGGAGATAGTCCCTGAGTGTCCTTTGGCCTCCTCCTATCTCCAACATTTGTGTCGACCCCCCCCCCCCCCCCCCATCAGAATGGGTGAACTCCTATTTATATAGGCCACGGGGGCGCCATCCTCTAGTCTTCAAATTTTATATCTTCATAATTCCTCATTATGATTTCCTGCAGATTATATCCAATAAATGATTGGTTGTGTTCTTCCAATTTAATGGCCAAACTATGGAATGGTTTTTTCTTATAAGATCTTCAAAAATATTTTTAACGTTTCATACCAAAATTTCATATTCATCCTCCATGTATAGCATGAGATATGGACAACATAATTGGAGCATTTATTCTGGATGAATGTATCCATTTTCCTTCCTAACAATTTCAGCATCCATTGTCTACTTTAATGAAGGTAAATCTTTATAATCCTCAACATAAAAACTCTGCATTTTATTCTCATTCCAATACAATTGGAATCACATAAATTGTATGTATGTAGAATGATTTACAATAAATTTATTGAGGTGGGATCCATGCTATCTTTTAGAATAATTGTCCAACTAGACTGAATTTTTCGAACCCATGGGTGGTCGAATTAAATCCTGGTTCAAACACAAAAGATTAAGACAATAAATCTGTCAACCCAATAAAAAACGACTTAGATGAATTGGATTTATATGTTAAATTATATGTTTAAATTACCAAAGTGATTAAAATCTGCCAATATTTCCTAATTAAGAAGTTTCAAATTTCAGCCCAAAACACATCATAACTACTAAATTGATTTAATTAACTCAACTTTTTCAATTTTTAGGGATCGAAACAATGAATTACATATAAAAAATGATTAAAATGTTATCTCTATCAATTCCCCCACACATAAACTATGATTGTCCTAAAGTATAAAATCTCAACATGGAATTCAAAGGTCACCAATGTTACCAATATTTAAATTTCAATGCAATAAAATCAAACGATTATCAATTTCCAATCAAATTTTGAAGTTCTACAAAAAATATAAATTTAATGTTTCCTATATAAGTCAAGTAAAACTTGAATTCAAGAATGGGAATAATTTTTTTAATTAACTCTTTAAAATATTAAAAATGTAGGGAATAAAGTTGGATAATATAGAATTTAAACGCTTACTCCCCTTTCAAATGGATGCTTTTCTTCAAGACTTGTAATCCCACAACTACTTCTTCATTAATGGACCTGAAATATAAGAATGAAAATAATGGAGAGTGCAGGAATGTTCAATAATGATGGTATATGACTAAGAGGACAAGTGGACAATGGGGGAAAATGTGGGTTGCCTCTTGGTAGTGCCTTTTCCTAATGTCATTGTCTCGACTAAAACTAATTTAAAATTTATGAAAAATCATAGACAAAAAGATTCCCTCCCCAACCGTAATTGATGTAGTGTCTAAAATGCATTTAAATTTATTTAACATGTAAGAAAATTAGAAAATTAATCATAACAAGCAATTAAATGTTAAGGATAGGCATGGCATGATAGATGTTATTGATAAATAGGTTGGGCGAGTATGATCTTCTGTACTTCCTTTTTCCTATTTCCTGGTAACGACATGTTGTACCAATAAGAGTATTATTTATGTCCATGGATACCACAACACCAACAAAACCCATCAATTCTTGTTCTTCTGGAATGGTTTTAAATATATACCTGGTATTTGTTACTTCATTGTTGCAATTTGAACATAACTCTTTTTAGGGGTTGTTGTGTCCTTTGAAATTTCTTCTCTCCTCTTGATGCGGGAGATTGACCCTCAATTTTCTTTACCCATATGAACATGGTTTTGGTTTTTTGCCTCTTTTTCTTGTGATCCACTCTTCCCATTATTTTGATAATATCCTTTACATTCCTCTTCAGTTTTAATGGGGTTTTCCCTAACATTGTTCAGCTCATTTTCCATTGAATGGCATATGGAATTCTTCTCAGATAGTTTTTATTCCTTTGTAAAAAGTTCCTTTTGGAGATCTCTGATAATTTTTTCATGTTCAGCCTCCTTGAGATTATACATCTTGAAATCAACAACTTCTCCCAATTTTGATTCTCCTACCTATTCTAAAAAACTACCCTAGAATTCTATGGTTTTATCTTCTAAATTTTTCATTGGTTCTTTTCCTTATTTGTTATAGATTTCATTGAGTGAATAAACATCGGACAGATTCTTCATCGATTCATGTATATTGAAATTCACTCGACTATCTCTGAGCTACATTGAGATTATTTCCTCGTGCTCATTGATGATGGTCTTCATAGTCTTAAAGAATGGTCTCCCCAAGATGATGGGAGATTGGGCTGGTGCTCAGTCTTCCTCCATTGAAAGGACATAAAAGTATGCTGGAATGATTAATTCTCTCACTCATACAAGTATATCTTCAATGACTCTAGCTGGGAAAATGGTGGATCTCATTGCTAATTGCACCACCACCTGAGTTGGTTTTAGTTCTCCAATCTAAAAAGATGAAAACACTGAGTGAGGCATCACATTTATCGATGCTCCAAGATCACATAGTGCATTTGTAAAATTTAAAGAACCAATATTGTAGGGAATAGATAAAGTCCCTGGATCTTGACATTTTTGCAGTATCAGTGTTGTGATTAATGTTGATACACTTCTTCCTAGGTTGATTCTTTCATTTTCATCCAGCCTCCATCTTTTTGTACACGCATCCTTCAAATTTTTTCATATTTTGGGATTTGTCTAATTTCATTTAGTAGTGGGATGTTAATCTCAACTTTTCAGAATGTTTCCTACATTTCCCATTGGCGTCGTTCTTCTAATCCCTTTTTGGACTCAACCAATGCAGATGGGAATGGTAATGGGATATCCTTTTTCTCCCTTTGTTTTTTTGCAAAGGTGTTTCTTTTCATTCCTTCCATATCCTTGTTCTTTCTCCTTTGTTGTTGACTCCATATTTTGGTTAGAAAAGACGAGCTTCAAAAGACTCCTTGGAATCATACTCCTCACATTGTTCTGGCAGTGTGATCTACTTCTCGCTTTGGGTTGTGATTTCACTAATATTCTCCTTTGGATTGAGAATTGTTTTTGTAGGAATATTACTTTTGTTCTTGGTGTGAGCATCAATATTTCTTGGAAATTGATCAGCTAGCTTGTCCAATTTATCTTCTATTCCCACAAATCTTGTCTTCAACAGTTGATATTCGGTTTTAAGTGCACTTGTGGATGGTTGCTCATAATTCTTCTTTTGGAAAGGTGTAGGTTGAATAGTTTTATGTTGTTGGAAGGGTTGCGGATAAGGTTGTTGGAATGCTATCGGGTTCTGATATTGTTGATGAAAAGGATCTCTGGATTGGTTCTGTCGAAACCCATACCCATGTTGGGTTTGTGGTAGGTATTGCCTTTGTTGATAGGCTGCATCACATCGTTCTGTCCCCTGCACTTCTAGACATTGATTAGTGTAATGAGAATTTGAAGAGCATAAAAAACAGACCTGATTCAGGCCTTATTGTTCCTTCACATGGTTCACAACTATTTGTCGCACTAACCTAGTGAGTTCACCCAGTTTATTTTTTATCAATTCTACTAAATCAAATGTTCTTACCTCATGGATTCCTATAGTGATCATACCTCTGGTGCCAAACTGATGTGAGTTTTATACAGGCTTTTCAATAAATCCTCTAGAATCCATTGGTGTCTTTTCAATCAAGGATCCTCCAGATGACACATCTAGAATGTTTTGATCATTTTCAAGAAATAATTGATAGAATAAAACAATGAAATGGTGGTCTTCCACAGTATGGTGTGGGAAACTGGCACAGAGCTTCTTGAATCGCTCCTAGTACTCATAAAGTGTTTCACCGGTTGATTGGTGAATGGGATATATCTCTTTTCGGATAGCTGTGCTCCTAGATTCGGGAAAAACCTTTTCATGAAGCCTCTTTGAAGATATTCCCATTGTTGGACTTCTTCTGGTTTTAGACTATACAACCATTCCTTTGTTACTCCCTCGAGTGAGAAGGGGAATGCTCTCCACTTTACGTGTTCTTCTAAACTCTTCGGGGTCTATAGTTGGAGCACACATTTGTAAATTCTTGGATATGCCTGTTTGAGTCTTTACCTGCAAGACCAAGGAATTTGGGAAGAATTTGAATCATGTTAATGAGAAATTAAAAATAATTTTCTATGGAAGGAATAGCTAGTTGATTTCATTAGTTAGCGAATTGTGGGGTGCAAAGATCACGCAATGTTTGGTTGGGATTTCCAGCCATTGGAGGTTTAGAGTGATCACTAGACGTGTCACTAAAATCTATACAGTGAATTTATTCAAAATATAATTGCAAAATTTTCATTCTCAATTGGGTTATTGTACGTTCAATTTTGGGGTCAAATTAAATTAAATTATTGTTTGAACTATGGGTCATTCAAAAGAATGAAAAAAATGTTTTTTAAGGTTTTGAGTCACTCCCTCCTTAGAAACGGTGACAAGTTTGACACACGCCTATGATGGGGAGTGGAAAAACAATATTTTAATTACCTAATTATAGTATAGAAGTTGATCATAGGTAGTCTCCCGAAGAGGATTTCACAAATAACAAGGTTGCCACTTTTTGTTGGTTTTTTTGAAGAAGATTTGTTTTAATTAAATTGAATGACTATGAGGGAGACAAAGAGATTTAATTGATTTGTTTTAACGAATGATAATGATGGTGATCGGATTGGGTTTGGCTAGACCTAGTGTTGTGTTATCATGGTTTCCAAACATTATAATTCTTCTTCCTTTAACTGGTAAGAGAGATATTCATCTACTGAGTCCTCTCTCTCCTTTGTTCTGATAGATGTGATGAGAATTTTCCTTTATAAAACATTATATTGGTCTATCCTCCTTCCAATGTGTTTAAGTTTGTAGAAGGTTTCGTGATTAATTAGATCAATCCCCGACCTGGAATTCTTATTCCCTAATAAACCTTGATTCTGACATTCAATCCTACACACATGCTTGATAACCGCTGAGCAATCACCACCCAACCGTAATCTAGTTACACCATATACATATTAGAATAGGGTGGATGGAGATGTGATCATCGACCAAAGAAATTTATAATTTCACAATAAAACCTAACACTACCGCATTTGGAATTTAATACTAAATTTAGAATTGAAACAGGAATAAGAAAGACGAAGAAATTTGATTCATTTCAAGCACAAGAACTCCATCAAACACATAGGTCCAGCCTCCCCTCTTCCAGATCACTCAACTGAATCTACCCCTCCATGGATGAGGTACGAGATATGATGCGGGAGAGGAGAAACATTATAATGTAATGAAAAATAAAAGAAAGAAATAGAATGATGTTAAAGGAGATGGCCCCCATGTTTCCCTTGGCTTCTTCCTATCTCCAATGTTGGTGTCGAACCCCCCCCCCCCCCCCATCAGAATGGGTGAAATCCTCTTTATATAAGCCAAGGGGGTTCCATCCTTCAGTCTTCAAATTTAATGTCTTCATAATTCCTCTTTACGATATTCTGTAGATTCTATCCACCAAACGTTTGAACATGTTCGGCCACATTAATGGTCGAAATTTGAATTGGTTTCTTCTTAAATGATATTCCAAAGTATCTTTAACGTTTCATCCCCAAATTTCATATTCATCCTCCTAGTATAGCATGTGATATGGACAATTTAATTGGATCATTTATTCTGGATGAATGTTTCCTTTTTTCATTCCCCAATATCTCAGCATCCATGGTCCACCTTAATGAAGGTAAATATTCATAATCCTCAACAAACGAAATCCCCATTTAATACGTGTTCCAATAAAATTTGAATCACATAAATTGGATGAATGAAGACCAATTTATGATCAATTTATTGAGGTGGGGTCCATGCAGTCTTCAAGAATAATTTTCCAAATTGATTGAATTTTTCGGAACCACTTCTGGCCGAATTAAATCCTAGTTAAAACACAAAGGATGAAGAAAATAATTCTAAGAACATAATAAAAAAGTAATCACACTAATTGGATTTATATTTTAATCGATATGTTTTATTTATAAAAGTTATTAAAATCTATCAATATTTCCAAATTAAGCAGTTTTCCAATTTTAGACCAAACCACCACATAACTCCAAAATTGATGTAATTAACACAACCTGTTCAATTTTTGTGGATTAAAACATCAAATTACATATAAAAAATGATTAAAATATTATATCTATCACTACATCATTGTTGATTTCAGAATCTGGTAGATTAAATTTGTAACCCTTCAACGTATTCCCATACTTTTTGCAGTTAGCACACCTCAATCCCTTTTGAAAATTTAAACTAACATGGATTATTGACATATAGTTGTAGAGAAAGTACGAAATAGATTCAGAATCAATTCCTTGTTCAAATTTAAAATCTATATCATTCTAATTGATTGTCACAAAAAATGTTGAGCAAAGATCAAATTCAACCCAAATTCAAGCATATTGACCATTTCCTTATGTGCACTAAAATAATAGCATTGATAAAGGTGTATTTTCTCTACACTACAAAATGGATCAAAAAGCAGTTTTTTGTTATCACTTTATCTATCCTTTTTTTACGCACTGATAAAATCCTTCCCAATATTGTAAAATAAACAATAACAGAACATGTTTTTTATTTTTGTATTATTTCTCTCACAAAAGTCCATCACTGCTATCGCACCACCTTGACCATCTCCCCAAAAAAATGAAGCCTAAAAAATCATCAATTTTTTTATTATTTCTCACTATTATCATTTTATAGTATATTTATACTATCTATGATCCACTTTGATTTCCCCACATTGATTTCAACATTAATCAATAATGATTATGGTGAAAAATCCATATCATTTATTTTATCCTCCATCCATCTTGTTCTTTTTCATCCCTCAATACTTCACTCTACTTCATAAACCCTAGTTGTGTTCATTTCATAAAATTTGTATTGCTAAATTTTTAATGTTTTTTTGTTCTATTTTAGAGAATCATGTCTTCATTTTTTATTGAAATTCATCATTTTTTCATGTTCCTTATAAGATATCCATTTCCCCTCATTTTCATAGCATTCCATGGATTCCTGAGACAAATTTCATTGAGAATTATTTATATTTTTTCATAATTAGTTAGAGTAACATCGAAACATAAAAGGGTACACTTTTTTTAATGGGCGGGTTTTTTGTTTTACAAGTAAATGAAATAAACAATTAGTGTTATTTTTTATATATCTTTTTTGATAACTAAAGATATTAATTTGTTGAATTTGAATTTTTTAAATGGGTTGTGTATGATATATGACATAGTATAATGTTTTCTTTTAAAGGTAACATGTAATTTAATTTTGGATATTGGATATATAAAAAGGATATAGATTTTTGTTGATGGGTTTCCATCACTATGTATCTTTAATTTTTTGAGTTTACCACCAATGTAATTTCTTATGATGCATCATACTAGTTTTAATTGAAAAAATAATTTTATGGTTTTTAATTTTATTTTGGAAATCAAATTTAATTTTGAAACATTATTAAATAATATAGTTTTTAAATATTTATTCATAATAAATTATCAAAATTATTAGTTTATCAATTAAAAATAAAGTTATGAATTATTTCATATTTTTCAAAAATATATCTAATAGATCATTATAAAAAATTTCTATATATATTTAATGTTGATACATGTTTGGATCCTTTATTAAATAACACCTATTTAATCAAACTGTTTTTGTGTTTTAGTAATTTTAAATCTGATAAGCTTGGGTTGAATTGGTATCTATAAAAATGATTTTGGTAATATGAGATAATAAATAGAAAATATGGAATGGGATTTCATAAATACATATTTATAATATTCTAGAAATAGTATTATATTATATTAATTAATTTTAGGATTTTCATTCATATTTTGAAAATGGAACATGTCAACGAAAACATCATTGAACGACACCACAACATTGACTAAAAATTTAACTATATTGTAAGATGGATTTTTAAGGGTCTGATAATTCATTTTACATTTTTTTTGTTTCATTTATAATTATATTTTACATAATTTGCTCGAAATGGTTTTTATATGTAATTATTAGTGACATTATGAGTACCCTAAAAATGTATTGTGTTCATGGTATTTATATATATATATATTATTTATCCTTAACTAGATAAGAACTAGAATAAATTCAAAAAAATTGATTTGATTTGATTTAATTTGGTTTTTAACCATCATTAGATTGAAAGTGTGAATTTTGAATAAATGTTTTTATTTAAAAAAACATTATTGGAATGAAAACACAATTATTTCAATTCATTTATTATATTGAAGAATTTTTATAATTCTAATCATTTGGTATGTTTATTTATGATTTACCTCTAAAAAATCGAGTCTTATTTACATTGGATTAGTTGGAGTTTGTATAGATGATGGTTTTATTTAAGGACGTGTTTTAGAATATTGAATTTATAATTACGAAATATATCCTAAACAATTAAGGTAAAAGGGTTTTGGGTATACTATAATGTTTTTTATATATGTTAATTACATTAAATACTTCAAGACATTATTGTCCAATTAATGTGTTTTGAACCTTTTTTAACTGAAATGTTTAACTAAATCACTTTTTTTCATTATAATGTTTTTTTGATTTTGTCTAATGTATATTTATAATTTTCCAATATATATATATATTTTAGGATTTTCATGTATATTTATATCAAAAAAGAAATTTAGTGTAAATTACAATTATATTCTTTTAAAATTATGCTTATTATGAAATAACGTTTTTAAAAGAATCAATGTATGATAGTTATTTCTTGTGTTAAATTATTACTATGATTTTTGATGTGTGGTACTATAAATATGATTGAATAAAGACCCATTTTCTTATATTAATGTAATTATTATTTCCATATATACATAAATGTTTATTTAATGGGATATTTTAGTTTTTTTGTATATTGTTAAAAAATTAAATTTATGGTTCCATTTTTCATTTTAGAAGGATTACTTAGAATAAGAAGGCTTTAAGGATTTTAAAGATGAAAATTTCTTTATTTTGTTCGTTTCAATGTTTTTTTAGACATAATTTCATTTCCATATATTTTATCAGTTTAATTTTTATCTAAATTTTTTATCTTCAAATTTTAATGAAAAATTAATATTAAGGTATTTTATCACCAGTGATTTATTTCTCCACCTCAAACTTCTTTGTATGATTTTGATTTTCCAAATGGTTGGAACAACATATGTTTAAGTGATCTTATTTGTCCTTGATCTACCTCGCTGATTCTCTATACAATCTCTGTTGCCTCAAAGAATTTTTGGTTCACCCTCTTCTAGGAATTCAATTTCCCTTAAAATTGTTCATCGATATTTCTAAATCTAATTTGATGGATCTTGTAGTTGTATAACATAAAAACCATGCCCACCAATCATGTAAGGTGATTAATAGAAATGATAACTATGTTGTTTTTCCACGAAACAATGAAGGTAATCAACTCCTTGTATCATATACCCCTTCTACTCCCATGGATTAAAATAAAATAATTTTACCCATTTGGTTCCATGTATCCCTCCTTCTCTAATAGATTAAAACCATAATGTCTTATTAAAATAATTTATTACCTTATATATATTATTTTTATCATACAATATATTACCTTATTTCAATATTGGTTTATTTTTATTAATGAAAATATAATTAAATATGGTTTCATTATAGACTCAATTTCATTTCAATATTGGTGGAATGGTTATTTCTAGATCCATTAAAAAATGGGTTCTAATTATTTTTTTTCTTGTTATTTTTTTAATTTTTTTACTATCATTGTCAATATTCTATAAATTAATTTTATATTAGTATTTCATGAATTATTATGTTTTTTGAAATTATACATTTTTAGTTCATGTTCTATTGATATTAACTGAAATAAAATATATGTTTTGTATATAAAATATATGTTGTTTTAAAATAGAATATATTTACACAATGGTTTTTTTATTCTGATATATTTATTGACATTCCTATAATACACAATTAGGAATAATGTGTAGATAAATCCATAAACATGTAATCAAACTCCAATTTTATATCCAATAAATTATTTATCCATTTGATTCAGTAAATTCGGAGCTCCATTGCCCTATTTCAAAATCAAGTGATTACATGACCTTGTATGTTCCATGGAATAATATTTTTAAAAAAAATCCATATAAAAATGTTATTTATATTTATATATTTTTTACATAATAACCATATATTTAAATTATAATATCACATTAACCTTCAGAGACCTCCTAGATATACATAATATCACATCCTACATAAAATATACTGATAACAACACCATTGAAATGGTATGTAACTAACTCCATTTGACGCCTAGTATATTCCTCATGACCCCATTCTCACATCCATTGCCTTATAATAATATTATAACTTTTGAAATTCATTCCTCACACCAAAGTCCATTCCCATTTCAAAGAGTAATTGAAGGATTACAATGAATGTTGAAACTATGAACGATGTATCAGAATGAGTGTGTGTAATTCAATACAGCTAAGCCTGCTCATGGTCACTGGTTTCAAGGATCCCCTTGTATAGATAATAATATTTTTGTTTCTTTTTTCATCTTTCTGTATATATATAATAAATTTTTTCCATTTCATCGCTAACAACCCATCCCAAGAAAATTTATATTTAAGGATACCATTATCATCGTGATCAACTCTGTCTTCCAAGAATTTATAATATAAAAAAAATAACAAGGCTCATACCTCATCACTTCAGAACATCCACCCAGGTTGATTGATCTAATCTATGTAGTAGTATTCCCATAAAAAATATTGGATATTATTTTGAATGGATTCAAATAATAACACCTACCACTAGTATGGTAATTATTTTCTTAAATTCAATTACCAATTTTCATCAAATCATGGTGAAATTACTTAAGAAATTGAAATGTGGGGTTCCCCTTATTATAATTATCTATAAATTTCTCTATTAAATACGAATATCTTAGGTTAATTGATTTATTTATTCAAAAAATTAATATTTTAAGAGCCTAATAGGATGGGCATGAATTGAAAATGAATTCATGTTAATCACATGGAAAAAAGTGTATAAAGATGTAGTTAATTGATTTATCAAGTCTACCATAGGAAATTTAATAAACACTTATCAAATTATTTTTCAATGTTTTTGTAATATTTAATCAATAATAACATTTCCTGAGAAGTTGGAGAAATATTTGATTTCTCATGGAATATATCAGAGTTATAAATATTACACTAAAGATGGGGGAATGGAAAGTGTATTCTAATTGGGATGATACTATAGTTTATAGGTAATTGGATATGACTAATATTACAAAATATGGAGGATATCATATAGAATAAATTACATTGAAACTTGAAGATGACCATTGTTATTGTCTAAAGTATATTGAGAAGTTAAATAGTTAATCTAATAGACCATTTTATAAAGGATGTATTAATACAAAACATTATCAGTTGTATTAAAGATATATAACTATAAAGAAGGTTGTGGGTGTAGAAATACCCAATTTAAAGAAACATTTAGTCTCTATAATGATAAGGTATAAGAATAAAATCAACTTCCATGTGAAACATATGATGTTAACAGAATTCTAAGTTCAGTGGAAATTATCTTTAAAAAAAATACATCACTTTCGTAATGATTTTCTATTTCTTAAAAAAGAGAATAAATCACTCATAAATTAACCTAAGTGCATAGTATATCAATAATACAAAAAGGAATTATGTAATTAAAAATATTGTTTGTATATTCCTTTCATTTCATGGTAAGGAAGGATAACTAGATTCTGTGAAACTAAAAGACAATTGACATAGAATTTAGATGATGTAATTAAATATGGGAAAATATATCATCCAGAAGACTCTCCTAAATGGAAGAAATATTTATGTGTGTCATTAAATTGGAAATGATACAATATTATTACGTCTTGAATTATCTAATTATGGAATAAATCCCTTTTTTTAATGAGTAATAATCACAACACATGGTATGTGATGTTGGTAAATGATAACATTCACCCATGGTTATTCATGAAGCAAAAATACATTATGATGTATTGTCTTATATCTAGACCTAAGAACCCCAGTAATGATATAGATATCTATCATGAATATTTGATCGAAGTTATGAAATTAATGTGGGACACATGTGTTATAATTTATGATGCTCATATAAGTGAATACTTCACATTTATAGACATGTTGTAAGAGACGATAAGTGATTCATAGATGTTGAAATATTATAGGATATTGAATTAATGGAATTTTTACCATGAATAAATAAATACTCAAGAGGAATGATATCATTTGATGGGACTACTAAACAAGTTTCAAATCTATATCCACAAATTGGTGATCAAATATTTGATAAATTAAAACATATTGACCAAATTTTCACTAAACCATTTTTTAATAACCTTATGAAATCATGTTGGAAAAGGTGATCAGTTTTCATTCAATTATTATACTATAATTCTCTGTATCTCAAACATTTTCTTGAAGTACTGAATGTGGAAAAAATTTATTTGAAATTTTTATTTTAACATTACAGAATGTTCCTAGAAAAGAAAAATATGGATTTAAGCCTAGTATGGATATGATTTAGATAGGGATTAGAGATGATAAGGACATTATAAAGGGAAATCGGTTGAATTTTCTTCCTATGACATTTTACACTCTATTCAAAAAATAAAATTACAATTTTCAATTTTCTTAAAGGTGTAATAGTTATATAGGGTTATTTATTAAATAACATGAATGTTGAATCAAAGGATAAGTTTAGTTTATGAGGGATAAGAATACAAAACTACCATGTTTTGGTGAAAAATTTGACAATCGTCACTTTCGGTCTCATACTAACTAAACATTTATGACAAACATTAAACAAACCCAAATAATTTTTCTATGCCATGTGCATTAGAGTTATAGAACCATTAAAGTATCCAATCAAGAATAAGTATATTCATATCATATTGTATTTATTACTAGTTTTCATCCTACCATCATTATTTGATATATTGGTTTATTTCATGGTTTATATGGTTAGATAAGTATAATTCTTTCATCTTATCCATTACATATCGATTTACCACATTGAACTATATACAAAGATTTTTATAGGGTGTGTTAAGAATCAAAGTCACAGATATGGCTATTTTCAACATAATATATTGTTAAAGATGAAATTGAATTCTATACAGATTACCTATCATATGATGATTTAAATGGTCTCCCAAATTCTTATAACAAAATTTTCCATATGGGAGAATGGATTTGAAAAAGGGATGTTGTAACTATTGTCATCATAGAGAAGGATCAATCTCACCATTAAATTTTACATGGTAGAGAAGATTTTGATCCATAGGTTTAATCCCAAAAATAGATTCTAGTAAATTTTAATCCATCAAGGGATGAGAGATGGGTATCAAATACTAACAAAAAATATTTTATTTGTTGGTTTTGATATCATGTTTTTATGTGGTTATACAAACATATGATTTCAATTGTCAAATGACTTCAATGGATATCCGAGGGACCAAATTCAAATGTTATTTCATACACTGGATTGTAATTAGTGATTATTTGTTCAATAATAAAGAACTAGATGACATTAGATCAATGGAAAACAGTGGAGTTATGCTTGGTTTTGAAGCAATACACATATATTTTGTTCGAAGGATAGAAATCCAATTTACTCAAATATTTTATATTTTAGTATAATCAAATAGATATATATATTTGATTATACAAAATTTCATGTGATAATTTCCATTTGAAAATTTGTTGAAAATAAAAGTACAATGAAATTTGGTGATTGATCATCATGATGGTGAATTTTAGTGTGGAAGGGAAAAGGGATATTTCATGCATAATGGAATCATATGAGTTTCAATTATTTTATTTCTCAGATCCAAGAAACAATAATTGGTTGATTTTAATGATTGTGACTAAAACAACTACAGTGTCTATTGAAAACTCCATTGAGGATAACCCTTTTATTTGGAGATCACAATCCCTTCATGGTAGTCTCAATGTAGCCAGTTTCTTTTAATATAGGGGGCCCATGAATATGATATTTTGAATCTTGAGAGAGGATTGGGATCCCTTAAATAGTTTAAATAATATATTTTAGTGACAAGGATAAACTATTTTTTAAATAAAATGATTTTCACCATAATATAATGTGTTCTATACTATATTTACATAATTTAAAAATAAATTTTTTCCTATCCATGTAGAATATATCTTCGGCACATCGTGTTGTTACCAATATCGGGGAATAATATACTAATGATGTTGAATCCACATAATTATTAGGATATGGACAACCTATTGAAGAAAAAAAGAAAAACAATATGGAATCACTATGTTGACTAAAATCATCACTATAATAATCATGAGTATAATAGTTGAGGTTGGATGGAATCAACAAGAACAATATATTGACCCCAAAAAGCCAATTTTATTTAGTTATATTGGTTTAAAAATGATAATTAATTTTCATATTTGATATATATTCATGGTTCCCTGTCCAACATGTAATGAAGGAAACCATTTTTAATTATATTAAGGTAATTTTATGATATACTTTATCTATTTTTCCAAAAAATATATAATTAATTGTTGATATAATTTTAATTATTCCTTATAGAGTTCATATATTATAGATGACTTAATAAAAATAAGTCTTAATGGCCACTGGAAAATACCACATAGGATTCAAGATTCTACATTAAAAAATTCATCTTAGAGATGCTAAGGGGAAAGTAAATCCCCACATAAAAATTACTTATGCACTCACTATAAACCTGGAAACATAGAATGATTTCTTAGTTTTTCTAGATGAGGAATCATTTTAGGTGAATTATAGTTGATATTATATTATTTGAAATTATTTGTTTTCAAAAATTTAATTCAAATTTGATGATTTATAAATCAACATTAGAATGCTAAAAATAATCAACATTCCTCAAAATTAATATAACACTAAATGTCAATAAAACAACTTATGATAAAATTATATTACTACAATTCTAAATGGTAATATTGTATGTGATTTTTAAATATCAACACCCACATAACACCTCATTATGAGGGGTACAGTTTATAATATTATAGGAGAAAAACAATACAATCAAGATCTCAAAAAATATTACATCAGAGTGGGGGATGAAGTCACTCAAGAGTTTAGTGTTGCGTTTTATCTTCACCTTGATGATCCAGATATTACAATGTTCAATGATTCTATAATAAATTTTATATCATAGTCATAAAATAATACAAAGATACATTTTGTATGTCCTAAAAAAATTATTTCAAATTTAAACCCTATAACTGTTGATAAAAAATTGATTTGGAGTGAGGTACAATATTTCATATTGATAAAATGACGGGGAAACGAATGGTCCAATTATGAAAATATAATGATTTGAAAATGAATATAAAAGGTCCTTTTAAGAGTATCATATCCCCACCAGTTCCACTACCACATATATTAGAACGAAAAATTCATACATACAAAAAATTCAATGATATATTTGTGTCTTACATTCCAAATACTGAATAAACATTTTGAATTTTCAATATAGGAACTCATCATATTGAGATTATAAATGAGATTCTCATGTTTGAATTGCAGGGAGTCCTAGTTCTAAATACATAAATAAGGTACATAGTTATTATAAATCTATCCCAAAAATCATTTAATATGTTCATTAAAGAAAATATTTATTCATATCATCTATATTTTTTTTACTACTATAGAATAAAAAACATTTATGAATAACAATTTTGATTCATTAAAACCAATATAATTTCTAAATATGAAATTTGATTGCTTTTGAATGATTGATAAGGAAAAAAGATACATAAAAGAAGGTTTTTTAGAAGAAAATAATATAATATATAATAATATTGATTCCTATAATATAGGGGTAAAACTATGAAATCTAATCATATAAAATATATTTTTATTTTATTCATTACATACATGTTATTTTAGAAATAAGTATATACTTATCCCAATAAATTTGGAAGTCCCAAATATTAATTTTTTTTGATCTAAAGAATTGATTTCCATCAAACATACCAAACTTGATGTGTATTGTGAATTTTTAATTCACTATAATCAACATTTGAAAGAAAAATTTAAAATTTAAAATTCTTGTTTGTGTTTAAAAAAAATTAGTTATATTAGGGTAATCTGTAAATATAGGCTAAATCATGGTATATGGTCAGTGACTGAAAATAAGAATCTTATGGATTACATCAAATTGAAATATATTATTGTATATGATAAAACATTTTTCAATGAAAACATAATACAGAACAATTAAATTATATTGGACAATGGTTATACAACGTATGACATAAGATAGAAACAATGATTTTTGATATTATGTTTTGAAATTTATGAAAGATGTCATATAAAATATAAAATTGGCATCCCCATAGAGGTAATTTCTGAAAAAATTATTATTACATTAAAAATATTTAAAAATCGTTTTTTCAATATTTTATTAATATTACCAGTACTTCAAAAAAATACGTACTCCAAATAAGAGTTAAATTTTTTCAAATATAAGTGGGAAATGTACACAGTGTTATAATCTTTTCTACCTTCAAATTTTGGAGATTACCCACTATGTTTGTGTTCTAGTACGAGTTATGAATTATATATAAACTAGGTATGTGAATTATTAGTATCAAAATTCTTGTGTATTTTATTTTGTTTTTTTATCAATGTGAAACATATTAGAGGAATTTTATTTGTTTAAAAATGTATGGGAAGAATACATGTTGTTATAACGTATACATACATTATGAATAGGTGACTTCCTACTACTCATTTAGTTGATTTTATCATAATTTAATCTATTTTATTTAGTTTATTTTTTATCTTTTTTATCTGATACATATTTTTCTTAAATTTAGGTATTCATTCAACACACAATTCACATTATCAAAACCAAGAAAACAAATTATTTTTTTATTTATTATTTAGGACATTGATCCATATCCCATTTATTACATGTAGGAATCAACCACACATAATATTTATAATGATGAGGTTATTAGGACTCGATATGTGTTTTTACAAAAAAAATCCATTTTAGTTTAGAAATCATGTTGCATCATGAAAAAAATCTAGGATTTCCTCGAAATGTTAGGATAACAATATATAATTAATTTTTTCATTAGAAGGAACTCACCATATTCAAATTTAACATAATATGTAGTTGATATGATTATAAGTACATGTTTTTTTATATAAATGTCTAATTTTAGTCTAAGACTTATCACATATCCAAAACCGATAAAAGTATGTCTTTTAAATTAAACATAATTATTTTAAGAATTGATCATCGATAATTCTAACACCAGATGTCTTCATTATGACTCAAAGTTTGTTTTTTCAATAAAATAAGTCATTTTTGTCTTAAACATGTATCAAATAGCCAAAAACTGTGAAAACAACCTTGGATTCTTTCCATACATTAGAGAAACTATCCATAATCCATTTGTGACGTGTAGAAATTTACTGAACATTAATCCAACACATGATAATACTTACTTGACTCACAGTACATATTTTCTATAGAAATGTGTCATTTTAGTTAAAAATTTATCGCACGGAATCAACACAGATAAAAAAAGATCAAATTATTTTCAAAATTTCAACAAATGATCCATAATTCATTTTTTTCACATGTATGACTGGAAAACATGATAATCTAAAATTTCATGTGCTCTATTAGAGTTAAATACATGTTTTCAATTCAAAACATTAATTTTAGTTTAAAAAAGATCAAATTGTAAAAATTAATAAAATGACGATAGATTGTTTTCAAACATTATGATAATAGTCCATAATGAATTTTTAATTTGTATAATTATACCACACATAAATATGAAATATGATGTGGCCTAAATGTATCAAAGTTCATTTTTCCAATAGAATGATTCCATTTCATATTAACACACATGTCACGTAATCAAAATATAGAAAAAAACATGAATTTTATTGGAAATTTAGGGAAAGGTTATATAAATTTTTTAATATGATTGAATATTTTTCATTATAGTATGACACATGAGGTAGATAATATGACTCAAAATACATGTTTTAAATATAAAATTATCATTTTAGGTTAAAATTTCTAATGCAACAAAAAATGTGAAAACAATATTATATTTTTTTCTGAAATTTTGTTAATGGTCCATAATTCTTTTTTGACTTGTAGGAATTGACTACACCACAATCGAACACATGTTATGGTCGGTATGAATCAATGTTTGTTTTTTCAATAAAAACATATCATTTTATTAAAAGAATACATCAAATCACTAAAACCAATCAAGCATTATTGGATTTCTTTAAATCATTAAAAAAAATTCCATAATTCATTTTGATTTGAAACAATTCACTGAAACTACATTTGACTTACAATCTGAACATTATGACTCCAACTGTCTATTTCTGATAAAAATATTTCATTTTAGTTTATATAACATGACACATCACTAAAACCATGAAAAGAGATTGGATTGATTTAAAAAATTGTGAAAACTACCCATAATTCATTTTTAAGATATTATAATTTACCGCACATTAATATGACACATGATGGGGCTGATATGACTCGAAGAACTTGTTTTCAATCCAAATATTCAATTATATTTTTAACTAGATATCAAGTAGCCATGATCGATCAAACAATATCATATTTTTTTAACCATTATTAAAATGGTCCATAATTATTTAGTGACATGTAAGAATTGGCCACACATCAATCTGACACACTTTGTGAGTGATATGATTTAAAGTGCAATTTTTTAATATAAAATGGATATATTATTTTAAAACACATATCAAATATCCAAAATTAAGGAAATAATCATGGATTTATTTATAAAAATATTAAAAAAGTCCATAATTCAATTTTCATGTGTATAAATTGACTACAGTTCAATATGACACCCATGGTTGCTAGTACGACGCAACGTGTCTTTCTTTAATATAAATGTGTCATTTAAGTTTAAAATGGACATAACATGAAAATAATACATTGATCCCAAATTTTTTTCAAATTTTATGGTAATGGTTTATAATTCATTTAATTACATATAGATGTTAATCACACATCATCCTAGATATTGATGTGGTTTATATGGATCAAAGTTTGTGTTTCTAGTAAATAAGTTCCTTTTTAGTATAAAACGATAAAACATTGACAAAGCCGAAAAAATGTGATTACATTTTTTTCACAAACTTTTATCTGTTGTTATTAATGTTATTTATTTATCACTATTATTTGATACTAATTTAGTGAATTTTAATAGACATAATGCATGAAGACAAATAGTTAATGGTGAGACAATGGAAGCTTTAAAAAAAATTAATTTCAATTTTAATTGGCTCCCCACGAAAGTGAGGTTTTTATCATCTTATATGAGGTCTAAATTAAGAGCACCTAATTTTTAGAACAATTAGAAATGGTTTCATATGTATTAATGAATTATAACTCAATTAGATAGACATTGTTTTTGGAATGAATCAATTTATATATTTTAGTTCAAAATTTAACTTTTTGTGGTTAATTTATTTCCTTATAGTATTAAAAACATAAGACTGTTTTACCTATCTAGTTGTATTCATTTTCCTAATATGGGTGGTTTTTTTACAACTAATTGCATAACCATTGTTTTGGGGACAATAAAAAAGGAACAATGATTTTTTTAAATTTATTTGGTAATTTTTACTGAAACATACAATTTTAAAAACCAATGTTCGAAAATTTTATAATATATTTGTTTTTTCTTTTATTAGGGTTTTAAATATTCTGCCAATTAAATTCGGAATTCTCCCCTCTATTTTTTATGATTTATATTTTTGTTGTAGTAGTATTCTATAATTATAATAGAGATCTTTAGTATTATCCCCCATTATCAGTTCTTGAAAAATCTTTGATAAGTGGATCTTTATTCAAATATTTAGTTGGCGCTGATAATAGAATATGAATTTTAATTGTTCTTCAGTTGTTTGCGCTTTAATTTTTCCCTAAAAATCCTATTATTGTTCTTTTAAAGGACTTATTTGTAGTAGTGATACATTATGCAATGAAAGAAAATATTTTGTATGGGTTAAACAAAAATTCCATCTCCCAATCCTCTCAACAACCTCAAAAGGTCCCATTAACTATGGTTTAATATTCTCTTTTTTCCAATGTAATTGATTACCCTAACCTATTGAAACTCTACAAAACACATCATCATTGATTGAGAACTCCAAAATTCTCATATGATATTAAACCTAATATGTTTACTAGATCTAAGATGTCAACAATGCCTAATTAATAAACACAGTCTTTTCCATCATTTTATAGTCCAAAATCAGTCAATCCAAGGATCATTAATCAATCTATGATCAACATAGTATATATTCACTATTTTGGCCTTACAAGGCCCCAAAAGGAGCCATTCAAATTGAAAATTCATTACTGTTATTATATGAAATCCCATAAACACCAAATGCACATCCCACACTACCCTAAATTCAATAACACAATCCCACAACTTATCCTAAATAATATATTGAAGAAATTTAATCTTGACATTTATCTGTGGATGAAATGACCTTGTCCTAAAACCCTAAGACCTTATGTCCTCCGGAGGGAATCACCAAATAAGTGAGTTAAAATGGAGATATTTATCAGAGACTATAATATATAGAACTATATAACAAGTAACAACTTCATTCACCTATATATTTACAAGATTTTGAACATTGGTTTCAAAATGAATAGTCATAAAGTGATATAATGTTCTCATCCTATCAATAACAACAAATATTAAATTTTTTATTTGATGGGTATGTCGAATCCCAACCATTAAATCCATATAAATGTTATCCCACATCCATGCCAACACTTTATGTGGATGAATTAAACTCTAATTTCTATAGTCATCATTCTTGACCTACTTGAAAATATAACAATGAGACAAAAATCATCAATGTCTTCTCTCATACCTATCCACCTAAATTGTCATCACATTCCATTGAAAATATTAAGGTTTCCAGGGGTATCACCCACTTGGAATTATGGATCTTATCCACCATAATATTTATCACAATCAATGGAAAAATAATCCAATTCTAGATACATGGGATACTATTACAAGGGAAATACAACTCACCAATGGTCTATCCTCCAAAATGAGGGTCCCCAAATAAATAGATTTCAACATCAAGATACTTTTAAAAAATATTCACCTTCATAAGAGTAGATTTCTACTAAAAAAATTCTAGAACAATACCAATTGTTTCTTCAGGTACTCTAAAATAGAACAGTGAAAATAGAGACATGATGCTTCACTCCTCTAATAGTCATTTCATTACCTGGGTCATATTTTTCCTCTTGAAGAATCAATAATCACATTACCCTTCTATTGGGTATAGGTAATGTAGAAACCAAAGGCTGTAGGTACTCCACCCAACTCCTCTTCCTATTGTTCAAAAAACATTCAAAGAATTTATAACTAAAGATATTGATGTAAGAATACATAGAAAACCATTACCTGAAAAGTTAATGTCACTATCAATTAAGTTCATTAATTATTGATGAAATTTCAACTTCGGGGTTTATATATTTATTATGTTCTGGACTAAGCTCTCAAGAATCATTGGCTATCGCATGATCACCCTACATAATAATGCATCCCAAACACAAACACAATGCATCAATAAAAACCACATATCCCTACTCAACATTGTTTTGTCAAAACTTTCATAGAAGTTAAAAACGTTTCTTGCAAACAAAATAACTCTTACATTTGTCTTCCCAACATTACATTACTACCATATAAGTGAGGGTGGTCATTATAGAAGATATCATAGAGAAATACATTAAAAATATATGATAATACCCCACTAAACCCATGAATTTATGTATATTGAAAACAATATATGGTTTCTCAGAGTTCATAAGATTATAATCCATCACATGATCGATTGAAAATCCATGCTCGGATAACACGTGTACTATGAAATTAATTTCCTAAAACCATAAATCCCATTTCGATAGATTAATATATAGTCCAAGATATCATCACATTTTAGAAACTACAATCACATGAAACAGGCGATCCACATCATCTGGAGAGTAAACCATCATTCCTTCCACAAATAAATTAGATAAGGTACTAATATACTCATGGGAGAATCTATTCATTGACTCCATAAAAAATATTGGAGAAATGGTTAGAAAAAATGGAATGAAATGATACTCATAATGGTCATACCTACTCTAGAAAGATGTTTCCTAATTGTCGTACTCTTTTATTCTCAATTGGTGATAATAATAATGATGACCAATAATTGAAAACCAATTTTACCCTTTCAACTATAAAAAACATGTCATCAATCTACGTAGATGGACAGTTTTTCTTTACTGACTATCGATGGAGTTTCAGGTAATCAACATATAGTTGATTTTCTCTTTTAAAATTCAGATAAAATTTAATAGGCGTCACACAAGGTGACATAATTTGTCATAAAATACCATCACTATGAAAATAATCCAACTAAATCTTATACTCTTTCAGTTTAGTGGGTTCCATACGGTAAGAATGAATAGACACTGGTTGACCACTATCTACAAAATTAATAGAAATTTCTAACTCTCTTATAAATGGAAAACTAGATAAATTAGAAGAAATCATTTCTACAAACATAAATAATAATTGAGGGATAAAATCACTCAAAAATTCCAACTCTAGATCAAAATAAATCAATGATATTACCTCCAAAAATCTGGATAAGAAGGTATGACTCTTCATGATCTCGGGTCCCACTCTCCATGAAAAACATGTCACAACCCTTCGGGTATAGAAAATGAGTCCCTATAATGATTATCATGAATTAAATATATGTTATTCATGATAAAATGCATCATAATAATGAATTAAAAAATATTCTTGGGGTCAAATAGTACATTCATAGCCAGATCAATACGTGGTAAAGAGAATATATTAGCATGACAACAAAGACCATCCTCTATCTTCATTCTAAGGGGGTGGTAATATCTATCACATAAGTCCACATATCTGTATGAATATTTAGTATGTTCACTATAAAAGCCAAAATAAACGAGTTAGATTGATATATATCAAATAAAGAACTCACTAAAGATTAATCTATAGTGATGGTATCTCTCATAGTCATTGGACCAATATCATATTCCTTTGGATAATCTTGCACTATGTGAATATGTTTTGTTCTAGACCCTTATGGAATGAACCCCGTTGTTTTTGTAGAATTTCATTTCAAAATAGTAATTTTTGGAATTGATGAGCCAATTTTACAACAAAGAGTAGAAAGGATATGAAATAACTTGTATAGGTTTCCAGAGGGAACTCATGAACTACATATCCTGGGTGCCTCAGAAAAAACGTTTTTCAAATCACCATCCTTTTCACACCGGATTCAATTTATAGGGCCCATGCCAGGAACTATAGAAGGTCTAGAAGAAACCTATTATCTAGAACCACAAAGAGACTCATCACACTCCATATTTCATATAATGGAACTCAAAGACCAACCATTAGGAGAAAAAAGTACTCCACAAACTCTAACTTACTATATAGATCATGTTTTGGCCTCAATGTCCAATCCAATGCATCATCATATGAACTAATCCTTAGTAAGATAACCTAGGAAAGGTTATTAGGCCTCAGACTGATATTGAATTGTATTCCTTCATTTTTTTCATTTGATATAATCTTAGGTCAAAATTAAACCATCTCAAAAAAGTGGGTTTTATACTGCATCTTGGTCTTATCCACCTACATGATGTTAGAAAACTCCATAGTCTTAGCCAGTAACCTAGATTATAGATAGAACTTATCAAAAAAACTCTAAAGTACATCTACTCTAAACCCAAAAAAAATATTCTCTGTTATAATTGAATCTCACAATCACCAATAAGGTCATTCCAGTTAAATGGTATCATACTTCACCATTATAGCATCAATTATTTCTAGGAAACCAGTAATTTATTCCATCTAGATCAACAAAACATTAGAATTTTGAGGATCATTAATTCCTTGGAAATCTTGTCAATTATTTTTTATGAAACTCATGATCATGAGTCCAAGATTCATCCCTTTGAGGTTCCATATATGGTGTATGAATGGAAATTGGTTTGGCCTCTTATCCCAGATCTTGGATAAAACACACCATAATATCAAAAATATTTTAGTACGTTAGGTGATCCTAAAATTTTGGTTCACCAATAGATTCCTCCAATGTAATAGTCAAAAAATTTCATGGAGGCATTTTGCTAAAAAAATCACCAAACCCCAATGAAGAATTAGATGTCTACATAGATAAAAAACTCAAATAATATCAATAGGATTATAAATTATCTTTTATAAGATTACAATATATTAATTTCAACATACCTAAACAAAAATAATGCTAAAGACATTAATTACAAAAAATCATTCCTAAATAACACTTTTTTTCAAACACCCATGGTGAATTAAGGCTTTTTGTGATGATATAGGAACCGAATATCACTTGCAAGTACCTCTTTGGTCTCATGAAGACATCCCAAACTGTATACTGATGAAATGTGAAGATTCTTAGACACACACCATTGGTACAGAGTTTTCATGAACCATACCAGATTCCATGGTACCCTAATACCACTACTGGATCTAACATTTCCAAAATGGAATTCATGATCCGCATTTGATGGTGGTAATCAAATGTAACCATATATGATCAAAGTGTGAATGATTTTACTTCCAAAAATGGAATTTAAACTATTAAATGTTAGTATTATAAACAATCAAAATGTAGAAACTATATGAAACGACTTAGAAAAATATTACCCAATTGGAAGAAAAACATCATTAATGTAACATCATCCCAATATGAAATGTTAAAACTAGAAAGAAATATTTTCAAAACCCCTTTGTAATAAGTTTAGAACAACTTCACTATCCACAATCATCACAAAAAAATATAATGGATCAATACAATCCACCACCTCAAAGTGGTATTCTATATTTTCTCAAAAACATTTTAAGAAATTATAAAAATGCAAAAAAGAAAAAGGTAGGGTATATGCTATAGATATCAATAAGGTATCACCATGTGTTCTATAATGAATATCATAATAGTTAACCACTTAATATATCCTTTTAAATAAAAATATGCCATGACATCCCATATTCATATTTTAATGAAAAACATGTTTACATTCAAATAGATGGATGTTATATCAAAAAATATTTCATATGGTATTAAATGAACATTTTTTGTAATTTTTTTAAATAAATTGGATTTCATGAATTAAAAAATTCAACAAACCAATGGAATTTATAATAAAATCATGTATATCAACATCCAAGAAAATTATCCATGAATTATGTTACATTCATTGGTAATGGGATCCTTAAACATTTCATATATCAATATAGCTTTAAATATTTGTGTGCACTCAAATCAAAAACCCATTCGGAGACCCACTATATTAAATCAATCTATACCCCATTCGGATAGCCACAGTGATATTTCAATAAAAACATTATTTAGTATGGGTTTCCATCATAATTATAGTGTAATGGAATAAATATCCTTGCGTGTTTATCCCATTTAGCTACCAACAACCAATGCATACATGTTCATTAATATGTTAATCGAGGAATCGAATTGGAAATAAATAATTTCATATCACATTAAAATATAATTTTCAAATATTAGTTTTTAACATGGATTTATTATTTTAAAACCAAAACTTAGGTTTTCATTATTTCATTCTATTTCAAAAAATCCTTTAATTTTATAAAATTTCTCATGATCGACATAAAATCATTTAATCATAACTATTTATAAATAAATCCTTCATTTTTAATGAATTCGCTGAAAAATATCATGTCCAATGAAATTAGGGATATATTCTCGAATATAATTACCATTTCAAATAAAATATGAAATCATTAAAATCCAATTTTTAGACAAATTAAAAACCATTTAAATTTAATCAAAAAAATCAAGGTTTAAATCTTAGGTAAAATAAATATAGAACCATATAACTTTACATCAAGGAATCATAATTTAGACACCCAAAATGGGTAATAGTAAAGAAGAATGAGGTGAGTGGTCTAAGAAACCAAACTAGAATAAAGATATAAAAAGACACTGCTTAGACCCATAAATTTCAGGATTTTTTAATAATATCAATGGGCTAGAGAAAATGAGAACAAAATAAACAACTTGATGGGTGATCGAATTATATATAGGAGATAAAAAGATATAAAAACTATATATATCCACCATGAAATGTTTTTATATTAGTCAATTTCACCAATTGGGAATTTCCAATAGCTATCGTATCATATTAGCATTTAATGGGGGTATTAGGAATCTTAAACATTTTGATCAGGATTTTAAAATTATTTTTATGTGGAATTAAAAAACATGCACATGGTTTTCTGGGGAGGTCTTCATGGTTAGAAGACCCATGTTCCACAACCATGCACCTTTATAAGACTTATATATGCGGTGCATAGTTTTCCCCCATAGTTACACTAATGACGAAACAACCATGCATTACCTGTAATCTATGGGATTTATGGTTTGGAGGTGTTGGACACATGGATTGAAAAATCCATGTTCCCCCTTTGAATGTCTTATAATAGTGAATATGATTTGTGATACCAACCCATATTTTTTCCCTTAGCATTTCACAAAACATTCACATCCCATTGGGCGTCCAAAAATTTTTAGATTCACATAGAGATACACGAAAACAAGACACCCAAAGGATATCAAAACAGGGGCCAATGAATAATTTACCATAGTTAACATAATTATACATATTTTCTATTATATTTATAAATATATATTAATATAATATATATATATATATACAATATAATTCAAACCTATTTTCAAAATTATTTTTAATATAATTATAATAATATATTGATAATAAATATTTATGTAAAATTGTATAAAAATAAACTGATGTATCATAAAATATAGAAGAAAAAAACATAAAGGAGTTTTAAAGGAATTCTCATTGAACTGGGATGTTTGAGGATTGAATACTAGTGGGTATATGTGAAAAACATATGGATAGGTTTGGATAGAGGGGGAAGTGATGATAAATGGTTGTTATGAATGGGTGAGGGTGTGAGAGATTACTGATAATGGAGGGGTTTGGAAGGATCCATGTACCACCTCAGAAAATGTGAAAAAAAATATTTATTTTATTAGTTCTTTATTTCTTGATAGACAAATCTTTTATCAGTTCCCCAAAAGTGTTAATAAAACTCGCACTGATAATCGTACTCTTTCTAACAACTTGGTGATAAAAGAAACTGTGTTTTAAAGGTTCTTAAAATATCATCATTTATTGATAAAATTATTTTCTAGAACTAATAAAACCCCAATATTTAGTTATGTATAAGTAAAAATATGAACTATAAAAATCCTTTTTCACACTAGGTGGCATAACCCAAATTTGAAATGTGTCTTTTTCAACCTTGATACATGAATATAAACTAAAACTTTTTATACCTGGAGAGATGAAACCAGTGTATTCCATTATGGATAACGAAGTATGATTTTTGTTACCATGGGACTGTATAACCCATGTTGGTTGAATATATTTCAACTCAATTTTATATAATAAGACATGTCGGAAAAAGTATAAAAGAAAATAAAAGTAAAAAATCTAAATTCTAAAAGATATTTGTTCTAGATATTGAAATGAAACATTCGCCTCTTTGATAATAATATGAATGATGAAGAATGAATGAACAAGTAATGATGTTCCTTCGTTCAAACCACCAATAACTCTAATTATCAATTTATTTGTTTTCTATTCACATTAATTACATAGCCTTACAAAAACATGATCTTCCCAATGATCACATTGTCTTCCAATAATCATATTCAAAGAGTGGTCTCTTTCATAAGGATTCCCTTGATAATTTATTATGTATCATACATTATTCACTCATTCCCACAATCTAACGATGAATATGGAATGTGACAGTTTAACTTCAAATGAGAATATAGCATGAATGGATTGTGGGATGTTAAATTCTCATCCCAATGGACATAATTGAAACATCATATTCCTCGACAATTCAGGAATTAGTGATCAAGGAATTCTATAAAATGATGATAATGGATTCTTAATAATGGCGTGTGAGAATTTAATTACCACACATATATATATATAAATTATGAAAATATTATATTTTGTAATTCCCATGAAATCAATATTTATTTTTACATTTTTAATTCCAGGATTACAAAATTATTGGATTAATCTAGATTGTGTGAGTGGTCCATCATAATATTTGGGCCCCTTCCTGGAGCTTGAACTAATACAAGACTGTACACATGACCCACTTCCTCGGACATCCCATTTAGACTTAGCTGACTAGTTCATTCTATTATCTCCTGACCCATACAAGCTGTTTAAAATTTCCCCCATAAAATAATAATTTTCGTCCATGTGTGTGGTGCTACGTGATCGGTTCATTATGTGGATGCTAATTTTTTATAGTACAAGATATAAATCATTTATCAGAGTCAAATATTAGTTGAATCCCATTCATCATTATTTCCTACTTATCCCTATTTTTTTACAATCCCATTTTTTCTATTATGAAACCCTAGTACAATAGAGATAGATATTTGGTCCATCATCAAGAGTATCCACTTACATGATGATCCATGTGTTAATTTGACATAGTATCGATCCCATAGGGTTATGAGAAATTAATAATGAAATGAAAAATAAAAAAACACCAAAGTGGATGTGCAATATAACTATATTTCATTCCCATAAAAAATCCAAAAACAATTAAAGTGGATGCATAATGACTAAATATATATCCTGGAAAAACAATTGTTATCATAAAAAATTTTAACGTGGAAATCCTTAAAGGGTTATAAGATGGTACCTGGTCAAGAAAGAAAAATGCACTAATAATCAAGAAAAAAACAGAGACTCCAAAAGGATCGTAAGATCTCCAGAATTAAACATTTATAAAATAGTGGATCATTGTTAGAGAGAAGTTGTCGTATGAAGGAATCCTAAAATGAAGAATGCTAATTGATAAATAAACCTATGTAGATAATTCTATGTAAAGGTGGTGATCTATGTCTGAATAAAAAGGATAGATGAAAAACAATAATATCATATCAGAATCCAATGACTAAGAAAGAAGATTATCCCTAGAGAATGTCATGTGTTTAAGATCTAAAATCTACTTACTAAAACCATAACAAATATGTGATGAATGCGAGTTTCACCATGACTGCATAAGAAAGAGATATTTTCATATATCCCAGACCTAAAAAATATATTACTCCAAAAAATCACATAACCACTCAAATCAAATATCCTTATTTTCTTTTACATTTTCTAAAGTGTCATGTGACATCCACATAGTGGGATAATTCCCAAAAAAACTACCCGTCAACTCAATAGGGGATAAACACTAACCCTAAGATCAATCACAGCATTTTAAATTTACCTCACGTTAAACTATTTCTCAACATGAATGACCCATTTTTGTTATTGTGAATCTTCTCAAAATTTTAATATCTAGAATCAAGGACATCATATATCCAAAGATATCAAAAATCAGTATTCTTCGACCTATCATGATAAATGGTATTCATCTATAACATATATCCCCCCAAACGATAAAAAAATAATACAACCCAATCCTGATTGAAATTGAGATCTCATATCAATGTTTTCAAAAATAAATATTAATTTTATTCCTCTGTAGATGTAATATACTGAAACTATATTATTTATAATGATACAAATCAATATAATCTAGATTTACTTGACATAGCTCCCACTTTAAAAATAATCAAATATCATAATGTAAATTTCTCAAATCCATATCTCTAACCATTTATAAATCTATACATCTTAAAAGAATTTATAACACATTTTCAAAACACAATATTAAATAAGAAGTGAAAATTTAGAGATTGAAATATATACATCACTTCTTTCTAATGATGTCTACCTGAAATATAAAAAAATAACAGACCATAAAAACTCCATGAGCTATATCAAGTTTAGTTGAAACTATCACATGCATCAAATATCCAACTATAGATGAAAATGGAATGTGATTTTCCTCCTCTATCACTATTTCTTCATCAATACAATGAAACGAATTTGTACTTATCTTAATATGTAAAAAAATTGATTTATTGGGCACTTTCACTCTTTCCATAGAAAATCATTGAAGAACATTCTCAATATAACTATACAGAGATAATTATAATTTCCTAGATTTTATTTCATGAGATATTGGCATACCAATAATATTTTATTTTTTCGCTAAGACTTTAATCACAAATAAATGAATAAGATCAATTCTTAAGCTATCAATTCAAGAAGAATGCTACCAAATAATAAACATATCCTCAACATAAAGAAATAGTTTAATATTATCATCATCTGTAAATCTCTAAAAAAACACAATAATCAGAAGATATATTCCTCAATCTATGATAATAAATGAATGATTCAAACATCGTATTCCACTACCATATATATTTTCTTAAAAAATAAAAACACTTCTTTAACTTGGATACATAATTATATTTTGAAATTTCAAAAAAAAACTATCATGTTGACCCATTTAAATATCATCTATAAATATCGAGGGAGGAAAGCTACCTTCACATCAATTTTCTCAATCTAAAGATCTAAACTTGAATCCAAACCAAGGAAAATTTTGAATGGAATATATTTTGACAACATGTGAAATAAATATCATCAAAATTAATAATTTTCTTCAAATGAATCCATTAAAAACTGACATCTCCTTGTATCATACTTAATAAGCTCACAATTAAAAAATTGTCAATATTTTCTATCTTTATATAAGCCGCATGTGGTAAATTGATAATATAATTTAAAATAAATAAATCCTCACTCCAAAAATTTCCAATACTCCTTCCTTATGAAATCAGAAAACAAAATATCTCTACCAAAGTAATATTAATCCTCTCAACTACATTATTTAAAAGAGTTGTATTCGAGGGAATATTAAAGTACCAAATAAAATTCAGACTGAAATACCAATGAAACATTCCACAATATTAACCCCCATTTTCAATGTGAATAAATTTCAATTCCATACCTAATTTCACCTCAACTGAAAAGTGAAACAATATAAAAACACTAAGAACCTGAGTTTTGGTATTAAAATCATAAAACCAAAACATACATGGGTATTCAATAATAATAATGAAAATACCAACACTGAATTTTTTATAATTCAATGAAACATAATCATTATAATTTACAAATTCAAGAACCTCTGACTTCATGTGAAAGAATGATTGCTGAAACTCTATGCTCCCTTTTACATCTGTAAAATGGTTACACATGTCCAATTTGACTCTATTAAAATCTATAAGTATATTTATATTGGAAAAAAAACCAATCCATTTCTCACTAATTCAATAGATCCTCATATTCCATAATTTTGAATATAATCTACACTATAAAATTCAATCAGTATCATAAGAAATATATACTATAATCTAGTATAAACCTATTACTTATTCCTCTATGAATAAATCATAGAACCCTTATAAAGATTCCATTGGAGATGAACCAAAGTACTCATAAAACCATAATCATCAAGAAAACGTGTACATATAAGATTCATAAAAACCGCATTAATACATTAAAAATTTCTCAAAATCATCTTCTTATGATAGTATCAAAAAAAGTCCCCAGCCCTACGAAATCACTATGTCCATCATTAACCATCTTCAAAATCCCAAAATTACATTGTTGATATGATGTAAATAACTCTTTTGTATATGAAACATTAAAAAATTCACCACTATCAACATCCCAATAATAATAATAATTAGAATAAATTTGAATGGGGTTATAAACAAAAATAACATCACATATGTAGTAGTGGTGACTTGATCATACCCATCACCAATATTGTTTTGCTAATTTTCCTTCATTATATTTCCCCATTTTATATGGTAGAAAATACTTTTCACACTTCCATTCTAGCCATAATGATAAATTTAAAATTATATCTGATTTGACATAGATTTTCTTCTACATTTCATTTAACCTCGACTTCTATACCCCAGACTCATTTTAGGACATCTCCCTTATTCGACTTGATTAATAGATTTCAAGAAGATTTACCTAGAGTAAGTATCATACCCTCCTCAGTCATGATAAAAGGCATAACAAAACAAATTATAAAAACAATATTATGACCAGAACCAATTAGATGGAAAAAATTATCCTATCAGTCGGGAAAATTTTTACGAAATAAAATCAAGAAAATCACATCTTGAAAATTAATAACCATGATAGAAAATTGATCAAAACATCCCTAATATTAACTAATATAGTTATCCATATATATATACATTTTTTAACACAAATTAATCCTTTTATAATATAAATTTTATTTTTCAAATATTGGAAACATAGTTTTTTTCATGATTCTATGACAATGTTCTGGTGAGAGAGATGTAGACAATGTGGTTTATCACATTTTCATCGACCCGCTGAATGAATGAAACCACAACCCAACTAATTCCCAAACTCTCATTATTTATCTCAAATTATTTCTTGATAATGAGTAAAAAACACTAGAAGATTCATACTCTTTGGAAAAAAATATCCTTTATTTATAAACGCCACATATGGTCGATAATATCATTCCATAATATCATCTGAATGCAATTAATTTGCATTATTTATCTGAAAAAAAACCCTCTGATAAGAGTTTTCAGGAAATAAATAAATTGATGAATGGGCAAAAAAATACCAAATAGAACATGTAGAAGAAATAAATTTTATTCCCTAAAACCATTCTATAGAAAATTAAAATGAATGTGGGGAGACCGAATATATGTGCATAAAAAATAAATTTTGAAACTGGAAATATCGAATTTGGAAAACCCAAAAAGAAAAAACATTTAGAACTATTCTAGAAATAAGAATACAATAATAATAAAGAGTATAAATTAATACACCCAATGTTGTTTGGTATATCAATAAGAAAACTATGATAAAATATTGGATCAAAGGAAGAGATCAGATATAGTATGAATGTATCTAAAATTATTAACACATCTGAATAAATAAACCGAAATTTTTATTATTGGGTAATTAATGTTATCACTACCTTAATAAAAGTTGAAAAATGAAATATACTAGGATCAGATCAAATAACACCACATATGAGAGGAAATCATAACTAGATAATTTTTATATTTGTAGATTTAAAAAAAACTACTTGAAATCCTAACTACACCATTCCTAAAGAGAGTCACAAAATGATTAATTGGAAATGAGAGATTCGTGCACAACCCAACCCATAAAAAACATATTCCTATTTAAATACCAAATACATCTGAAATCTCATATCCTTTTTAGGTTTCCCATATTTTATTGTGTCATGTTATATCCCCACTAGAGGAGGACACCAAGCACAGGGAAGAGCATCTCATGGTGTTGCATACTGATGGAGACCCCATGAAATTTTCTCATATGGAACATGATAGATTAAAATTATGATCTAGATAAAGAATTCCAAATTTTTAATAGTCACTGAATAATGGTCCGCTAGTGGTAATATTGTTTGGTTATGAGATTTAAATTTTTTTAGTTTTTTCATTGTAGTCCATCCTTATTATTTAATTTTAGATATGGTGTTATTTCTTTCTCATCTCTCAAATATACTATTTTATTTTTAGTATAATAAAATAGGATATTAGAGGATGTGTTCTTATCATCCAGAAGACCAAAAGGATTCATGAATTTTTTATACTATGTCACGTTATTACATTTAACTTTTTATTTGTTTTTCTTGGTTCTTATTTCAAGATTCATTTCAACTTATGTTATTATTTTGGTATTCACTGTTTGGTTTCCTATCAGTTTCAGTACCCTATGGTGAATCTAAATTTGTATCAAGTAGTTCCTGAGCTATTAATGGAGACTGACTACTCTACATTGTCCACAAAAAATGTTATCATATCAACTAGATACAATTATGGAATCAGATAAGTTTAAAATATATAAATTTGATGGTAATAAATATTTTATTCTTTATATAATGATTATATAAGCATCACTCATCTCGAAGGGGGTCATTTATACCCATAATGGACATAAGAAACCGATTATATGTCATTACTTCGATGGATATACAGTTAAAATTTATCGAGATTTCCCTATTGATTCCCTTAATAAGGCCCATAGCTAAGAAATTTTATCCCTAGATGATATTGTTTTAATGGATGTCTAATATTATACCATTATCTATATTATTTTGTTAAAATTATTGAAATTATATATAAAATATTAATTATATGTCTATTTAGTCAAATTTCAAAGAATACTTATGCTTAAAATTCACCCGTTTTCATCTATTAGAGAAGGTATTTATGAATTTAAAAAGGAATTTCCTGATCAGTCCAATATTAATGTACTGTTGAAGATGTATTCCAAGATATTATTATTATTTTCTATCATTAAAATTCCTTCATCACTCTTATTGATACAATAATGTATGGTTGTGACTACTTTAACCTTGATGTGGTTATTATAGATTTACATTCTAAATTAATTGACAAAATATCCCAAATTAATGTTTGAGGTAGTGTAATTTTATTGTAGGGGTAGACATGATTAAAAATAAAAACAAACATAATATTCAAGTAAATAAAAATAAATATAAAAAATTACACATAATACATCTAAATATTTGTCATAGAAAGTGACTAAATATAATTGTGGAAAACCTTGTCACAATATTCCTAAATATAACAATCCTAAGAAATATCCCAAAAATAATGATCCTTTCAATCCACCCCTATTTGTAAATGTTTGGTATTATTATGTTGAAGTATTCATTGTGAATAGTCATGGCCTTTTTAATGAATGGTAACTAGACTCTAGTTTTTCATATGATATGTATCTTAATAAAAATTCTTTTATTGAGATCAGTACTTGTGTAAAATTGGTGGAATTTTTTCCAATAATAGTAGATGCACGGTCTTCATTAGATTCTTTATTTTGCAAGATCTTGTTGATCACTTTTTGGCCACCTTACCAAATGTTATTTGGATCTATAGTCTAACAAGAAATTTTACCTCCATTGGGGTCCAATGTGAGAAAAGTTTAAAATTTAACTCTAAATCAGGTTGTCTTATTCCCTCCAAATTCTCTAAAAACATTATTAGTGGTTCTCTTATGAATGAGCTTTACATATTGAATGGAAAGACACATTATAAGAAGATATGAAGTAATTATGTCACAAATACTGAGATTACTAAGCTATGAAATAGAATTTTGGGGATTTTATGATCCGAATTCCTTCAGTAATTATCCAAAAATGGGATCTTAAGTGACATAAAACCAATAAATATTCATTTTTATGAGGATCTCGTAATAGGAATGTGAAAAATAGTGAATTTTAATTAGTATTCTTTCAATGAAATTCATATACATCAATAAATTCAATCTAATATATGGGGTCCAGTTTGGACTAACTCACTTTTGACGTAAAACATCAGGATCGAACCCAACATTTTAGCTTGTAACCCTATAAATCAGAACCCTAGTCGAAGGAGAGATGGAACCCCAAGAAACTAGAAGAGAACTCTATAAAGAAGGGATAAACCAAGGAAGAGAGGAATGACATAATGATTTAGAGGATAAAACACACAAAAGATGGCCTCAAAAGGATCTTAAGAGGAGTCAAGGTAATGGGAGGTGACACCTAGGGAAGACGAACACAAATGGGGAAGGTAAGGGAGTGTTTGTGTATAAAAATCTAGGAGAGAGAAATGTTTTTAAAATTATCGACTGGTTTCATGGTTAGTTCATGTTGTCTAACAAACTATGCGGATACCATGAGACTGCTACTAGTGAGACATATTTCAACTGAATGACCTACAAACAACGTATGAATAACTATGAGGTAGCCATACGGTAGCTAATCTTTCACCTAGAAGATTCTGCGTGGTTACCTAGGCTGGGTAGCATGGTTACTACTAACTATGTGCTAATTGATAATCAGGTCCATCCCACACCCTAGACAACCATATTCAACAAAAATCAACGGGAATTTTTTTTGGAGATCTATCCCAAGAATGGATGAAATAAATACTACAAAATCTCAAACCATTCACACTTGATTCTCGAGGAAATAATAGAGAATCCAACCTTAACATAGATCAAATATGATTTCCAAACCCTGGGTATGACATGTTCCTAGAATGAGACCAAGTTATGATCCAAAACAATTTAATTTGTTGACCATTTGATAAATTTCTATTTTATTGGCGTTAATTATTATTAAACTATGTTGCTTCTTCAATTATCAAATATAAAAGCGCTTTGGTTTTAGGGGATCAATAATATTGATTTTGAGGGAAGAAACTGGAGTATGAGATTCCTGATTTCCTATAAAAATTAAATATCCCTCCCAAGAAAGAATAATTCCCTTCCTCTCACTCTCAAAAACTACATTGAGTGATATGTAAATCACTCCAATGACAAAACCCAAAAGCAGTGCCTAATCACAAATCATTATTTATGTTAACGATGTTATAACCAAAGTAAGTAACATTGATACAACCAAAGTGGTATCCATTAATCTATTCATTTTATTATTAAAATGTGATCCAACTCAACAAGGATTGTAATGATGTCTTATATGTTACATGATATGAATTGACATCCTACCAAGTGTGAGAGTCCAAAAAAATAGACCATGTAAATACAAAACTACTACAAGTGTGTGATTTGATGAATGAGATTGTCATTACAGATCAATCACCAATCCAATTCTAAATATAAAGAAACAAATCCCAATTTAATAAAAAATGGCATGGAGAAATAAACACCTAAAATTATACCCCATGTAAGGAGGAGAATTAAATCTATATATGGAGGTATAGAAATCCAACCAAATGGAAATAATCAATGAAAATAAAAAGATAAAAAAAATTAATTTTATTTTATCAAAAATAAATAATGTATAATTAGTATTAAAACAAAATATATTCACCTTGAAATTAAAATGATTATTTTCTGATGTAGTAATCACACCAATACTATTAATCTTGACCAATGCTCATCAACCATAAGCAGAGTTCAAATTTTGATAATGAAATATCATTACTAAATATATACTATGTATTATCTTCATTTTTTATCTTCATAAAATACATTATCTTATATTAAATAATTTCCATAAATAGTTGAATTCTAATATCCGTATTCTTTGATCTAAAATCGTATACATGATTTTTTAAATATGTAAAATATATGTTCTATCAAAATACACATCTATAAAATTTGTTGTAAATAAAATTAATTTAATATAAATTTTTTCAAAATTAACACTTTTAATCATCTGGATAAAGCTATGTATTCATCTGCAATTGTGGAAAATGGAAACTACTGATTTCATATTACACTTTCTGGAAACTGGTCCACTACTAATAAGAAACAAACTTCATAATAGATTTATGTGTAATAAAATGGGAATAATAGTCATAAAAAACAAAGAAAAAACACCATTATTATTAGTAAAATTATTTCCATATTGAATTCATAAGTTAACAAACACAGAAACAGACCTGAGGACCCATTTTAGAGAATTAAATTTCCGTTTCCTAGGTTATCCCAAAAACATGCTCGGAGTACGAATAGCAAAAGAAATATCTGGTTTAGAATAGAATATAGAATACATAAGAATGAAAACGTTATTATCATATGGTATCTTATAACTAAATTATACCTTAGCTTCATGATTTTATGATGGACAATGGGACAAAATGAAATGTTATTCTAGTGGAATTATATAAAGTTTTTTATACTTAAAAATATGCATTTATGAAACATTTTTTAGAAGAACGAATGTTGTTTCATATGAATGACTCTTTTACTTTTATACTTACAGATTTTAATCCTAAAATATATTTTACATTTACCAATTCAATCATTTAAAAACTATAATTTTCTTGACATTTATATGATTAATCATCCTCGGGTTTTATGTTTTATATGTACACAGACATATAAATAATATCAATATTTACATGAATAAAATAAACATATAAATTAAATTTATATATGATAAAAAACTATTTTAAATGAGAATGGAATCAAAATATTTATAACATTTTCAAGAAGATTATTAAATTCCATACGAGGACTTTCATAGATGATAAAATTTATTAGTTTTGATATATCTTGAAACTTACTTAATGGGATTCAAATAAATTTTTAATCCAATTTATCGAGTTATAATATTTTTTAAAATCATTTTTTTAAAAGGGAATCTTATCAAGAAATAAATATGAATAAAATATGAATAAATTAATTCTTAGTTATTAGGGAAAAAATACACTATAACAAATTTCTTCACATTTAATGAATCCATTGGATACTATCATAACATTGTAAATAATTTTAAAATTCCTAGTAATATCACTTTTTAAATCCACTTAAAACAAATTAATTTTGAATATACATGATTAGTAACTGCGGTTTGTATATGATTTTTATGAATGGAATTAATTTAAATTTTCCTAACGAAAAACTAATGAATATATTATGCAGATTTAATATCTTGATTAAAGCTTCATTTCTCATCGTTGTTTCTGTTCAAAGATATGTTCAATTCTAAATAATCCTTAACATTGTTATATAACCATGTAGTGGGTGAAATAGTCCTCCTATCTCCATTGAAGGAAAATTGGTAAACTCTAAGGATTTCATCTCTCTATGGTTATAAAACACAATTAGTATAAAAATCATTCTTGGGGTGAGCCTAAGTGGGAGGTTATTGGAATGTGACATTGGTTTTGGTTTTTTTATTCTCCAAATGAACTTCAATATTGACAGGATGTGGTGTTTTATAAATTTCAAGATCTACATACTTCTTTTTAGGATATAGATACTCTTGAAAGACACACAATTATAAGTGATTCACTTCATATAACTAGGTTTACATATATATATATATATATATATATTCTATACCCCTTAACACCCTATGGGTAACCCATAACGATACTCTTCATAGCTATAGGTTTCAATATCTCATTAATATTTGAATCATAGTTTATGAATCTATAATATTTATGGTTTTCAAGAGTAAGTGTTCCAAAAACGTTCATCCTATCATGGGGCCCTCACGAAACTAATATTATTGACCAGAATTAATTATGTACCATTTGGACTCAGGTTGTCCTAATAGAGAAATGTGTTTTATGTGTGGTTCCCATTTATTTTTTCTTTAGTTTGAGTGAAAATAATTGTCACTATTTTAATAATTTTTAAATTATATTTGTTTAAAAATAATTTTTATGAATGGTTTGATAATGTAATGTCCCTGGCCCCAAATCCACTAATGGTTCCCCAAGTCGGGTCACCACATGACCTCTAGTACACCTCCCCATATTCCAGAGGTTCCTGACTAGCGACGAGGGAATAATAAGATACGTGAGGAGACTATACCCTATCTGCAAAAGTAATCCAAAACAAAAAATAGTTTTAATAGTGGAAACAATAGAGAATAATAAAAAAGAAGCATAGATAGCCAATTCCAAAACCAGGTACAAGCATATACAATAGTATTTTTATCATGCCATGAAAGGGTGCCATGTGAACAAAACCCCAAAAAGAACACAAAACAAAGGATCCCTAAAATGGCCCATACTCTACATCTGGAACCTCACCCATACATGTCCCATATCCAACATAACTCCCAAGTATAGGGTCCTTTCCATTTCCCTAATATGCAAGCATGAAATAATAGTGGGTACTCAATGGCGGCCAGAGAAGGGTGTGAGTATGACTCAATATGCCTCCACCAATGATGTCTACAAAATATCCAAAAAAAGTAGATAGTGCGTGAAAGTGATAAATAATGTAAAATAAAAGGTATGAATATCAATTGGTCATTCTAGACTATAATCCTTTAAATTATACTACTATTGAATCAAGGTTAACTACATAGACATTCAATGGTTTAATCTTCCTTTTCATGTGTTCTTTGGATTATACAAGTTCAAAGTTCTGAAACCTATGGTAATTAAATCAATTCTAGTATCACTAGGAATCACCTTATAACAACCTCATAATCCCCACATCAAAGCCTCAGTCCAAGTGGAATACAACCATTAGGGGTATAGAATTCCATCCCCTTCCCTAACTCGTGAATTTATGTGTGGAGCTAGAACCTCGGTCCAACTCAACACATAGATGTCGAACCACAAGTGGATACTTGGCTGTACTAAGCCATGTGCATGTGCTTATTTATTATTCACCATCATTAACCATATCACAACAATAAAATCCAATATAATTATAAACATCCTAAAAATATAAATAAATTGGTAATTAACCTTATGCTTCAATGCATTAACACATTTATAGGTTATATTACATACCCCATTAGACCTATTTCCTATATCCCATGCCAATCTCACTAAGAATATTCAAGTGTAAACATTATTCCTTATCATATTCCCATTAATCCCATTAAACCAATTTAAATGTCAACCGAACACCCCTGAGCCTTTAACCACTCTAGGAAAAACTTTTCACTATCTATTATAACCCATTACCTAGACCTATTAGCCTACTCTCTAAATCTCTACATCATCATGTGTCAATTTCACACCTTATATTTTCGTTCGCCCCATCCGAAGTTCCGACACACCCCATGGGTGGCCCTATTTTGGTCATGTCATCCTCCTTGAATCCCATGTAGATAATGAGGGGTTAAATTAATTCATTAGACACCCAATACATCACATCATGCTAGTGGCACAAAGAACATATCAAAGAGGGAAATAATTTCGACCCAACACTTAAAAAAAATCACAACAACCAAGGGATATAACTTGTAGACCACCTACCTTTAATCCATTTGTGAACACACCCTTAATCAAGGAATTAGATCTCTATTAAAAACACCTATGAAGCCTCATACTATATCTCACCAAAAAATAAATGTCTTAGAGAATCAGATGGAGAGGTGAGAGAGATACCAACCATAAACAAGAAAAATAATCAAGGAGGAATTTATCATTACCCAGATGTTCATTTTGGAATTGAAGACATTCCAAATGGCCTTGTATTGAAATAAAATCACCATTGGGAGTTATTGGGAGCTTTGGCTTGTTCCTAGGGTTTCATGAGTGAAGGAGGGGGAAAATACCTAGTAGAACATAAAAACCCTATAATGGATTTTTTTTAATTTTTTTAAATTTTCTGGACTTCACAGTTTTCCAAATCATGTGAAAACCGTGTGGAAGAGATTTTCCAAAAGAAGACCCCACTCATGGTTTCTAGGATTTTACATAGTCTTCACTAACCATGGGAAAATTGTGCCATGTGCTCAGAAAACAACTTTTCATCCACTTTTGTGTCTCGAACCCCCAAAACACCCTCGAGTATTCTCATGAACTTGGTAAAACACTTATTTAACTAAAATAAGGGACACAACAAAAACAGAAACATGAACATGCCTTTTGGAGAAATATGGAATCTTACAAACTCCCTTCCTTATAACAGCTAACCCTCGATCCACTCTTCCTGAGTAGCACATAGTCCTCAACGAAAAGGGATTGGACCATTGGGCTTGCATATTAGATTCCCACTACCAAGATTCCTCCAAAACATTTCCATGATTCCATAGAAAATGAAATAATAACACGACTTTTCCACACAACCCATTTTAACTATGATCCACAATAAGAACTGGGTGCTCCTCAAAGGATGCATCGGAATCAAGCTCAACATCCTCAACATTTAACACAAGAAATGGGTCTGGGTGATATTTTCAATGTTTTGAAACCTGGAAAACATCATGCATCCCACTATACCACAGTGGGAGAGCTATTTGTTATGACACAGATCCCACCCTCTCCAAAATCTCAAATTTCCCCACATATCTATGTGCCATCTTTCCTTGCTTCCGAATTTGATGGTGACCCAACCTTGGAGACACCTGAAGAAACAAACAATCACCCACCATGAACTCAAGAGGTATACGATGTCGACATGAATATGAATTCTACATACTCTAATATATTTATATACACTTTTGAGTCAAATGAACCTTCTTCAACATATCTTTCAAATGAAACAATCTTAATAGCTCAGACTCCATGGCCTCTAACCAACACAATACAGATCTACATGGTAACCCATAGAGTTCCACAAAATGTGCCATCATAATTATATCCTGAAAACTATTTATGTAAGAAAACAAAACAAGGTACAAGGGTTTCTCCCACAAACCACCAAAATATAGAACATAATCTATCAACATGTCTTCTAATACCTGAATCGTATATTCTGACTACTCGCCAGTCTGAAGGTAGAAATCCATACAGAGACACACCTGAGTACCCAATGCCTTCTATAGTACATTCTAGAAGTGTATGGTGAGACGTGGATCATGATCTGAAACTATGGTTCTCGGCACACCAAGAAACTATACTATTTATCAATCATACAATTATATCAATTGGTTGACTATTTAGGTTTCCTAGATTGGAAATAAATGATCTAATTTGGTCAGTTGATCTAACACAATCCAAATTTCATCATTCTTCTAAGGCGTCCTTGGAAGACCCACTATGAATTCCATCATGACGTCATTCCGAATCCACTCTTGCATAGGCAAGGACTTCAACAACCCACCTAGACGCTAATGTTCAGCATTCACCTGTATATAGGTAAGGCGTCATGCCACAAAACTCAAAAAACCATTCTTCATTCCTGAACTCAAAAACTACTAATAAAGATCATGGAACATCGTACTAAACTCGGTTGTAGTACCCACATTAACGAATGTAACTCAAACTTAAACTCCTCCTATACATCCTCCAACACCACAACATGACCATGATCATAAGCAATTCCATCGGCACTGAATGTATAACCTAAAGGTGAATCCCTACCTTTAAGAGTTTTCTTTATTGACAAACACTCTGGATTGACCAATTATCTCCCTTTAATTTGGCTCAAAAGTGAAGATCCAAATGTTATAGCCGCAAGTTTCATCATCATGTTCCCATGCTATACCTCCAAATGAATCTCAGCAAACAAGACCATCATGTACCTTTCTAAACTGGATTCCTGAATCACCTAATTCTCAGTCTTCCATCTTAGAGTATCAATGAAACTATTCCCCTTCCCTGGGGTATATACCAACTCCAAATCAAAATAATATAGTTATTCGACCCACCGTCGCTGTCAAAGATTCAATACCCACTAAGAGAAGATTTATTTGAGACATTTATAGTCAGTAAAAACCGTGAATGGATCTCCCAGTATGTAATGCCTCCAACATTTGAAGGTATGAACCACATCAGCTAGTTCGGGGTCATGAGTAGGATAATTCCATTCATGTGGCTTCAAATTTCTTGACCCATAATATACAATCCAATCATCGTTCTTCAACAATTCCCCATGTCGAACGTGAGATGCATCACAAAACAATGTTTACTTCTTACTTAGTTCTCATAAGATCAGAATCGGTGTCATAGTAAATTGCTTCTTTAGCACCTGAAAATCATTCTCACAAGCCTCTGACCAATCCAACATAACCCTTATTTGTTAGGGCTTTGAGTGGTTCTTCATTATCAGTGAAATAACTAATAAAACATTAGTAATAAATGTCCAATTCATTAAAACTCTGAACAACAATGATGTTCTTGGGCTACTTTGAATACACCACAACCTGCACCTTTTCTGGATCCACTGACACTCTTGAATCAAAAGTGATGTGTGCCATAAAGTGAAACTTATCAATCCAAAACAAACATTTTTCTATCATGGCATAAATCATATTTCATCTTAGTGTAATCAACACAATTTCATGATCTTTTCCTAATCATCCTGAGTTTTGGAGAACAGTAAGATTTCATCAATGAAGACAACTATAAACTGATCTATATATGGGTTGAATATCCGGTTTATCGAGGACATGAACACAATCGGTTCATCAATCAATGAAAACAGAATTAATAGAAATTCATAAAACTCGTACCTACTTCTGATAGCTGTCCACAGTATGTTAAAAGGTCTCTCCCTCAACTAATGGTACCAGGATCTCAAATTAACCATGGAAAACACTATGGAACCTCTAAGATAATAAAACAGGTCATTGATTATATGAATTGGGTATCGTTTTTTAACTATCATTTAGTTTAGCTTCCTACAGTCAACACATACCCTCAGTGATCCTTCAACCTTCTTAGAAAACAATGGAGTAGAACCCCAAGGTGATTTACTAGGATGTATAAACACCTTACACTCAAATTAATCTAACTAAACATTTAGTTCTTGGAGCTCTATTGGCTCCATTTGATATGGTGGAATGGATATTGGATCCGCTCTTTGAAACAATTTGATTGAAAACTAAACATCTCTCCTTGGTGTTAACCATGATATGTCCTTAAGTAACACTTCCTGAAACTGGTCCACAATAAAAGTGAGGACTGGTAGTCCTTTCACCCCATCATCTAACAAGAGGCATGCAACTTGGGTTGTGAGTTTTCCCAACTGTTGTCGTAGAAACCCTACATAGACAGCTTGTGTGTCACACTCACCAAGAAGGAAATAAGTGCTCCCAACGAGGGATGTGAACATTACCCAACACTGGTAACAGTCGATATAAGCCTTATATAACACCAACCAATCCATACCCATGATTAGTTTAAAACCAAACATTCCTTGGACAAACAAATCCTAAAGAAAATGATATCATGTAACTTCCATAGAACAACCCTTACACTGCCCGATGTCCTCAACTCATACCCCAAGAGGAGTAGCAAGCGACCTTACTCCACATGCATTCTCCAGAGTAAAGCCCAAAGAAATTACCAAATGAGTATAAATAAAGGAATTATTAGCACCTATTTCAAATAAAGTAATGGAATTAGTGGAATATACAAAAAAACATAACTGGAATAGTAAATGGTCATGGATCACCACCTTTAGGTTTAGTCTGAACTACATTGAGATGACTTGCCCCTCTACCATGGGCTTTGGCCAAACTACCCTGCACTGCACTACCCTGTTGGTAATGATGATCTTTCCCCGGAGATCCATGTCCACCACCACTAATAGTACGACCCATGGAGCTCCAACTATTTACTTGATACAGGGTAACTGACTCCCTACTTGCACTAGGCATCTTCCAATGACTTCCATACTTCTCTGATTGTTACAGGTTCCTATAGAACCTCTATATATTGCCCAGCCTACAACACACTCGACACTCCACCGGTTGGTGGGGACATTGTTCCTTATTTTCCACAGCCTACCTGTAAAGACCCGTAAAATTCAAGGGAAATTTTTTCTTAATTTTCTTTAGAATTTTACAAGAGCGCGGTTTCAGACGGCACCTGATTCCGAGGCCCGGAGTGCCCGGAATTAATTTCTGAAGTTTGGCTCGGGTACGTTCAGTGAACGAACGAGCGGGTTTTCCTAACTTTTGATCCGGTGCTCGGAATTGAAATCCGAGGGCGCCGATGAACTCGCAGCGCCGATATTCGCTTAAAGAGACCTTTTCGGGAGTTGCGTTTTTGCGGGATGAGAAGTTAATTTTTTTTTTGTGGATTAAATTAGAAGTGAATAAAAATTGGGGAACAATTTTTATTTTTATCTAAGTGGTTATATCCTAAGTGAGGGAGTTGGGGTGGGACCCACTAGTTCCTAACTACCCATGTGTGGATAAATGTGAGGTGGGGCCCACACGAGCCCCAACCTTTCACATTCCCATAACTCTCATAAACTCTCCCTTTAAACTTGTTAACTCCCTTAATTTATGTAACTCTTCCACTTCCTTATTTAATTTGCCAACCTACCTCTTAATTAATTAAACAACTCATGGTTTAATTAATTAAGTGAATTGGATTTGAATTTTGGAAATTTGAATGCATGGCATGGGTAAATAAAATAAGGTGGAGCCTTATTTTATTTTGGTTGGAATGGATGTGTTAAGTGAAAGAGAAGAGAGCTCTTGAGTTTTGAAGAACGTTCTTGACGAAGAACCACGCCTCCGACGAAGAACGCGGCGACCTTCTTCCACGACGACGGACTGCAACGCGTTGGATTTCCTCCACGACGCCGCAACGCATCCTTTCCGCGACGTGCCTCTCGCGGCGAACCCACGTCCGTCTACCGCGACGCCATAACCGCGATGCCGACGACGTCTTCCTCCGTGACGTCCGACTTCCGCGACACACATCTCCCGCGGCCGTTGAAGAACGCCGAGTTGTTAATTGAGGTAGGGGTGGTTGATTTAATATTTAATTATTTCATTCTTCTCGTGGTTCGTATAACTAACACGGGATGTTGATTATTTTAAGATGCGTTATTAATTTAACGTGAGGGGGGGGCCGGTCCGTACGAACACGGCCGAACCCCTCCAACATTCTTGTTGTTCTTGAGGGTGGAAACAAGTGGCGTGGTGCCGTCGCACCACGCGGATAATTGTGCGTTTAATTTTACGCGGCGCCGTCGCGCCACGCCGAGGTAGAAACTCCAAGAACGCGACGCCGTCGCGCCGCGTTGGAAGAAATCATGGCACGGCAAAGGGGCGCGGTGCCGTCGCACCGCGCCGGATGACGAACGCCGCGGCCGGTTCCGGGCCGCGGCGGAACGAGAAGACCGCGGCCGGTTCCGGGCCGCGGCGGGATGAGGAGACCGCGGCCGGTTCCGGGCCGCGGCGGAAGAGAAGGCCGGCGGCCGGGCCGCCGGCGTCGGAAGTCGAAGGCGGGACCGGAATTTCCGGTCCCGTTGGTAAAAACCGGCCGGCCAGCTGGCCGGCCGGATGACTGAAAACCGGGGGAATAAATCCCCCGGTCCGTTCCGCAGAAACCCCCCTCTTAATGAGGGGCGGCTCTTGAAGGAGGGGGGGGCAGCCGGCCCCCCTGGTTCCCTTAAAATAAACCGGCCCCCACGTGGGGGCGGTTTTGCAAGTCAGGCGCGGCTATATGCCGCGCCGCCGGTTCTTCAAAGGGGGAAAAAATCCCCCGTGCGGCCTCCTTAAGCGGCGCCAGCGAACCGCCGCGCCGCCCAGCGCACCGCCGCGCCGCCCAGCGCGCCGCCGTGCCGCCCCAGCCCGCCGCCGCCGAGGCCCGCCGCCACCGCGGCCCGCCGCCGTCTCCGCCGCGCCGCCTCCGCGCGCCGCCGCGCGCCGCCGCCGGCCGCCGCACCGCCGCCGCGCGCCGCCGCCGGCCGCCGCCGCCGGCCACCGCGCCACCCAGGGGGGGGGGTCGGGCCGGGTCGGCCCGGACCCGGACCCCCCTCTTTCGAACCAGACTTAGTTTTTGGCTCATAACTTGAGCCTCGGACCTCCGAATGACGAACCGTCTGCGGCAACGCGATCCTTGGATCGAGACGGTCTTTTCGATATATCGCACTCAAGGTTTCGGGTTACTTTGAGTTCGGCCGGGTTGGTTCGTTCACGAAACCAACCGGGCCTTCGGAGCGGAAACGCTCATATCTTGAGCCACGAACGTCCGATTGACGCGCCGTCAGTCGCGTTGTGTTCCTCTTAGTGAATCGGATCTTTTGGCATACTCCGCCCGAGGTTTGGACGCAGGTGGAGTACGGTCGGGTTGGTTTTTCCTTAAAAACCAACCGGGCCCCGGAGACGAAAATGCCAATAACTCACAGACCGGGCGTCCGATTGACGCGCCGTCTGTTTCGTTGACTTCCTCTTGATGAGACGGAACTTTTGACATACTCCGCCCGAGTTTTGGATACAGTTGAGATACGGCCGGGATTTGGTTCGCACTCGAAACCAACCGGGCCCCTGGGACGAAAAGGCTAATAACTCACAGACCGAGCGTCCGATCGACGCGCCGTCTGTTGCGTTGAGACTCCTGTGACGAGACGGACTTTTGAGATACTTCTTCGTGGGACTTTGTGATACTTGGAGTATCGACCAGTAGCTCGTGGAGCGGACCCTCCCGGAGACGAGCGTGCAGAGTACGGAGACCGTGTAGCCGGCTGAGACCTGACGACTGCTTGACCGACTCGACTTGGAGTGAGTCGACTAGCCCAGTGGACGGAGCGCCCGGTACTTGGCGGCAGACCCACGGCGGACGGAGCGCCTGGTAGTTGGCAGCAGACCCGCGGTACTCGACAGGAGGAGTACCTCAGTAGGCTATCTGGGTAGCGCCCGGTATTTGGCAGCAGACCCTCAGCGGACGGAGCGCCTGGTAGTTGGCAGCAGACCCGCAGTACTCGACAGGAGGAGTACTTCAGCAGTCCTAGGTTAGTGAGCGGCAGCCTCGGAGTCGTGACAGGACCACTGTACACTCTAGAGACGGAGCTCTTCAGCAGTTACGGTTTCGATAATGAAAATCCTGGTTTGAGTTGAGACTTTTGACCTCGTGTTTACCTCATGATTGAGATGGGTCACTTGCTAACTTTGGTATATGTATGGGCATATACCCGGGTAGTGGTTATCCGTTGATTTCACAATTCTTGTGTTTCCTCATGATTGAGATGGGTTACTCGATAACTTAGGTATATGTATGGGCATATACCTAAGTAGAAGTTATCTGTTGAGATCTTCTTTGTGGTTATCCTTGTTGGTTTAGTGAGACCTTGAGGGTCTCGGGGTCCTTACTGAGTATCGTTATACTCACCCCTGCACGGGCTATGCCCGCACCTCGTTGTGTTGGTTGCAGACGACGGACAGTGCTGACAGAAGCCGAATGTTCGAGGACTAGACAGTACCTGGAGGTGGACTACACGACGAGGCGGTACCCGGAGGCAGACCACTGGGCAGGACATACCCGGAGCAGACGGTGGGACCCGAGGAGCAGAGGAGCTATCTGTACCCACCCTTCAGGTGGGATTTCCAGTGGACATCTCAGCGTAGCAAATTTACTTTTCAGTCGCTGTTTTCCCTTTCGAGTTGTACTTTACAGTTGGGCTTGTATTTCCGGCCCTTTTTACTTTTCAGTTCTTCTTTTGTACTTAGTGTTTTTACTTCCGCTTGTACTCTGTGGTGCTTGTTTTCTTTTATAAAGGCAATGCCTTCCCAGTTAACGGGATTTTACGCCTTTGGTGCTAGTCGCCAGCCCCTGGCCTATGGAAGGCGGGCTTGGGGTAGTCACGGCACGGGTCCCGAGGACGGGTCGTGACAAATTGGTATCAGAGGAGTTCGGTTCTACCGCAGAACTTATAACTCTGATGTCTCTTTCTGTGAAGCAATAGTGTTGAGAGTACCGAGTGTGGTTTTCAGTTCAGGGAGTCCAGTGTTGGTGCGGGCGGCCGACGTATCCATACACCAGGACCCTGACAACTGATTTCCGACTTTGTGCACGAAAACACTGATTGCGTGTGTGTTTTCAAAGGTTTTCCCCCTTAAAACAGCTCAAACCAGGTCAGCTCACCAGGTATAATCGTTTAATCGTGTTACGTTGTTTCTTTCATGATGGCCCACCGAGCAGCGAGACTCCAGTGCAGGGCCCTTTTTCAGTGTTGGCACCTTCGGGTGGTGTACCAGCAGCACCACCACCCGTTAGGCAGCAGATGCCACTAGCTGACGGTGCACGCTAGCAGAGCGCGATGCACGAGTTCCAGCAGTAGAGGCCTCTGAGGATACGAGGCGAGACAGATTTCCCAGGCAGCAGTGGACTGGATGGAGACGAATGCTAGAGTTCTACGCCTAGATTGGATACTAGTAGAGCGGATGATGATCTTAGCTCCAGGTGTTTCCAGAGAGTGACCATGAGGTTGGTCCTTATAGTAACGAGGCTTCGGTACGCGAACCGATACCTGGATTAGTACCTACGGGTAGAGCGCCAGCTATGTCACTACCTGTTGGTCAGCAGACACTACCGGCGGTACCGGAAGCAGAGACTCGGGCGTGTAAAATGTTTCAGGAGGAGGAAGTGCTAAGGACAGATGAATCTGCAGGGTAGCAGACGTGGAAGCAGAGCTTGGAGAGCAGCATGTGGTGGTGTACATTTCGACATGTTACGACCACCTGACCTAGTAGTCCCCGCCAGGCTCAGGGAGCAGGAAGGCTGGGGAGGAGAATAGCTGCATTGCGGTCAAGGAGTGTGACCCAGGAGCTCTAAGAATGATTCGGGGTACGATTTATGTCTACTACGAGCTGCCATATCTATAGACATAGGAACCAATCATTCTACCCTTCCACGAATCATGTCCCATACCTAGAGGTTCCGGGTAAGCCGTAGACTTGACCCTCACGTCTGGAGATACCTTTGGGAGGAGACTCGATAATCACGCTTACGCCGACGGTGTGATTTGACCTCGAGGCGAGAGTTTCGGTTGGAATCTCTTGGTGGCAGCGTAGAGGCCTTACGACGTTGATCTGGGTATGGTTTTGATTCACAAATCATACCCCGGTTGACTGTTTTAGGCAAACGTCGGAATGGGTTTTCCTTGGTCGGCGAAAAGGAAACCCTGGGCAGCTCATGTTAAACTCAGACATAAGAGGGTGTGACCGATCACTCTTGAGTTGGTCAACCCTACCCCTGTGGCAGCAGGAGTTTGAGTTCAGTTCTAACCTAAAAAGGGAAACCTCTTGAGTTCGAGGGTGACGAACACGTTCTTATACGGTCTCAACCCGATGAGGTTTCGGAGATGTGGCCGAGACGGCATGTTATCTCCGAAGTTCGATGGACCCTTTTGATCTTCAGCAGGGTAGACGAGGAGGTTTACCGCTTAACCCTACCACCTCAGTCGCACCGGGTGCATAGTGTCCACCACGTGTCTCAGCTGTGGAGATACGTGTATGTTTCTTCACACGTCATCGACCCCGGGGAGTTGGACGTCAATGACAGGGCGATAAGCACAGAGATTCTAGTAGAGATTGAGGATCGACAGGAGTAGGTTCTACGTGAACGGTTGCTTCCTCTGGGGTGCTTCTCGGGTAGCACGAAATCTCCAGGAGAGCACATGGGAGCGGGAGGCTCAGATGCGTGCTCAATACCCTCTTTTGTTTCCCTAGTTTTTGATGTAGCTTTACGGGGACGTAAAGCCCTGAGGTGGGAGTAATGTAAAGACCCGTAAAATTCAAGGGAAATTTTTTCTTAATTTTCTTTAGAATTTTACAAGAGCGCGGTTTCAGACGGCACCTGATTCCGAGGCCCGGAGTGCCCGGAATTAATTTCTGAAGTTTGGCTCGGGTACGTTCAGTGAACGAACGAGCGGGTTTTCCTAACTTTTGATCCGGTGCTCGGAATTGAAATCCGAGGGCGCCGATGAACTCGCAGCGCCGATATTCGCTTAAAGAGACCTTTTCGGGAGTTGCGTTTTTGCGGGATGAGAAGTTAATTTTTTTTTTGTGGATTAAATTAGAAGTGAATAAAAATTGGGGAACAATTTTTATTTTTATCTAAGTGGTTATATCCTAAGTGAGGGAGTTGGGGTGGGACCCACTAGTTCCTAACTACCCATGTGTGGATAAATGTGAGGTGGGGCCCACACGAGCCCCAACCTTTCACATTCCCATAACTCTCATAAACTCTCCCTTTAAACTTGTTAACTCCCTTAATTTATGTAACTCTTCCACTTCCTTATTTAATTTGCCAACCTACCTCTTAATTAATTAAACAACTCATGGTTTAATTAATTAAGTGAATTGGATTTGAATTTTGGAAATTTGAATGCATGGCATGGGTAAATAAAATAAGGTGGAGCCTTATTTTATTTTGGTTGGAATGGATGTGTTAAGTGAAAGAGAAGAGAGCTCTTGAGTTTTGAAGAACGTTCTTGACGAAGAACCACGCCTCCGACGAAGAACGCGGCGACCTTCTTCCACGACGACGGACTGCAACGCGTTGGATTTCCTCCACGACGCCGCAACGCATCCTTTCCGCGACGTGCCTCTCGCGGCGAACCCACGTCCGTCTACCGCGACGCCATAACCGCGATGCCGACGACGTCTTCCTCCGTGACGTCCGACTTCCGCGACACACATCTCCCGCGGCCGTTGAAGAACGCCGAGTTGTTAATTGAGGTAGGGGTGGTTGATTTAATATTTAATTATTTCATTCTTCTCGTGGTTCGTATAACTAACACGGGATGTTGATTATTTTAAGATGCGTTATTAATTTAACGTGAGGGGGGGGCCGGTCCGTACGAACACGGCCGAACCCCTCCAACATTCTTGTTGTTCTTGAGGGTGGAAACAAGTGGCGTGGTGCCGTCGCACCACGCGGATAATTGTGCGTTTAATTTTACGCGGCGCCGTCGCGCCACGCCGAGGTAGAAACTCCAAGAACGCGACGCCGTCGCGCCGCGTTGGAAGAAATCATGGCACGGCAAAGGGGCGCGGTGCCGTCGCACCGCGCCGGATGACGAACGCCGCGGCCGGTTCCGGGCCGCGGCGGAACGAGAAGACCGCGGCCGGTTCCGGGCCGCGGCGGGATGAGGAGACCGCGGCCGGTTCCGGGCCGCGGCGGAAGAGAAGGCCGGCGGCCGGGCCGCCGGCGTCGGAAGTCGAAGGCGGGACCGGAATTTCCGGTCCCGTTGGTAAAAACCGGCCGGCCAGCTGGCCGGCCGGATGACTGAAAACCGGGGGAATAAATCCCCCGGTCCGTTCCGCAGAAACCCCCCTCTTAATGAGGGGCGGCTCTTGAAGGAGGGGGGGGCAGCCGGCCCCCCTGGTTCCCTTAAAATAAACCGGCCCCCACGTGGGGGCGGTTTTGCAAGTCAGGCGCGGCTATATGCCGCGCCGCCGGTTCTTCAAAGGGGGAAAAAATCCCCCGTGCGGCCTCCTTAAGCGGCGCCAGCGAACCGCCGCGCCGCCCAGCGCACCGCCGCGCCGCCCAGCGCGCCGCCGTGCCGCCCCAGCCCGCCGCCGCCGAGGCCCGCCGCCACCGCGGCCCGCCGCCGTCTCCGCCGCGCCGCCTCCGCGCGCCGCCGCGCGCCGCCGCCGGCCGCCGCACCGCCGCCGCGCGCCGCCGCCGGCCGCCGCCGCCGGCCACCGCGCCACCCAGGGGGGGGGGTCGGGCCGGGTCGGCCCGGACCCGGACCCCCCTCTTTCGAACCAGACTTAGTTTTTGGCTCATAACTTGAGCCTCGGACCTCCGAATGACGAACCGTCTGCGGCAACGCGATCCTTGGATCGAGACGGTCTTTTCGATATATCGCACTCAAGGTTTCGGGTTACTTTGAGTTCGGCCGGGTTGGTTCGTTCACGAAACCAACCGGGCCTTCGGAGCGGAAACGCTCATATCTTGAGCCACGAACGTCCGATTGACGCGCCGTCAGTCGCGTTGTGTTCCTCTTAGTGAATCGGATCTTTTGGCATACTCCGCCCGAGGTTTGGACGCAGGTGGAGTACGGTCGGGTTGGTTTTTCCTTAAAAACCAACCGGGCCCCGGAGACGAAAATGCCAATAACTCACAGACCGGGCGTCCGATTGACGCGCCGTCTGTTTCGTTGACTTCCTCTTGATGAGACGGAACTTTTGACATACTCCGCCCGAGTTTTGGATACAGTTGAGATACGGCCGGGATTTGGTTCGCACTCGAAACCAACCGGGCCCCTGGGACGAAAAGGCTAATAACTCACAGACCGAGCGTCCGATCGACGCGCCGTCTGTTGCGTTGAGACTCCTGTGACGAGACGGACTTTTGAGATACTTCTTCGTGGGACTTTGTGATACTTGGAGTATCGACCAGTAGCTCGTGGAGCGGACCCTCCCGGAGACGAGCGTGCAGAGTACGGAGACCGTGTAGCCGGCTGAGACCTGACGACTGCTTGACCGACTCGACTTGGAGTGAGTCGACTAGCCCAGTGGACGGAGCGCCCGGTACTTGGCGGCAGACCCACGGCGGACGGAGCGCCTGGTAGTTGGCAGCAGACCCGCGGTACTCGACAGGAGGAGTACCTCAGTAGGCTATCTGGGTAGCGCCCGGTATTTGGCAGCAGACCCTCAGCGGACGGAGCGCCTGGTAGTTGGCAGCAGACCCGCAGTACTCGACAGGAGGAGTACTTCAGCAGTCCTAGGTTAGTGAGCGGCAGCCTCGGAGTCGTGACAGGACCACTGTACACTCTAGAGACGGAGCTCTTCAGCAGTTACGGTTTCGATAATGAAAATCCTGGTTTGAGTTGAGACTTTTGACCTCGTGTTTACCTCATGATTGAGATGGGTCACTTGCTAACTTTGGTATATGTATGGGCATATACCCGGGTAGTGGTTATCCGTTGATTTCACAATTCTTGTGTTTCCTCATGATTGAGATGGGTTACTCGATAACTTAGGTATATGTATGGGCATATACCTAAGTAGAAGTTATCTGTTGAGATCTTCTTTGTGGTTATCCTTGTTGGTTTAGTGAGACCTTGAGGGTCTCGGGGTCCTTACTGAGTATCGTTATACTCACCCCTGCACGGGCTATGCCCGCACCTCGTTGTGTTGGTTGCAGACGACGGACAGTGCTGACAGAAGCCGAATGTTCGAGGACTAGACAGTACCTGGAGGTGGACTACACGACGAGGCGGTACCCGGAGGCAGACCACTGGGCAGGACATACCCGGAGCAGACGGTGGGACCCGAGGAGCAGAGGAGCTATCTGTACCCACCCTTCAGGTGGGATTTCCAGTGGACATCTCAGCGTAGCAAATTTACTTTTCAGTCGCTGTTTTCCCTTTCGAGTTGTACTTTACAGTTGGGCTTGTATTTCCGGCCCTTTTTACTTTTCAGTTCTTCTTTTGTACTTAGTGTTTTTACTTCCGCTTGTACTCTGTGGTGCTTGTTTTCTTTTATAAAGGCAATGCCTTCCCAGTTAACGGGATTTTACGCCTTTGGTGCTAGTCGCCAGCCCCTGGCCTATGGAAGGCGGGCTTGGGGTAGTCACGGCACGGGTCCCGAGGACGGGTCGTGACACTACCACTCTAATATAAGAAGACTCGGTTGCTACCATGAGAAGCTAACTACCTCTTTTGATTACACTCCACACTTCCACTCTGCTGAAAATGTCCAAAATGGTGATTTCTTATTGTCGAATTCCACACCACATTCTGACCTCACATGCGCCACGTATTCACTACCAGAATCTCCCTTTAGGTTCCTCTCACAGATAAATTCTTGATACACCACTTTATCAAACCATTTCAGATGAAAGATATTCACCTGAGACCTAATCTTGTGTCTCATCCCATCCTAGAAGCATTTTTTCATGGCTTCCTCGTCTCCTGTCAACTTTTGAACAAAGAATCTCAGATCTATGAAATGAATAGCATAGTCCATAATGAAATTTTTTCCATGAGTTAACCTCATTAAATCCACAAGCTTCTCATTCCTCGTGGTTTTTGGGTACAAGTGCTCAAGGAAATTCTCTTAAAAATCCTTTGAAATCATTCCTTCAGCATGCTCTGTTTGGACCATGATGTCCCACCAATGTTTTTCCTGATCCCTCAGCATAAAGGCTTCCAAATTGACTCTCATCTAGATATGTGTCTATATATGGTCAAGAATAGTTTTTATGGACTCTATCTATAAATCAATTTCTTTTATACCAACCAATCATATAAACGTCGCTGGGTGCAGAATCTAAAACTCCCTGGTCAGCTCAAACATACTCGGTGTAACCCGCCCTGGGTATCATTCCATCATATTTATAAAATGGGAAATGTTCACATAAAACTGCTCTTCCCTTTTTTCCTAGATCTCTAGGTTCTCCTGATCTACTATTGGGAGATCATTGTTACCAACCTCCTCATGTCTCTCAACCATCACACGTCTTCAAGGTGACATTTCTCTTTAATTACAAACATGTTCTTTAGAATGAAACTATAAGACATTTATGAATGAAAAACGGCATATAGGTTCACTCGTCACATTCCATAACCAAACCAGTTTTTATACACTACCCAAAAAATCCTACTCACAGCTAGACCACTACCCCTGGACACCTCTCTTGAGGCCATGGCTAATCAGGGAATCTAATTTACACAAATAGAAGAGTTATTTTTTACACAAATTGAAAACCATTTTCATATACCTATTTACCCTTACAATAGGTTAATCCACATTTATTTATTTATAGAGAATAATTTTATATTTACTAAATTGACAATTTTACTTCCCTGTTTCCCATCTATAATATCTTATTAGGAACAATTTTCATTACATTTAAGAGAAAAAACACATCCTAACCATCATATCCCACACACCATCCTGTTTATGTGCCCATCAAGATGCATGTCACTTACACACATAGGGTCCTAGAATGATGAATGAATGCACAAGCTCGTACCCTTCCATCTATAAGATAAATATTGTAAAACTATCAAATCACACAATAAGTGCATCACCCGATGTTGAAATAACATCAAATATAAAAAAACACAATAAGAACAACAATTACCTACCCTTGTGACATGGGTTTTCCACCGTACATGGGTTAGTTACTCCCAAGAACAATCTCTCTAAAAAGGAAGGACACTTTCATAACCTCCTGTATACCATCCCCATATAGTAATAAAGAGAAAAGAAGTCCCATTATTCCCCTTTGTAATGTCCCTGACCTGGTAGCCACTAACGATGCCCCGAGCCGAGTTTCCACATGACCAGAAATGCACTTCCCTGTATTCCATAGGTTGCAGAATAGTGGTGAGGGTCTAATAGGATACTTCGGGAGACTATAACAAATCTAAAAAAGTAACACACAGAAGAAAATATTTTAAATATCCCAAATAATAGAGAACAATCAATAACATTCATAAATAACCAATTCCCAAACTGGATACAACCATATACAATAGTAATTACTTCATGGAATGTTATAGTTCCATGTGAACAAAACCCAAAAAAAGACAAAATGAAGGATCACCCAAATGGTCCAGACTCCATGACTGTAACCTCACCCATAGCTATCCCATGTCACACTCAATTCTCTATAATAGGACCATTACCCTTACCATGACTTGGAAGCATGAAATCATCTAGGGAACCTGAATGAGGCTGGAACAGGGTGTGAGTATGACTCAATAGGCCACCACCAACAATGTCTACAAAATATCCAAATAAAAGAAGATAGTACATGAAAGACATAAATAATGGGAAATAAAATTTAAACTATTCAATGGGCCATTCTAGACTATGCTCCTTTAAATTATAATACTATTAAATCATGGTTCACTACTTATACATTCAATAGTTTAATCTACATTTTTCATGTGTTCAATGGATTAGGCATGTTCAATGTTCTCAAAAAAATGAGAATTAAATCATGTACCACCTCACTAGGAATCACATTATTACAACCACGTAATCCTCACCTCGAAGCCTCAGTCTGGGGGGAATGAAACCATTATGGGAATATATCATTGTCCCCTTCACTAACAAGTGCATTTATTGGTGAAGTTAGAACCTCAGTCCAACTCAACCACGGGATGTAGAACCTCAAGTAGATACCCCACTCTGCCATGTCATTTGAACATTCTTATTTATCATTCACCACAATTAACCATATCATAACAATCGTAGCCAATATCATTTGCATTATCGCAACAATATCAATAAATATGGAATTAAAATTATTCATCAATCCATTAACACATTCCTAATTTATATTACATACCCCATTAGCACCAATTTTCCATTTCCCATGCTGGTCTCACTAATTATATTCAATGGTAAACATTATTCCTTATTATATTCCCATTAATTCCATTTAAATTTGTTAAATGTGATTAATGGGAATATTATAAGGAATAATGTTGACACTTGAATATTCTCAGTGAGATTGGAATGGGTAATGGGAAATTGTGCGAAAGGGGTGAGTAATATAAATTAGTAATTTTTTAATGGATTGAGGCATAATTATAATTCCCCATTTATTGTTATTTTTGTGATGTGCAAAATGATATTGGCTATACTTGTTGTGATATGGTTAGTTGTGGTGATGCTTTGTGAGATATGACATGATTTAATTCCCATTTGTTTGAGAACATTGAACATGAATAATCCATTGAACACATGAAAAAGGTAGATTAAAACATGGAATGTCTATGTTGTAATCATGGTATCAGTATAAGTTTAATTTAAAGGAGCATAGTCTAGAATGGACTATATAATTTTTTACCTATTAGTTTCCATTATTTATATCTTTCAATCACTATCTACTTTTCTGGGATATTTTTTAGACACTATTGGTGGTGGCCTACTAAGTTATACACACACCCTACTTGGGCCAACATTGGGTACCTGGGAATTTTTAATGCTTGAAGGTCAAGACAATAGAAAGGGCCCTATGCTAGGGAGTTTTGTTGCACCTGCGACATGAACAGGAATGTTTCCTAACATAGAGTCTAGACCATTTTGGCAATCCTGCTATTTTTTTATTTTGGGGTTTGTTTCACAATGAACTTTAGTATGGTAAGAAATAATTACTATTGTATATGGTTGTACCCAGTTTCATAATTGTTTATTTATGCATGTTATTTATTGTTCTCTATTTTTTCATTTATTTAAAATATTTTTTATTGTGGCTTACTTGGGTAGATAATGTATAGTCTCACCACATACCCTATTAGATTATATCCACTAGTCAGCAACCTCTAGCATACTAAGTGGCACACATGAGGTCATGTGGCAACCTAGCTTGGGGAACTGTTCATGGCAACCAGGTTGGGGAAGTTACATATAAACTATGATTTTCCCATCATTGGTCTATCATATCATCATGGAAATTCTCCCCATGTACTCTCTCTAACCAGTGGAAACATCATAAAACTATCCTTAAATGTTTAGTTAATCTTTAATAAAAATATATAACTATTACTATATCACATTATCATATTTTACCTAGTTATTTGATATCTCTAATCATCATCATAACATCCCACTACATACCAATGTATGGATTGAATAAAATACAAGTGGAATACGTATGAAAATCAAAAGTGAGGGGACAAGAAATTGAATGAAAATAATGAAAATAATTTTCAAAATATATAATTTAAATCGATAGATATTAAGAGAAAACAATAAAACATTGAATATTAGAATTAAATAATGGGTAATTTGGAGATTTTACAATGATAAAAAACAATTGTACTTGTGTGACATCATTGGAGACATTACAATAATTGAAAACAAAGAACAAAAATTTGTCGTATATCAGATTAATCAAATCGGTCTTCTATACCCGCAGACAATAGTCTCACTACCTATATAGATTCTTCAAGGTTTATCTCATTTTCATTAATTACTTCTCACCCCTTGTCTATGGAATACCTTTCCACATACACTTCCTACTTTTTCTATATCCTCAAAATATTCTTCAAATTTAGTACCCAATAATAACTTATCTTATAATCACCCATGTAAAATTTGTGGTTCATGATAGATTTTATTTGGTTTTTCTCAAATAATACCCTTAGATCAAACTCCTAGAACATTATATACCTTTTAATTCCTCTAAATAATAATTACCTCATGGATTCTCAATTGGAGTTCATCCTAATTTGTATAGACTAGATAAATTGTTTTTTATTTGACAACAATTTTTTTTTTATTTTTGGGAATTTTTTATCCCCATGAAATGAATGGTGGATAAGTATCAAAGGCCAAAAATGAATAGGAATATCACATCATATGACTTTAAATGTTATATAATGTGGAAATATGTGGTTTTATCTCTTGAACAATTATTATGCCTTGATGTCTTACGATGATGTTTTTATAATAGGAAATTCATACAAAGCTGTTCAAGAAAATTTGGATGATCGGAAAAGTATTATTATTAGTGAAATATATCAGATGCATGACTCCAAATACTTATAATCATAATAATTAAAATGATACTACCTTTTCAATTTTCATCCTATGATATAATATGAAGAACCTAATGACCGTGACATTACTATTGAATAAGATCATTCATTTTAGTAGAATATACATGGGGTTTATCAGAATTATCATGTGGTTGGTCTAGGTATTTATAAAATTTTCAATCATATTTCTTCTAGGAAAGGAACAGTCAATAATATTTCGACACTAAATTGATGGTCAAATAGACACAATAGATTTATAATTTATCATTTACCATAGACGGATGACAGAAACATAGTCAGTCAGAATCAACAATGGTCAATCCAGTCCTTATAGTTGGTATAGGAATTTCCAAATAGTTTAGTACATATAGTTTGATGTAATGGTAAATTTTTTGATATCTTTGACAAGTGATTGTTTATGAGGAATAGTTTATTGAGGCTCATGGTCACTGATAGAATACTCATAATTGAAAACAAAAAAAGATTAAAAAATCAAAAATAGGAATTATTATTGTTAATATCCAAATGAATAAAAAATTAAAAATGGAATTATAATGCATTAAATATAGAAATTTAAATTCTCCAAATCAATTCATGTAATATCAATTATTTCCAAAACAAATAAAAACACAAAAAAATGAGATATATTCAATTTTTTAGTTATTTTTCATATTTTATTAAGTGTCAAAAATCAATGATTTTGTATGGATTTATCTAGATTAGGGGGTTGATTCTCATTGAATAGTATTTTTAAATTTAGGAAATATTTTCTCCTATCATCTATGATTCCAAAAATCATTATGGTATATTAAAATAATAGTGGTGGAAGGGAAATAATTTATACTCTCAATTATTTTAGTTGAATCCTTTTCCGAGAAGGGATAATGAAATACTAATTTTTAGATAATAAACCTCATTTTATCCACTATTTTGTTACTCATATGTTCATATAATCAATTGTTTTGGGTTTATAAAACATTTTTCTGAATGGAAACATTCATATATAAATAAGTATAAAAAATCATTAATCCAATACCAAATAAATTATCGGTTCATGATGTTTTTAACATCCTACATGATTCATTTTATTCACATGTATTTTTCTTCATAAAATATTGAAATGTGGTAGAGTTGTTTTTTACTATATATTATAGAAATAAAAATTTCAGTTAATAATCAATATAGGTCACAAAATAGCATCCTCCACTATGGGAATCAGTCCTATTGGAACCAAAAAGATAATAGTGGACATACTGAAGATGGTTTTTAAATTTATAGGAATCCCTATTCAAACTAACATGCCTATAATTTCATATATATATTATTCATATAAATGATTTTTTTTCTGGGAACGTATTAGTTAGAAACCATTTATTACTAAGATAATATATGAATTTGGTACCCATCTAACCTCTTCTAGAGTCTTAATCATCCCATCATGATGTTTTAGAGGCCTTCAAGAGATATTCATGATATAAAAACTAAAAAACATAATTTTTTTTATTTATATGTTTTATTATATATTTTTATGTTATTTTGTGAATTATATTAGATTCAAGAGGTTTTATAAGTTTTTTTTTGAGATTTGAGCCTTCGCTCACTAGTGTTCTTCACGCCATGGTAGATGATTTGATGGAAATCATCACAAAAATAATTTTTCTTCTAGAGGTGGGGGTGAAACCATGGTGTGCATCAGGAGTGGGCCATAAAATAATGATGTTACTATATCATAGGGTCTCCATTCTTTTAGGATTTTTTTACTCGGAGTGAGTATGTAGGAAATATTTGGAAAACTGTGACTATTGTGATGTTCGTTGGGGTTAATGAGGCCTTATGTGATGAAGTGTTGTAAAAAATATATGAAATGGAAATATGAGATCATCCAAACCATATATAGAGTCATGGGATGGGAAAACCATGAGTGGAAAGTAATATTATATGGTGTATATAACTAGAGGTATCTTTTTGAGAAATGATAGGGGACAACACTCTATGTTGGTGCGATTTTTAGCTCTATAAAAATTAATGATCAGGATGGGTGGACTATTTGGAGATTAATAAAGGATAACTCACGACACCATGGTGTAAGGAATAGACATCTGAAAACTAATAATTTTCTCTTTCTACACCATATTCCTCACTATGGATTGTCTCATTGTCTCGAGGAATAATTGATGAAACCACAGTCATGGTGTGCAATAACCCGCCATGGTGTCTATTGATTAGATTTCGGAATAGGCCAAAATAGATCTCAATTTTATTGGATGAGTTACACCCTTTCAATAGAATCCAAGTGTTGCATTTTTTGGGAGGATCTTATTGATATATTTAACATATTTTCTTCTCAAAAAACATGGATCATCCCAATTATCATGTTGACACATGAACTAGACATTCTAGGTGGCGTTGTTAGGTGTTTCGTCATTGTTAATTCCCTTCTTTTAGAACATCATTAGATGAAATTATTCTTGGTAGGGGTATTATCTATCACTATCCATTATCTATTAACTTTAAATATTGTTTTTAATCGTGAAAGACCCATGTCGATCTTTGTAGATTATTTTAAACAAATATTAGTTTTTTTTTGTTAATGATTTTTGTCAACTGATATTCATGAATCAAATGTGTACGATGGAAAGTTATTTTAGAAAAAATGGTTTTGATGTGGTTAAAATTTTCATTTTAATGGGTTAATATGAATTCATGGTATCAATATAAGTTGAATTTCTAATTTAGTCTTTGTTTCTGGTTCCAATGCTAATATACTGTGAATAATAACTATGAGGTGAACACTCAGTTAAATCAAATTGGGGTTCCACTCAAGAGTAAGATCCATTCATAAATGTCCAAAATGGATGGGCCATGCACTAGGATATTTAAATGGGAGTGTGATTTTAAAAAACTATTCACTTATCATTGATGAATGAGTTGTTTTTTGGATTACACTAGGAAAATAATGTGTAAAAAAGAAAAGAGGATATTGGGTGTGAGTTATTCATATGGTTTTATTTATCCAATTATTGTACTTTTGTTTTCTATAGGTTTATATAAATTATGAACTAATTTATTATTATTTATGTATAATATGTGGGATTACTCTATGGTACTTCTTATAGAGTTGATATAATCACCCCTGCACATGATCATTCGTGTCTATGAAGTCATTTTTCTCTATTATACAGGTAAAGGAAGGTTTATTTTATTTGACAGTGTGATGTATAGATAATGTGGATAAGGTTGAATTTTGGAGCTAGGTGGTAAGGATCATGCCAATCATTAGAGACTACAATGTGGGAATATTTTTGTTCATTTTGGGCTATTTATTCTAATACCATTGTGCGTTTGTTAGTTATTTTACACTATTATTCATTTATGGATATGTTATACTATATAGTTTTCCTTTTCTAATTAATGAAATATTTTTATTCACTTTTTATATTTTTTCTTCATATGTATTATTATGTATGGTTAATTCATCCAAAAATTATATTTTATACTCTTGAAATTAATTTCTAGCCCCCAGATTTAATTGGATGTAGTTTGAGGGTAGTGACTTTCATTCATTCCCAATATTAATGGTAGGGGTAAGGATGTCATAAATGGTACTATATTATCTTGTTTTTTCAACTGGGATGGAATTTATGGAGATATGATCTGTAAAAATAGGAAATGAAAAACATAAAATGGCATAAATGACCTATTTTCATGAAAATCATGTTTCGTAGTGTTTTTCATATAACAAATATCGTTAAGAACATCTAGGTGTGTGGTAAAAACATAATTATGGGTTTTTCCAACGGGATTTGGGTATCATTCATTATTAAAGAGATTTACTAACAAGATTCTATAATTATCATGATATGTTATTAGTTAATCACTGGTAAATTATGAAATTATAAATTGGTATTTTGGAATGGTTTGCTATGGTTCTGGATGAACATTGGTGATTCTAGGAAATAGTTTTCCAAAAATGATAATGTATGTTTGTGTTATAGTTTTTTTATTCTAGTTATTTTCGATTTATGTTTAGGTTTTCCTTATGTTTTTTGGTTTATAGAAATTATAAACTAATGAGGAACATAAATATAAATTAATAATGAGTGTTGTTAGAGGTTTCTAATTTAAAGATAATCGAAATACATACATTTTTAAGAGAATGGTTACAACATTATAATGAGTAGTAGTACATGTTTGGTATCTTTCTTCTAATTATTTATCAAAATGTTTATTTTTTATTCATAATTTTAAAGACTGAAAAAAATTTACGATGATTAAAAAAATATTCTAGAAGTTTGACTATTATTGTTTTGGCTACTGTGAAGATGTGTATATGAATATAATGTTATTGTTATTTCATTATTTTTACATAATTAGTGGAACAATTTTAGTTTAATGGTTATAATAAAAAGTAAAATTGTATAATGAAACCTATAATATTCATCTATAATTTTAAATCAGTTTTTATACTTTTACGATTGTTAGGTATAAGTTATGAAGGAATGATAAAATTCATGGCGTTTTTATCATGGTTTGTTCATTTATGAATTAATTGAGCAAGTTTGATTAATAAAATAATTTTTTTCTCAATAAAATGATAAATTTTATAAGATAATATATTTAAAATATGCATAAAAATATTATGAATGTATGATTTGTTTTCATCCTATCCTAAAATAAAAAGATACAAATCTAAAATTTGAATATAAGATATAATTAGGAATTTTAAAATTGATTTATTGAATTGATATTAAATCCATCACTGATCTGAAAAGAGGTATGAAATTTTTTTAACATGTTCTTATTGAAATATACTTAATTTTTTTGTTAGTACATATGTGAATTTTTATAGAACCTAGGTTAATTTTTTACAAAGTTCTTTTTTTTGATAAAAACGTTTTTAATATTAATGGATTACATTAAAATGTTTTTTCATAAATTTTTTCTCCTAATATTATTGATTTTAAGGTGGTTTTAAAAAAATGATTTCCCTTATAATTAATTTCTCTCACATGTTGTATTTTATGTTGTGTATGAAAATGATTTTATGAATGATTTCTATACTGATTGAATTATTGAAATTATTTAAAGTGTTTCTTTAACTAGGATTTTGAAATAAAAAAGGTTACTGGAAATAATTTATTTAGAAACTCTGGAACACAAGGATCATTTTCAATTAATGATATAATGTAGTGATTTGGTGGTAGGAAACCTTATGATGTCATATTTTAATTATAAGTATAACGTTACAATCAGTGTAAATGAAATTATTATATATTTTTATGGTGAAATTTTTTGGTTGGTTATTATTGTTTTGGTATTTATTCACATTGATATTATGTTCTCCTTGTTTTTATGTGGTGAATTTTTTTGATCTTTTTGTTGTGTTGGATTACCTATTTTTGGTTATATGGTATAAATTATACATGGTAATAGGAAGAGAGGATTATTTTTTTACATGATATATCTTGGGATGAGAATATAAGAACCTAGTATGAATGGGATTTGTTTATTTAAAATCCTCACCATAATCAATTTTAATTTACATGGGATAGTATAATCAGAATTTATGTTGTGGGAGGTGGGTATTTTCAATAATTTTATGTATTTATGTGTTTTTTAAAATTAAAACCTATATTGTTTTCAGTTACATAGGATCCCTAATTCTATCATTTCTATGACATAGTTATGGTTTAGTGGATCCTAGAATAGTTTTTACGCTATAATGTCTGAAATGGATTCAAACTACCTCAATATAATTATCAACTATACAATAATAATGGGTCATGTATGTGGAATTCATAGTTCATATTAGAGAGTATGTTTCTTATTGATAAAAATAGGTGGAACTTAAGTTATCCCTAACATCATAGCTTATTTGTCATGTGTGTGTGGTGTGTGATAATGTTGAATATCCTGTATAAGGGATATAAATTTCAATATAATGGTTTATTCTTTATTATTATGGAATTATTTGGTGGTTGGGTCATTAATTCATTATCAAATAAATGAGAAACAATGTTTTTTCAATGGTAAATGTTGCATGACAGAAATTTTCAATATTGATGTAAAGAGATAAACTAAGGCATTCCCTAAATTCACATTTTTTTCTTTTTTTTAATACACACCATGAGACTACATAAGAAAAAACAATGTGTCTTAGCGCCTAAATAGTTATTGATTAAGTAAAGATCATGTGCTTCTAGGGTCAACATATCTCCTCAAGGGTTATGTATGAAATGTTAAGTCATGAAATTAAAAACAACCTTTGCATGGGGAAAATGATCATCACTAATAGATATCTGGAATAATTTCATCTTACTAGATAGTAATTCTCTTGGTTATGAAGTAGGATGAGACCCCATTTCTAGTATTTCTCATGGTTTTTGGGTTTGGATGGAGTTCCCTTTGGCTATATTTCTCATGGTTTCTAGGGTAGATAGGGTACCCTTTTATTATATTCTAATTGTTACAGGGTAATGAGGGGCCTCACTATGTGATAATTTTATTTCTCTATGGATGCACAATGTTTTCCCCTAGGGTTTTTATGTATATTTTTTAGTGACATCTAACATTAGTTGAAGAATGTATGGTTGATCCTATGTATATCAATAGAACCGAATGATCGAAAATGGATTATTATTTATTATGTCTTATTTAGTTATTTTCACTGGAAAAACATCCTGAACATTATTCACACAAGATATCTATTCAAATATCATTGGTGGTGACCAACAAGATTGTCATGAAAAAATGACTTAGACACTGTGGTTACCTGAAAAAAAAATTAGAGGTGCAATATAGGATTTGGAAAAGTTCATTCTTCTAGATGGCAATCATACATTTCTAGGATAGAGTATTTGGAATGAAAATAGTCTATTAATTAAGATTATTATTTTTGTTTCTCATATCAGGTTAAAATTTTTTATTTTGGGTTTTTAATTAATATTATCCACTAATGGGAGCTCTGTTTTACATTAATGACATCATGTATATATAAATCATGTATTTTTTATATAGAATGGGTTTGGTATGATGACTATGAATAATGTTTTGATGTCTGTTATCCTTATTTAATTCAATATTTATCGTTTATATTATCTTTATTTTGTCTTTAATTACTCAAATATTAGAGTATTTTCTCCCAATGATATTGTCATAGGCCTTCACTTCAATATATTAGACTCTAACATAATGGGAGGTGTGCATGAGGACCATATAACACCCAGTGGATGTACTGGTGAGTGGCCTTCAGTTTGGTAAGTAATTTTTAACCATAATTAATCCATTTATTTATTTAATTAAAAAATAATTCTCAAGTAATCCATTAATAAATATTTATTTGACATCTATTTGATTCACCTTCAATCCCATTTTCATATAAATTTTCTAGAAATTACTTATACTTTCTAACCCTATTGCAGGTAAAAATTTATAATAAACATCAATTCCTTTATTGTGAATATACAAAAATCACTCTAATAATTCTTTTCTTGGATATACCTTTACAAATTCACAATGTTTTTTTTCTGAAAATTATATTGGTTTTGATTAAATTTTCTACATTCCTCTTTAGAACAACTTCCCATGATTGATTTTTTTAATTTTAGAAAGCACTTCATAGATTACATTGAACCAATTTTCATCTTAAAATCACTCAAAAATTTCATAACATTGTCATGAGATTATATAGGATTATTTTTTTATCCTTATTATTCACCAAGATTTCAATAGAGCTATCTAGCAACCAGTAATATTCGCATCACTAATTCCATCCCTACTTCTTCTTCTCTTTGTATCTTTTGAACCAATTCTATTTTACTCCTTGTTATTATTTTATCTATGTATTTTATATCCTTATATAATCACCCTTCCTTAACACATCGACAATGATTTCATTATAAAAATTCATTGGGGTTTTTAAGAAATCATATTATCGAGTTTCAAAATATTCTCATTTTCTATATGTGGAACATCTTTTAATTCAATGACCATCTCATGAAATTTTCTATATAATATGTAGGTAATTATTTTGGATGAATTTCAATGTAATTACCTTTATGCACAATGAATTTTATGATCCTTTCGGTATATTTTACAATGATTGTTTTATATTTTTATAAATTCTTATTTATGAGTGTTTTTGTGTCTTTGGAAAATATGTTTCTTATAAACTATTTTTTATTACTCATTTTATGTTATAAAATAATATGTTTCTCCTCAATGATCTTTACCTAAATATTAGTAAAATGATCTATTGGTTAAATATTATGATATTTTTGGAAGGAGATTGTTTTTATAATAATTGATTTATTAAGTGATGATGTTGTACATTCTATAATAACTAAAGAATAATGAATATACTAAAAGATTATTGAATTTATTTAATTGCACTAAAACATAAATTAAAAAATAACAATCAATAATATCCTCAAAACATGGAATTAACCATATTTTTTCAAATATTCCTCAAATATCCTCAAGATATATGTACATTAAAAGAATATATCAACACCATCATGTTTAATGTCTTTACAATGTTTATATAAATTTTTTCCAGGCTATTTCTGATGCATTCATAATTATTCCTCCTCCAAGGGAGTCTTTATCTAGTTCATCCTTATTTGTTTCTTCTTGATCGGATCATCTCATTCAGGTAAACTCATGTTTTTTCCATCAGATTCCAATCATGTGTTTCCAATATTTGTTGTACTTCATAAAATATTTTCGAAAATGATATCTCCAACTTGTAGGAAAATCTCAGTTTCAGCATCATTCATCTGATAAAACATCTTTCAATGTATGATTATGGGTTCTACATGACTTCAATGAGACATCCATTTTCCTCAGTGACTATTCACAATAGGTTATGTCCATTAATAGTCAAGAAAATACTATTCCCTCAATGGAAAATCCATGGTCCAGTTAACTATAGAAAAAGATCATGTAACTATATTATTTTAGTAGAAGAATTATATTTATTTTATTTTTCTATTTTGGATCTATCTAGGTTTATGGTCAGCTTGGGATTGTGCAAGAGGGGGTATGGAAGTGTTCTCAGTCTTGTTCATTACCTTAGTTGGATTCTTTTCCTCCTCAACATGGTTCTTCCATTTTATTCTATTTTTTATTTTTTTTATAATGATGTAGTTCAGTTATCATATTTTTTGTTGTTTAATTTTTATTTTTTGTTCATAAGTCTTTTTCTTATGAACGATTGATTTTATTGGTCATGATTTCATTGTGCTTACTTTGGGAGAAGGTGTTAACCCTCTATAGAGGTTTTAAGCTGCTTGTCTATGCCCTAGTTTTCCAACCAATCTCTCCTTTCATAGTCAGTATAGTGTGTTAGTTCACCAAATCTTTGGTATGTTGATATCGAGTGTCCAACAATCTCTATGAGGCGAGACCTTCATTTTCATGTTTTTTGTGATGTCTGAACATGTGATTGCAGTATAGATTACATCATCAGTGGCACTAGTTTGTTTCTGAATTATGGAATGCCATTTGTCTCATATGATGGTTTTCCTAGAGGTAGTAATGTTATTTAAATAATGGTAGCTCTCTATTTCTATGGTGGGATTTTATGATACTTTTTGTTGAAATAATGGACTCTGGGTTATGGTTATATCTAGTGAACTAGTCTGGTAATAATTCGACGATGTTAATGGTGGTGATAGGTGGGGACGAATTTTCATAGAAACTTATCCTTATGGTTCGGATGGTATATGGTGATATGTTTTTGTTTTTTACATAAGTGATGAGGGACTCCAGAGGTTGGTTTCACTAGTGACTAAGTGGTGACTAGTCAGTGACAACGATGGTGATGACATGATGACAACTATTACAGTGGGTCTCATGATGATGATGGAAGGTGATGGGATGTGACTTGGGATGATGTGGGTGCTCATGGCTCATGGTCTCCTTAGGTTATGTGTTTTTTTTAATTTTGAACTTCCTTTTGGTATATTTGAATTTTTATCCCGCACAATATGTTTTGGTTACCGCTCAAACACAAAGTGGCTATTTTGAAAATCCAAAAAAGTGCAATTTTTAGTCTCAATATTTATATATATTTATTTATATATTTTTTTATATTTATATGTATTTATATATATGGTATATGTATACATCTGTATGTATGTTTGTATATATATTTACTTGTTTATATATATTGACGATTATATAAAATTATATTTAACTAGATAAGCATTTGTAAGTATCTATACATAATCTGTGTGTGTGTGTTTGTATATATATATATCTGTGTGTGTGTGAGTGTGTGTATGTGTATATATATAATTATATATTTTTATATATATTTATGTGTGTATTTATGTATTTCTATTTAAATTTATATCTGTTTATCAATATTTATATTCATTAATATATATTTATTTACACACACACACATAGAGACATATATATATATATATATATATATATATTATGTCAGTACATATATTTAAATATATTTACATAAGTATATATATTTATAGTTATTTTTAATTTTATTTAGTTATATTTAATTATAAATATATATAAATAGTTATATAAATTTATTTCCAAACACATATATATCTGGATATATACATATATAAATTTATATACAACTACATTCATTTAAATTTAAGTGTAATTATAAATTCATATGGATGTATTTTTAATATATATATATATATTATAACATACACAGATACACACACACACACAGAGATATATATTATTTTACAGGTATTTATTTATATATATATAAGTATGATAAAAACATGTTAATCAATATAAGAAAGGATTATTTGTGTGGTAAATTTTTTGTATAATAACCAAGTGGTAAGTGCCACAAATCATACCACACACATTTACATGTGTAATGCTTTAGTAATAAATAATAGATAAGAAAAATAAATAATACTTTTTATAATAAAAACCACCGTGAAATAATTCATGAAGGTTTTTTAAATGATCCAAAAAATGAATCATGATACATAAATACATGTTTTTTGAGAAACTATTTTGAATCATTTCATGGAATCTTAAACCATCGTTAAAAGGAAAAAATGACACTACATATCTGTTTTTTGTAGTTTTCCCAATGATACTACAAATCTATCATGGAACTTACGTGTAATGAATGAACACAAAACCTATGGATAAATAAACATGGAGCTAAACAGGGCCCCAAACTAAGGAATAGAAAGTGATAAAATGATCTACATGTTGTGTTAATCATAGTATTGTAATGGATACTTGCAGCAATCATCATTATATAGATTAGAATTTTGTCACACTATATAATATATAATCAGAATAATAACATGAAATTAAAATGTACTATAACCTAACTCACATAATCCAACCAACCAAATTTATTGCCTCCAAAACATGATAGACCAGACCACATGTCCAGCACCAAGTAGTACCAATTTTCTAGATGAAAACACAATGGTCAAAAAAATTATAGCAAAAACCATGTTGTGTATATTGTTTGGGGATGAGTCTAATGACACAATTATAATCCCCAATACCTCAACAATGTTGATTTCTTCTATGATCTAGTAGATATACTTGAAATACATTAAAAAGTATTTACATTTTTAGGAATCATTCCCATTTGAAAAGATAATATATAATATATCTACAAGCATACATGATAGGTTATTGTGAACTATCAAGGCTCGTAGACAGATGAACTCAACACACTATACAATTATAATAATAGGTATATTATAGTCATAAGACATGGAATCCTAAACATCGAAGTATAAAAATACTATTAATAGGTGAAAATGAATCTCATTTGGCGAAGTCATCAGAATATCCAAACCTGATAATAAGAGAACTCATCACATATATTATTTTTTATGGAGGGTATCATGATAGCCATACTCTAATATGAATTGATCCATCCCCATAGGTTATGGTCCCAATGACACTTCTCTAATCCACTTTTCAATGTACAAAATTCTATCTAAAAATGTTATCTTGATATCCATCATCTAACACGATCCAAACCACACTAGATTGTGGTACGACCTATGGATATTTGTGTTTCTCAACAACATAATAGGCAATATGTGGAGGGAAACATAATATACAAACTCTCACTATAGTCAACCCACCCACTTAGGATAATATCCCATGGAACAAAACTCAACAGACTAGCACTAGGAGGGTCTCCTAAAAAATCGCATTGGGTCCTTGAGCACACCCTATCACTCATGTTTGGATCTTATACAAAATAAATTTCATGCAATATGAAAAATTATTAACATATGTAAAATAAATAAACATCATCCCAAGAACACATCCCAAGAAAAATATCACCAAAAGGGCTAATCTCAGATTCTCCCCTACCAACCTACAAAGGTTATCACATGAGCAATATCTATGCTCATAAAAAATTAACAGGATGAATATATTATCACTCAAACTAAAAGGCCTAACCACCAGGTCACTCAAGCCTCAAAAAATCTTTAATGACTCACAATAATCCAAAATTATCCAATATAAGGACCCAAACACTCCCCATATAACATGGCATGGTTCCCCTTAATCGAAACCCATCCAACTATTTCCTCCCTCAAAGGGTTCAAATAAATCATCTCATCCCAACTCGGTCATTGATAGCATAATAAAATATCATCAACCATTGTAAACAATCGTGTATCAGAAGAAAAGATTGTCTACTTGCAATTTACATTAAAAAAACTCATTAAAACCCTGTGATTTTGAAAAAATGGAATCACTAATTTGCAGTCAAAAAGAGAAAAACCAAACTCATGGATCCCTTCATGGAATAGTAAAAAAACAAAGTCAAAATCCTCTTTAACCAAAAATTATAAAATGCATCACATATCAAATTACTCACGTTTCTCCCCTACAGAAAATCCATTAAAATTTTCTATAGAACCCCATAATTATTTTGGAATAACATTTCAAAACCTTTTCCACAAGTAACCAATTTTATTTCTAAATATGATTTCACTCAACGCCATTCTAAAATCACATTTTTTTAAAGGAAATCCTATTTTTATTTAAATGGACAACTCATTCCACTAAATAATCCATAAAGAGTGCCACCGGAATGTACTCAACCAAGGCAACACCAAAAATAACCTTAACATGATATAATATCCTTGTTGAACATTAGCCCGATTTGATCACATCTCCATTTATAGAGATAAAACACCCAAGTCATGTAGAATTTCAAGAGGAATAATACTTATTCTTGAGCACGTACTTAAAATACGTAAATGATAATTAGTCTATGTAAAGAAAAGGACATATACTACATCTAATTGTTTACAAATCAATTTCAAGTATGTACCAAACACTTATGATTCCGTGAACACTACTCTTTTCAATGAACACTATCAAATTAATTTCCCTACCATATAAAACCAAAATCACAACTTATATAACTGATGAAAAACCCAGTAGGTGGCATCATTGTACTAAAACCATAAAAACAAGGTGTGGTCCATACATATAAAAGAATATCCTATCAAGAGGAAACAATCAAAAATATTTTGAGGAATATAATTTAGAAAATAGTGGTTCTTTGGTTATCTCTAGAGGGAATGATTGTTTTATTTTATGTTACTACTGAATTTAGTAGGTTCGGTGCATTGAAGATAAAATTTATTTGGTTGAAAAACACAAATAAAAATCAATTTAATACTAGTTCTGAAATCCAGTTTTCTAAACTATGATATCCAAATATATCACTAGTTAAATCATTATTCTTAGAAGTTAAAATTATATTTACCTATAAACATATGACACCTCAATGATTACAACTTGCAGTTTTTTCATCTTGACTTGGGACATGAAACAATCCCTACATTCACTATCCTCAAAAAACTAGTTATCAGATATCTTCAATCATTCCAGAGTCATCCCACTGCTAACCAAAATATTTAGTTTTGAATTCCAAGGTATACTATGGGTGAAAACCATTGTAAAAGGGATGAAAATTTAAAATCTAATCATTATGTAAATACCAGCCTCTATAAATAAATTAATAACATTGAGATAAATTTACTTGAGTAAATTTTAAAGTTAAGGGAAGATATACTTATTTGGGAATTGGTAGATTGTCTTAAGCCTGGCCACTTACAATATCATGTTCCAAAATTTTAGATATTATAGAAATTTATGAAATAAATTAGAAACATATATTAAACACTTCAATCATCGATTTCTTTCTCTTATTTTTTTAGGGAATAGTAAAATTCTTATAGAAGTTTTCGAAAGTCTAAAACATGGTTTATTATAGTCTTCTACCACATGAGCAGCACGACTTCTTATATATCCAATCTCAAATATTGTTCTATCAAAGGTTTCTTGAATGAAAGTTCACAAATCCTACTTCATTAATTTATACAACATGTCCATGTGATGGGTCCATATTATTCATCTAGTAACCCCAAACATTCTCATCATGGCTTTGCTAAATAATAACCTTCTTATCCTTCATTAGCACAATAGACTACTATTACATAGAGTATCAGGTGTGTTGACTTGTTTATCAAAAAACCAATGGAATATAAATCAAATTTTAAGTCAATATCTACTCATTTTAGGAGTTTTCAGTTTGAGATCTACCCATCCAGAATTTTAAAAAATTACTAGTGTCATTTGACCGCATTTAAAATGGACCATAGACTTTTTAGTCATATAGATTATCTTATTAAAAAAACTAGATTCTTTTTGGATCATATGTACTCTTAATTATTTAAAAATAATGTCTCACCCCCTAAAAACACATTTTCCATGTCTTTATTTTTACATAATTTTATCATCACTACATTGAACTATAAATTTGTATTGGAATCTCTATGTCACAACTCTATACCTGTGTCTTTGTAAAATATTTCAGCAACACTAAAACTCTATAATTCACTAAATTTATGTTTTGGAATCCCATAACCATTCTATATGCTCATAATATATCTCAAATCCACTTACAATAAGTTGTAGACCAATCATTCAACCATTTTTTTCATTTTTTGTGTATAAAAACGCTGATCAAAAAGAGATTTCAGTCTTTTATTTTTCTCATATATATGAAAATGAACTAATGAATGAAAATTAATATTAAAATCATTTAAAAAAATAACATAATTTAATGTTAAATTAATCCTTTCAATTAATCATAAAATTAAATCATCACTAAAAATTAATTGATTAATATTAAAGTCATGATTTACAAAAGTGGTTGAAATCAATTAATTACATAGGATTATGATCAATTAAGGGGGTAAATAATAATGAAAAGTAGTTAAATATTTGGAAATATTGGATTCCATCACTCACCCACACTCAAACCATTTCAATCTTGGGAAATAAAAATAATTCAACATATTTAAAACATTTTTATACTTAGGATTGAAAAAAGAACCAAGAATAGAATAAATAAAATGATTATCTATTCTTATAATTATTATTCAAACTTTATTAATGTAGGACACATCAATAAATTTAATTTAATAAAATGTTCATGTACATGTTTTACAATCCAAATATATCACGGCGCTATCAAATTTTTACTTGTGAAATCTTCCAAACCCCCCCCCCCCAATTCCTTTTCTTATTTTCATTTTCACACTTAATTGATTATTACTAATTGATATTATGATATAACAAATCCCACATGATTATCTATGTTTAGAGTTACCTAGATATTTTTATCCCATTTTTAATTACACCTTTAAGAATTTTTAAATGCCATATTTCAATAATGAAATTTTTGGAAGAGGGAATCTAAACCTGGAACTAAACAATCCAATGGTTGTAGGTATTCCTCATGTATAATTTTAATAATGAATTAAAAAATTTAATTCATGGGAAGCATGAGCTCAACAATCTCTAACTAAAATTTCAAATATAGAACACACACAAACATGTTCATATATTTACATAAGAATAATTAGAGATCAGTTCACATCAACTTTTCTACTCATTTTCATAGGATTGTTCAAAATGTATTTTAGGTAGTATCTTTAGGGTTCTTATCAATCAAAACAGATATGTAAAATGACATAATGTTTTTAAAATTAATGTTTCCCCTTTCTATTGTTATTATTCCACCAAGATGTTTTTCATTGAATACATGTTCCAAGGATATAAAGAAAAATATCATTGAAAGAATTGGTAATATTAACTTAATCACAAAAAAAATGAATCTAACGAAATCCATCTCTTTTAGAATGGTATTTATTTTTAGGCAATACTTCACGGGAGCACAATTTTTTTCAGAAAATAACTATAAAACTAAAAACATAAACAAGGAAATTGAATATAGAAAACAATTGATTGGGAAAATTTATTAATTATTTCATTCATTTATTTTTTTTAAATCACTTCGAAATGATAATGAAAAGTGGAAAAATGTTTTTTCATTCTACGTTATTTATCTTCTTACACATACTTATCACATACCTATCTTCCCATTTTATTTTATCATGTACATTTACATGGAATAAAATATTTAAATTTTTGGTATATTTACTGATATTATGGGCTAAAAAACTTATATATCCTTATTCAAATGTAGAATAGAATATATTTTAAAATTCCATTGGTTATTTCCAGACATATTCACAAAAATGATCCAATAGTTGTTTTTTCACCATTAAGGGGTGTTATGATTCATATCATTTGATTTTAAATTGACCAAATTGAAATTTATTATAAACAATAAATGGATTGTTAACATTTTTATAAATCATACCTATAATTTAAATTCATCTTATAAAGAAAACAATACATTATCTTTTTCTTTAATGATTCTTTTTCAAATAAGTGTACCATGTATAAAAATCACTTCTATTGGTATTATAGGGAAAATTATTAATTTTTATTCTCTACTACTCTAGATCCATCATTTTTATCATTGTTTTCCCAGTATACATTCCACACTCTTTGTTCACTCAATTAAGAACCTAGTATATTTTTTATTGTATCTCTATAGTAAATTGATATTTATTTTCATATAAAATTCTATAATTGTACATAACTATTTCTTATTAAAAGTATTATCAGATACCCATAGTTTATACTGTAATTCTTGGATCTCTTCCTTCTTATTAAACTATGATTTCCTTTAATAAATCATCTTTATTTCCTTGTTGGAGGGCTTAGTATGGCCATTTTTTTCTAGTTGGAATGAATTTGAGGTCATTTGGTTCAGTAAATATCTTTCCATCTAGTATTCCATTATTTCATTACAAAAATGTGTTCTCAAATATCTAATTATTCCTCTAATTACTTGAATCATATGAAAAATATTTGATCTCAAAAACATAATAATAACATTTTCATCATCATTTCTGGTTTTATATGCCTCAATAAACATTTAAAATTAATGTAATAATTTGGTCATATATGAAAATACAAATGAAATATGAAATATAGAAAGGATAAAAAATAAAATAAACATATAATATTTAAAAAAACATCAATGGTTTTTTGGTAAATTTTTTTCCTTTTATAAATTCCTTTAAAATATTGATGTTTTGATAGGTTTTTAAAAAATCATGTTTCTTTTTAAAGATTTATTTAGAAATCAAAAATTGTACCAATCTTTTAATTTTTTTCTATTAGATCAAAATGGCCTCTACCTAAAAGTGTATGAAAAGATGAATGCAAAAACATTATCTCATCATTAGTTATAAATCTCTTAATAATTTTTCCACCACAAATCTTATATACATTAGAATCCTCTAAAATAAATTATTTTCATTTAGATTTCAACATAAGAGGGTGATTAATTAGAAAGAAGGGGTTACCATTGTATGAAAAATAATTTCACTATATTTGTATACTGACATAGCATACTAACTTCATAAAACATTTAACTGATTAACAAATAAATCATAGTATTCTCTATCAGTATTTCAATCTAAGAATTTTGGTGAAACCTACTGATGTGGTTATTAACACAGTTCTCATAACACTCTTTGTCCATGATCTCCATGTTGAATCTTATAGTATCGACATCTATCTCACAAATATTTTGTATGTTTAAATTATCTTAATCATTTATATGAGGGTTTCATGATTAGAGTAAGTGGTGTTTATACATCCTAAAAAATAATATATATATATATATATATAATATAAATATATTTAAAGAAACCTCAATCTCAGTTATTTTATAGATTATTTTGGTTGTTTTTAGAGATTTTGTAGTGTAAGATATCAATTGGGGGTGGCCATTATAATTATTGGAAATAAAATCTACTGCATATTTTTTGGACGCATCAAAAAACATTTTAAAGGGTATATCCCTAACTAGTGGATAGATTACATTATTTACGGCCATTCTTTCATTAATTCTATAAATGGTGGTTATATATGAATCATTAAATACAGCTCATTTACAATCTTCAGTAGGTTATTCTATGGAAAATTATATTTTATAAAATCTTTAATTAACTCCCTATTAAGTATTTCAAAACATTAAAATGATCATCTATGTATCTCAGTAGTTGGGAAAGGCAGTTTCAAAATGTTTTCAGCATTGTAATTTTCTACAATAATAATATCCTTGTAAATTTTGTGGCTTATAAAATTAAATTATTCTAAAATAAATAGAAATTTTTTATAGATTAAAACCATGATTTTCTCAATTCATTCTATTAAGTCATTTTTGATGATTTTAAAAACATGTTTCAATATTGGTTCCATAAATAGTAAACTCATCAATAAATACCTCTATGAAACTCTTAATGATTCCTTAAGGTATACTCACCAAATAATATTGAATGGGAATTTCAGAATTAAAAAACCTAGAGGTAATACTTTGGTAAAAAACATACCTTTATTACATATTAATTTGACATTTTCAAAGTCCTTTAGAGATTTGAAAACATTGAAATACCAAATGAATCCATTAATAAAACAATAATCACCCTACCAAGAAAGTATATCTAATTTATTTTCTATTAAGGTGATATAAATATTTCATTCTGTTGTCACATGATTTAATTTCTTATAGTAAATAAAAATTATTTTAATTGATCATAAACATAGTGGGTAAAAGATCATTATTATCATTTTTCAAATATTTGAATCTACTATAATAAAGAAAATATGAATGGGTCTCACCTATTAGGGGTACGATAAGGGGTATATAACTCTCTATATATATAATATTATATTTCCATTTTTTTAACATCCAAAAGGGTTGTTCTGACCCTTCATGGGGGTTCTATAACATGTTTCGTATCAATTTAAGGGAGAATTAGGTTCACACATGCTACTAGACTAATCCCATGGATTCCACCAAATTTCAAGCATATATCCATATATTTTTTCTTCATAATATTCAAAAAATAGTGATATTTATTATATTTGAGGTATTTCGAAACTATGACAGTCAGTTTTTAATTACCATTATCAAATTTATTTTTAACATTAGTGTGAAGAAAATCTAAATCCAATTTAGTTTGATGGTATAGTGATGGTTTTAAAACATTTTTATATATGTTTTCATCCATTAAAAGTATGGAAGACATAATAGTGATATATTTTATTATATAGTAAAAATTACATTAAACAAGATCCTCAATCTACGTAGCATAAAGAACTGTTTCCTGTTTTCAGTCATTCTAAAAATAAGAGTCATAAAAAATATGTGATTATATGGATTCCCCTAATTTATATATATTATCTTACAATTTAATTACCTTTTGAAAAAATAATTTAATTTTAAAGTGGTAAAATGTAAAAAAATTATCATAATGGGAATTTTTCGTTGAATTTAATATTATAATGTTCGCTACTTCTTCCGCTAAATTCTTTAGAAGTGTTATTTCATGAAAATTTATAATAGTTATGTAAATCATAAGAAATTTAATAAATGTAATGATAAGGGAATTATTTTTACCTCTTTATTATTCTATATTAAGAATATGAAAGTTTTTAGGGAACAACAACATTATCACTCTTACAATAACATCCACTAAAAATCCAATTTGGTAGGCAGTGGTGTATTTGGAAAGATATAAAACCACCCTATATGGATTGATTTATAATATCAATTGGGAATATTAAACATATTAATTAATGAAATTATTATTTTTTCTCAATCACACAATAAAATTTTAAAACTAATCTCTTTTACAGTGCACACCATAAAAAATTTGCCTACATCTTGAAATTTTGTAGTCTGTGTGGGGGTTAATAAAGATGAAACATTTCTAAGTAAACTAAAATTTTCATCCCCATGAAATTTAATCTCTTTGGTACAAAATTAAATTATAAATATTTACTACCTTGGAATTTTTTGGAAGGAATATAATGGAGGAATATCAACATCCACCATATTGAATGCTTCTAGGATGTCTTAGTGTGGTTCATTTTTAAATATTATCTTATGCAGTTATTATTTATGTATAAAATGGAATTTTAGGTTGATGTGGATCCTATATCATAGATTTTATCTTTTATTTATTATTTATTAGTGTATCAATATGTAATTATTCTTCATATTCTATTAGAGGGATTGATTCTTTGTGTTCCTTGGGCAGTCAAATTTTAATTTCATATCCCATTGGTGATTTTTGTAAGGACCCAAATAGTTATTTATGAAATTAACCTTATTTAGGAACATATTTCCCATTTTTTAATATATTATAATATATAACACATGAACCATATATTTAAAATTAATAAAAATTTATATTAATTATAAAATAATTTCATAATATGAGAATTGGTAATTTTTAATAAAAATCAATATAACATAAAATGATGTAGTAGTTCTATAGTAACTGAAGATATTTGAATTTAGTGAGGGTTATAATAATCCTAATTTATTTAGAAAGAAGAAGTGTTTGATTTAACTAGTATGAGAATCCCTTGTGAACCCCACTTACTAGAGCTTCCATATGATATGTCATCACTAGTGTTTACCCTTATCCTAGCCACTACGATTATTCAAAAAATGAGACTTATATAGAATCAATTGTGGGAGAAGATCAAGATAAAGGAAATCACTTCCCAATCAATGTGTTCCAAATAAAGATATTAACTTAATACTATCACACAACTTACACTCAGGGTGTTTGATGCTATAATAAGGGCTTATTTATCTAGACCTTAGTAGTATAATAGTGTATATATTTTTTTTATATGTGATTTAGTGGTGTCAATAATCCAATTTTCATTATTTTCTTGTTTAATATAATATACATATTAATAGAAATATTATATTATAAGTATATTTTTTTGGATACAAATTTTTGTTTAAAAAAATATATGATTTTATTTTTAGTAAACTTTTATGAAAAAAAAATGAAATAATTTTATTATATTAAATAATCTAATAAGAAACTATTCAGTTTAAATATAAATTACAATATCATTTTATTGATTTCAAATTAACTTCTATAAGGGTTATAAATTTTATTATACCATAAAAAATATTACTTTTTTAACAAAAAATATATATCATTTCCAAAATTAAGTTTATCAAAATTGGAAAATTATTTTGATAAAATAATTTAAATATTTAGAATAATTTAAAATTTTAAAATATTCATTTAAACACTGTCCAATTGTGATTTTTTAATATTTGACTCAAATATTCAAATATTGTGTTAAATAATAACTATGGTATTAATATATAGTAAGTATTGTGACATAATAATACCTTAGAAGTAATGTAATAATAACTATAAAGGGATTTATTATCCAAAAATATAATTATTAATTTAAAAATTTATTTAATGTGATAAGATAAATTTTCCAAACCTAAAATGAATTTTTGAAAACATAAAACATATTTATGTTTTTATAATAATTCATTTAGAAATGTAATTTCTTACACCTCAATATTATTATAAAGAAATGGAATGAATTCCTTCATCAATTAAATTGTTAAAAATATCCCTGAGAAAATTTCATGTGAAAGAACCAGGGGATGTTCAATGGTTTTGAATTTTTTATTAAGTTTATATAGAAGTCCTAGGTTTAGAAATTAATAAATAATTTCCCTTATTTAGATATAAATACGCACTAATTATCCCATTCTTCTTCACAAAAAATCCTTTGATAATGAATTTAGTATACTTTTCACTCTCACTATCCCTAATAATGAGTTATTACATTATAAGAATCCCTTACCAATCCTTAAGAAGAAACCTCCAAAGGTAAAAAGTTCTCACCATCAACTTTTATGTTCAAGAACATCCACTATAATATGCCCTCTAATTTTCATTGGAATATGGTTTTTTTAATTTATGGACATTCCTTTTCTAACCTAATGATTCCCAAATAATGATATAATAAATTAATATCTCATTAATCACTTTCATAAAAAAGTATTGAAGGCGATGTCCTAGATCCTTGGCGACGGTGATGCCCTAGATCCATGGCTGGGGTGTTGGCCCCTCCCTGTCAGGGGGAGGGGCAGGATCTTGCTCTTCGGCCCAGGCAGCACTCCTTTCTCCCCAGCATCGATGTCTCTCTGAAGGTACCTGGAGCCTGCAATGGTCGTCTAGTGGTCTCGGTTTCATCCAAGGAATTATCCGAAGCTTCGTCGCTTCGTTCTACATCTCTGGTTTCTAAGTTCACTCATCGCAGACCCCCGGTTGAGGTTTTTGAGAGGTACGTGAATCGGGATTGTGGTTTAGGTCGTCGGGCGGTCGTTAGTCTCCTTGGGCCTCGGCAGATTCTGGTTTGTCTAGCTGATGAAGATGACTTGGCCTTGGCCTGGTCTCACGCTAGTAGGTCGTTAAGAGGGTTTCCTTTTCATCTTCATCGTTGGAAATTTGATTTACACATGGGTCGCAACTCCTCTAATTTGGAAATTTGGATTCAACTTCCGGTGTTACCACTACCTTTTCAGAATCTAACAGTCCTCTGTTCTATCGGTAATTCTCTGGGCCATTTTCTCTATGTGGATTGGAAGACCTATTCAATGGTACATCCAACTGTTGCGCGTTTCTACGTTGAAATGGAGATCTCTCGTCCCCCACTAGATAAGGTCTGGATTGTGATTGAAGAGCAATAAAGGTACGTGAAAACAGTATTTTATGAATCCTGGTCCATTTTCTGTTCGTTCTGTCATAAACAGGGACACCAGGTTGAGGAGTGTCGCAAAAGGGCTTCGACGACTGTGGTTGACACACCTTTGCTGAGCAAGAGTGACCCAGTGCAAGTTGAGGTCAGGGGAACTGGTCCTAGCATTGGCTCTGATCCTGGGGTGGGCAAGCTGAAGTCAAAGGAGGGCACTTAGGATACCTGTGGTCTTGTGGAGGATATTCGGGGTGTTCAGGCACAGGGGTCTCCTGGCCAACCTGTGGTGGAGTTTATCAATCCCCCCATTGCTTTGACAGGGGATCCCTCTAGCTCGGTGCAGGCGGGGTCTGCAGATACAGGTCTAAAGGAGGCTTCAATGGTTATGGAGCCTCAGGTAAGGGCTATGTTTGAAGGTCTCAAGAAGGATTTGGGTGTCTTCCAGGTGTCTAAAAACTTGGGGAAAGAGTGTCAGGGTCTTTCGGATTGAGCTTTGGTGAGGTATTCTCTTCCCACAGGGGTAGCTGCTAGTCCTGAGGCCACCGGCGGTATAAGCAGAGGCTGGGTGGACTAGAATCCCCAGCCTCAATTTATGGGCAGGGGTTTCGAGCAACCTACCCTTAAGGAGGGTTCAGGGGAGGGGGAAACTTGTGTCTAGGGGAAGACCCAGACCAACCGGGGCGATTCAAGGGGTTCGGGTTCTGCCTATTTGTCAGGGGCTACCTCTCCAGTCCGGACCCCAGTAGTCTTGAGAAACAGGTTTGTAATGATGGATGATGTGGAATCCAAAGTTGAATCACCTACCTTGGCTGAGGAGGATGAGGACAACGGGAGAACCCCCGATGTTTTAATTTTGGAAGGCCGGATCTTGGGGAAGGCTTATCCAGAGTGTGAGGAGGGTGGAGGGGAAGCTGAACCTAATGTGACCACCAGAAGCCTATCAGAAGAAGAAACTGATTCTAGGAGTAACAGGAGTAAGAGAAGTAGAAGGGGTATGAAGGATTTTTCCTCTTTACCTCATCCTATGAAGACACGGTCATCAAAGAAGCTAATGTTGGAAAAGATGGACAAGGAGAGAAGGTGTATCCCAAAGTAACCTGGACAACATGATCTCTCCTCGAATTGGGTTTTATGTTCGGGTGATGTGGTGACCGAGTAGGTGTTATTTATCAACGCCTTGAAAGAGGAGGCAGCCAAGTTGATGGGCCAAATTCTTGAAGTGGTTCTCAATGAAGAACAGTATAGTTGGGTCGACAAACAGGATGTTATTTTGGACGGAGGTTTCAATAAGGGGTTGATTAGTCTCGAGGAGTGTTTACAGGTATGGAATAAACTTTCCTCTTCCCTTGAAGACCTGGTGAGGGGGGATCCCCTGTTGCAGGTATCAAAGTTATCCTAGAAGTTATTTAGAGACACCATTTCTGGTAGAGTTCAACTGATTTTCAATGACTCTTTTTTACTTATTTCATAGCTTTGCTTTCTTGAGTCACTGGCATTGTTGTGTGAGGGACTGTTGGAGGGTCAGCTTGACCAGTTGGGCTAGAGCATGTTGTTTTCCCCACTGCAGGTCATTTGGGATGTGGTGGATATAGAGGGGCGTCTTTCCATCGGGAGGGACCATGCTTTCATGGGATCATCGAGTGGCCTTCTTTGGGGTGAACGGTAGATGCTTATGCTTGGAAGAGGTTTTTTCTGATTTTATGTTTGTTGCTGTTTGGTAAGTGTTGTAACGTTTGGTTTCTCACTTTTACCATAAAATTGACTTTTAATAAAAAATAATTTTCAGTCAGTCATTAATCACTTTCATAAACATTTATATATACCAATTATACAACTGGAATTATCTCTTGGTTTTTTCCAAATTGTTACATTTTTTTGTGAATACCCAACCCTATATTCGTTCATTTGTATTCCCCTTGATATAATAATCCTTAATTTCTTGAGGAATTACATTTATAAAATATAAATTTCATAGTTTTATGATTGAAATGATTAATTCTGTTATTATTTTTGTATGATTAATGTGTTTCATGTATTGATAGAGATATAAAGGATTCACCATGATAACACCCCAATGGTTCGATTTTTTTCTTCTCATTAGACACTATAAATTGGGTTTGTGATGTTATCCTAACACACATTATTATGTTTTATTCACTGTGACCCTTGACTTATTCTTATGCTGTCAAGTATTATAGTATATAAACATTTCTTTTAAGACATGATCTTAGGATATCATATTTTACATTCCATGCTACTAGGATATTATTCTTTTTCAATTCCGTATGAGATACCTTTTTTCTCATATGATTTCTTTGTACTCGGATTAATCCCTTACTAGTATTTGTTTCTCAGCCCATTATTATTTATTTCCTTGGGTTATCTTATATAGTATTAGGATCTCAAATAATTCCAAGAGCACACTATGGATATTTGAAACAATGATGTATTGTTTATTATTAAATTGATACATTATGTATCTAATTTTTTTAATGATTCATGGTCTTTAGATTATCCATATTTTAGTATATATATAAATATTTCTATTCTAAAACTAATAAAATAAAATATATTATAAAAATTTGTGAATATAGTTGGTATAAATTATATGGTCTATTAATTTAAGGGAATTTTGACTTGAAACAATTCTATAAAACATGAGTTTTATTTTAAGTAAATAACCCTAGTTTTTTTGTAGGGTATAAAATGAGTGGTATCCTATAAATTAAATCCCAATATGTATACAATAATTTTTTAAGTGTTATTAGAATTGATACACCTAGAGGTAATCATCCTAAACAATACAGGTTGAGTATCTAATCAATCATCACTTGATACATGACGAGTGGGTGTAAGTCTTCATATTTATCTTATCCTGACCTGAATCACAAAGTACAAACTAACCAATGGATAATTTAGTAGTGACTACACCATTACCAACACCAATAGGCTATGGGTTAGTGACTAGAGTCGAGTAAGTATAACACTCAAATGGGAAGCCTTAGCCTATGGTACCTGTATGCACAAAAAATATCCAATATCATATAATGAATAAATGTAAAGAAAAACTAATACCAAATGAAAACATACATAAACATACCAAAATCAATGTTAAAAAAATAACACAACTAATCATAATGGGAATAATACAAGACCGCCAAAAATAGTAATGAATTCAAACCATCTAGAAAGCGGAAACAACAGTTAAATTTGATTCATGGTGTGATCCATGGTATTTCGAACCAAATATTGTCCATGTATTTTCCTAGTCCATCAATAACACCATTTAATGGTTTTTCTTCTACATAAGATAATATATGTGTGGATAGAGTACATACATTGGTGATTATAATAATATTGAGATGGACACCCCAAAATCACAAACCATAATGTATCCAATGTAGTTATCTCATAATAATATATTTCAATCATAATACGATACATACAATAAAACATCCAAATATATTAATGGTAGACACTACGAATTGAGGTGGGAAAACAACCTTATTTCCAACCTATAATTCTTCTTGGGAGTCTCTAAAAACACTCACAAGAATAACTCACTCTTGGAGTTTGGTAACATTGATGTAGTCTATTAGAGATGTCATTCTCAATAGATCTCTCCATAAAATGTACATTCTAAATTTATAGATATATTGAAACATATACGGGGATCACATCCAGGTCCATGGGTTATACCATCAACCTAATCATTATTATCCCTCTATATAAGGGTTCAAAGGCTAGGTATTCTTTTTCATTTCAATTTCAATAACCCAACTTAGATAAGATGATGATTGAGGATCCCAACTGGGTCCATGGGGGAAACACTATTCAAAAATATCCCATATAGAAGATTACAATCATTTTCCCATTATGTAATAATAATCTATACCCTCCTATGTATGAATGTTGGGAACTAAAACAAATGATACGAGTCCATGATGAAGACAACAAGGTAATTTGGCCTCTCTAAGAATGGTAAACAACTTGTACTAGTAGTATGTGGCCTTGGTTTATTGTCACTAGTAATCCCATGTGCTACATCTCATGTCTGTGAACTCCATGATGTGCCTTAGAACATTTATCCATGTTGGTGTTCCCCAGGTCATGCCCTTGGAATTGGATTTTTTCAGGTACAGGTATCACACCTTGTACCCTTTACAGATCTAAGAACAAGGAATAGCATCTGTACCATGTTTGTGACCTTCTACCCAAGGGTACACAATGAGTCTACAAGTCAGGTCACATGGTGTATGACATTTATCACATTGAATGTGATCCTTTCTTATCTGTAGGAACTCTAAATCTATTTCATGGGACCTACATATAATGTTTCATCAGATTACATGCTTTGTAATAAGGGGATTTCTATAACCATGTAATTCATCACGTGGTCACCTTATTATATCACTCCAACCACCAATCATTCCTAAGAAACTAGTATTATGAGGTTCAACATATTTCCCCCCTTTTGTTGATGGATTCCTACATCTTATTAACCATGAATCATGTCTTGTAGGCACACCTTCATCATACACCCAAAACCAATGCCTAAATGTCTTAGATCTAGTCAAGAAGCATTGTTTTCATGTTCATAACATGATATCTTGTAAAATATAAAAATGATATATAATAAAAATTATTTGTAGAAAAGAATGTGAGTGTGACAATGATTATGGGTATTTTTCAAAACATTGGTCAAATAAAACATTGTTGTTGAATTCGCATCAAATGGGTGAACGAATGCACTAAATTCAAACATAAATAATGGACCTCAGCCAATGTTCATACTGGCCCTGATACATTTCCTTTAGAATTACTAGTGGATATATATAATTAATCATCAACAAAAATAACCAAAAAATATGTAAAAAACCCTTTCCCACAACACAACCGACTCACAGATTAATATGTTGATTGATAGATTCTTTTTTATAATGGTAGAAAAAATATGGGGATAAATCTAAAAAAATCAAACATCCTACCACATAGTTGGATTAATATCCTGCAAAGAAAAGTCTTGGGTCATCATCATTGGAGAGATCCTTGACCTCTGTTGGAATAGACAGTCCCTGTATTATAGATTTGATTCCTCAATCCATTATCATCCCCAACTTCTTTCCGATAGGTAATATCTATAACCCTTGGGTTTTGTGGCTAACCCTGAGATTTAATTATAATAGGGTATTTTTAGAGGAATCATTATATCATACAAAATTATAATAAAATAACTAAATAAATTTATTATTTTATAATTTTCACCTGTGAAAACTTTTTCACATGGGGCATATAGAGAAAAGGATTATTTCATGCATAGAGTAAATCCAATATTTCAGACACAACAATGGTCTCATATTTATGATCTGAGACTTCATTAATGTTTTATTTATCTTTGTCTACAATACTAATAATTGACGATATTAGTATATTTAAAATATAAATTATGGGCTCCCCAAGACTTGAAATCTGACTCCATCTCTGTGCCTAAATCCAAAAATATTACAGCATATATTTAACGTCTTCTAATAAAAAAAATTTAGAGAAATTACTTTCTCAGAACAATAGGGATTTTCATCGAGATATTTGAAAAAGAATACTCCAACTGTGTGGGTACCAAGCTCACATATGAGTCACCTACTCCATGGTATCCTCTTGAAGATTATTATTCTACCACTATAATTTTTCAAAATGAATCACCCAACCATATACGATATTCTCCCACTAATCCTCGATATCTATTAGGTACACCTCAATGGTATATCCATCATTGATGTCCATCTCACTCATTCAATTAGATGATATAGATCATGTGCATATATCCTCTAGTGTGACATGTATAATATATCATGAACTCTATCCAACTATAGTAGTAGATCCTAGTGGTATTCCTCTATGATGACTCTACACAGTCTTTATAATGTGCCAATGAATCCCCAAGATAACTTGCTAACTTGACCAAATCCTCAGAAGTAACATTAAGGTGAGAACTTCAGGAACATATTTTCTCCATCTTTGTATCCCACTAACAAATCCATCAGGGACGTGATCAATTCTTCTGGTTCACATATTCCGGATTCTATTAAGGATATTGTCAAGAATTGTTACTTCACTTCCACTGATGACTTTATGGTTTGGTAACCCACTAAAAATGGCTTTTTCGACTCAAAAAAATATTATAATTTCCATTTCTCTAATGTTGATAATAATCTTAGCTGGATTGCCAACATTAATAAGGCTTGGATAAAACATTCTCGTCTTTCCCTCATTTGGTGAATTGCTCACCAATATGTTCCTACTATGGGTTGTCTACAGTATTATGGTTTTAATCTTTTATCTAAATGTAGATTGTGCAACCAACAACGGGAGTACATAAACCACCTCTTTTTATCCCGTGAGACTGCTACTTCTCTTTGGCATTAAATATTTGACCTTCTTGAGTGTAGATGGATTTTGGATAACATTATTTTCACATAGTTTAAAAGTATGACTAAGCTTCCCAGGTCACCGCAAATTATAAACCATTTTCTCACTACCGTTGCAGATCTTCTACATATCCTCTGTTATGATATAAATGATTTAATTTTCAAAAATATCTCATTTAAACTCAATTCAGGTAAAATGAGGATAATTATTTCTAAAAAAAGAGGCTTCCATGATCCAAAAAGACCATTGTGACAATTCTATCATTGACCATGAAACCCTCCACTAGATTGTAGTGAGTGGAATATATCCAAAACCCAATTACACTATTGAATATTCTGGCATGATCCTCCTCTTGAATAGATTAAATTCAATGTTGACGGAGTCTAAAAATGAAACCCTAGACCTTAGGGATGTGGAGGTGTTTTCAGAGACCATCTTGATCAGATTATCGAATGTTTCTATGGAAGCTGTTACATTGCTTCTACTCTGGCGGATGAAATGTTGGGTATTATTCATGCCATCTATTTTGAAAAACTTTTCAACTAAAGAAATATCTGGATTAAGAGTGACTCTTCTACCATTTTGCAAGCCATCTAGAAGGGTGTGACTCACCTAACATGGTCTCTTACCCCCGATGGAATGACTGCCTCACCTCACTCCACAGTCTCAACTTCATTGCTACACAAACCTTTCTTGAATCAAAAAAGACCACCGACGGTCTCACCAACATGGGAGTCTCTCATGAGATCACTTGGAGGAATGATATCCCTCTGTATTTTATTCCTTTTTTTATTAGAGATTCTATAAAATTCCCCTCATTTTGACTCATGTAATTTGTATGCTCCATATGTTTGAATAAATTGCAGGGTTCTGGTCACTGACCAGAACTCATCCCTCCCAAAAAAATATTTTCTCCATCATTGAACATGAATGGCCCCTTCATCAATCTGAATAAGACTTAAAAAAACACTGTGAAGTCTTCATCTTCCCCTGGGTGACCTATGTATTCTCGAAAATATCTCTCACCAACTCTAGGACCATGAATACAGAATCTCCTTGATCAGCCTAACCTAGTGGTTTCATTCAATTTCACCTATAAAACTCTTCAAATAGTGCCATACTGATTATTGAAATGTTGATATTTTTTAATGAAATCTCCACTAAGGCAGATGATCCTTTAATCTATGACCAATGTACAACATTCAAGTTAGCGACATATCCCTCATGGCATGTATTGTCCACCTAGTCGATCCATCAGTTTTGGGGTGAAACAATATCCTTAAAAATAAATGAGTCCCAAAGGATACCTAAAGTCTTCTCCATAATCATGATGTGATGTGTGAATCAAAGTCTATAATGATCATCAAAGGAAGTCCATAAAGTTGTAGAATCTCTTATAAGTAATGGAGTACCCAACTCTCTTCTGAACTCTCCTCTTGTATTTCTTGGAAATGGGATGAATTAGGGAGTTTTTATACAATAACATAAATGGAATCACTTACTCTATATTTATAGGGTAACCCCATAAAAATTTAAAAGATTCAAAATCTCACTTCCAATTTGGAAACTCGCTGTATGGAGATAATATCACTAGAACCCGGTCTCCATCTCTCATCTATTGACATGTGAGGTATTAACACACAAAATCTCTGAATGAATACATCATTCCTAGACACCATAACTAATGTATAAGTTCTTGGTACAGATTTTACACACCTTTTTGTACTGAAAAATTTTATTTGTGGAACCCCTCATCATCATCTTACAAAAATTTCACAGATACCATTTTCCATCCTCTTATAAGGATAACATGCAACCCACATTCCCAAAAATCCATTAGGGGCATGTCTAGTGGATATCTCAGTATACATGGTATCACAGTTGGTATCTCCCTACTAAGACTCCCTAACAAGTTATAGAAGTGGTGATGTAATAACCATTGACTTTAAATGTGAAGAACCACTATTTTCTACTAAGGAAAATAGAAATATAGAAAATATATTTAATCCTTGGTCAAAAAAATGAGATAATGATATCCTACTGAGAGATTTTTTACCACATTTCACTTACATGGATTGTAAACTAACTCATAATAATTGTTCTAGATGAACTATAGCCATTAAATATAAATAATGTTAAAATAATTCTGAGATAAGATATACATGAGGCTCTTGTGATTAGAATAAAGGATAAATTTCTCTCCCATAAGGCATTTTCACTACATTATCATCATGATGGACACCATATAAAACTCAAGAAAATGTGTTTTCTTGTTATCCTCCTAATTTATCATCTATCAATACCCATAGGAAATTACCTCCTACCTATTAATCATAAAAAAACCAATCCTAGTACATAAATTATCACAAAAAATCTATATATTTGAAACCCTCCTTTGGAATCCTCATGATGGGGGGCAATCAACAATCCACATCTCAAATCCTAAAATAACAATTTGAGAATTTATGTCCGTATGACTATTCTTAACTTCTTGGTTAAATCATTAAAAGGTGTTGATATTTTCAAAAAATTATTAATGAATCAATTTTAGTATCCCACCAACCAATAGAAATCTTGAAACATATGTCATGCTCTTTAGTGGCTCCCAAGATAACACTTCCTCAACCTTTTCATTATACACTACTAATAAATCAACTAATATGACATTTCCTAGTTATTTGACCACCTGAACCATAACTTGGACTTCAATATACTCAAATCGAGTTAATTATATAATATTATTTCTATTAACAACCTCGAGTGTCTCTAGTGCCCCACCTAATCACTGAGTACACTATGATAACATTAATGAATACTACTGAAAACTGATATAAGAAATGCTGAATGATCTGTTTCTGAAGTCCCATTAACATTAATGGGGAATTAGTCATGCTGAATATAATTAACATGTATTCATAATTATTATAGTATAATATGAATTGCTTCTTTGGTATATCACCTTCCTCTAATCGCACTTGGTGATAGCATAATCTGAGGTAAATCTTGTGAAACCATTATTCCCCACTCAACTAATCGAACTGGTTGTTGGTCCATTGTAGTGGATAGATATCCAATGTGTTTATTTAGATTAGGTTCCAATAAAACATTCACCTCCTCAAACTGCCTTATGGCTTCTTGGTGAACAACATTGCGGCTACGTAGGGAGAAATATTACGTCTAACAAATACCCTCTTATGAAAGTCCTCTAATAAAACATTCATATTTTGATGCTCCATGGGTTCCCTCTAATATGTTGGGGTAGATATCGAGGTTCTACATAAGTATTTGTTAATGAATAATTCTTTCTCTCATGCTATAGGTAAGTGTGGAACATCCTTAGTAATGTCATCTCTGTACTCATCCAGCATAATATGAAACTTTTTACACATTACAATCACTACAAAAAAAATATTTATACTTTAAAACTACTGAGTAATCATCTTAATGATCCTATGTATGATTCCATCATGCTCTCCATTGTCCTCCATATTACCTATAATGAAAAAACTCACCCCATGAATTTTAAAAACCAACATCCTAATTCTATAATTTCCAATATATATGAATTTTGTGTATCCATTCCATGCCTAACTTGATATCATAAGGCCTCATCACTACAATGAAGATATCTCAGGAGAAAATATCTCCTCCAGGAATTAGATCACGCTATTTAAAAAATTGTGTGATCAATTATTCATCTACCGTAGGAGTCTCCGACCATAATTACCTTGCCAATGGATAAACTAGAACCCCTAGGTCTCAAATTAGGGATGTTTCATGGAAACAGTTGTTCACACCAATTGTTGTAAAAATTTAATCTAAGGTATAATATAAATATATTATACAAATAATAATACCTTAATCATATGGATTATTGGACTCTAGGGATTGAAGATTCCCTCAACCATACCCACATGCTCTTTGTGCCTGTTGTTGAACACCTGCGGGTGTTGGTGGAAAAAAGTCAAACTTTTTAACATCTCAAGATGATATTTCAGCACCTCTACCACAACCACCTCCTACAGACCTCCCTTATCCTACTTCTACCCTAACCTAAATTTTTTTCCCACTATTTCTTAGTCATCATTACATCCGGTAATACTATCATGTGTGAGATGTCTTTGAACATCCAAAGAGTAGCACTGCCTCTCTCTAGGATGACTAGAACCATCATGAGATCCCTAAACAACATTCCCTCTTTTTTGAGGTCACCTACAAAAATTTCTCACACATCTAGATCACTGATTATAATATTTGTTTCCTAATATAAAAGTATCAACCCCTATCTGTATAGAGACCCTTCTTTTCTTACATGACTAGAACGTCATTTAAATAATAAAAAATTAATAACATTACAAAACTAGGGTCCAAGGTTTTAGTTTCTTTGGAAAATTTGGACCATAAATAACAATGAGATAAAATAATAAACATTATTTAATTCCTTATTATCTAGTTTCTTGGTTTCCCTCTTGTTCTCCTTAGCATAGGTAATCCCCAAGGGATATAAATCAGAGAAAGAGGTTGTCTAAAATCATAGAAAGATGTTAAAGGGGTATATAAATCAATATTTTATTGGTTAGCATAATCATAATCATCATAACATAATCATTAGTTAATCATCATTACCATGAGAGGAACCATTAGTTAAATAAATGTAATGTGGAAATGGATAAAAATAAAATATCATGTCTTAGGGGTTAACTACAATAGATAGTTTTGAGCAAATCTAGTATCATGTCCATTAATAACATATGTGAATGAGAATAAAATTATCATTGTGAACAAATATAGAATCACGTTCACACATTTTACATATCATATCATGATTTACAACACAATACCAAAAGAATTGTAATGATATATAAAATCCAGGCACACCTTTCACCTCATAACAATTACAAAATCATGTATTCCCCCATATAAATCATAACAATATTTTCTATAAATAACCCATAGAACTGAATGTTGGAACCACATTGTGTATAAGTTTGTATTTGTTGTCAATAGTTGTCAATGAAGATCAAAATGAAGGAGATCAACATGTACTCCAATGAAATGGAGGATTGGAAGATCAAAATGAAGGAGATCATGAAGTACTCCGCTAAATTAGAGGAATGGTAATTCAGATGATTGGAGTACAGATCATTAGTTCAAAGAACATGTGTCAAAGGTGACACATTGTTTACAACAATGAAGAATGTGAGTTTTAATCCATCTGAGGATGATTAAAGAAGAATGACATTTTTGATGCAGTTACTCATGATTGCATGAGAACCATGCAAGAGACTTCTTGAATAATAGAATCGTATGTTTTGCATGAAGTAGAGGAAGATGGTTGAAGAATAAGACAATGTTCAAGGGATTGGAATTTTGTGACGGCCATGGACATTGGACTTATGCGATGGCAGCACACATCACATTGTATCAAAAGATGATGATTCTAAAGCTGTTCCTTCAAAGAATACAATTCATGATAGTGGAGTTTGTGGTGACAGTTGAGGAGTTGCTGAAGGATTCAGATCACCGAGAAGAAGTGTTTTTTTGAGGTGATTGTTCTTGTTGACAAAGCAAACAAAGGACATACAAACTTTGTTGAAAAAGGTGATTCCATGGTGGCATGTTGAGTTCAAAGGCTGTCATTAAGGATCCATGTCTTATTTAAGAATGTCGGCAAAGGAATGGATTATGAAGGAACTAATGAGCAAGTGCAAGTGGCTGACATCCTAACAAAGCCATTGTCAGCAGCTGTGTTTGAAAAGCATCGGTTTAACCTTGGTGTTCAGTCGCCTCCTTGTGCATAAGGAGGATCCAAGATACCCCTCTCCCAGATTATGATAACTGTCTTTATCTGTTTATGGATGTGATGCAGGTTTGTGGGGGAGACACTATCAATGGGGAGTATGGTTTGAGGAGAACATTGAACACTTTACTAGTCTTTGGGATTGTTGTCAATGGGGGAGAAATGAATAACTTCAGTGGAAGTTCAGAAGTTGAACTAATAGAAGGTGGCGCCGTTTCCCAGTGTTTGCCAAATTTTTGGGGTCCAAAATTTGGAGGTTGGTGAGCATCGGGAAAAATGGATTTCTGTGAAGATCATAATTTAATATGGCAAAGGCATGAGTTTCGTGAAGATGGGATGCATGGATTGGATTTCGCGAAGACCATAAGAATGGAGGCGGTGATGCTTCACGATTATGTCAAGCTTCGCGAAAGGCAGAGGCTAGAGAGCTTCGCGGTGATGAAGGGCTTTTCAAGGGACCTTCACGGCGATGAAGAGCTTTGCGAGGGAGCTTCGCGGTGAAGGTGTGAAGTAATTGACGGGATGCTCCGCAATTATGATGAGCTCCGCGAATGGAAAATTGCCATAGTGCTTCGCGATTTTGAGAGAATTCCGGTTGGAACGTCAGAGCTTCGCGAATTGAGCCGACGTGGCATTGACTTCGTGCGGAAAGTTCGAGGGTCCGTGGAATCACCTATAAATAGAGGTGGACCCCCTCAAGAGAAGCAGAGAGAGCACTCAACGAAAATCCTTTGCTCTCGGTTCGCAAAGGTCACTCGCGAAGGTAGTCTGCTTCGCAAAAGTAGAGCTTCGCAACGGCTATTGTAGCTCCGCGAATGTCTTGCGCCCCACGTTGGTTTAGTAAGATTCGCGAAGAGGTAGGAGCTCTGTGATAGAACAGCATTGCGAAGGCTGGAGCATCACGAAAGTGATTCGCGATTGAGCTTCGCGAAAAGGAAGGGGCTCTATGAAGACTTCTTTGATCTTTCAAAAACTGGGAGCCTTGCGAAGTAGGGTACTTTTTGAAGGCCCATTCCAAAGGATGTTCGCCTAGTGGACATGGGAAAAAGGGGTATTCATTAGTGGATTAAATTTGGACTTCAATAGAGTAACATTTATTGAGCAATCACACAAGTGATTGTGATTCAGGAAATTAAAGACAAGGGGATCTAGTGCATTCAGTCATTGCACTAAAGGAGAAGGATTGAACTAAAAAGAGCATCAACTCTGAACCCTGATGCAATAAATGTCTCATGTTGAACAGGAGACAAAGAACTTCTTGTCTATCTATTGAAGAGACCTTCACGTCTATAAACTGAGTAAGACTTCACCAACGACAGTGAGCCAGGGGGAGTCAATGTGAGTGTCCCAAGGGACGCAGTGAGATATCCCTGAACTATTGTGAAGGCAGTGAGCCTGGGACAGAGTCACTGTACCCGAACCTTTGTAATATACAGCTAGTGAAGCATTGTGGATTTAGGTATGACCGAAAAACTATCAGCATATGCTCCTTGGACGTATCCCTTAGTGGTGAACCAATTGAAAATAGTCGTGTCATCTCTCTACATGTGAATGTTTCATTGCTGATCATATCCATCATACAGGTTAAAGTAGTTCCTACCAACGTGGGAACAAGATCCACAACTTTATGAAGAAAAAGTTGACACCCTGATTCACCCCTCCCCTCTCAGGGTGTCCCGGGGTCCTACAATTGGTATTAGAGCCAGGTTAACGTATGTTGGATATTCTCCAGTAATTCTATAGAGAAAAGGATTTGAGGTTCTTTCCTAAAGTCAACAATGAATAGGAGTCTTGATAATGACACAGTCATTTCTGAGCAGAAGTCTACATCTATCATGACCATGACAAACAGGAAAAAGAAAGAGAAGAAGCAGTTGAAGAAGTCCCGCATATCCAATGAAGATGCAGTGTCTTGTTCTCCATGTCATTCTAATGATGAAGAAACATCAGGCTTGGAATGTATCAAGAAGGTGGCTCAGGATTCTTCCAGAGGAAAGGATTACACCCCTAATTCAAGCTTTCAGGAAAAGCTCAAAACATATTTACATGATATTCCTGAAGAAAGGGTTGCGATTATTTGTAGCCTATTCCAATCTATGCAGGTTGAGATCACTCGATTAGAAAGGGAAGCTGACAATATGGAAAAGGGGTTGGAAATAAATGTTCTGGAAAGTATGAAGCTCACCAAACAGGTGAAAGTCTTTGATGAAAAAGAGGAAGTCAATAAGACTCTAAAAGAAAGGATCCATGCACTTGAAGCTGAGCTGAAGAAGAGAAATGAAGTCAAGAGTTTTTCTTTGGAAGAAACTGCCATGAAATTCAGGGAACTTGACTCTTTGTTACAAAACAAAGTTAAGATGCATGAGGATGAGGTTGAAATATTAAAGAAGACATGTGAAGAGAAGATGATCATGATTGATGATCAGAAGATCATCCTCAATAATGAAAGTCAAAAATTGGATGCCCAATTGACAAATCTTGAGAAGACACATATTGAGACTCGACAAAAGAATGAAAAAAGAGATGCTGGTACTCAATTTTCATTGGAGGCTATTAAAGCTGAAGTACCTCCAACATGTGACAAGAAGATTATGACAACTCTTGAGTGTCCACCTCAAGAATCAGTCGCTGCTGGTACTCAATGCTCACTGGAGGATTCTATTGTCAAAAGACCTCCAACATGTGATAAGAAGATCATGACTTAACTCATTGATCTATCACAAGAAACTGAGAAAGTAAAGGTACCATCCAAACAATCTTGTACTCATGTTTCTAAATACGTTCCTACAATCAGTGAAGGTTGGAAGAAATGTTCTGAGAAATTATGGATGAGGAAAGGTGAGTGGAATAAACCTACCAACATGGCTAGGGTGGATGAGAAGAAAAAGGAGGAAGTTGGTTCCTCAAATACAGCACAAAAGATTAAGAAGATGGCCCAACAACCTCATACAGAAGAAGCAATGAAGAAAATATTTGTGGGCCAATTTTGGTGCTGCAACAGATTTGGGCACTGTGCACTGGATTTTTTTTATAATCCCTTACATGGAAAAGCACAGGGAAAGCCTATATAAATGGGAAGGAATCTAGAGAAGAAGAAGAAACATCCACAGGTCCAGAACCATCTGGTCACCACAAACAAATTTGGAATTCTTGATAACATCTGTGATGTGTGCAATAGCAGAGGTCACGTTTCATGTACATTCCCATATCAATATTCTTTCACTGTTGATAAGAAAAGAATACTTCTGATGCCGGAAAATAATGAAGCTGCTACCTTGGGAAGATATCAAAAGAATGTTGTGAACACACAATTTCCCAAGAAGATCTCAAGCAGGGAAGTTGAGAAGACCCTGGATTTTAGATCCATTAAATTGAAGGGTCATTCATCCAAAAGAAGAACTAAGTGGGATGAAACACAGGTGAACCCATGTGGAAGATCCAAACCAGCTGCAATAGTTCCAAATGACATATTGGTCGTCTAGCCAGAAGATTTGAAAAGAATGAGGAAACTTGAACATGAAAAGGCCAAGGCTAGGGATAAAGGAAAAGAAAAACTTTCACGTGTTGAAGACAGAGTGCAGGAGAGGTTGCAATCCAAGAAAAACACACGTGTCAAAGAATTTCTGTGTGAGAGATGCAATAAATCTGGTCACATTGCAAAGGGTTTTCTAACCTTAATACCAGAACAAGAAGCATCCCTTAAGAGGAGTAAGAATGTATCATTCATGAGGGCTGTTAAGCAGAACATTTCTCCACACAATGCAGAAGAGAATGTGAAAAGAGCCATGCCACATCAACATATATCAAAACATATGTTGAAATGTTTAGGCATGAAGACTAGAGTGAATAGAGTATCTTGGTTGAGAAAAATACCTCAACCATGTAGCTCAGATTGATGAAGAAAGGAGGAACCACCTTATTCCCTTATTCATATGTGTATTGTATTTGTGCTAATAATGCAGGGAATTGAAGGTGAAGAATGCTCTCAGGGGGAGAACCTGAGATGTAGTGAATGCTGTCAACTCTTGATAGCCAAGCTAAAGAAGTTTCCATCCTTAGTAGATTCTTCAATTGATATTCAAATATTATGATGATGAAGGATCACGCTTGATGAAGATGATGAGGAGTGTTTCCCTTGAGGGGGAGAAAAATGAAGAAGCTTCTATAATCACCGTGTCAATCAATATCAACTCCATCTAGACTCAAAAGCCGTTACTCTGTGAATTTCTTGAAGAACATGTCAATGGAGAAGGTATGCCATTTCTCAATCTCTATCCCTTGGTTACTCAGATCAAAGATCATTCTACAAAGGGGGAGTAACTGAATTGATTAGTGACATAAGAAGAATGGATGTTCCCCAAGGTCACTTATCCTGTAGATAACACTTTAATGTTTTTGATCAGTTTGCTGATGTAAGTGCAGGAATTTCAGGTTTATCATTCCCTATCACACATTATTTCTTATGCCTAAAATAAAAGTGGTAACCCCTTGAAGACAAAATATATGAGTTCTCATCTCATGTTGGTATCATGATCTGTGAATAATATACATCCTTGTTGACATAATCAAATCCTCTTGTTTTCTACATCGAGCATTGCTCAAGTAGACTTAGAGTGAAATGATTAATGAAACATTGCTTATGTATGGATTGATACCCTCCCTACCATGCGTTTTGTATTTCTTGTCAATAAGGGGGAGAGAAAGTGAATTGAATCTTTGAAAGGAAAAGTTCAATGAAGAGAAGATTCTCATTTTGATGTTGAAAAATTCATTTCAGAAGATGTATAAGGTATTGACAACAAAATACAAAGGGGGAGATTTTTGGAACCACATTGTGTATAAGTTTGTATTTGTTGTCAATAGTTGTCAATGAAGATAAAAATGAAGGAGATCAAGAAGTACTCCAATGAAATGAAGGATTGGAAGATCAAAATGAAGGAGATCATGAAGTACTCCGCTGAAGTAGAGGAATGGTAATTTAGACGATTGTAGTACTGATCATAAGTTCAAAGAACATGTGTCAAAGGTGACACATTGTTTACAACAATGAATAATGTGAGGTGTAATCCATTTGAGGATGATTGATGAAGAATGAAATTTTTGATGCAGTTACTAATGATTTCATGATAACCATGTAAGATACTTCTTGAAGAATAGAATCGTATGGTTTGCATGAAGTAGAGTAAGATGGTTGAAGAATAAGACAATGTGGAAGGGATTGGCATCTTGTGACAGCCATGGACATTGGACTTATGCGATGGCAACACACATCACATTATATCAAAAGATGATGATTCTAATGTTGTTCCATAAAAGAATACATATCATGATAGTGGAGTTTTTGGTGACAGTAGAAGAGTTTCTGAAGGATTCAGATAACCGAGAAGAGGTGTTTTTTTGAGGTGATTGTTCTTGTTGACAAAGCAAACAAACGACATACAAACATTGTTGAAAAAGGTGATTCCATGGTGGCATGTTGAGTTCAAAGGCTGTGATTAAGGATCCATGTATGATTCAAGAATGTCGACAAAGGAATGGATTATGAAGGAACTGATGAGCAAGTGGCTGACATCCTAATGAAGCCATTGTCAGTAGCTGTGTTTTAAAAGCATCGGTTGAACCTTTGTGTTTAGCCGCTTCCTAGTGCATAAGGAGGATCCGAGATACCTCTCTCCCAGATTATGATAACTATCTTTATCTATTTATGGATGTGATTCAGGTTTGTGGTGGAGACACTCTCCATGGAGAGTATGGTTTCAGCAGAACATTGAACACTTTACCGGTCTTTGGGATTGTTGTCAATGGGGGGAAAGGAATAACTTCAGCGGATGTTCAGAAGTTGAACCAGAAGAAGGTGGCGTCGTTTCCTAGTGTTTACCAAATTTTTGGGGTCCAAAATTTGGAGGTTGGTGAGCATCTCGAAAAATGGATTTCCGTGAAGATCATAATCTAATATGGAAAAGGCATGAGTTTCGCAAAGATGGGATGCATGGATTGGATTTCACGAAGACCAGAAGAATGGAGGCGGTGATGCTTCACGATTATGTCAAGCTTCGCAAACGGCTGAGGCTAGAGAGCTTCGTGGCGATGAAGGGCTTTTCAAGGGAGCTTCACGGCGATGAAGGGATTTGCGAGGGAGCTTCACGGCAAAGGTGCAAAGTAATTGACGGGATGCTCCGCGATTACGACGAGCTCCATGAATGAAAAATTGCTGTAGTGCTTCGCGATTTTGAGAGAATTCCAGCGGGAATGTCAGAGATTCACGAATTGAGCTGACGTGGAATTGACTTAGGGCAGAAAGTTCGAGCGTCAGTGGAATCGCCTATAAATAGAGGCCGACCCCCACAAGAGAAGCAGAGAGAGCGCTCAACGAAAATCCTTTGCTCTCAGTTCGCAAAGGTCACTCGCGAAGGCAGTCTGCTTCGTGAAAGTAGAGCTTCACGGCGGCTATTCTAGCTCCGCGAATGTCTTGCGCCCCGCGTTGGCTCAGTGAGCTTCACGAAGAGGCAGGAGCTCCGCAATATCCCAACATTGCGAAGGCTGGATCGTCGTGAGAGTGCTTCGCGATTGAGCTTCGCGAAAAGGTAGGGGCTCTGCGAAGACTTGTTTGAGCATTCCAAAACTAGGAGCCTTGCGATGTAGGGTACTTTGTGAAGCCCCTTTCCAAAGGTTGTTCGCCCAGTGGGCATGGGCAAAAGGGGTATTCATCAGTGGATGAAATTTGGACTTCAAAAAAGCATCATTTATTGAGCAATCACAAAAGTGATTATGATTCAGGAAAACAAAGACAAGGGGATCTAGTGCATTCAGTCATTGCACTAAAGGAGAAGGATCGAACTAAAAAGAGCATCAACTCTGAACCCGGATACAAGAAAAGTTGCATGCTGAACAGGAGACAAAGAAATTCATGTCTATCTATTGAAGAGACCTTCACGTCTATAAACTGAGTGAGACTTCACGAATGGCAGTGAGCCAGGGGGAGTCAATGGGAGTGACCCAAGGGACGCAGTGAGCTATCCCTGAACTTTTGTGAAGGCAGTGAGCCTGGGACAGAGTGACGGTACCCGAACCTTTGTAATCTACAGCTAGTGAAGCATAGTGTATTTAGGTATGACCGACAACATATCGGCGTATGCTCTGTGGACGTATCCCTTAGTGGTGAACCAAGTAAAAATAGTTGTGTCATCTCTCTGCATGTGAATGTTTCATTGCTGATCATATCCATCTTACAGGTTTAAGTAGTTCCTACCAACGTGGGAACAAGATCCGCAACTTTAAGAAGAAAAATTTGACACCCTGATTCACCCCTCCCCTCTCAGTGTGTCCCGGGGTCCTACACTGAAATGGGTTTCATGAAAATTTAATAAATAATACATGAATGAATAAACAATGGGGTCTACAAAATAAAATAGTTATAACATACTTTTTATAAAAATACAAAATCTTTAGTGAAGAGGAAACATTTTCAATATAAGTAAAATAAGTTCTTTCAGAAAGAAGAGTTAGTTTGGAAGAAAATTTTGAATTCATCGTAAAACAATATTAGAGATATGAATATCCCTGAAAACGAAAAGGTATTAACAAATAATTTTTATTTTGGTAATATTAAAATAAAATCCACACTAAAATTTGGAATGAAGGACAAAAAACAAAAAGAAAAGGACTTGGGTTTGAGAATTCCCTTACCATATGTATGAATGATTTATTAACTTTAAAATACTTGATAATAAAATTATATTTATTAATTAATAAATATATAAAATTTTATACATGAATTTAATTTATTATAATTATATTATGTTTGTTTATAGATATTTTGAAGAGGTATATAGTTCTATTTCAACACACGTGAGTGTTCGTTTTTCTGGGTTTTCATGATCTGTTCACCTGTATAAATGTGTGGAAGATCATGAGAATAATTATTCCTAACATTAATTAATTAAAATACAATTTTGTAATTTTCTTATGTATTATTTTTCTTCCATATATGGGGATGATTCATTAGATAAATCATTATTGAAAATCATTAAGATTAATTTGGTGGATTTGTGAACATCACAAACTAGTTTTGTAATATTATTTAGTATTATGTATATATGATAGTGAAATAATATTAATAGAGATATAAAATAAATTTAACAATATTTTCATCCATTATAAAGGTTTTACAACTTCAATTTATGGTGGTAAACTAAAATTAAAACTTTTTATCCTCGAAGACGAAAAATCAACACCTTAGAGATGATGTTTTCATTTTTAGAATAACAGAAAAAGGATATGAGGTTTGATAGTGGAATAATCCATTATCATAATGTAATTATAGTATATATAAAATAATAGTGTTTTGATAATGGAGAAGAGGGTGTGGGAGATAATAAGAAAATAAAACAAGTTGAAAAGAAATTAAAGTAAAATAAAATAGTGTATTGCCTCATGAATTATTCTCCATGAGAACCTCCTTATAGAAATTATATTTTATAGTTTGTTGCAAAAAAAGGATCAATTTTTTACGGGAGTGTTTTTGGAAGAGTATTTTTCTGAATTTGGAAAAAAATCAAATGATTGAATTTGTGAGAAGAATAGGTGGTGATGTGTGGTATTTATTTTGGAGAAGAGGGGTGTTTTTTTTATTATTTTATACATTAGATTACTATATTGGTTCATGACTGAATAGTTTTGATTCCCATGAAGAAATCAAGTGATAAGATAAGGAGATATTTATATTATGATATTACATTATCCATGAATCAAAAAAATAGTAAATTTTACTTATAATGTTATATACCATAAATTACCATATTTCACTATTCAAAAAAAATCAACTACAATGAAAAAAAATAAAAAAATCAACCTAAAAATTAATGAATGACTAAAATATAAAAATGAAATCCATATATGAAAATCATAATTTTTTATTAAAATCATCAATTATTTGAAAATACTGATTTTTAAATTATAACAAATTTTTTTGACACTTTATTAAAATTAATTAATGTCTCATAAAATTATCCTATAATCAAAAAACCAAATAATATTAACTTATGAATAAATTTTGATAAAATAAATTTTATTTAAATTCAAAATATTATTTATAAAATTTTAAATAGACATTTGTGGTTTATAAAAATACCAACACTTAAACTATAATTCATAAAACATTTATTTACTTATATTATGATATAAATATATGATATTATCATTAATAAGATACCAAAATTTCATTTAAACTTTCACAGGTGATCTAAATATTCTATTGGTTGGATTAAAATTCCTAATGGTCATGTTACTATTTTAAGGTTGAAGGTACTATTCCATTGGTATAGGCTACTTAATTTCTATGAATATCACTTGTTTCATTCTTTATTTGTGAGAATAAAATTTTTATTTGGATCTATAGGCTATATATGTGTATTATTCTAGAAGAAATTATTACAACAAGGGAAATTCAATTGATGAAAGTATTTATCATTACATTCTACTCCCATTTTCAAATTTTCCCCTAAAATTCTCATTTTACATAAACACATGATGGTATTTATCCTTTATCATTTCAACAAGTTACCAAGGTTCTTCATACATATGGTTCCCCCATGATACTTGAAAAAGGTGGATTGTTTTGTTGTGTAGAACCTTATTTATCGGGTATGGAATCCTTATTGGATACTACCCATTAGATATATCAACTTCTAGTTTTTAACACATAAGTGTTCAGTTCATGTGAGGGATTTTGTATGTACATAATTAGTATAGATACATGGAAAACAACATGAATTTGATCCATACATGGTGGAAGAGAAAGAAAATTGTCCACTGCTCTTATGAAATAATGGATCTCAAAGGGTCCAATATACATGGGGCCTATCATCCCTCTCCTTCCATACTACACGACTGTCTTTCATTCTGATATTCAAAGGAAGACTTATCTACAACATCAAACTCAACGACCCTTCGATGTTTTATGGCATAAATCTATTGCCGACTCTGGGAAATTTTGTATGTTACGATATGGATTTAACCTTATATATCATATATTATAGTAGATTAGTTACATGTAGACTTTATTCTACAACTTCATCACAATATGTTAGAGTTATACATCCCTTTACATACAAATCTTTATATGGAGCCTTCTAAATACTCTAGTGGAAGCTATTTTTATGAGAAATCAACCAATGTGATGTGATGATCTCATAAAACATCAAATTCCCCGGATTTTTCTGATATAATTTTTTCATGTTTTGGAGTTGTCTTTTCATATTGGCCATCAGTTTGTGGCTGATAGGTTGTACTAAATATAATTTTAGTACTCAAATCATGTTCAATAATACTCCTAAATTTACATTTGAACCTTATGTCACAATCTGAGATGATCGAAAGTCTATTCCCAGGTATCTTCACAAGATCCTGATATATACTTCAAATTTTATTCAATAAATAAATATTCCTATATAGTGATAAGTTGATATGTCTTGGTGAGTCATTCCACCATAGACCATATCATATTGTTTCCATTGGATTCCTTTGGGAGACTATTGGTGAAGCCCATGGTGACATTCTCCCATTTCCATAAGTGTATAAGAAATTGTTTGATCCTCCCTTTGGATTTATTTATTTCTTCATTAACATTCTATCATATTAATCACCCTGAGATACACTCCACAATCTTCTTCTTCATGTTGTACCACAAGAAGTGTTCTTGAAGATAACACTACAACATGGTAATTTCAGAATGGATATAGAAAGTGGGACTATGTTCATTTTCCTATAAATAATTCTATAACTCAAGTGATAAAAAATTCCTCAATCCAAATCATATCAGACCAGCATAATTGATACATAACTCTTCTATCTTCCATTACGTTACTATATTCACTATCATTTAAATCTCTAGATCATATAGTGTGTGTCCTTAATATTATATTGGATAGATGGTCAAAAAATCATTTAGGAAATTTAGGACAATTTCCATAACATAATTATTTCCAAATCCATACATTTTATATCCATGAATATTGGGTACTTCTTAAACTGAATCACGTATAGTGTAGCATATTCTTTTCTTCCAAGATTGACAGTTACCTTCTTTTCCTTCCCATGATAATAGAGAATAGAAAAGTAGTAGTCCTTGATTAGCTCTAACAGTCTAATATTAGGCATGTTGGGTTCCTTTTGGGTGAATATATACTTTAGGCTCTTGTTATTGGTATATATGTCACACTTCTCACCATAGAGATAGTATAACCATATATTCATGTAATAAATCACAAATTCTAGCTCCAGATTATGAATCAAGTTGTTTTTCTCATGGATCCTCAACTTTAAGTAGTAATAGTTTTACAATTGATCATTTTTCATGAGTACACCACCAAATATATTCTTTACAGCTTCACTTTATATCTTAAAAAAATCGCCACATGGTAGTAATGTGAGTACAGGTGCAGTGAGAAGCCTTTTCATTATCTCCATGAATTATTCCTCACATTATTGAATCTATATGTACTATTCCACTTTTATTGTTAACATATATATTAAGATATGAAATTATGAAAATTAACTCAAAAAATGTTAGTAGTACCCTACCAATCCAAGAAAACAGCATATTTTTCATGACACTAGTTGGTCTAGTTCATTCTTCAATTGCCATTGTTTTTTAAGGGTCCACATCATTCTCTATCATTTGATAATGTGTCCCAATTATGTCACTCACTATATATAAAATTCACACATGTTGAATGTGGCATAAAATTTATCCTTCTTTAATGTCCCCACCACAATCCATATATGATTATCATGTTTCTCCTTTGTCTTTAATTAGATGAGAATATTATTGGTAAACACTACCATACATTTTACATAGTAGTTTCTAAAGACTCTATTCATTAAATCCATGAAGATAGAATGGGCATTATAAATCCCAAAGATCATCAGAATAAACTCATAGTTCATAGAACATTTATCCAAAGTAGCTTTCAGAATATCCTCTTTCTTCACCTTCAATTGATGATATCCAAAACAACAATCTACCTTTGAGAATTATTGATATTCTCATATTTGATCAAATAAGTAATCAATCACTATAAGGTGATATTTTTTCTTATAGTGGTATTTTTCATCTCCCGGTCATCAATACATAGTAGCATTGATCGATTATTATTCTTGATAAAGAGCATTTTCATAGACCAAGGTAGTAAACTATGTCATATGAACCCTTTGTCAAAGATCTCTTGCAGTTTCTTCTTTAACTCTATTGGTTAAATAGGATTAATTATATAGGGAAACTTTGAGATATTAGTATCTCTAGGTATTATTTCTATTAAAACTATACCCTATGATCTGGGGAATTTCTGAGTAACTCTTTAATAAATACATCACTATATTCTATCACATGGGACATTTACTCCAAGTTGATACCTTCCTTTGACTCAAAATTTTGAGAGAGGTATTCTTCATAACATTGAATCTACACCCACACCATTGAAGGATTTTCTAAATGAGAATCGTGATCCTCCATGAATGGATAGAAGCGTGTAATGGTTTGGAATTTGAAAAGTTATCTCATTTTCCGAATAGTTGTTGTGTTCTTTATGTAACGAGGACCAATCCATGTCCTTTACTGTTGAATTCCTCAAAGTGACGTATCAAGATATTTTCTAAATAAATCTTCTTGCACAGTCCAATATAAGATGATTCTAACACTTGTCTTTTTATTATTTACCCCTAGGGGTTTCATGGATATCTCAACATAAATGTTTCGGGGCATTAAATCAATAATTATAGAAAAAATACACCATATAAAGGAACACTTAGAACCATATTAAAATAATAATTTTCCATTAATTAGTGAAAAGAAATTTTACCTTGTACAAATTCATTTTTAGACTCCAATTTAGATATAAGGATGGAAAAATCATTCCCTTAATCATTTAGATTTGGAGGCTACTGATGCTAAATACCCATGAGGACTTGACATTAGGTGCACTGGTTTGAATTGTTCTACTTCTTCCTATAATTGAAATACTGAACCATGGGGGGTTCTCTCATTTCCTCTATCATATTGGTAGGCTTAATTATGTCTCTATGACATTTGGGTTCTTTTTGGACTAATCTCCAACACTTAAGTCATTTTTATATCTTATTGAGGTAATTTTTCTAAATGGATCTTCCCATAGTTGTGACATGTGAGTAGTAGAGCTTTCATTCCACCTTTTCCATTAGATCCCCTATCTTGAAACTCCACCTCTTTTTTCTTATCTCCAAAACCATTAGAAAATCTCCAAACACCATTTATTCTTTTATATCACTTCGAACAACATCTTCATAAATCCAAAATAATTATATTTCTATATCATTTAAAAGACATATTTTTAAACTAATAAATAATATATCTATTTTTATTCCATTTTTTATAACAAAACCTAATACATACCATAAATTCCTTGTGAAATTTTCTTCATAATCTTTGATAAATTCACCTACTTTATGTTTCATATCTATTAATTCTTTATCAAATATTCTATAAACATTTCAATCGAGACACTTTTTATGAAATATTTTCATAAATTCTTCCCACTCGATCTTTTAAGTTTAATCCTTTGGACTTATGTTCCTAATCAATGCCCACCATTTTTCAGCCTCTCCATCTAAATGATAAATGGATAGAGTAACATTCTATGTCTCTGAACAACAAAGCACTGAAAAGATCTTCTATAATTACATGAACTACTGATCTGTGACTAGTGGATTGGAAGATCCAATAAATTTCGGTTTTCATTGAGGCATAAAAGAAACGATAACTAGTTTATACCTCTTAGGGTAAGGCATATGTTCCACGTTATATTGGTTATTTTTTATAGCCTAAGAAATCTGGGTAAGAATCACCATGAAATTTTGTACTCCACCTCCCAAGGAATTGGTGATGTTGTTTAGGAAATCAATGAATTAACCATCACATGGGTTATTGGCAGGGTTTCTCATGGTCTCCAACATTTTATAAAATATATTATTTTTCAAAAAACAAAGTCAACAATTCATGAATAAAAAATTTATTCCATAATGTATTATACTCTAAAAGAATAACTTATGGGATCTGTTTTCATATAATTTTTCTAAAATAAAACTATTAGGTTTCTTATATATACATAGTCTCATACAAAAAGTTGAAACTAATGTTCTCTAAACATAATTCCAAAATTTAATAAGCCTTTCTATGATAGATACTATAAAACCGTGATTTATTTACATGAATATTACATCTTATTAAAAATAAACAAAATAACAGCCTCACAAAACTACGATCCAATGAATTACTGTCTTTAAAAAATTAGGACCATACATAAAAATTATATAAAAAAACATAAAAATTATTGAAATATAAATTGTCTATATTCTTAGTGGCCCTCATTTTCTCCATATTACTGGTAATCACCCAAGGACATACATCAATGAAATATCCAATCTAAAATCCCATTAAGAGGATAGATGATGACATGAATCAATATAACATGTGTGAGCATAATCATAATCATCATAGACTAATCATACTGTCATTATAAAAATCATGAGTTTAAGAATTTGAAAAAGTATTGAAATATGGTGATGCATAAAAACAAAACGATGTGTCATAGTTGTCAAATACCACACATAATTGTGAACAATGAAAATATCATGTCCATGCATAACATATGTTCATAATCATAACATCATCGTTATGAAAAAATATAGAATAATGGTCACACATAATTCCTATAATCTCATGAGATACTTCACTTCACTTAATGCATTGGAGTTTTATATAATTCTAGGCACACTTGTCACATCATAACATTTACATAATCATGCACACTATATTGAATGTATATCAAAAATTTTCATAAAATAACCCATAGAATGGAAAATGGATTTCACTAGAATTTAATAAAGTATACAATCACCAATAATCATTCTGGTTACAAATAGAAAAATGGAATAACATACTATGTATAATCATCATCAATCTTGAGTGGAGAAGAAACAATCCCAAGATAAGTAAAAGATGTGTTATTAGTAAGAAAAGTTATTTTAGAAACAAATCATTGAATTTTTCATAAAATATGATTTCAAATATGTAAATCACATAAAAGAAATTTTAAGAATTTAGAAATTATATTTCATTAATATTAAAATAACACCCATACATAAATTTGAAATGAAAGAGGAATAACCAAAAGAAAAGGAGTTTGGTCTGAGAATCCCCTAACCTTATATCTGAATGATTTATTCACATTAATGTACTAGATAACAAAATTAGGTTCGTTATTTACTAAATAAATAACATTATATATATATATTTGATTCATTATTATTTTTTAAATACATTTACGGACATATTTATGAGTTATAGAGTTCAATTTCATCATTTAGGTGTGATTTTTTTCATGGTTCTCATAATTGGTTCACTTGTATATATGTCTGGAAAATTAATAAAATAACTATCCATAATTGGAATTAACAAAAATTCCGTATTATTAATTATCATATTTGGTATTTTTTCTATCGAGGATGTTGATTAAATAGATACCTCATTACTAATAACAGTTTGATTAATTTGGAAGTTTTTAAGTCATTTTGGACAAGTTTGGTTTTATTTTTTATTATTATTTGTATATGTTATATCAGTAACTTAAAAATCTTATAAAATTAATTATACAATTTCTCTTATCCATTATAATGATTTTATGACCATCCATGATGGAGTTAAAGTAAAATAGAAACATTTCATCATCGAAGGCATTAGAAACTCACCTTATGGATCATGTTTTCATTTTTAGAATAAGAGGGAGTGGTGTAGAGGTTCAATGATGGATTGTTCCATTAAAATAAAAAAATATAGTATATATATAAGTTACCATATATATTATTCCACATGAATAAGGGTAGGTGAGAAGATAATAAGAAAATAAAAAAATGAAATGAAATTAAATGAAAATAGAAGAGAATTTTACCACTTGAATTCGTCTCCTTGAAAACAACATTAGGGAAATTAAATTTTGACTTTTGTGGAGACCAATAGCTCTTGGGATTAGAGAACAAGACAAGGAAGAGTATTTTTAATAGTTTTTTAATTCCTAAAATCTGGGATGGTGTGAGGATAATAGGTAGTGAGGGTGTTATTTATAAGAGATGAGAGGGGTGTTTTATGATTATTTTATTCATTATTTTATTATTTTTGATCATGACTATAAATATATTTGATTCCCTTGAATATATATGGTAATGTTATAAGGATAGTTCGAGATTATTAGTAAAAAATTAAATGACTCAATAAATAGTGAATTTAACTTATAATGTTAAATAACATAAATTTCTGTATTTTATTATTCATCTAAAATTCAACTATTTTAGAAAAAAATCCAAAAAACACATGCTCAATTTTTTTTGAATTTTAGAGTTCAAAAATTAACTACATTTTATGAAAATAATTATCTAAAAAATCGAAATTTATTTTTTAATTAAAATCATCAATTTTTCAAAAAAATATTGATTTTAATTTTATAACTGATTTTAAAAACCATTGAAATATTAATTAAGGTATCATAAAATATTATTATAATCATAAAAAATAAATATTAACTTATTAAAAAAATTTATAAAAATAAATTTTCTTTTATATCATTATATTAATTATAAAAGTTTAAATTTAAATTTCTGTTTTATAAAAATACCAACACATAATTTATCATTTTTAGAAATTTATTTACTTATACTATGATATAATTATATAATATTATCATTTATAAAATTTAAAAAATTTATTCATACTTTCATAGGTGAGATTATAATTATATTGGCTGGAATACTATTTCTAATTTTTATGTTACTATACCAATGTTCAAATTACAATTCCATTGGTATAGGTTCCATAATTTCTATGAATATCACTTATATCATCCTTAATTTCCAAGAATAATGTTTTTTCTCCAAATGGTATGTATGTTTCTCATACCAAGTTGCATAATTATAATTTTTTAAACTCAATTGAGAAAATTTTGGGTCAATACAATGTTCCCACTATTGAATCCCACTACCAGTGTCTGGTGGGCAAGAAATATCTCTTTAACCAATAAAAACAACAACCACACAAAATAGGTTGGAAAAATAGAGCTATCACATTAGACTATATGTCTCTATGTAGAACACTCTATAAAGTTTGTTCCTTGAAAGATAGATCCTAGACCATATACGTCAAGTATTATTAGTGGTTAGTAAACCTCGATGAACAAGAGTCGTGTTGTCTTCATGTAGATATAAATTATATCGTAATCAAACTACTCAGATCATAATTGTATATTACTCATTTATAAAGATGTTATAAAAAACTATACAAGATAAATCCTCATTGTCGTATGACTGAACCAAAAGGACTCACCAACTCCCTATTGAACCATGAAGAATTATAGCCATTTGAACTATCATAGGGTCTGTAGTTGTCTTCATGAGGCGAATGAATCATGTATGTTCCTTGATATAATCCTTAGATTCCTACTTTTCTGGCTTTCCCCAAGACATGAGGTCTCACTATGGTTGAATATCATGAAGCACACTCACATGAGCACCACATGTGCTGGAACTTTTATTATCATCTTCTTCTTGACTGGTGGAGGTATGGATAACAAATAAACCCAAAAGAACTACCACCAGAATAGGTCCATGTATTAATTACTCACCACTAAGGGGATCTAACTCATGATTCCATGAGAGAATCCATTCTAGAATTCAATGTTTAGGTATCCTACCATATTTATGATGTATCAATGTCATTGAGTATATATGGGAAGCTAACTCAAGAAGGACATGGAAAACAACCATTACAATATATGCATATACCATGGTTACCCTTGAAAAAATTGTCTATATGTAATGATTCAATTTGTATATTTTCATAGTCTAAGAGTGTGGAAACATTTTCTATCACACTAATAATGAAGTCTTTGGACGGTAATCTGAACTAGAGTCACATAACACTATTTCCATAACACTGAAACCAACCTCAAAACTAGAAAAATTTAAAAAAAATTCTTAATATAAAGCTAAATATAATACCAATTTGTCAATACTTTAACCACAAGGGTTTACCTTGCAATGGAAATCCATTATGTCACTACCACAATCCCACATCTAATTGGTCTGTGGTAGGAATGTATTGCTTAGTAGACGTAACACTCAAATGGGAGGTTTTATTCTATATTAATATTATAAAAAAAGCACATCTCAAAGACCTTACAATGTTGAAATGTAAAATTAAATTGAAACAAAATGCATGTGTACATAAAAATATCACAATAAAATAATGAAAATAATATTAGAATGCATAAAGGCCCAAATACCATCCCACCAAAAAACTGTAACAAAGTATAAACTACTAGAAAGAGGGGAGTATAGTCAAATGTGACTTCGAGTAAAAAAATATAGTCTTTTTATCATTATATATGTTCCATATTATCCAGATCCACCAAGATCACCATTTAACACCATCCCATATGTATAACATATGACATGTTCTAGAAGATCCCATTTAGGGATGAGTAAATCAATTCCCAGTATGACAACCTGAAATCATCAATAATAAATAATAAATTCTTGTTTGATCATCACATGATATTTCAATAATATTATGAGACATAAAATATAACATTTAGAAATACTCATGAAGGCACTAAGTACTAGGTTAGCATCACAACCACATTCTTATTTGAAAATTCTTCTCAAGAGTATGTATAAAAACACTCCTTGGAGAACTCATTATGTTAGTCTGATAGCAAAGATTTATTCCATTTAGGATTTCATGATCATCGGGCCCCAACATAATAAATATAATAATGCAATTATAGAGATATTGATACAAAGATGGTGATCATGCCCATGAACGCGATATATACCATCAACGCAATCTATATTAATCCACTATATTGGTGATCGATGCATGGGTAATGTTTGTCATTCTAATTTAGTGAGTAACATATAGGATAGATGATGATAAATGATCATTCCCATGGACATGTATTGAATTATATAACACTATATGAGACAAATATAGAATATGGGATCGTAATCCTTTATCAAGATGCAATGATAAACTATACGCTCAAAGGAGTGGATTGAGTGAATTCACTCTAATGAAAATTATTAATGATGAATTGAATAAGTACCTTAGACCTATCTAGGATACAGAAATGGTGTCAACTAGTAGGAAATAGAATTTATATAAGATATCAGTTATACCCAGGTGCTCTAGCCCCTGCATGTGTGCTCCATTCCATGCCCGTGTAAATATTCTCAAGTCTGTTTGACCCAAGCCATGATCGTGTACTTGGTTGTGTCCATGTACACATATCCACATATGTTTTATATATGTCTTTTAGTATATCGCTTATCCCATGTACTCTATCCATTCCCAAATACTCAGTTTTACATGTAGAGTCTCTTGATCAAGTAATATTGGGGTTAATTCTTTCTTCTCCATGGAAACCCAAGTTCATTATCAAGATCTCCACACGACATGTATCCCATGATTACATGATGTGTAATGATGAATATTCTATAATACACTGGTTATTCACATGGTCTCCTTATTCCATCTATGTCACTACCAAACATGCCCAATATGCTCAGATCTGGGGTTGGCTAGCCATGTTGTTATTCATGGTCAGAATTCAACATGTGATTCACCAGGAATTACTACATGTATCTATGCTTTCATTTTATACCAAAAACCAATGCTAGAACGTCTTTGATCTCATCCTAAATCATCATCACCATTGTCATTTCAATATATCTTCAACAATGTAAAAATGAATCTATGATATCAATCTATCTAAATAATATATAGGTGTACAATGATATATTACTGGATATTTTTTGAACCACCAGTCAAGTGAAACAATAGTGATGAATGCATAAAGAATGGGGGAATAAATGATCAAAAAATAGAAATGAACCACAAACAATGTTCTTAATGACCATGGTTATTTTTTGTTACAATGATGAATAAATAGATATTATTCATCAATAACAAAAATAATAAAAACATAAATAAAAAACCCATACCTATAACATGTGTGACCTAAGAATTATTCTATTGTTTGACTGATTCATGTTCATCACTGAACAAATAAAATAGTGATATATCTACATGAATCAAACAAAAATCCAAAAAATTTCATCAATCTATGAATCTGAATGATTATGAGTCATTATTGTTGTTGACTTCCTCAAACACTATTTTCTGAGATGATTCGTATCAATCTTTGAATCTGAATGATTATGAGTCATTATTGTTGTTGACTTCCTCGAACACTGTTGTCTGAGATGATTCGTATGATATAAATATAATCCCCCAATCCATTGTCACCCACCACATATCTCCAAAGGATAATTTCTATATCTCCATAATTATGTGGTAAACCCTGATATTTATCAATAATAGGGAATTTATAGATGATTAATTAGGTTTTTGTGTCATTTATTTAAATTATTTTATTTATTATTTTTCTCCTGATAAATTTTTCACTAACTCTCAATGCCGAAATAGACTACATCTCCCCTATGGTAGAGCATGCACAAACCAACGTATATCTAATGGCTCCATTCTAGATATCCAGGGATAAGTGATTAACCCAAATATTTACCCATAATAGGGTATTTATATAGGAGTAATTAAGTTAATTTGTTATTATAATAAAACTAATTTATTTATTTCTTAAATTATTATTTTCTACCGAGAAAACATAATCAAAAATGCCTAATGGAGACAATGATTTGGTCGCACCTATTATAGAACCATCATTATGGACTCAACGACTAGCTCAATATATGATTTGAGACTCCAGACAAGAGTTATTTCACTTTTTCTGGAACTCTGCATGCATGTGATGTTAATATATTTAATATATTTCAAATATACATTTCAGGGTCACCAGACCCTAGAATCTCATATCGCCCCTACAATTGGTTTGATATATATTATTTTTTATATTTGAAAGATTTAAATGGAAAATTTGCGAGACATTGCATGGATAGACACTCCTATGAGATACACATTGGATAATTCATATTCCCATAAAAAATACATGATATTTGAATATAATGTTTGGTTATATAATTTTATAGTAAATAGACCTTGTAAAACCTATTTTGAAACATTTAAATTCATAAGAGAGTATAAATATTTAAGTATTTTGTTATTACCACTATGTTAATTTTTTCTATTTTCTATTAATATTTGATTAAATACAACCATCCAGTTTTTTTCCATTAATTTTATCTAATGGATGGAAATAGTAACCATCAAGACAATATCCATTTTTATGGGAAATGTGATGATTGAATGAATTAGAGGCCAATATTAATTGTAGTGGTAGTTTAGAATATCATTGAATTATTTTCCCATATAAGTCAACTTGTGAATAATAACAAAAATCATGCAAACTCCCACCTTCTCTGAAGAAATATCAAGTCACCAATGAGCCCTTTTTATAAAAAAAGAATCTAATTTTTATTGGATATCTTAATCCTCAAATCATGGAATAATATATTATGTCAAATGAAATGATAATCTCTATCCTCAAAGGATTAGATCATGAGATATTAATATATATAATTTATCACTAAAATGGAGGTGTTAATCACTGTGGAAACCAATCAAGAATATGAAGCATGTGGATGAAATTTAATCATTAGAGTGAGATGGATTCAAATTAATAATTAATAGATTTGTTTAACAAACTATATTTAATGAAATTTAGAGGGACATATATAGAATCATCAAAAAAAGAGGGATGATACATTAATGATTATAAGGAAAACATTAAATTCATTTCAATATAAACCTTCATCACTATCATTTACCATGCAGGTATGGAGTACATATTCATATAGAGGAAAAAGATATGTCAACCAAAATATTTGGTGATTTGAAAACATGATAGCTATGAGTAAATTGTATATTTTCCCCACACAAAAATAAAAAAATAGGCTGGTGATCATCAATGGTCTCATGGGAAAAGATATAATAAGCAGTGAATAATGGTTAATTTTTTAGGAGAAATGGATAAAGCTCATAAATGGGAAAAATAAGGGGAGAAGCATCCTACAAATTTACTTAAATGACAAAATAGATGACTCAATATATGATTTCTTTTGACGGACCAAACAATAAACTCTACTTTTGTCCTAAGAGAACCTTGTTTATGAAACCCTTACCTATTTATATTATTTCTAACTAGAATAAAGTGTATTATAATAAAGGTTGAGGGGATCGGCTACTAGGAGTCTATCAAGGGGTTTCAACATAGATTTATTCGTAGATAGATTTTTGTTCATCCTTTTATTTCTATTATTTTATTTAATCATTGTATTTTATATAGTTTAAAATAAAATATCTTTAATTTATTCATTTCTATATAATTTCTTCATTATTAATCTATCTCCTATGTATTTAGGTTTAATAGTCATTGGTGATCCCCCAATGATGGTTTTCTAAAACCCATAAGGGGTAGTGGAAATAGTCAAATGGGTGTGTACCACCATTGTTATATTTACCTTTACTCATAATATTGATTTAATGTGATGTTTTCATGTGGTCTGTTCATGTATATTTTATTCATCATTGAATCATTTCCCGTATGTTTTCTGTAATGAACGAACCCCATTATGAATGCGATAATTTGTTCATGGCCATTGAATTAAATTATTATTATATTGTTGACAATATAAACTTAATTAATCCAAGTATTTTATTTAATCGTACCTTGAATAATTATAATTCCATGGAATATTGATAGGGAATGACCATTTATTCCATAAATATAAATCTTTTATTGCGTAGGTATCTATTATTATTAATTTTCAAGAAAGGATGAATTTATTTATAAAAACCACCACTATAGAATGATTCCCCTCTATTCTATTTCTCTATTTAAATTAATTTATTTTAATTGAATAATTAGTTTAATAAATCAACCAGAAATAGGAACATCCAAACCTTTCATCTAGAGATGTAAATGTTACATTCCCCACTCTCTATGGGTTCGACCCCACGATTCTTCTATAGTACACCTTTATAGTTAGTAAAATTATAGATAAAACAAATTTATAATTTGATCCAAACCTAGAGGAAATAAAGATTAATTCCGGTGAATAAAATTTTTTCACCGTTTTTTGGGAGCAACAGAGTGTTGGTGACTACTCGAGACCAATTGAGTATGTCCATGACTTTTCTTATCCAATTTTTTTATTAATTTTAGTCTACCTATTTGTTTTTTCGTACAATATTTTTAATTATTATTTTTTAAAATATTATATACTTGGTATTTTTTGGGGATGTGTTATATGAATTACATGTAATATCAATATTATTCCACTATAACATCATAAAACAAATAGAATTTAGAGTATCCTACCATATGGGAAGAATTGAATTCAAAAGGGTGGAAACACTTGGATGATGGTGGGAATGTTTCTAATTCTCATGAGTATGTTGAATTCAAACTCCCACAATGGAATGATAACTAATATCATCCCATAATAGTATCTCTCAACTGTAATGGATATCAATGAAATTATTGGACCAATAGTACAATCATGACAATTGATACTAGTAGTAAGCTCAAGGGAAGAATACTAAATATAACCTAACCAGATTACACAATTAGTATATTGTTGTGATGGATTATAAGATTTACTATAATGAGGCTAAACTTAGTTAGTAAGGATAATTGACTAATCACATTTCCCAACTAATTTCAAATTATAAATATCTTCATAGTAGCCTACTAATAATTTTTAAAACAGATCAAGGTGGGTTTGAAGATGTTGCGTGTCAAGAGGTGTATTTATCCCATGTTGTTCATACAAAAAAACCTCAAGAAGTCTAAATTCCAGAATGCCATTCCTTCCAAAAACCTCAGTAGTAGAACTCAGATGATAGTCTAGCCACATTTATCAACAAGTTCATTCATGTGTTGGATAATTAGATAGATGATCATGAATCCCAAATAAGTTAAAAAACATAGAATTTATTAATCACCTTTTTCATGTTATTTCAGATTTAAATTCCCTAGTATGAAACATACCCTTAAAATCTAATGTAGAAATCAATTGTTTGGTTGATTAATAAGATCATGATGTGGAGGATGTCAACATAGTGTAAACATCAAAAGATTAAAAATAAAAGGATGAAAACAATTAATATTACCTATATCATGATCAAAACATTAAAATAGATGAACTTATGGATTTTGAAAAATTATAATAACCTAAGGCATCACTTTTATGACCACAAAAACATCATAAATGAAAAATAAAATACCTTTTTTCAACAGTAGGAAGAAGATGAAATAAATCTGATGGATACTTTTTCTTGGATGGGTGAAGAGGAATAAGAGAAGAAGGTTGAATAAATACAATAAATAGAATCCTAGGAAAATTCATGGGTGAATGAATATGAGAATGATATCAAAGAGGAAAAATAAGTGATAATGAACAAACATGCATGGGCTTCATGTTTATTCATCTGACTAAAGAATAATGGGACTCCCACTTAGAAATTCATGTATAAGAGGATAAAACTGTGGCTTCTATTCAAGAAGTCATTTCAAGAGCATAGAATACAAACAATAATGAATAAATTGCGGTTGATCATGGGAACTGAAAAAAAAATCATATTTTTATTTCTTATTATTTTTATTACATCGATCCTCAAATTGCAGCCCACCACTAGTCATGACGAAACAATGGAGGAAGAAGAGATTGAGTTTCAAAAATGTACATCAAATCAAAAATTGTATAAGTCCACAATGTATTTCTACTAACAATGTTATAAGTAGATAAAAATGGTAAAATTTTTATATGAATGACCATAAAAAGAGCTTTTAATGAGAGTCATTGTGGATTTTTAAAATATCATTTTAGTAATTATATTTAGTTTATTAGTATAAATTAATCTCTACATGGTTTGATTATTTACCTTCTTGATGAAAATATTTTTTATTTTAAATTGAAATTACATTCATTGATTATTTTTATCCTTCAAGAACCTATAATGAAGAAAAAATAAGATATGAAAAATCTAAATATACGAATATTTCAAATTGTGAGTTCAACACATTTCAAGAAGGCACAATTCACGTGGTGAACATGGACAGACAGAACGAAAGTAACTGATTTGAAGGCATCAAAAGGAAGGGGAGTACAATTTTCACACTTTTATATTATCACAATCCATGTTTTTTTCCATTTGATTTTAATAAAAATAAATTAATTTAATTGTTTCGTGAACTGAATTTAAATTGATTCACAAAAAAATAGAAAAAAATTTATTATTGTACTCACTAATCTATGAGACATTAGCATCAAGGATTAATATATTTTCTTTTAAAAAATATTAAAATATTATGCCCATAAATAATATTTATATAAATAAAAAAATTTAAACTCAATTTCTAACATTTATTTTTAATTTCATGAAAATGATACCTCATATGATTTCATTTCATGATATTGATTCCTTAAAAAAATGTTTTGAGTAAAATAATTTCTCAGGTTTGTGAATTGAAGTTATTTAATTACATTTTTTTTATTTACCAATATGGTTATAGAATATATTTTTCATAATTTTCAGAGCATAATTCTTGAGTTTAACATGGGTCATGTAAACAAACTAGAACTTTCAATAATAACATGTTGAAGTTATGACTAAATGAACTCACTTTTGAAATGATTGATGAATTTTATTTATGAATACCTTTAATACTGAGACCCACAATCACATTGATACCCATGTATCCCATAGAATCCAATAATGTAATTTTTAGGATTGATCCATTTAACAATCCATTATTTCCTTTCATACCCAACTCTTTTTATTTTTAGGATATTCATTGAATGAGTGTGGGGGACAAGTTTTTCATAGTGGATATGGGATGTGATATCTTTAGGGTAGACTACAAGGTGATTCAATGGGATTTTGGGGAATTTTCATATTTATATAAATTATATTACATTTTATTACGTTTTTTGTTAAAGAAATTAGATATGAAAAACTCTGTTGTTTCTCTTGTAGGTTAAAAATCACCATTTTCATATTGATAATTTAGAAATAATAGGTGGTTAGATCGTGAATATGAGGCTTCTCCATTAGAATCTTACAAAAACATGAATTTTTATTGGGAGAATCAAAAATCATCATTTCTATACCAATAATTATTACCATATGTGGTTAGGTGGTGGTTGTGTGTTTTATTCCAATCATGACCTTCAAAAAAAAGAATAACAAGACAAGATTAGTTTTCATTATGATTATTGTGTCAGTGATCCTTCATTATATTACTTTTTTGTGCTGTGGGATGGAATTACCTTTTGTGAGTACTATTTCATGAGATTTTCATTTAAATATCAGGTATTATACATTATATTTTAGTACCCTACTTGAGCCTTACATGATTTTAAACATTACAACATTCCTACCTGAATCAATAGGGACCTTTCAACCTTTCTAAAAATAAATCATGAATAATTGCGTTATTTTCCATTAAGGCGTGGAGAAAGTAAATTAAATTAAATACTATGGTTAGGGTCATGTACTTGTTGTATGATCATAACTCCATTAAAATTGTTACCTGGAGTGATGAGTGAAAATATTAACAGTGAGATAAATTTTAAATGTAATGGGTGTTGAGGAAAATTTGAAAATTTGTATCAATATATATAAATTTCTTGAATTTAAATTTTTTAAATGAAGCATGATTTTTGAAATATTTATTAGGATTTTATTATTATTTTACGATGTTTAGTTTTAACTTGTTATTATTAGAATAAAATTTTGAAAATTCCCTTTCATATCTATGGATCCTTGGAATTTCAATGATGAGGTTTTTCACAAGGATGAAAAAAGATTTGATATTGGGGGTATTTGATATATCTATTTTATACACATAATATTATGTGTTTATATATATGTTTCTGTTGGATATTAATGGATTCAATATAATATATGTTCATGATATCAATGATTTTTGTATTATATTGCATGGTTGATATTTGGAGAAATATAAATAAAAAAATAGGAATTGAGAATCAAAATGGAACTTCATACCCTAATAAATGTGAAAAGTCGTGACATTGGATTTTGAGGATAGTAATGGAGAACATTCAGAGGGAAAAAACTAAAGATTCCAGATGAAATAGAGATTTTAGTGATGAGATCACCTTTTACAGTTAATTTAAAATAATTTCACGACATGTAGTTTCCAGAAATGAACTATATATAGGTCACGAGAATAAGAAAACATATATGAGGATTACACATCATGTAAACATATTATATGTTTTTTATAAATTTAGAAATTAGAAAACTATCATTTATAACGCATCTTATATTTAGATTTTCTCATTTCCTTTGACATAGCCAGCCATTGAACACCCTTTTTCAACTGAGAGAACCCTATTGATGACACCCAAGCTAATTTATATGGTTTATAGATAGGATAAAGGGGTATCCATTCAAGGTAGTGAGGATCAACTTTCAGGATGATTCCACTTGGTTCCAAACCATATTTCTTCATGGATATGTTTTTGTTTAATATTTATATTCTTTTATTTTATGTAATCATTAGATTATATATTATTTTAATCCCAAAATATTTCCTTGGTTTTAATATTATTAATTATTTATTAATATCTCTCCTATTTATTTGGGTTTAATATTCATTGGTGATCACCCAACAATGGTTGCCTAAATTCTATAATTGTTAGATTAGGTAGGTATCTATAATTATTATTATTTTTTCTTGGATGAATTTATTTATCCCTACCACCCACGGAAACATATTCCAATCTCTAATATTTCTATATTTGAAAAAAAAATCAATTTCATCTTTATTTTACTATATATAAATGAAAATGAAACAACTTAATATTTACACTAGATTTTCACTATTGTGTTCCCTTCTCTCTGTGGGTTCAAACATACCCTTCTATTATACTATGACATTGTAGTTACTACAGTTAAGGTTAATATAAATTTCATATTTTATCCTTGCTTGGAAGTATTAATGACACATACAGGTGAATTAGAGGGCCTAAAGATAATTAATGTTGAATGGAGATGAAAAATAACACTAAAGTGATGGAAGAAAATAAAGCTATTAACATTTATTGCCATACAGTTCCATGTTCCAACTATGGGGAACATGTAAATGATGATATTTGATGACTTAATCTATAGTATGTTGAATTTTAATTATAATAGCATCATCTATGGCATATATATCAATTGAGAGGTTATAATATTAAAATTTATGGGATGGATCCAAATAATGAAGTGGTCAAAGGTATACCAATTTATCATTTACTAATATAGAATTTACTATTTTATTAAGTTCAACACCTTCTATCATTTCATGCAATTTTTCTATAACTATTCCAAATCCACCTCAGGATATAGAGGTTGGGAAATTGGTAAAAATGTGAAATGGGTAAATTATGTTTTCTCAATAATATAACTCATTCCTTCTAAAGAATAGTGGGATAAATATCATAGAAAACCTTATCACCCTACTTTTAGTGTAATTGAAGGCTATAATTACAATGTATTAGTTATCCATGTATTAAGATAGTAGAAACTATTGGGGAATGGAAATCGCATTCATTATCCAAGATCACCCTCTAATGTAGTACAAGTGTAAGTAGGAGGTTTAATCTCCTTTTAATTCCTCATATCATCAATAGACATTATTTCCCCATGGGAAATAATATATAACTCAAATGATTGAGATAAAGTAATGTAATATACTCTCTTACATGTCCATTGTGAGAAATTTTTTTGATGTATTCTGTTTCGCACGGATTTCGGGGATTACCTCCTAGACGGGAGATTCAAACGTTCCGATCGGTTTCTAGCGGGTTTGTTCGTAGAACCGGAAACATCCAATGATTCCACATCCGTTTGGACCTACTTTCCAAAGGCAGGCGCTCATTAGCTTGTGGACTAATGAGTCTTAGGAATTTGCATTGGTCTAGAGGATGGGAGGTCGGACTCATCACACCTTTTTGAGGGGAATTATTGTCTACTCCGGGACTCTATTTACAGATTTAAGTTATGTTCGTGAATCCTTATTACATTACCAAGTATAAAATGTGCTTTCCTTTCGTTTTAACAATCAATGATTAAATATGCAAGAAATTTAGAGAATCTTTAATATGTATTTGAGGTTCTTCATCAATAGAGAATCATCTAGATCTGTTTAGAGATTCTTGGTCAATGGTATCCTTCAAAACATTTATATAAAAGTCTCTTGGTCATTATGATGACCAGGATAGTTTTAAAGCCACTGAGTGGGGCACTTGAAGTTTATCGTCATTCAGAAGGACATGGATTATTTCAAAGTTGGGATTGAACCCATATATGGGCTACCTACGTATCCTTTGTTTTGGAAAAGGAATCAGAACCCACGTAGTTCGAGTAATGGAGTATGATGTTTATGATTGATGGCTCAAAGAAGAATTTCAAAATTACTTTTACACTCTAAGCTCACGTGAGTCATGCTCGGTGTGAGAAACAAGAGGTATTGGCAAAATTTAGACAATTGTGCCATGAAATATGCAATCATAAGAAATTGTTTGGGGCTTATGTATGTATGACTGCCCAAATAGATGAAGGTTTAGGATTTACTTTTAGGGAGAAAATCCAGGAACAGGGTCCATAATGGTATATGTGCTTTATGGAGATTTGAATACTCTAACTTGGGACTTATTCCTGAAATGGAATCCCAAATTAGGAGAGGATTGATAATTAGGTTTTACTCCTGAGAAGGAACCCCATATCAAACGTAATTTAGGACTGGTTAAGAGAAATTTAAGGGGCTTGGGGTTAACTCCTAAAAAGTAAACCCAAGATCATGACTGGGACTTACTCCTAAAAAAAGGCCCAGGTTAGTTGACTTGGGGCTTATTCCTGAAAAGGAAGCCCAAGATTATGACTGAGTCTTATTCCTTAAAAGGAGACCCAGTTTAGGGATTAAGGTTTGGGGTTTACTCCTATGAAGGATGCCCATTTTTGAGATTGGGGCTTACTCTTAAGAAGGATGCCCGTATTTGAGATTGGGGCTTACTCCTAAGAAGGATGCCCATATTTGAGATTGGGGCTTACTCCTAAGAAGGATGCCCATATTAAAGGATTTATAACTGGGGATTATTCCTGAAAAGGAGACCCAGGTTAAGGATTCTCTCATATTAAAGGATGAGGTTGAATGAATGAACTCTCCATATTTAGTGACATAAGGATATTTAAATATCTAGGTTTTGAGAGATATTCCACCGAATTCCCTTCAGATAAGGAAGTCAAATCAAGAAATCATGCCATAAATGGATTTGAAGAGTATCTTGAAGACTGAATCTTGAATAGCAAAGGTGAAATGGCTTAAGAGGGGTAAAATGGGAAAGATGGGCACCCAGAAAGGTAGGGGCGCGCAAGTCTTGAAAGGCGCGCAAGTCTTGCGTGGGCGCGCAAGTATTGGTCACGCAAGTATACCTGCGCGACACATGGTGTACTTGCGCGATTTTCAACCAGTATTGAAATACTTGAGCGAATCTTTATCAAACCCTTTAGAATCCTCTTGAGGTTCTTCCAGATAAGGGACGCGCAAATTCTATTGAAGGAATAAGGCGGCGCGCAAGTGTGACCAGTTCCCTTAAGGGCTGGCCATTCAGGCGCGCAAGTGTTGATGAGTTTCAACACCTAGGCCTTCCTCCCTCTCTTTAGATCTTCCGTTCTAGGTACGAAATTACCTTATAAGTGTTCCGGAAGCTTTGAGAAGAGACTTGGGCGTCGGGAACTTCAATCCGAGTTTCTGGAAAAAGATCCTAAGTTAGAGTATTCAAATCTCTATAAAGCACATATACCTTTATGGACCCTGTTCCTGGATTTTCTCCCTAAAAGTAAATCCTAAACCTTCATCTATTTGGGCAGTCATACATACATAAGCCCCAAAAAATTTCTTATGATTGCAACTTTCATGGCACAATAGTCTAAATTTTACCAATACCTCTTGTTTCTCACACCGAGCATGACTCACGTGAGCTTAGAGTGTAAAAGTAATTATGACATTCTTCTTTGAGCCATCAATCATAAACATCATACTCCATTACTCGAACTACGTGGGTTCTCATTCCTTTTCCAAAACAAAGGATACGTAGGTAGCCCATTTATGGGTTCGATCCCAACATTAAAATAATCCCTGTCCTTCTGAATGACGATAAACTTCAAGTGCCCCACTGAGTGGCTTTAAAACCAGCCTGGTCATCATAATGACCAAGAGACTTTTATATGAATGTTTTGAAGGATACCATTGACCAAGAATCTCTAAACAGATATAGATGATTCTCTATTGATGAAGAACCTCGAATACATATAAAAGATTCTCTAAATTTCTTGCATATTTAATCATTGATTGTTAAAACGAAAGGAAAGAACTTTTTATACTTGGTAATGTAATAAGGATTCACGAACATAACTTAAATCTATAAAGAGAGTCCCGGAGTAGACAATAATTCCCCTCAAAAAGGTGTGATGAGTCCGACCTCCCATCCTCTCGACCAATGCAAATTCCTAAGGCTCATTAGTCCACAAGATAATGAGCGCCTGCCTTTGGAAAGTAGGTCCAAACGGATGTGGAATCATTGGATGTTTCTGGTTCTACGAACAAACCCGCTAGAAACCGATCGGAACGTTTGAATCTCCCGTCCAGGAGGTCATCCTCGAAATCCGTGCGAAACAAAAAAATGGTTAACCTGACGTGAATCCTTAACCATGTTAAAGTGATGTTCTTCTTATTTGTTAGGCCCCTTGGGCCAACAGATCAATCATTGACATGTGCTCATCCAAAAGATGCAGTGGCCAGATTCATCTTGATTTTGTCTGTTATATGGAATAGGCACTCTTTTCTCAAGATCTTCTGCAAAATGGATTTCCTTAAATTCACCCCTATGAATACTGCTGCTGTGAACACCTCTACTGTGAGGTCTGCTGCTGTGAAAACCAATGCTGCTACTCCTTTTGGAACGTCGTCCGCTCTGAGGATGACATCACCAACTCAGCGTCTTCAACGTTGGGTTTCTAATGCACTGGTTAAGGAGTATTGTCGCAATGGTACTATCCCAACTCTGTAGACCGCTCGTCAAGCCCTCCAAGTTAAGAACTCTATCTGGTCATCCGGACAACGGCGACCAGCGATCAAGAAGTAGGCGGTGCTGACTACCGTCTCCAACCGTTTCGGGTCGTTATCCCCGGAACGCAATTTCCATTTATTCCCTTACTCTGATGAAGTTAATGAGCAGGTCCCGCAGGGCCTTAATTCAAAAAAACAGGAGTCCTTCTCGAGGGCTCCCATCAACAATCGCCGCTAGACTCGTGCGGTAGTGCGCCCTCAACATGATGAGGGTACCGACTCCAGGCATTCAGCTCAGGTTCCTCGAACCCGAGCAGGCAAGATGAACCGCCAGAGACGGAATCCGGTTAACAATGGGCAGGTTGTCATCCCTGCCATCTCCGGAGAAGTCCATCAACCTAACTTGGTGGAAAATAATGAGCAAGCACAATCACCTGTCCGTTTTAATTCCGCTGTCCAGCAGACTCGTCTGGCAGCATCACGCCAATCCCGCCAGGCAATTCCAGCGGAGTACTATAGGCAGGAACATACACCTGCTTATGCATCATCAGTTAGTCAGCAGGCTCACCTGACTACATATGATGAAGTCCACCAACCTAACTTGGTGGAGAACAATGAGCAGTCATACACACCTGTCCGTTTTAATTCCGCTGTCCAGCAGACTCGTCTGGCAGCATCAAGCCAATCCCGCCAGGCAATTCCGGCGGAGTACCATAGGTAGGAACATGCACCTGCTTATACATCACCAGTTAGTCTGCAGGCTAGTCTAACTACATATGATGGATCTCGTCAACCGCGTTTGGCGAAGTGTAATCAGCAGGCACATACACCTGCTAATACTAATCAAGACTACCAACAGTCTCGCTTGGTAGCGCACGGAGAAGTCAGTCGGAAAGCCCCGACGACAAACAGGAGGCAGACTCAACTCTCTCCCTCCACACTTGAGTACTGTCAGGATTCACTGACAGGAAAAGGAGGACAGGAGCAGGCACATACACCTACTTCAAGCCCGGAATGGACGTATATCCCCGTTCCGGCGGCTGAAGTCCCCAAACATATTTTGTCAATGGTGAAAGAGCAGAAGAAAATTCCTGCTCATATTCTGGATGCTTGCTAGGATATCATAACAGCTTCAGCATCATCTCAGGGACAGACACATAAATCTATCCCTAGCAGTGGAGTGACACATCAACGATTCACTCCGGAATAGACACACACATCTGTTCCAGTCCCTGAGGGTTATGGGGCATACTCCCCCATATCATACGGACAACCAAGTCAGGCACATACACTAGATTTGAGTGGAGATCGTCAGCCTAACATGACCATATTTCCTGATCAGGCACATACACCTGATCAGAGTAACCACTTTCGTCAACAAGTGGTTTCTAAAGTGAGTAAGAAGGCATCTAAGAAAAAGATCCACCCAGCACAGTCAGGAGATCAAAGGCCAATCTGCAACAAGGCCTTGCTCGATGCTGGAGTTCTTGAAGCCCTCAAGCATTTATCTGTTGGAATTAAAGATTCTACTCCCTCAGTTCCCAATAACGGGAACATTAATTTTGAAGGTCTTCAACAGACACTTCCTCATGAAGGCTTGCTTCATGAAAGTTCGGTCAATCTTGAAGTTTCTTCTTCAGATGAGAGCCACAGGAACCCTCTGCGTGGTCAGAAGACCAAGGAGCAAGAGATTTCATCTTTTGTTGTAACCCATCATGACGGTCCTCCTCATGGTGATGAACTTCGCTATAAAATTCCTCTCCGCAGTAGTGATTCACGTTGTCTCGAAAATGCTTTAGAAGGCAATGTAGTGACGAAAAAGCCCTCCTATCTCGAGGCACTTGCAAATGTGAAGCCAGTCATGTCTGATGCTTTACTATCGGCAGGTGAAATACTTTCTCAATCAGAAGATAGCCCAGGGTGTAGGTCATTCTCCGAACCACCCCTAAGTCATGCATCTTCTAGTTTGATTAATGATATCTCTACCAATATTGTTGAATCCGATGAAACAACAAGGAAACACCAACTCTGGTCAAAACAGGTAGAAGAATCATCATTTAATGATAAAGAGGAAATGCTGAACATGAGAAAAAAACTGGCAAAAGGTGAAGTACCAGTCATGTTTTGGCCTTTGGCTGACTCCCAGTACGACATTCCAAAGATGTTGACGGATGATGGAATCCATGATGTTCGTCTCAACATGTGGAAAACTCTTTGTCAATTAAAGAAGAAGGTATTATCTTATGATGAATATGAAAATCATCTTAAGATAATAGAAGGGCTACAACGTCAGATTGATTTGGCATTTCTATCAGTCTCCCAGTATCCGAAGGCTGAAAAGCAACAGAGAACCCTTCAACGTTCATGCCTTGGCGCACTAAGAAAATTGCATCAGTTAATTGCCAATGCGCCATCTGGTGTTCATATCAGAGGATGGTGTGTTCACGGAGCACTACATTTCACAGTGCTTTCCAGTCAGCAAAGCCCGCCGAAAATGGTCTCATGCAATGTTATTGCCCATGGTCGGCCACAGTCAATGGGCTTTGTTCATAATCAAAAGCTTGCTCAAAAACATGCTTCAACTAGTTCCCCTAAAAATCATGTATATAGAGACAAGTTGTTGAATTTCTCCTACATCAAGCAGGCGAGAATATTGCACAAGCCTCTCGTCTGGAGCAAACACGTCATCAAATGACAGAAGTTTTGGAAATCATCCAACGGTCTGTTGAACCAGGTGATAAAAGTGGATACAGTTTAATGCATCCAGCTAATTTCTGAAATAAGATTCGCAAGATCAAGAGAGATTTTAAGAAGATCTCAGACATAGCATGTCAAGAGACACCCCAGCTTGTTAGACTGGGGACTTCTCTAACCCAACCCTCAGAGTCAACAAATGGGATTCGAGGAGTTGAGCGGAAGCAGCAGGAACATCCCCAGTCCACCGGACTGGGGACTTTTTCAAATCCTCAATCTCTCCCTCAGAGAAAGTCAGTATTCTCTCGATTAGGGAATAAGCCTCAAGAGGAACGAAGAGCCAAGCTATCAGGAGATTCTCTCCAAGAGATGGTTCTCCAAGAAGTTCCTGAGGGACCAAGTCAACAGAATGCCATGTCTCATCATGGACATGGAAGAAGACAATATCACAGAAATGCTGATAGAAAAGATTCCATGCAATATGCATCCATTAATGTCATCAATCCCGTTGCTGCTGATTCACCAGATGAGGCTCAATCAGAGGGATCAGATGAAGAGGTTCCTGTTCAAGAAGTTGCGCACACAGACCTAAATGAAGAAGGTGTGCGCACACGTAATCAAAGGCTTACCCAAAATCTGGGTATTCCTTCAAGTAACCCACTTCCCCCTCTCCGAAAAGGATCCAATAAGGGGAAATGAAAGAATCAGGTTACTTCTCATCCTTCCTCTAAAGGAGGTCAATCGCTCTCATTAGAGCAAAGGTTTGCACAACAGGAGGAAGAAATGAATGAATTAAGAAGGTTGAATGCAGAACAACTTCAGAGTAGTCTTCTTCTTAAGAATGCTGATGTCCGACAACTGAAGGAATTTGTTGTAACTACTGAGATGGATCAGGAATATCCTCCTTTATCAGTACACCCTCATAGGTCTAATCATACGGGTCAAACGCAACAACGGTTGGCAGCACTACCATCAGTTGCAGCACCAACCACCACGTCTGTCCAAGCTCCATTCATTGCACCTACCCAAAACCAAGTTCAACCTGATGTTTCTCAAAAGTTAATAACTACTATTGAGTCATTAACAGCTCGGTTAGAAACTATGGAAGGGAAACGGGCGCAAGTTCAACCTGAAAAGAAAGTTTACCCTGAATGGGTAGATTCAATTTATCCTCCATCCAATTTTGGAAACCCTATTTTCCCTACTTTCAATGGATCAGGCGACCCCGAACAACATTTGACGCATTACGTGTCTTGTTGTGATCCTATGATGGGAACTCCAGAGCAGCAAGAAGCAGTGAAACTCAGATGCTTCATGCAAACCTTGCAAGGACCAGCTTTTGTCTGGTATACAAGCTTGTAATCCCGGTCAGTCATCGGATGGGAGGATCTTCGTCAAAAATTCCTTCTTCAGTTTAGCTCAACTTTGCCAAAAATGACAGTTTTTGATCTTACAAACTGCAAGCAAAGGGAGAATGAAAGAGTCTATGATTTCATTGTTCGTTGGAAGGGGTTAACGTATTCCCTAAGTATAGCACTCCCTCAGGAGGAATTGTTGCCAATCTGTGTGGCAAATTTGCATGAAGAATTACGCACGCCATTGATCCCTGTGAAATACACAGGAGGGTTTCAAGACCTTACTTCAATCTCTCAACAGATTGAAGATTCCCTTATACAGGCTAAGGTTAAATCTCGTATAATTCCATCAGCTCCAGGAAGGATAATGGGTAAAGCGGAAACTGCTACAGTTATGCTTAAACAAGCACCTGTACCTATTTCTACTTCAAAACCTTCATCTTCTCGAAGGGCTCCACCTCCTGAACGCCAACAAAAAAGGTTGTTTCGTCCAAATGATCAAAGAGATCAACGACGAATACAATTTGAGGATTTGAAGAGTAAAACATACTCTTTCCGAAGTGAGCAAGTTCCTGGTTACTTCATTTCAGCTCTGGAAAATAATTTGGTTCAATTACCAGTGCCCAAGAGGCCAAACAAGGAAGGAGATAAAGACCGTCCCAATTATTGTCCCTTTCATCAAATGTTGGGGCATCCCATCCAGGAGTGTTTTGTCTTTAAAGACCTCCTGCAAAAGATGGTCGACTTAGGACAAGTCAAATTGAAGGGTTCTTCAGCTCATGTAGCGTGTATTACCGCTACAGATCCAGAGGAAGGGGGCGAGTGGCAGGAAGTCAAAAGCAAAACTGCGAAAAAATATGATGATTGGATGGTCAGAAAGACAATCAATTTGACCCATTCCTTTTTGAGAACACAATTAAAGAAGCCAATTGTGTCTCCTACAAATGCTGCAGTAAAGCCTCCATCAAAAGACAAATCCTCAAAAGGGCAGCGCAATTCAAAGAAGAAAGAGGAATAAGGAGAAGATGAGTATGTATCAAAGCCTAAATTGTCTTTGACTCTGGAAGATTTCATGCCATCTACTTCAAATCCACGGGCACCGTCCCACCAAACGGCACAGCCTAAACAGGCTAACCAGGCAGAGTCTTTATCAGACGAAGAGTTAATCGTTGGTTCTGTTAATATGATTCAATTAACAGATCCATATTCCAGTCTTGATGAGCCTGAATTCCTTGTATCAAATAAGGGAATCCGAGGAAGTTCTATAGGTTCAGAATACAAGGGAAGATGTGGATCTTTCCGAAGCCACTACTCTAATTTTACCCCTGCTAGCACTGTATATGCAGCAGAAACTCGTGGTAGAGCCCTTCAGCGAGCTCAAAAAGAACAAGCAAGTTCTTATGCCAATGGCCAACTCAGTTTTGGCACAGTTATTTTGGAAGACCGATTAAAGGTTCCATATTCTTTATCTCAGCAAGTAAATGGATCTAATCAGTCTAATCTTCCAAAACCAAGGATGTTGCCAACTTCAATACAAGATGCATTAGCTTCCAAAGCATCTGCTTCCAAGGTACCTGCTAAACCGCATATTCCTATTGGGAAACACATACCTCTAGATCAAAAGTATGATATATTGAAACACTTGGCCCAAGTACCAGCCAAGTTATCAATTTTGGATGCTTTGAATCTGTCAAAAGATCTTCGGGAAGCACTCATCGATGCTTTGTCAAGTCCTCAGGAGTTTGAAGCTGAAATTGTTGCAGCTGAAATCTATCACATAGAGAATAATCCTGCAGAATTCCATGTAGTGATATCTTTTACTGATAAAGATGAAGATGATGTTGTGCATGGGCACATAAAACCTTTGTACTTATCTGGAAAAGTCAATGGTGTAGATGTTCAAATATCATTCATTGACAATGGTTCAGGAGTCAACCTCATGCCCATTCGTACACTTCGTCGATTGTGCCTCACAGAATCTGATTTATCTCCTTCTACCATGATCTTACAAGGATATGATAAAAATGAACAAGAACCACTGGGAGAAGTTACACTCAGAACTCAGTTTGGAGATCTTGTATCCAATTCGGATTTCATGATTCTTGATCAAGACTCAGCTTTCAATATCTTGCTTCGAAGACCCTGGCTACATCAGCATGCAGCTATTCCTTCATCATACCATCAATGTCTCAAATAATGTTTCGATGGTCAAGTTGGAACATTGTATGGTTATAAGGCCCCGTTCAAGACATGTGAGTCTCAATACGTTGAGGCGGAATTTTATCACATGAAGGGAATAGAAAAATCTACAATGAAGGAAGTTACCAAAGTTAATGCTCCATATGGTTTGGAGAAAATTCCAATAAATCCATTTTCACATGTGAGTACAGATTATGTGTTACCTATCAGTCAAATTGACAAAATAGGCCCAAATCAAAATACTCTTATGGAAAGATCCATAATGTCAATTACGGCGATCGAGCCAGACAACATGGGAGAAATTGGAAACCTACCAAGCAGTGATGAAAGCATAAGTGGTGACGTTTTCATTTCATCTACTGAATTCCAACAAGTCTATACTTCGCTAATCATGCCAAAAGAAGTTATAGTAATACCAGAGGTGAATAATGATGTCGATTCTCAATCCATCATCTCCTCTTTATTTCCCAAAGAAGACCCTTTATCATCAATAGGGTCGGAAATGGTAGCTTCTCCTTCAAAATGTGAAAATTTTGACATCTCTTATGATCATGAGAATTTCATTTTTTTCGTCTACTTTGCAAGTAGAAACGGAAGAAATAACACATAATGAAGAGGAAGAGAAAGATCTTAGAGATGCTCCTCTAGCATTTGAAGAGGGTATCTCTACCACTGTGGATGAACTCAGAGAAGTAAATCTGGGTACAGAGAAAGATCCACGCCCCACTTTAATTAGTGCATCCATGACCCTTGAAGAGCAAGAGATGTATATTTATTTTCTAAAGAAAAATAAAGATATTTTTGCTTGGAATTATACAGAAATTCCTGGGCTTGATCCTGATGTTGCTACTCATCATTTGGGTTTACCAAAAGAACATCAAGGTTTTAAGCAAGCCGCGAGAAGAACACACCCAACCTATGCTTCCAAAATTGAAGATGAAGTGGATAAGCTGATCAAATCCAACTTCGTCAGAGAAGGTCAATATCCCAAGTGGTTGGGTAATTTTGTCCCTGTAAAGAAGAAGAACGGACAAATTAGGGTTTTCATCAATTTCATATATCTTAATCGGTATTGTCCTAAAGATGATTTCCCAGTTCCGATTACAGAACTCTTAATTGATGCGACATCTGGCTATGAAGTACTTTCTTTCATGGATGGATATTCCGGATATAATCAGATCCGAATGGCCCCAGAAGATGAGGAATATACAGCCTTCAGATCTCCTTGAGGTGTGTTTTGTTACCGGGTGATGCCCTTTGGTTTAAAGAATGCAGGTGCAACATATCAACGCGCCATGCATCGTATCTTCAAACCACTTTTAGGGAAATTTGTTGAATGCTATGTAGATGATTTGGTGGTTAAATCCAAACAACGTTCTAATCACTTGGATGATTTGGAAGTCATATTCCACAAGCTTCAACAACATAATTTGAAGATGAACCCCTTAAAATGTGCTTTTGGGGTAACCTCAGGAAAATTCCTCGGCTTTGTTGTACGCCATTGTGGTATTGAAGTCGATCCTGAGAAGACCAAATCAATCCTTGGTATGTCACCTCCTCAGAATTTGAAAGAATTAAGAGGACTTCAAGGACACTTAGCCTATATTCGGCGTTTCATCGCCAATTTGGCAGGCAAAAGTTTACCCTTTACCAAATTATTGAAGAAAGGAGTCACTTACCAGTGGACTGAAGAATGTCAAGAAGCATTTGATGTTCTCAAGAAATACCTCTTGAGTCCACCAGTACTCATGCCACCTGTTGAGGGTAGACCGCTTATCCTCTATGTGACAGCTTTAGAGCAATCATTGGGTGCCTTTCTTGCTCAAAAGAATGATGCTGGGAATGAAAATAGTCTCTACTATCTCAGTAGAACTATGCATGAAGCAGAAACACGGTATTCAAGTATTGAAAAGTGCTGCCTAGCATTAATCTTTGCAGTTCAGAAACTGAGACACTACCTGCAACATCACGAGGTCCAATTGGTATCTCGTAATAATCCGCTCAAATTCATCCTTAGTCGTCCAATGCTTACAGGACGTCTGGCAAGGTGGGCGGTTATTCTACAGCAGTTCGACATTCAGTATGTGTCTCAAAAGGAAATTAAGGGCCAAGCTCTGGCTGATTTCCTGGCTGAACATCCTTCAGTGGAAGACACGTATTCAGATATCGAACTCCCTGATGAGGATGTTTTCTCTATTCAAGAGAGTCCTCAAACATGGGAAATGTATTTTGATGGTGCTTCTAGAAGTCCAACAGGGAAGAAAATGGAAAATCCTAAATTCAACAAAGTTGGTTTAGGAATTGTGCTCATTTCTCCAGATAAGGCAGTGTTACCTTATTTTTTTTTTGTTGTGGGAAGGTGGTACCAATAATGAAGCTGAATACCAAGCTCTCATTACAGGCTTGGAGTTAGCGCTTCAAGCACAAGTGAATCACTTAAAGGTGAAAGGTGATTCAGACCTGGAAATCAATCAAGTCAACGGGGATTATGCCATCATAAAAGAAGAATTAATCCCTTTGTATGATTACGTCAGAGAGTTAATGTCGGAATTCCCTTCAGAATCGACATTTTCTTATGTCCCAAGATCACAAAATGCTCAAGCTGATGCACTGGCTAATATAGCCACAGCTTTAGCAGATCCAAATCGGGACGAGACAACCATCTGTATTGCCCACCGTCGTGCAATTTCACCTTATGTTCAAGTCAGAACAGAGGAAATTAATGAAATTAGTCCCATTCCTGAACCGTATGGTCATACTACAGGATGGAGGTCACCTATCAGGGAATACCATCAAAATGGAACACTTCCACCTGATAAAGCCGAGAAAGAACAAATCCGGCGACGTGTGGTCAATTTTACTCTTTATGATAGCCCAAACCAGCTCGAGAAAATTCTCTACAAATGTGGTTTTGAGGGAGTTCTCTTCAGATGTATTGATGGTGAAGAGACAGTGGCTGTCATAAAAGAAGTGCATGCAGGAGTCTGTGGTGCCCACCAGTCCGGACATAGACTGTCTGATCAAATTCGAAGGCTTGGATACTTTTGGCCTTCAATGATACAAGATTGTGTTAATTTCACAAAGAAGTGTCATTCATGCCAAGTATATGCCAACTTCATTCATAAACCTCCAGAGTTGCTTCATATAGCTAAATACTCATGGCCATTTTCCACATGGGGAATGAATGTGGTGGGACCTTACCCTTCAGCTACGACCAAGCAGTTTAAGTACATTCTTACTGCTACTGATTTCTTTTCCAAATGGGCAGAGGCAGTACCTCTCAAAGAAGTCAGTTCTAAATGCATTGTTAGCTTCATCAAGTCTAAAATCATTACTAGATTTGGTGTCCCTCATACCATATTGATGGAAAACGGCACCAACTTATGTTCTTCTGAGGTAAAGAAATTGTATCAAGAATACAACATTAAGTCCAACCATTCATCCCGATATCATGCGGCGGCTAATGGCCAGATAGAAGCCTTCAACAAGACTCTTTCAAATATACTGCAAAAGATGGTGGATAAAGATAAGAGGTCATGTCCTGATAAACTCTTTCATGCTTTATGGGCTTATCGGACTACCACTCGCAATGCAACGCGGTCAAATCCATATTCATTGGTATATGGAATAGAAGCAGTCTTGCCAATTGAAGTTCAATTTCCCTCACTCAGAATAGCCATTTGTGATCAGTTATCTACAGATAAGCAATCCCAAAAGTGGTTGAATGAATTGGAACAGTTAGATGAGAAAATATTGTGCACTTTGCACCACTTGGAAATCTATCAGAATCTAATAGCACGAGCCTTTAACGAAAAAGTTCGTCTTCATTCATTCATTCAGGGAGAATTGGTATTGGTTCTCAGAGCACCAATGATACCAGAAAAGAAGCCTCCCAAGCTTGAACCAAAATGGGAAGGACCTTATTCAATACATAAGGTCTACTCCAATAGAGTGTATTCTCTAATCTCAATGGATGGAGAACACATCACGACTCCAACTAATGCCAGATTTCTGAAGAAGTATTTTGTATAAACACAAAATATTGTTCCCAGATCCAAAACAATCACATTGGTTCATGATATGTCCTACATGACACTAAACTGTATTATGTCCGAGATAACATTAAACTATATTATGTCATATCTACATGACGTTAAACTATACAGAAGTTCCTATATTTTTCCCGAGATGACATTAAACTATATTGTGTCCTAGCACCATGACATTAAACTGTGTGGCACTTTCATCGTCCAGCATGACGATAAACTGTAAAAAAAAGTCCCCAGAACTGATATCCTCATATTGGTTCACCTTAGTCCTAGCTACATGACTTTAAACTGTACAGCAATGTTCTATCGTCCAACATGACGTTAAACTGTAACAGTTACTTGATTTGTCCTACATGACATTAAACTGTTAAAAAGTTTCCTTTTTTCCGTCCAACATGACATTAAACTGTAGAAAAGAAGATGTCCCTGCAACATGACACTAAACTGTGCAGCACCAGTTCGTCCTTGCTATATGACGTTAAACTATACAGTAATGGTCCCGTATGACTTTAAACTGCAACTTCGTCCCACATGACATTAAACTGTGAAAAGTTCCCTAAACCGTCCAGCATGACCTTAAACTGCATCATCCCTGGTCCATGTATATGACCATAAACTATTTGCAAATCCCTTATGTCCAGCAAGACGTTAAACTGTCACGTCCTAACTACATGACGCTAAACTGTATAAAAGTCCCTTACGTCCGGAAAGACGTTAAACTATATAATCTCAAAGGTCCAGTATGACATTAAACTGCACCATTCACGGTCCATGCATATGACCTTAAACTATTCGCACTTTCATCCGACATGACGTTAAAATGGTACACTCTTTTGTCCTTACTGCATGACAATAAACTGCACAATCCCCCTTTCGTCCAATATGACGTTAAACTGTATTGTCCCCATCGTCCTAACTACATGACGCTAAACTGTACAGAAAGTCCTTGATATGTCCTACATGACATTAAACTGTTATTTTGTCCCTGCTACATGACACTAAACTGTGTAGCACCAATAGTCCTAACTGCAAGACTTTAAACTGCATAGTCCCTGAATATGTCCTACATGACATTAAACTATGCATCGTTAAGGTTGTTATTACCTCTTGTTTCTCACACCGAGTATGAATCACGTGAGCTTAGAGCGAACATCAACCATAACAATCCCTTTGGGCCACTAACCATGTGTAAGTCCCAACAACTTTTTAATTAGATCGTTGTCCCCAAGAACAACTTGATCATTAATTCATTCTTTAATTGAACTACACGGACTTTGATCCTTTCCCTCCAGGCTGGGTATGTAGGCAACCTCCCAGGGTTCAAGCCTAAAAACAATCTCTTCACATCGGTTCACCACCATCTCATATGATGTTGATTTGTGAAACCTCCCCTGGAATCAATATTTTTACATCGATTCACTTTCGTCCTTGTTATACGACGTTAAACAATACAACACTTTTGTCCGGTACGACAATAAACTACAATATTCATTGATTTCCTCATTTGACAAGGAACCATTATTGACATCGATTTTTTAAATCATGTTTCATTTTCAAAAGACTACGTGCATACATGGTAATGCCTAAATTTTTTATCTCAGGTTAAACCATCATTGCACTAAAGTCCCCTTTCACCCTTCACATGTACGAACCAAATTTGTACAAAGGGTAATTCTAGAACTACGCAGACTTGATTCCCATCCTTATGGGATACATAGGAACATTCGAGTATCCCTCGAATCCAGTCCCAAGTCTTTTGGGCCTAACCCCAAATTTCACTTTCAGTCCCATGGCTGAAAATTCCTCATGAAAATACACACTGTGTATTTATTACTATGGTCCGAATTCTATGACCCTAAACTAAGATCACTCATACTTTCGTCCTTCACGACGTTAAACTGCATTTCAAGAACTACGTATGGCTTGATTCTCATTCTTATGAGATACGTAGTGAAGTCCAAATTTCAATTCAGGACCCAGCCACAACATGATTATGGTTTTCATTGACCTATGTATCTCTATATACATTGGACAATTCCCATATTTATGTGTTATAATCCTAACCTTAAATATTTTCAGATCTTCATAACCCTTTTCATGACTTCTAATCACAAAAATGTCAAACTTCTGAGAATTCTTTTGCCTGACTATGCAGCACGTGCCCATAGGTGGCCTTGCATAAACAGTCCACATAACAGACTTGTCAGCTAAAAGATGCTATTTATTTGACCATGCAGCCAATGCCCTTAGGTGGCCCTGCATATTTCAACCCCCTAACGGGTTTGTTAAACAATGGTAACTTCATTCTTGGGAAAAATGCCTCTTTTGTCGTTATTTGTCTTAAACGACAGTATGCAGGGATCCGCAAAAAATAGCCATCCTTAACATATTTGTCCCATATCATTTTTCATGATCTGAAAGTATTCAAGTCTACGGTTTATTCTTCTTCCCTACGTTTGGGTCAGACCTTCGTAGGAGTGATATTCATCCAGTTCTTCGATAATCTTGTCTGAAAATATCTTCTCCATACTCACGTATGTCTTTCCATACAACAAACTCTATACTTTAGAAAATTTGAATCTCCATAAACTTTTCACTGGATTTTAGCACTAGTAAAGTAAATTTCTAAGAGTTCTTTCGCCTGACTATGCAGCACGTGCCCATAGGTGGCCTTGCATAAACAATCCACATAACAAACTCGTCAGCCGAAAGATGCTATTTATTTGACCATGCAGCCAATGCCCTTAGGTGGCCCTGCATATTTCAACCCCCTAACGGGTTTTGTTAAATAATAGTAACTTCATTTTTGGAAACTACTTCTTCTAATGCCTTTTAGCACTTTTTCATATCATTCCTCAGATTCAAATATTCTTAAGCCATAGTTTACATTTTTTCCCTCATACTCGAGTATGGTAATATGTTTTTAGAAAAATTATCAAGGAATTGAATCAATTTTAGTACATTTCGGTCAAAGCTATTTCGAACTTAAACATTAGCCCCTTTTATGTCCTGCATGCATGACTTTAAAATGCCCACAAAAGACAAAGGAACTCTAAATAAAAGTCAAGTTTCAGCACACTTGTGCACTGCCCTCTGTGCCCTAAAGTCTTGCGCGCCCCCTTTTCCTTTGGATGGATTCAATTTTCTCAGAGTCAAATCCTCATTTCTCTCCAGATCCAACTCTGAGGGGGGACTTTTGTTGACGCTCCTTTCATCACAGAATCTAAAAATCGGAAAAGGGGAATATCTGAGTCCAATGTGATTCATCCTTTGAAGAAACATCAAAAATCGACAAAGGGATGAACAAGAAGAACATTGCCCATAGGCCGCGCAAGTTCCCTCATGGTCGCGCAAGTACACTTGCGCGCCGTCTAGTGGTCGTGCAAGTACTTGCATGCTACCTAGTGGTCGGGAAAGTCTACATGCGCGACGCCTTATGGTCGTGCAAGTGACTTGCGTGACCTAAGTGGTAACCGCCCGGTAACCTCTTGGGGTCTTCTCCTACCTATAAATAGACCTTGTGGGCCCCCCATTCGGGAGGATCTTTTTCCAGAAACTGGGATTGAAGCTCACGATGCCCAAGTCTCTTCTCAAAGCTTCCGGAACACTTCTAAGGTAATTTCTTACCTAGAACGGAAGATCTAAAGAGAGGGAGGCAGGCATAAGTGTTGAAACTCATCAACACTTGCGCGCCTGAATGGACAGCCCTTAAGGGAACTGGTCATACTTGCGCGCCGCCTTATTCATTCAATAGAATTTGCGCGTCCCTTTTCTGGAAGAACCTCAAGGGGATTCTAAAGGGTTTAAAAAGGAGTCGCTCAAGTATTTCAATTCCGATTGAAAATCGCGCAAGTACACCATGTGTCACACAAGGTATACCTGCGCGACCAATACTTGCGCGCCCACGCAAGACTTGCGCGCCTTCCAATACTTGCGCGCCCCTACCTTTATGGGTGCCCATATTGCCCATTTTACCCCTCTTAAGCCATTTCACCTTTCCTATTCAAGATTCAGTCTTCAAGATACTCTTCAAAGCCATTTATGGAATGATTTCTTGATTTGACTTCCTTATCTGAAAGGAATTCTGTGGAATATCTCTCAAAACATAGTGCTTTATACATCTTTATGTCACCAAATATTGAGAGTAAATTCATTCAACCTCATCCTTTAAGATGAGAGAATCCTTAACCTGGGTCTCCTTTTCCGAAATAATCCCCAGTTATAAATCCTTTAATCTGGGCATCCTCTTCAGGAGTAAGCCCCAAATTCTTAAAGTTCCCAAATATGGGCATCCTCATCAGGAGTAAGCCCCAAACCTTAATTACTTAATTTGGGAATCCACCTTAGGAGTAAGCCCCAATCCCAATCTCAAAATATGGGCATCCTTCTCAGGAATAATCCCCAAACCAAGTCCCCTAACCTGGGCCTCCTTTTTAGGAGTAAGTCCCAGTCATATTCTTGGGTTTCCTTTTCAGGGGTAAACCCCCAGCCCCTTAAATTTCTCTTAACCAATCCTAAATTACGTTTGATATGGGTTTCCTTCTCAAGAGTAAAACCTAATTATCAATCCTCTCCTAATTTGGGTTTCTGTTTCAGGAATAAGTCCCAAGTTAGAGTATTCAAATCTCCATAAAGCACATATACCTTTATGGACCTTGTTTCTGGATTTCCTCCCTAAAAGTAAATCCTAATCCTTCATCTATTTCGGCAGTCATACATACATAAGCCCCAAAAAAATTCTTATGATTGCATCTTTCATGGCACAATTGTCTAATTTTTACCAATACCTCTTGTTTCTCACACCGAGCATGACTCACGTGAGCTTAGAGTGTAAAAGTAATTATGACATTCTTCTTTGAGCCATCAATCATAAACATCATACTCCATTACTCGAACTACGTGGGTACTGATTCTTTTTCCAAAACAAAGGATACGTAGGTAGCCCATTTATGGGTTCGATCCCAACTTTGAAATAATCCATGTCCTTCTGAGTGACGATAAACTTCAAGTGCCCCACTGAGTGGCTTTAAAACCAGCCTAGTCATCATAATGACCAAGATACTTTTATATAAATGTTTTTGAATGATACCATTGACCATGAATCTCTAAACAGATATAGATGATTCTCTATTGATGAAGAACCTCGAATACATATAAAAGATTCTCTAAATTTCTTGCATATTTAATCATTGATTGTTAAAACTAAAGGAAATCTCATTTTATACTTGGTAATGTAATAAGGATTCACGAACATAACTTAAATCTATAAAGAGAGTCCTGGAGTAGACAATAATTCCCCTCAAAAAGGTGTGATGTGTCCGACCTCCCATCCTCTCGACCAATGCAAATTCCTAAGCCTCATTGGTCCACAAGCTAATGAGCGCCTACCTTTGGAAAGTAGGTCCAAATGGATGTGGAATCATTGGATATTTTAGGTTCTACGAACAAACCCGCTAGAAACTAATCGGAACGTTTGAATCTCCCGTCCAGGAGGTCATCCCCGAAATCCGTGCGAAAAAAATGGTTAACCCGACGTGAATCTGCAGGTATACCTTGCGCGACACATGGTGTACTTGCGCGATTTTCAATCGGAATTGAAATACTTGAGCGACTCCTTTTTAAACCCTTTAGAATCCCCTTGAGGTTCTTCCAGAAAAGGGACGTGCAAATTCTATTGAAGGAATAAGGCGGCGCGCAATTATGACCAGTTCCCTTAAGGGCTGTCCATTCAGGCGCGCAAGTGTTGATGAGTTTCAACACTTAGGCCTTCCTCCCTCTCTTTAGATCTTCCGTTCTAGGTAATAAATTACCTTAGAAGTGTTCCGGAATCTTTGAGAAGAGACTTGGGCGTCGGGAGCTTCAATCCGAGTTTCTGGAAAAAGATCCTCCCGAATGGGGGGCCCACAGGGTCTATTTATAGGCAGGAGAAGACCCCAAGAGGTTACCGGCGGTTACCACTTAGGTCACGCAAGTCACTTGCACGACCATAAGGCGTCGCGCAAGTAGACTTGCACGACCACTAGGTAGCGCGCATGTACTTGCACGACCACTAGACGGCGCGCAAGTGTACTTGCGCGACCATGAGGGAACTTGTGCGGCCTATGGGCAATGTTCTCCTTGTTCATTCCTTTGTCGATTTTTGATGTTTCTTCAAAGGATGAATCACATTGGACTCATATATTCCCCTTTTCTGATTTTTATATTCTGTGACAAAAGGAGTGTCAACATATTCCTTATGGAGTTTCCTAGTTTTCTTCCCAACTATGTGGTTGATTTCTCGATATACAAATGACCATATCTCAAAAAATATTTAAGGCTCCATATGTAATGGTTACAATAAAACTGGATGAACTAATGAGACAACTAAAAGTGAATCTAGATAAGGGATTTATAAACTATAGTTCTTAAATATGGGGTTCCTCAATCCTATTCATAAATAGTAATTATTGTTCAATGTGTCTATTAATTACATCTCATGAACTCAAAAATAACAAAATAATGAAATATTATTCCCTCTATTGATTGGTGAATTGTTCAGTCATGTGTGTTGATCCTAGTAATTCCCTAAAGCATTAAATTAGTCGGGATGTTAACAATTATAAGAGAAGAAGGTGGGTATTCCTATTATCACCATTCAAAATTTTTATCGAATCTATGAGTTCATCGTAATACCATTTGTAATCCCTAATTATTTTTTGAAGTTCATGGAAATGATGAATAGAGAATATAGATATTACCTACATAACATTATGGTAGTCTTTATAGATGATATACATATCTACCCCAAAAGTAAAGAGTAACATGATGACAATTTTAGTACTAAGTATAATACAATAATAGTGGACAATTTAATTTCAATGTATATTAACTGTGAGTTTAGAATATGGAATGTAACACTCCATGAGAATGTTTTCACTAATTAATGTGTATCTATTGATCATTGGAAAATTTATTCGATTAAGGAATGGCCCAAAATAATATATGTAATATAGGTCAATATTTTATTTTTATTATATAAGTACTATAAATGGATTTAAATAAACATATCATGACAATATACCACACTATAAAATCTTACTCAGAAGTGAGTGAAGTTTTTCTAGATTGATGAATGTGAAGATAATATAAATGAGTTAATTAAGAGGTTAACAACTAAATATATACTCACACTGCCTACTAGTGGGGATGTATTTTTATCTTCATTAAAGTTTAAAATAATTTATGGGTTTGTTAAATCTCTAAAAATTATAAATTTATGTTCTATGTCTATTGATAAATGCAGATCCTTGAGAATAACTCTCTTACACATGATCTAAAGGTGGATATAGTAATCAGAACACTGAATATTTGATAGAATTATCAATATGGGGATATTTGTGAAATAAATATGAATCAAAATATCATTGATTATATATTCAGATAAGAATTGGACAATATTTTCCATTTAAGGTGGTAATATATGATTACATATTATGATTATTCAATCCATTTACATCATGGGTAGGTGAATGAAATGGAATACTCATTCAGTAAAAAATATCTCGTAAACTTATCCATGTTTATTATTTAGAGGAATATAATATAAATACACAAATAGAGAATGGAAAAATTATTATAAAAGGAATAACTTTATCATAACATGAGAAAACAAATACTCATCTGTCTGTCTATGTGAAGATTAAAGAGGCTTAGAGAGATGAAATAGAGCTATAACGAATGGTAGTGAATATTCCATAGTTAATATTTGATGAAGATATAGTGATAATCTTTTGAAGTTTGATATGTTTCCAATAAAAAATACAAAAAATGATGCATATTTTTCATTATATACATAGCTCATCCCTATTTACTCATCTAAGGAGAAAAATTTTGTATTTATATATAAAAAAATTTGTGGGACAACATGAAGAGGGTGATTATAGAATATATATTATTATGCATAGTATACTTGAAATTTAATGTTGAATGAAATAATTATAAATACAGGATTCATTAATCACCCTTACTAATATGGGAATGTAAAACCATAATTTTGGATTTCATCATAAAACTCCTTAGGACATCTAAAGGTCAGGCCACTATTTTGAGTCAAGGGTGATCAGCTTACTAAGTAATCATATTTAATTTCCATAAAATCAAACTTATCCATAGAAAATCATGTCATGATTTAAATAATATAAGTGTTAAGGATAGGTGTAGTACAACTCTATATATTATCTTATCAAAATATGAGGTTTACATCATGGTTCTAGAGAAGTCTAAAGTAATAATTAGATTTATAGCTGAATCTCATCCTAATTTATCATACATGGATATATGGTTAGTCTGAATGAACCATTGAAACTAAATATGATATTATGAGATCATTTTCAATTTATTTCCAAATATATTGAGATAAAAACATTCTACTAGAAAATCTCACATAAAAAATCATTTTTGTTTTTCAAATTTAACTGCTTATGGATCTATATGGGAAGATGTGTAGGAATCCAATATACTAGAAAAAATTCATGGAAGGGTAGATAATAAGACCTAATATTTTAAAATATATAACAATGAGGGTTTTAAACATTCAGTTTAACACTAAATTAGTACAGTAAAAACTAAAAATATACACTTACAATTGTCGATGAGTCCTAGAGTCTGAGTTCATAGATAATGTTTTCCATTAAATATCACAATGTAAGAAGGTATTGATGTTTTGGATTAAGGAAAAGTTATATATATAATACATTAGCCCCTTTTAGATTCTTGTTCGCATCAGAGTGGTGTCATGTCAAATTCAAATCCCACTTAAACAATTATATTTACATGATGTGTCACATATCCCACTCATGGATGTACATACTAGATTCCTCAAATGTACTAAATACAGAGGTGGTACCACTAGAGAATGACCATTATTTAGAGGAGTGGTCAAGTAAGATCATAGATAATGGAGTCAATGATCTATGAAAGAAATAAATATATCAAGTTGAATTAATCTAACATAACTATAAGAACCTAGGGAAAACATAGGAACCTAATGAAATAATGAAATAAGTGTACCCTCATATATTTTAGTATATAAAATTATATTTAGTTGGTGAAATATCTAATGGGGGAAGAATGTAACAACCCAAACATTTATGAATAAAATTTTCATTATAGAGGAATACATATCCCAATTAAAAATATGTTAAAATATAGAACACATACACCACGTAATAAAAAAATAACACATTATCATTATTGTTATAAAATTATGTCATAATTTGATATTTTTTAAATTTTACATTAAGAATTATGACTCAATATAATTTATCAATTTTAATGTAACTCTTAACATTATTATATATTATGGGTTATAAGAAAATTTAATAGAATAATATGGATGAATTGAATGAATCAAACCATAGGATCATCCCTTATCAATCCCATTTATCAGATCCTATCAGGGTGATGGAATCACTTAGTTTCTCCCATGAAAAATCCCATGGTGAGACTCAAGAATTTAGACTTGAAAGGAATTTAAAAATTGCTAAGTTTCTATATTATTGATGAAACTGAAAAATTAATGTTCTCTAATCCCCCCATGGAAGTACCATCATGACACATCTTACCAATATATGGCATTCAAGTAAAATAAGTGGTCATGTATTAAGACCTTCATAATATAATGGTGTAAAGTTTCTCTTTATAAGAAAATATTATTTTCTTAAATACCATATTAAATATTATCTAATTGAACATAAAATTACAATAAATTCATGATGAGTATCAAAAATATATTTTTTAGATATAATTAATATAAAAATGGTTTTTTAGAAAATGTTTGACTCCAGATTATAATTCAATTTTATGATCAATTGGAAAATTGAAAATAAAATTCATTTCTATCAAGGGGGAATATTTGTTATTATTTCATCAAACAAAATTGATAATATAATTTTATGATGTCTTATTTAATGTATATAATTGAAAAAATTCAAATATGTAATAAAAATGTATTTTTTCAATTAATAATATTTTTTTATTTGAAAAGTAAATTTCTAATATATATTAAATAATGAAAAGAAATAAATTGTTTTGAAATAATAATTTAATAATTAACCTATAGATATTATTTTTCTAATTTTAATATAAATTTAACATTTTAATGAAAATAAAAACAATATAATTAAATGGTATGATTATTTTTCCAAACCCATAGTTAATCATCAAAAGTATAAAAAATATCATAAATGTCTTAAAAACAATTTTTTATAAAATATGATCACATAAATATAAACAATATGACTAATTGAATGATTTTTTTTTATTATCCAATAAAAATATTAAAACCCATATCACCTTGGAAAGTATAATAGGAAACATCCTTAGTAAGGCTACATGTTTTTAATTTTTATAAACTTGAAGTACAAGGTCTATATTTAGACATTAATAAGGAATTATCCCTCTTTGTCTGCAAATACCCACCCATTATCCCACTCATCTTTACATATAATCCTTTTAGTATTAATTTCCTCTCATTTTATCTCTTAGTATCCCACCCAAGGAGTTTATAATTTTTTAAGGATCTCCTCCTGAACATTAAAAATAAATATCTCAACATAAGGATTTTTATCCATCCTCATATCCAACCAAAATCATACATTCTATTAATCCTATTGATTCTAAGTGGATTTTTTATAATGGATTTATATTACATAATTTATTATCTTAATGATTCATAAATAATGAAATAATACCTCTATCTCTCATTAATATCACTCCTAAACATTTATGTATAGCTGTTGTGGTTTCAAAATTATCCCTTTTTTTAATTACAAGACTATTTTTTTATGAATATAAATATATATTTTCGTTCATGAGTATTCACCAAGATATAATATTTACTCATTGAGTGTGGGATTATATTTATGAAACCTACATTAATTTATCCTATATTGAAATGATGATGTAAATTATTATGTTATTTGATCGATGTGAAATTGTAAAGTCGGACATGATAAGGGAGAAAATTAATATTTATCCAATGCCTTAGATAATGTTTTAATATCATGATATACTATGTATAGTTAGTGGGTGGTTTTATTATCACATTATTTAATGAATTCACAGTTGGATTATTGAAAAATTCTCTATATTTCGTGATTTAGGTTTTTTCCACAATCCTTTTACACATTAACATATGATACCATATTTTACATTTCATTCTTACCTGATATTATTATCTTTCATGTCACCATGATATAAATTTTGTCTCATATATATCGTTTTTACTCTAAATGATTCCCTACTAGGATTTATAGCTCATCCCTTCTTATAAAAATATCAAGGTTAGCCTATAAAATATGATGAGCCTAAATGATTCTAAAAGTACATTATGGAAACATAGAATAATGATTTCATGTTTTTATTTTTATGTAGACTACTTATGTTCCTAATTTTACAAACACACTATAATTTTAGTTTATATCATTTTTATTATATGGATATCTATGCTAAAAATCATAGAATAAAATGTAATATAAATATACTATTTTATAGTTTTTAGTAATGATAATGTTAGTTTTTTTTGGAAAAAGTATTAGAAAACATTCGAAACCCCTAGGGAAAATTTTACCAAAATTATCCTAATGTTTTTATAAAGTGTAATTTGTGTTGTTACATAGTAATTTTCTGAATATTCTAATAATGGAATGTAGATAATGTTGTGGAACATTTACATATAATGAAAATCACCATAAAATGGTTTGCTGAGTATGAACTTGATATTTACGTAGTGCATGTTGTGGGAGCCTAAGACTAAAAATTTATAAAGAAACTCATGAGGGATATTTTATAGATAACTCATATCCAATTTGTAGTCAATTTTGAAGGATTTTAATAAAATGTTATCCTGTGGAACATAAAAGTAAATATACAATTGATAACATATATTAAAATATTGAAATTCAAATGACAGTGTATATGTTCTATTCATGAGATATTCTATTTATTTTATATTTCTCCTTTAAGGGATTTTTATTTTTAATATTCATATCAACAATTTTTTTAATTTATATAGTGAATATAAATTAGAAGAATCAATTCAAAATCCATTAAAATATTAAATGTGTTGATTTCAAGAATGAGATGTCTAACTAAATGGGAGTTTGAGTTTGGAACATCATGGAAATACCTTCTTAGTTTACTCTATTTTTGAATAATATATTTAATTATGAGAAATACCCTCCAAATCGAAAGATAGATAATATTTTATTTTATTTCATTATGTGAAAATTTATTTTCACATTAATGGGGTCTTTTAATCTATATATCGTGGAATAAAACATTAACTCTATTGAAATTATCTTTTCTATCCCCAATTTATCTGAATGAGATAACATAAAATTGGTTTTTTATTTATTAGAGATTTAATTTGTGCATTTGTGGAACATTATTTAGAATATGAATATTAAATATGAAATTAAGTCAAATGGACTGGGAAGGAGTTAATAAAATATTTTTCAATAAATATTTTCCAAGCGCTCCCCTTATTAAAATGTTGAGGGTGTAACATGAAATCATGAAATAATTGTTGAATATGTCATGGATTATGATGATAAAGTCACAAGTATTGAATGATACTCCATCTAATTTTTCATTAAACATGAAATTAAGGTTGATTTATTATTTCACGGGATACATCTGAGTCTATAAAAACATTTTTTATTCGAGAAATTCTTACATTAGAGGAAATTTTTTGTTTTTTCCCTTAACATTTAAAAAAGATATTTCTAATTCTCAGTATTATCATGGGACTAAGTATAGTTTTAAATGAATTTAATTTAATTCTAGGGAATTAATGGATAAATATCACTTAGGAAAGATAATCTAACTACCAACTTGTCAATGTTTAGGAAGATACATCCAAAAAAATTCTTTAGGGGAAAAAGATTTGTTTCATATGTTGAAAGAAGAGACATCAAGACTATGATTTCCAAATAGAGATGAAGAAAAACATTTATTGACGTAAGAATAATTATTTTTGTCAAAATCACAATATGGTCCAATGTTTCAACAATAAGAAGCATGTGAATTGTGGAAAGAAATTCATTAGACTAAGGGTTGTAAAAGTTAAATGAAAAAAATAAATCTCCACATCATAGATAAAAAGTACATGTAATGACACCAACCCCAGTAGACGAGATCTGGTGGATACATTATTACGCTGGAACTATATACAATGAATCAGATATAAATGGAATGAATTGTTTTAAAGTCTTTCTAAACTAGATGAATACATGAATCTTGCATTACATTTTAAAACATGAAATAAAAATCATAGTGAATCTAAATATTTTTCATCCTTAAAATCATTCCATGATTTTTTCATTATATCTTGTGGAAAGGAAACAAAATATTAGTGAGATCAGGTGATTAGTAAGGGATTCTAATATAAGAATCTATTATGAATAAATACTGCATAATCATTATGGAAAGTAAGGTAACCAAAAATGTAGTCCATTTAATCAATAACATGATCAGAAAATCATCAATGGATGATATTTGTGTAGTACTATCATGTATAATATTAACCAAATTCTAATTGAAGGAATGTATTAATGTTAGACATCATGATCTCAAATATCATGATATATATACTGTCAAGACCTTACATAAAGATATTTTTTTAAATGGGTGGACATTCAATTGAAACCCATTTAATGACAGCTTATTGATTTTTATTTTGAATCCTTTTGTTGCATCAGGGGTATATCTATTACTATTACCCACTCACCAATTAATGTCCAATGAATTTATCATATATTTAATTCATAGTTCAGTTCATAAATAACATGTCAATCAAAAAAATATCTATATCGAGTGAAGAATATATATTTACCAATGTTGTCACTAGTAAACCATTTAACATTCATTGAAAAACAATCCATGTAAAATTTATATAACATTTAAGAAATAATAATATTCATGATAATGAATATGGATATTTAAAGGAAATGTAGTTTCCCATGAACAAAATAAAGTGAGGTTTCAAGGGAAAGTTAATGGCTAAAAAATTAATCAAGAAAGAGAATTTCCATAGATTATCTAGTAAAAATGAACACAAACCATCCAGACAATGAAAAGGTGTGGAACCATTAAAACATATACCTTGTTTGTTATATTTAATATAAATTATTATTTTATTTAATAATTTTAAATACCACAAAAGGACCATAAACAATATTCTGGAGAAAAATACTATTTTTACATTGAAAATAAAGTCTAAAACATTAAATTTAGAGAGCATTAGGGGAAAATTATTTGAAAATAAACATATAATGAAGCATAAAATCAAGGAGTCTTCATGGTGGTAGGAAAATTCAATTCATGTTAGTTATGATAAAATAATAATTCCTTTCAAATTTTTATTATAAAATCAAAATGCACCATGCATGGAAAATAATAAGATGATTCTTTTTAAATAATTTTAGAAAAATTCAAATATGGGTTAAAAATATATAATAAATCCTAGAGTAATATTAAAAAATTAAAAATTGAAGGAAAATATGGATATTGAACAAAAAGATCACTGAAAGAATAGATGAACATGTCAGATTTCTTTAATAAATTATTTTAAATCCATGAGTACTTAAATAGTGAAAAATAAAAGGAAAAAAAATTATTTCTATAAATAACCTTTGAGGAGAAAATAATTTTTTTGATATAGTTATAAAAAAATTCCACCATCATATACATAAATATAAATAGTACTAAATAGTGATAAGATTGTAAAATAGTCTCATACCACTATGGTAACATTTGAATCATATCCCATGTAAAATAAATTACTTCCAAAGAAGAATTAAATATGATGAATATATATATATATATATATATATATATATTCCAGATTTAACATATCTAATGGGTTTTAGATTCACCTCATATAAATATATAAGTGTATAATACCAAATATGTCTCAATATGGTGGAAGTTGGGATAAAATCTATTATAATGATCATACATTTAATGTGAGTATTAATCAGTTAAATTATGATCAATATAAAATTTAAATCCAAAAAAAAATACAAAAAAAATTAATCAAAAAAAAAATTCAAAAAAAATATTATAATATAAAATAAAATAATTATTTAATATAGCCCAAATGAAAATAAATTGATTTGTGAATATCCTTTTCAATTAATAACATTCATGTCAACTCCCCTAGGATTAAATAATTTCAGTTTCAACATAAAATATGATTAATTTTTATTTATTAATTTTATAACATATAATGTGGGAATCATATACACTTTATAAAATAAATCAGGTGCATAACATCAAAATTTTCCTCAATGAATGGAAATTTAGATGAAATCCCTTACCTCCTATCTGATTTATTACAAACGTAATTTATATTTGTGAATAATAAAATAATTTTATTCACTTTCATTATTAAAACCATGTTTTCCTATTTAATATTCCATTTTGTATTATTTAATACCTTGTTGTCTTTAATAAATTTGGAAATTATGTTCACCTTAGACACTTTCATGATATTCTATTCAGATGCCCAAATTGACTTCGGTAGTTTTATTATAGTAAATGTTGTATATATTTCATAATATATAAAACATTAATAATAAATAATGATAATTTTTATACATAAATTTAAATTTTTTATATAAAAATTAAGTATTTTTATGAGAAATGTACTGCGGTACAATCATGAAGAGCATTAGTGGTACACACGCATGGGTAACAATTGAAATTTTCAATGATCATGATGGAAATAACCCATGTATTTTTTCATAAATGTAATAATAATAATAATAACATAAATAAAATATTGTTTCTTCTCTATACACATATATAGTGAATTAATGTGATTTGGTTATGAAAAATGAATCACATCACTTCGTGCTGATGGTAATCCACACATGTGCATGAACAGAATTATAGTTTTTAATTGAATTGAAAGGTAAGAGATTATATAATATATTATATTGAAAAAATGATAAATGTTTCATTAATATTATATATATATATATATATATATTAAATATATCTTTAAAACCATTCATGAGTTGTGGTGATGGAAAACAAACTTCATCGGTTCTAGAAGCAGTTGTCTGACATGCACAAGAACAACTATTGTGTTTCCCATTTGAAGGAAAAGAAGGTTGATATATGGTATGAAATTAACATAAAATTATAATTATATGGGATTTTTTTGATTTTTTATATCAACTTGGTTAAATAATATTTGAATGATGTGGTGGAAGATATAAAAACACTTTGCTAAGAATGATATTTATGCTTCAAAAATCCTCTTTTGGTTTACACCAAAATACTACTTAGGATTGTTTCAAAAAAAATCATCAAATATAAGAAATGGTGATGGAAATAAGGAGGGGATTAATTTATAAAATTTCTAGTATGAAATTATTTTTATGTGTTAATAAAAGAGGAGAGGATACTATATTTTATATTATTCTAAATAATTTCATAAAATTTAATTTGGTCCTCATTTGATTAGTTTTTTAACCTTGTAATTTTCTTTTGACCCACATTTCCCATTTTTTGAGATTTACCATGATATTTATTATTCTAAAATTTATTGGTCAAGATAGTTTCTATAAAAGTAAAATTGGCTAATAAATGGTCTATGGTTTTTATTTTCAACTCTATTAAAATCAATTTAATGATGATAGTATTTTTAGAAATTTTACATCATTTAATAAAATATTAGTTTTTATGAAATATCATTAATTTCATTTTTGGAAATATTTAATTACATTGAGAATAAAAGCGTCAAGACAGAAATTGATTTAGAATATAATCAAGAAAAATATCACTAAGATGTTATATTTATCTTCAAAATTATTGACACAAAATAATTAATATAAATTGTATAACTTTAACATATTATGTATATCATTTAATTTATTTTTTGATTAAATAAATAAATAATTTATCTTCAATATGTAGGCATTTAAGGTAATTACATAATCCTTAATAAATAAATGTAAATGACCAGGATAAAAATTTCATTCATATTTAAAATTTATATTTATTATTGAAATTATGATGTATTTATCCCTAAAATAATATTATAGAAATTAAATTTAGGAATGTGATATTTTTTACTTTTCGTTATATAAAATATTATAAAGGTAAGAATCTAGGAAAATGAAAATTGTCATATATTCAATTATGGGATGGTTATGGATTAAATATAATAATCCAATAAATTTAATTCAAGTGGTATGGATTTTTTTCTCCATTATCATATAAATTTTTACTTTATTTACCTTATTTAACCATACCGTGGTGATAATTAGTAATTATAGTCATTATTCATATTGAACCAAATTAAAAGCATCATGTCTACCAAATTTGAAAAAAATGATTAAAAATATGAAATAATTATGGTAGGATTAAATTCATAATAGTGTTATGATTTTATTTAATATTAAACCTCCAAGGTGTGATGAAATGATGGTTTTTATGAAAATTAATTTTTTAATGAAATTTTGGTTTTACATCTACTCTATGACTTGTAATATTTGTTATATTAATTTAAAATAATATATATATATATATATATATGGTTTATATTATATAAGTCATTCTGAATTTTGGTTAATTTTTATTATTTATCGTGGAAACACATTATGCACTAGAAAAGTGTTTTTGAACAAAAGTGTTTTAAGAAATAAAAAGTTTTATACCAAAATCTTGAAAATTAATAACTAAATTGAAATTAAATAAATTTTTATAAATAAAATGGATAATATATCACTTAAATTCCAAATATATAATATAATTGTAATTTAAATTACATTATTTAATGAAAAAATGTCGATTTTGCAAAAAAAAATCATTATTTTTCACTATTCAATGAAAAACAAATATTTTTATAAGAATATAAATATTTATAACTAATATAATTTTTAAATTTTGATTTAAAAAAATTGTCTCACTTATTTAAAATAACATTTCTAAAATTGGTTGAAATAATTTTTCTTATCCATGCTATTAAAGTTCCTTTTTTATGAAAACATACTTCTAATGATGAAAATGACATTACATAAAAATTTGTTCTTATTTTACAAGAATAAATTTATATATTTTTATTGATTAGGACCAATATATATAATTCAAAATGAGTTTACACCTATTTGAATCCACCAATTCAAGGAATTTTTATAATTATTATATAAAAATAATATAATTAATGGGTTGTTTAAGATAGTGTTGCATGTCCTATATAATATCTAAAATAATGTTCTTATTTTAAAATATTGTTGTTTTTTATTCTAACCACATTCAATAAATTGCATTCTTATAGTTTAACCATTACATAAAAAATCAAGGGTTTTACATTTGAGATTTGTTTTTGGAAAACCCACTTAATAGTTGAGATCATAATTCTTCTCCTTAAACAGTGGGAAAAAGAAATATGATAGTCATGTAAAATTAAAAAAAAATTCAAAAAAGGAAAAATTTAATGGGAAGTGAAAATTTCGAAATTAATGAGAAAAATAAAACACAAAGACAAATATTGGGTGATATAGAACATAGTATGGAAAATGTTAACAATCAATAATCAATAAATAACTAATGGATAAAATGTTATTGATTAATAAACAATAAATGTAGAGGTATATAATTTTTATATTGAAACCCATTTTCCTAGAGTTTAGGAATTTATTTACTATATAGACTTAGAAAATAATGAAATATAATTACATGAAATATGTAACCTCACCCATTAATCAATTTCCACAATAGTCAAATCTATTTTTCCAAATTATGAGAATTCATGATGATTTGTTCTTGCCTCAAGCACTAAAATAATCCTCTAATGGATCAAATATTCAACAAATGGATAACAAGATATTACATTTGTATTTCACTTTTAATAAAAAATAAAATGTTTACTACATTTTAATATAATATCCAAAATTTATAAATATTCAAATGAAGAAATAATACTTCAATCTCAAAAATTCAACAGTAATAACCAAAAGATCAATATAAATAAATCCTCAAAAAAGTATACAAAAAAATCTTCAATATATTATATTAAGAAAATATTATAATGATTTTATCATATATTATTCTTGGGTAAACCTAAATTTTATTTCAAAATAATATAAATCCCACTTCAAATATTATATACAAAATTTATAAGATTTTATCATATAATCTAAAAAATGTATAAACCATTTACCAAAATAATGTCATAAAAAGTTCATTTATTCTTAAAAAATATAATTCCACCTTTATTCAAAACATATTACCATCTTATTAAAAATTATTTCTATTTACCTAAATTATATATTATCCCCACAATTGTTAAATTATTCATGAAAAAACCTTTGTTACATAGTTATCAAGCAACTTTTTATTCCCATGGTAAAATATATGATAAATCATAATTTCCAATAATTACCTCAATATCAAGTATAATATGAATCCAAAGGTTTTAAAATAAATTTAAACCAATATAAAAAAAAATTAAAGGTATTTTTCCTCAAATGAATTTATCATTAAAACAAAATCTAAACAAAATGGTTGTATTTCCATAAATTTCTCCAGAATTATTCTTAATCTTATTGAACTCACATAATAGAAAATGTTAAATGGGGTATCTATTCATTTAAAAATATAATCAACCAAAGTCTTATCACAGGAAAACACTTTAGGTTTTATCCCATATCATTAAGGAATGTCATTAGTTTCCATTGGTTCTATTCTCAAATTAATATGAATGGATCATGATGAAAATGTGATGTAAACCAAGAATACTAATTGAGGGTATAAAACTGGGGGGACAACAAGGGAAAACTCAATAGTAATTATAATCAATATATATATATATATATATATATATATATATTCGACTAACTATTTTTATGGTTTTTCCCCTTGGAGAATCTATTCCAAAACCACAACCACTTATAGTATTCGGATTGGGATGTATTACTAAGAAAACTATATAATCAGTTCTTCACCAAAACATTAGGATGTTATCTGATACATAGAACTGTCCTTAAATTCAGTCATAGAGTTATGTTTTGGTAATATATGTTTTCCATAATCTATTTCAAAAGGTTTATAGTAATATTTCTATGTTACCACAAATAAACATTCCAACCTTAGTATCCTAGATCTAGCTAATACTTTATTACATTGGAAGTAGATACAAGGAATCATATCATGATATACCAAAAGAAAAAAATAGTGTTTTATGTTGGTTTTTTGGGGGATGAAACTGTAGTTGATGTATTAAAAAAAATTTAGTGTTGATTTTTATATCTGGCATTATAATTATGATTTGGAGGCCTTTTATATCAGTAATCATATAACTAAAGTACAAAATAAACAATCAACAGTTGTTATATTAATTTGATGTTGAATATGAATTTTATTTTAATCATATAATTTATATCCAACATAAAAAACATATATATATATTTTTAGTAATTTTTAAAAATATGAATACTTATTCCGATAATAAAAATTGATCAATATAAAGATAGTAAATTAACGTAAAAAACTGGCATCTACAAAAAACCTAAATTGGTGAATTCATCTAAATGATTGTTTTAGTATTCTTCGATATAATTTTCTTTAGTATAAATAAATCATGGGGAATTTGAAGCTATATTTTAGAAGTAATTTTAGACTCCAACATATTATTTTTACTTATAGTGATTTTAATCAGGGATTTTGTTATAAAAAATGAATCAATAATATTTTTATAAATAGTAAAAATCATAAAAAGACAATTAAATCCTGGAAAAATAATTATAGATAACATAATGAGCTCATTGAAAGAAGAACTAGTAGAATGGTGGTGAATATTGAATAAGTTGAATTGGTGGTTCAATGATAATGATCAAAAGAGTTGATTTTTGTTTCCTATATGTGGATCCCAAAAACATATAATTAAAACTAACAAACCAAACCGTTACATCATAATTTCAAGTGGAAATTGAAAATTTGAAAGGGACAATGTCACGACCTGTCCTTAGGGCCCGTGATGTGACTACCCCAAGCCCACCTTCCATAGGCCAGGGGCTAGAGACTAGCACCAAAGGTGTAACTCCCAATACTAGGAAGGAATTTCCTTTCATGAAGTAAACAAACACAACAGAGTATGCAACTGAAGTAAGAAAAAGTAAAACGGTTTTCAAAAGTAAGTGCTGAAAAGTAAGGGGCCAGAAATACAAGCCCAATTGAGAGTACAGTACAACTGAATCACTAGTAAAACAACAGTAATGTAAAGCAGCAACCACTGAGTCATCCACTGGGAATACCACCTGAAGGGTGGGAACAGATGGTTTCCACAGCACCTCGGGTCCATCCGTCCGCTTCGTGTACGCCCCGCCGAGAGGTCCACCTCTGTGTACCATCCATGTCCACAAGTCTCTACCACCATCAGTGTTGTCTATCATCTGAATCCAACACAACATAGTGTGGGCATAGCCCATGCAGGGGTGAGTATAAAAATACTTAGTAGGGAGCCTGAGACCCATGAAGGTCTCCCAGAATCCCTGAAGGATCAAGCACAAAGGAAATATACAATCACGAAGTATCAACCAACTCTACTTAGGTATATGCCCATACATATACCTAAGTCATCAATTCCAGTTCATCTCCAACTCTAGAGACCAAGCACAACCCAGCCCACACAGGAATAAATTCAATCACACTGATGGTAATGATTGAATGTCAGGACTCATCTCACTCAAGTATAAAACTCACGAAGAGGGGTGGTGATGATTAGATGTAGCCTCTGAAACATCTCCTATGCCGAACCCACATATGATCCTAGTACAGAAGTCATCACTGCCGAACCAATGGGGGATCTAATTATAGTAATCATCTCTACCGAAGCGAAAGAGGATCCAGTATAGTAGTCATTGTTGCCGAACCCACAGAGGATCCAAGTACAGTAGACATCGTCGTCGAACCCACGGAGGATCCCAGTACACTAGTCATCACGGTCGCATCCAACTCTAGGGTTCCCGCACACAGTACGCTCGATTCCAAGAGGGTCGTCTCCTAGAGCCAAGGGTTCAATACATAGACTATCTATAAGTCCAAATTTTATGTATCCTGAAGTCCTTTCTCATGAAAAGGAACCCAACGTGATAGACGGTGCTTCAATCGGACACCCGGTCTGAGAGATATTGGCTTTTCTGTTCCAGGGGCCCGGTTGGAAATACGCTTGTTCCAAACTCTTCCATTTTCCATAGTCGTACAAAACTCACTTATAGTATGGAAATAGGACTGCTTTGTTGTGAGTGTCCCAGGGCCATAGACGGCGCGTTGATCAGATGCCCGGTGTTTAGGTTATTCATGTATAAGTGAAAGCGAGCCCGTCCTGTTAAGCCCAGTAGACTGGTGGGTCGGCACGACCCGATTTGGCGGGTCTGACCCGGTAGAGGGTCGGACCGACCCGGTGAAATGTGCGGCCCAGCCCGAGGGGCATGACCTGACCCGAGGGAGCACGACCAAGCCTGGTAGGGCGCGGCCCGGCCTGACGCAGCGCGGCGCGGCACGACCCGGCTGGCCGAGCGGCTAGGCATTGGTGGTCAAGCGATGAGGGGGGAATTTTCCCAAACCGGCGGCAACGAGCGGCGCCGTGGTCTCCTCCAACCTGGCCGGCTGATGAGCCGGCCAATTCACCAGCCGAAGCAGCCCATGGAGCATGGGTCACGGTTCTCCGCAGAGAGACACCCCTTGTGGCACCACGGTCTTCCTTCGGCCAGGCCGACATTTTCCAACCGGCTCTTCTTTGGCCGCACAGCCCGCGGTTGTGGGCCTCAGTTCTTCTGCATGCAGACGGTGCACGACCACTTCCTTCGTTCGTTTCCACCTATTCTAACACGCCGCATTCGCGAATAAAAAAATGAGAATCAACGGAGGGTCATCGAGCCATGTTTGTTCGGCCCGTTCCCTCCGCATTAGGAGGTATCACATGGCCAAATACAAACCATAATTTTCAATGAAGAACAAGAACAATTTTAATCAATTAAAATTGAACATAATCCCCCTACCTTGTTCAAGTCTTGTTCGTCGTAGTCGTGGAAAATGATGTTTCCCCGTCAATGTCGGAGAAAGAACCGCCGTCATTGGCGACGTTCCCTCCGGTGGTGTCTCCTCCCTTGACACAGAGTAAGAAGAAGGTTGGAGAAGTTAATTCATGTCCTTCATGTTGGGGAGCATTCTTCGCGTTCTTCGTGTAAGAACTCTCCCTTTCTAAATCTCCCAACCAATATTTTCCAACCAAAATAATAAGAAGGCACTCCAGTAATATAACTTTTCCATGTATTTTCAAATTAATTCAAAATGTAAATCGAATTAATTAAGGCATTGATTTGGTAACTTTAATGGATGGGAGATAGGGAGGCTCCACATTTAAGTGGAAGTCCAAAGGTTTAAAGAGGGTTGAGGGGAGTTATGGGGATATGAAAGGTTAGGGATCGTGTGGGCCCCACCTCACAAATATCCTCTCATGGGTGGTTATGTCGGTGTGGGACCCACCTATAACTCCCCTTGGGAGGAAATAACTAACATCCATAAATAAAAATTTTTAATACATATTATATTTATTTTATTCTAAATCCCCAAATATTAATTCTCAACCCGCATAAAACGCAACTGCGGTGAAGATCCCCTTAAGCGAATACTGGTGTTGTGAGTTCATCGGTGTCCTCAGATTTCAATTCCGAGCACCAGTTCAAAAGATAAAAAACCCCCCACGTCCGTTTGTTGAACATACCCGAACAAAACTTCAGAAATTGATTCTGGCCACACCGGGCCTCGTAATCAAGTGCTGTCAGAAACTGCAGACTCATAAAATTCCAAAGTATTTAAGAAAAAAAATTTCCCTGAAATTTCCTTGTATTTACATTACTCCCACTTTAGGTATTTACGTCCCTGTAAAGCTACAACACACACTAGGGAAACAAATGGTGGTATTACAAATGCATCTGAGCCTCCCCCTCCCAAGTGCCCTCCTGGAGGTTCCTGTGCTGCCAGCGAATACGCACCTAAGGAATTGACCACCAACGTAGGACCCACTCCTGTTGATCCTCGATCTCTACTGGAACCTCCGAGAATGTTTCCCCATCATTGATGTCCACCTCCCCATGGTCGATGATGTGGGACGGGTCATGCATGTATCACCTCAACTGAGATACGTGGAAGACGTCATACACCCAGTGCAACTAAGGCGGAAGGGTCAGGCGGTAAGCCACCTCGCCTACTCTACTGAGGACCTAGAAAGGTCCGATAAAATGCATAGATAACTTCCCACCCCGACCAAATCTCTGTAGACATTGTCAAGGTGAGACTTGTATGAGGACATGGTCACCATCCATGAACACCAGTGGTATCCGTCTCCTATCAACATAGGACTTTTGTCTGCTCTGTGCAGTCTTCATCCTCTACTGGATGATCTGCACCATCTCTGTCATAACCAGAACCATATCTGGTCCTACAAGTGCTGACTCCCCAGGGTCAGTCCAGCACATAGGTGATCTGCAAGGTCGATTGTACAGTGCCTCGTAAGGTGTCATCCTAATGGTGGAGTGATTGTTGTTGTTGTATGCAAACTCCACCTAGGGTAGGTGATCCTCCCAACTGCAACCAAAGTCAAGGACACTTGCACGGAGCATGTCCTTGAGAGTCTGAATGGTCCCCTCAGTCTGGTCGTCCGTCTGAGGATGGAAGGTGTTGCTAAAATGTAGATGCGTCCCAAAAGCATCATGTAACCCCTTCCATAGCCTGGAAGTGAAATGAGCATCTCGATCGAAAACTATAGATGATGGAACTCCATGAATTCGTATGATCTATCGAATGTAGAGGCGTCCCAATCTCTCTACCGAGCCCTGCTCTCTAATCAGTAGGAAGTGGGCTGACATGGAGAGTTGGTCTATGATCACCCAAATTGAGTCATGTATTTTAGATGTACATCGAATCCTTATCATGAAATCCATGGATATCCCACCCCACTTCCATTTCGGGACCTCTAAGGGCTGAACCAAACCCGCTGGCACCTGGTGCTCTGTCTTCACATGCTAACAAGTGAGGCATCGTGAAACAAACTATGTTAAATCTTTCTTCATACCCAGCCACCAGTGCTGTCGTCTGAGGTCCTGGTACATCTTCACCACTCATGGATGTACCTCTTGAGGTGAAGTGTGAAACTCCCTCAGCACTTCTTCCCGCAGTGAAACTGGTACCATTGTATGTCCCCTGAAGATAATTACATGCTCCACTCCTTCATAAAATCCATCAGGCGCCTGCCCTATGGATATATGAGCACGTTGCGTCTCACAATCAATTTCCCCATGTTGTTCCTCTCTAACACACTTATGGAGTGGATAAGTGACTGTAGAAAGGATGCTCCAACTCTATCCACAAAGGATATGTGCAACGCGGCTAGCTTCTTCATCGCCTCTCCTAGTACCTGAATGCCTGATCTCCTGCTGAGAGCATCAGCTACAGTGTTCCCCTTCCCAAGATTATAGACTATCTCAAAGTCATAGTCCTGGAGGAACTCGAGCCATTTCCATTGTCTCAAGTTCAGTTCCTTCTGTGAGAAGATGTACCTGAGACTCTGGTGATTAGAGTAGACTATAATGCACTCTCCCATCAGAAATTGTCGCCAAATCGTCAAGGTGATGGCCACTGCTGCTAACTCTAGGTCATGGGTAGCGTAGTTCTGCTCGTGATGTCTCAACTACTGTGAACCATATGCGATAATTGCTCACTCCTACATCATGACACACCTGATTCTGGTCCCTGATGGGTTGAATTACACTACGTACCCAATGCCCTCCTCCGGTAGCCTCAAGATGGCCACACTGGTCAACCTCTACCTTAGATCCAGAAATCTTTGTTGAAATCTATCTAACCACACGATGGTTTTCCCCTTCTTCATCAAGGCTGAAAGGTGTTCTAAAATTCTAGATATGTCTGGCACAAATCTCTGATAGTATCCAGCTAGACCCAAGAAACTCCTTACCTCCATCACGCTCCAAGGTGGCTCCCAAGCAAGCACTGCCTCGATCTTGGCGGGGTCCACTGCAACTCCCACCTCCGAGATGAAGTTTCCTAGAAAGTGATCCTCTCGAATCCAGAACTTGAATTTCGATATCTTACCATAAAGCTAGTGCTCTCAGAGTTTATCCAGTACAAACCGTAAGTGGTAGGCATGCTCCTCCTCAGTAGTCGAGTAAATTAGTATGTCATTGATGACAACGATGACAAACCGATCGAGATAAGGCTGGAAGATCCTGTTCATGAGACTCATGAACACTGTTGGAGCATTGGTTATGATGAAGGGAATAACCAGGAACTCATAGTGGCAATACTGACACCTGAAGGCCATATTATGCACATCCTCATCTCGAACACTAAGCTGGTGATAGCCTGACCTGAGGTCTATCTTTATGAACCATCACACTCCCTTGAGCTTATCAAAGAGGTTGTCAATCCTCGGAAGTGGGTACTTGTTCATTACGACCACCTGAATTAGGCGACGGTAATCGACACACAGTCTCAAGCTCCCTTCCGCCTTCATGGCGAACAAAATCTAAGATGCCCAGGGTGAAACCCTGGGTCGGATAAATCCCTTCCCCTGCAAGTCCCCCAGTTGTACATGTATCTCACGAAGCTTGGAGGGAGCCATCCGATATGCTGGAGTGGATATCGTTGATGTCCCTGGGTACAATTCAATGTAGAAGTCTACCTCTCTATGAGGAGGTAGTCCTTGAACGTCACCAAGAAAAACATCTTCAAACTATTCCACCATAATAGTAAAACTCAAACTCCGCACATCAACCACTCCAAAGATGAGACTATCCAACCGATTAGTGATTGGATTCCCTCTCCTCTGCGTAAGTCCATCCTGTGCTGCAAAGGCCCCCTTCTCACTGGTGAAGGTGAACCTGATCCCATCCATGCAGACACATCGCACTATGCACCTAATACAATCGATCTGAGCATGAACTGTAGATAAAACATCCATAACCAAGATCACGTCGTAAGGCCCCGACGCCGCTACAAGAAGATCCCAGTCGAAGCTCTTGGCTCCTAGAGTAAGATAAAACTGCCGACACCAGGGCATAATCGTCGAGTCTACTCCTATAGGAGTCTCTAGCTATAAGGATCGATCCAACAGCTCTGTTGGAATCTACGAGCTTCGAACAAGGGTAGCGATAATAAAAGAATGACTCGTTCATGTGTCTCTAAGTACAGCAGCAAGGGCGGAGTAGACATAGATAGTATATTTAATCATCTCAGGTGTGCCGTGGTTGTAGGCCTCAACTGCTTGGAGCTGAGCATGCCTCTGTTCGCGAGATCCTTGTGGTCGGGGTGGACCTCCTGGTAGTGGTGGTCGTAGAGCCTCGAAATGTCGTCCACCACCCACTGATCGGCCAGCTCCTCCACCTCGTCTGACTGCTTCCGACGATCCACCATGGTCAAACCTCTGCCTCTTCTTGGAATCCCTCTACTGTATGCTTCTTGTCTGCATGGTGGGTCAGGTAGTCACGAGCCATGTGGCCATGCCCACCGCATGCATAGCACTATCTTCCCCTCATATGGATGGCTCTATTTCGTGTGCCCCGCACATCCAAATCAATATCCTGAGATCTCCCACCTGATGGCCTAGTCCTCTTAGACCTCTCCGTCAACTGTCTACTGCCGTCTCTAGAAGACTCTGATACGTGTTTTCTTGCGGTGGGTCTCACTGCTAGCAACTGCTCAGCGAGAAATCTCTCCACTAGAATGGCTTGCTCGAGCACGCCCACATGCATCGGGATGCAGAGGGGAATCGTCGAAGCCCTGATCTCTTACCTCAATCCTTGCTCGAATGTTCGGGCCCTGAAGAAAGGGTCATGAACCATATCTTTGGAGTAGCGTGAGAGGTTAGTAAACCACACTGAGTACTGAGAAACTATCATGCTGCCCTGCCACAGATGAAGTAACTCCTGGATCCGCACCGTACGAATGGTGGTGGGAACAAACTCCGAGCAGAAGAGAATCTTGAAGTCTTTCCAAAGTAGAGATGCCTCTTCATGAACCTAGAGCATTAGGCTCCACCATCTACCTACTGATGCGTGCAGGAGACTCACAGCAAGGATCACCATAAGGTCGGCTGGTGTCCCTACCCATCTAAAAACCCTGACGATAGCCTCTAACTGATCCTTGGCTGCCTGTGGGTTCGTCTCTCCGCGGAACCTGGGCGGCCTCTGTCACTGGAACTCATGCAATGCACTCAGGCGGTGTGCACTCTCTGCTGCTGGGGCTGGTAGTATCGGTGGCCCAGCAGGTAGTGGTACCACTGGTGCCTCTTCTGTGATGGGGCCCTTCACCGAAGCCTCGTCGCTTGGTGGGATACCATCCCGCATGTAACTCAGAACCCTAGATGGATACCTTCGTGGGGCCATTATGAAAAGAAACAGGTGCACCATGGTCAAAAGAGTATACATGTTGAGCTGACAAAAATTAATCACAATGAAATATTCTCAATGGAAACACACACGCAATTAGTGTTTTCGTGCACTGAGTCGTAAATCAGAGGACAGGGTCCTGGTGTATGGATACGTTGGTCGCCGCACCAACATTGGACTCCCTGGACTGAAAACCACAGTCAATACTCTTAACACTATTTCTTCACAGTATGATAGATCAGAGAATTATGTTCTGTGGTAGAACCAACTACTATGATACCAATTTGTCACGACCCATTCTCGGGGCTTGTGCCGTGACAATCCCAAACCCGCTTTCCATAGGCTTGGGGCTGCCAACTAGCACCAAAGGTGAAAATCCCTATAATAGGAAGGCATCACATTTATAAGAGTAAAAAAACACAAAAGAGTATGAAACTGAAGTAAGTACAAGTAAAACTATATTCAAACGTAAGTGTTGAAAAGTAAGGGGCTGGAAATACATGCCCAATAGTGAGTACAGTACAACTGAAAGACTAGTACAACAGCAGTAAAGTAAAGCAGCAACCACTGAGTCTTCCTCCAAGAATCCAACCTGAAGGGTGGGTACAGATAGTCTCCACAGTACCTTGGGTCCATCCCTCTACTCCGTGTACATCCCGCCGAGTGGTCCACCTCCGAGTACCGTCCAGCTCCACAAGTCTCTACCACGATTAGTGATGTCCGTCATCTCCATCCAACACAACGTAGTGCGGGAATAGCTCGTGCAGGGGTGAGTATAAAAATACTCAGTAGGGTCCCCGAGACCCCCAAAGGTCTCCAAGAATCCACAAAGGATAAAACAAAAAGGAAAGATACAATCATGAAGTATCAACCTTCTCTACTCAGGTATATTCCCATGCATATACCTAAGTCATAAATTTCAGTTCAACTCCAACTCTCGAGCCCAAGAACAACCCAGTCCACAAAGGAAGGAAGTCAATCACACTGATGGTAATGATTGAAAGTCAAGACTCAGCTCACACAGGTATACAACTAACAAAGAGGGGTGGAGATGATTAGATGTAGCTTCTTAATCATCTCCTTTTCTACACCCACGGAGGATCCTAGTACAGAAGTCATCGCTGCCGAACCCACGGAGGATCCATGTATTGTACTCATCGCTGCCAATACCACGGAGGATCCTTGTACAGTAGTCATTGCTGCCGAACCCACGGAGGATCCATGTATGGTAGTCATCGTCGTCGAACCCACAGAGGATCCCAGTACAGTAGTCGTCATAGTCGCAGCCAGCTCTAGGGTTCCCACACACAGCACGCTCGATTCCAAGAGGGTCCTCTCCCCATGCCAAGGGTTCGATACATCTACTATCTCAAATTCTAGAGTTCATGTATCAGGAAATTCCATCTCGTCTAAAATAACCCTACACGATAGACGATGCATTAATCAGACGCTCAGCCTAAGAGATATTTTCTTTTCCATTCTAAGGGCCAGGTTGGAAGTACGCTCGTTCCAAACTCGGCCATTTTGCAAATTCTTCCAAAACTCACTTAGAGTATCACAAAAGGAATGCTTCATTGTGAAGGTCCTAGTTCCCTAGACGGCGTGTCGATCAGATGCGTGGTGTTTATGTTATTCATGTTTAAGTGAAAGAGGGCCCGACCCGTTAAGCCCAGCGGGATGACGGGTCGACCCGACCGGATTCGGTGGGTCTGACCCAGTAGATGGTCAGACCGGATCGGTGAAATGTGCAGCCCGGCCTGGGGGGAAATAGCCCGACTCGGCAGGGCGGGGCCCGGCTGGCCGCGGCTCAACCTGCCGGTCGTGCGATCTAGGAGGGGGGGCGTGGCCCCCCGTTTTCACAAACTGACGGCGCCGCCCTCCTAACTGACCAGCTTCTCCAGCGCGAGCGGCCCGCTTGGGTAGGCCGCTATCTTTCCCCACGTGGTGCCAAGCGGCACCACCGCCTCCTCCAACTCGGCCGACCGACGAGTCGGCCGGTTCGCCCGCCAAAGTGGACCACAGAGCACGGGTCGTGGTTCTCCGCAGCATGGCGCCCCTTCTGGCGCCACGGTCTTCCTTCATCCTGGCCAGCTTTTTCCGGCTGGTTCTTCTTCAGCCAAGCGGCCCACGGTTGTGGGGCGCGTTTTTTCCACATGCGGTCGGTGCATGGCCACCGCCTTCGTTCGTTGACGCCTCTTCCAACACGCCTCGTTCGTGAATAAAAAAATGATGATCAACGGAGGGTCTTCGGGCCATGTTCGTTCGACATGCGCCCTCCGCGTTAGGCGGTATCACATGGACAAATACAAACCAAAATTTTCAACAAAGAACAATAAAAAATTTAATCAATTAAAATTAAACATAATCCCCCTACCTCGATCTAGGATTGTTCATTGTAGTCGTGAAAAACGATGTTTCTCTGTCAAAGTTGGAGAAAGAACAGTCATTTTTGGCGATGTTCCCCATGGCCTTGTCTCTACCTTAATGTAGAGGAAGAAGAAGGTTGGAGAAGTTACTTCACATTTCTCAAGTCGGGGAGCGTTCTACGCGTTCTTCGTGGAAGAACTCTCCCTTTCTAAATATCCCCACAAATATTTTCCAACCAAAATAATATAAAGGCCCTTCAATAATATAACATTTCCATGTATTTTAAAATTAATTAGAAATGTAAATTGAATTAATTATGTCATATAGTTGGAAACATTAATGGATGGGAGATGGTGAGGATCCACTTTTAAGTGGATGTCCAAGGGTTTAAAGAGGGTTGAAGGGAGTTATGGGGAGATGAAAGGTTGGGTTCGTGTGGGCCCCACCTCACAAATATCCTCTCATGGGAGGTTATGTGGTTGTGGGACCCACCTCTAACTCCCCTTGGGAGGAAATAACAAACATCCATAAATAAAATTGTGTACTACAAATTTTATTTATTTTACTCTAAATCCCCAAATATTAATTCTCAACCCGCATAAAATGCAACTGCAATTAAGGTCCCCTTAAGAGAATATCGGCGCTGCGAGTTCATCAGTGTCCTTGGATTTCAATTCTGAGCATCGTTTCAAAAGATAGAAAAACCCGCACGTACGTTTACTGAACATACCCGAACAAAAACTTCAGAAATTGATTCTGGGCACACCGGGCCTCAGAATCAAGTGCCGTCAGAAACTGCAGACTCGTAAAATTTAAAAGTATTTAAGAAAAAAAATATCCTTGAAATTTATGGGTCTTTACATAAAATTTATAAAAAGGAAAACCAAATTAGTACATTGAGAAACTTCATCTTTCCCACCAGTTATATTTTAAATATTTTCAATTTTTAGTTTTTTAAAATAGTTTTTATCTAATAGTAATTTAAAACATAGTTTTCCAAGTAAACATTTGAAAAACATATGTGTAAATTGTTTCTTATGTTGGATTAAATTATAAAAAACCTAAAAATCCTTCCTTGAATACAATTAAAATAGGTTATAAAAAAATTGTGTGATATACTGTTGATCATCAGTTATTTTTATAAAAACTATAAAACTCCAATGAAAAAAATATTTTTTATTATTGTATACAAAATAGATTATTTGAATGGGTAAACTACATGAATACATGAATCTTGCATTAAATTTGAAGTATAATATACCAAATAGAGTGCATGTAAATATTCTGCATCATTTAACTCAGTCAAAGATTCCAACTTAATATGCTGGGGAATAGAAACAAATTAAGGGTGAAAACATTTGATTAGTAAGTTTTATGCATAGAATAAGATTTCATAATTCAATAATGAGTAATCAATATGGAAAAGATAAAAACTGAAATCAAATTACATTTAATCAAAAACATGATCATGAATTGAATCCGTGGACAAAATCAATGAATTAATATCATATACAATAATCACTAAATTATAATTGATGTAAATGATTAACATTGGAATTCATGATATCAAAAATCATGATATCTATACCATCAAGATCTAACACCATCTTATTTTAATTGATGTGTATGTATACAATAATCCCCAATTTAATTATAGCTTACCAATTTGCCTCATGAGACCTATTGATGCATCTAGTGTCTATCTATTAGTAGTACAAACCCATCCCTGAATTTAAAATGAATTATTAATGTACTAAATGATCAATGAAATTCATAAACAACTTAACTTATCAAAAATATTCATATTGAGCAAAGATTATTGGTTCATCGTGGTTTTACCTTTACATTAACATAAAATACATAGTAAAACAGAATATATAGAAATGATATATGTTTTATGAAATAATAATATTCCATGAAAAATAATAAGGTTATTTAAGGGATATGTAATTTCAAATTTTCACAAGAGTGTGAATTGTTAAAAGAAAAGTTAATTACTTCCAAATTATTTATGAATGTTAATGTTAATATTTTCCCTAATTCAACATATTATAAATCATCTTGAGAAATGATAATTATGGTATCATTACAACAAATCACTAGTATATTATATAAATTATAAAGGGATGTCTCCATTTTTGAATAGAAATACAATAGAACATCATTAAAAATATTTTTGAGGAAAATACCATTTCACATTGAAAATAAATATTTTCAGCTAAAAAATTATAGAGCACTAGGAAAATAATTTTCTTTGAAATGAAGATTTTAAAATTGAAAATGAACAATAAATTTAATGATAAGTTACAAAAAAGGTAAATTAAAATCAAATACATTATAATAAAATAAATATTCCTTTCTTATATTTAGTAAAATACAAAAAGTATCTTTTTAGGAAAACAATAAGATTCATTTTAATCAAATTTGATTGGGTTAAACTTGTGTAAAAATGAATTTAATAGATCATTTTTTAAAATTAAAAATATTATTTCAAATATTTTAAGAAAAATATGGATATATAAGAAAAATATACCCAGTTGAGTGGAAAAAAGTTTCCTTTCCACGAAAACATGATTTTGGTATTTTGAGTATTAAAAGTTCGAAAAATGAAACAAAGATTTATAATTTCTAGAAATTATTTAAGGGTATGGAAATAGTTTGTGTTTATTAAATGAAAATACTATAATTCACCCATAAGATACTTGGCCATAAAAAATGATTAATATGCATGAGATTTTTAAACAACCCATTACCTCTTTAGAAACCTTTGAATCATAACATCCATGAATAAAATCACATCATAAGAAACAATAAAAATTAATCATCAATATTTAATCAATTTAATTTTTTTTGATTCTATCTCATAATATTTTCAAATCCAAGCCCTGAGAGTGTGCAAGATTCCAAGGCCAAGTGATCCCAATATTCATATCGTGAAATTATTTAAAATATTAATATCACACGCACACATTTTTCCTGAAATAATAGAATATCTCATGAACATGGACTAATATGAAAAAAATGAGACCACGATTGAGTCATTAATGAGGGTTTTATATTATGTGAAACATACATTTGGTCGGCATCGATCATTTTGATAAAGAGTTTCTACATGCACAAAGAATAAAATAAATAAATTTAATTATTTATCTTATATAACATTGCTACATTCACCTATCCTCATATATTTAATAAAAATCATGGAAAATTATCTTCTTTATCCACATAATACTGATGTAACACCCTAATATTTAATGATATTTGTTTTATCAATAAAAACTTATTTTTTTATAGCTTGTGTTGCGCAGAACACCAAGTTAAAAAAATTGCGATATACTATTAACAAAATAATATTTAAAGTAATAGTTATCACATAACTCTTTAATTAGATGATTTGAATAGTAATAACTAAATTTTGAAATTAATATGGTTTATAAATTCCAAAAATTAATTCATTGGTTATCTATTAATTAGGAATGAAAATAAAAATCATTTGAATGTAAATGAGATATTTTTTGGAAAACTTGTTTTATATGCGTAATGTACTTTTATGGAAATAAATTAAATTATTCACTATAGGTGAATGATTTTAATAAAATATATATTATATTCAATAAAACAATTTTATATTAATTTACTATTTTTCTATACATGAGAGAAAAATAAACAATGTTTTATGAATAAAAACTTCTTTTTTCTAAAAAGTGGTAGAGCACTTACTTAAAAATTAATTTCATCCAGTTATAGATTTTGAATTTAATAACATTGATTAAATATTTGTAATAATGATGTTTAAATATGATAAATAGGAAATTATATTTTTTTCTCAATTTGAATTGTACCCGTGGTGAAATTAAATACCTTAGTAAAAGGTAAAACAGGTTAAACTAAGTTAAATAAGTCAGAAGGCCATACAATTCATCATAATTCATAATAAATAAATTAAATTAAATCCTTATCACCTTATTCTTGATAATGTGTTATCTAATGGGCACATTTCAATGAAAATTCCCTATATAATATTTTAATAAATAAAAGATAAAAAATGTCACTCTCTTAGTTTTAAATATCTCTAATGTTTCTATATAAAAAAAACATAGCGTTTTTAATGGCTCAAACTATCTATTTTTATATTACTGAAATTATATTTATTATAAAAATGTATATCTAATTTTTAGTGATTATCTAATATTCATAAATTTTTATACAACACCGATGTAGTATTTATCCAATAAAAAAACAAATATAATAAATGATTTTAGTAATATTTTAACTAATATTATTTGATATATTTAAGGAATGTCATGAATTTATAATAATATTATTACATATAATTGTTTTATTTATGAATTATATTCTTGTTCTGTATTTTTATATATTTATTTTATGTAAAATTTATTTAATTATTCTTAAATTATCAATAATGATATTCTATGAAAATAATAATATATTACATAACATAAAAAAATATTATTATTAAAATTGTACAATTTGGAAAATTTATTTTAAGAACATTATTACCTTTCTCATATATTGGTCATAACCATTTAACATTTTCTAATGGTTCACATCCCCTCAATTATAAAAGGTCACCCCATGTTTATTTTCTTCACACTACATTGATAATTCTAGCTCAACACAAATCTACCCAGTTATCTTCTCCACTACACTATACATATTCTATTAGTTTTTTTCTTCCCAAAAATACCTGCTATATATCTCTTAAGAGTACATCTTACCATCTCCATGTAGCAAAAAAAATTCATTTCTCATCACCATATTTTATTGATGAGTATTATGATGGGTTTAATGTTTATATATTTTAATAATGACATTGTTATAAATTATGAATTATAATATCATATCTACCTTCTTACCTTAGAAGAAATTGGTAAATGATAACGTCGATTGTGTATTCAAGTGGACTACCACCTCCACGAAGTGATGTGATTCAATTTAAATTTTTGTTTTATTTGGATTCCAGTAAATATATATATAATGACTATATAAATATAATATATAACATCTATTATATAATAATGATTCCTGATATGTTACTTATTATTTACCTTTCTTAATTTTTATCTTTTGTGAAATTGAAAGAGCGTTCGTGCGTACATCTGGGCGGCTATCTCGATGAATGAGGTAATTAATTTTTCTATATAAATATATTCTGAATGACTCTAATTTTTTTTATAATTTATACATTTCATTTTTATATCATTATTTACATTATGAATAAGAATTAACCATGGTAAATATTAAAGGACAAAAACTACTGAACAAAAAAACATTGAAAATGATGCAGATATCACCTGAAACTGTAGTTTTAATAATCATGTATTAATAAATGGGTGATAAAAGTTTTTATGTAAATTAGATATGGTTATATATATGTATATATATATATAATTATGGATATTTTATTTTTTATTATAAATTAAAATTATTTATATAGGAGGTTCCAACATGTATGAAGGAAGTCAGACCTAAGTTATGAGATTTTAGTCTCACTTCTATTTCAGTGAGACACATGTCATATTCACCACTCGTTTCATCTTTGTGGTGTATATAAATCCAAGGAATATTTTTTATTGAATATTATTATGAATATCTTGGATAGTTTAATATCTATATAACGATATTTCCCCCATGGGAATTGAGATTCAATAGTGACCAAAGTTTTAAGGCTTTTATGCTATAATATATTTTTCATCAAGATTATTTATGATTACATTTAAAATGATGATATATTAAGATCTAACACTTAAAAATATTATGTATATTATTCTAATATTTTTAATTTTTAGAAATATTTTTTTCACATTCTTTTTCCACGCCTTATGTTCTCAAGATACTAAAAATGTGTTTTTAAGGAAAATCAACTGTATTTTTCTCTTTAATAGAAAAACATTTTTTCCAAATAGATATTTTTTTCAAAATGTTTTAATTAAGGGTTTTTATATTCTTCAATGATGTTTAAAGTCATTTTTATACACGATGAAGTTTTTATAAAAAAAATAAAATGGAATATTCTTTTCTTTCGCTAAACAAGGTATTTTGTTTAACAAAACATTACAAGGAATGTTTTTTGTTAATTTATTAGGCTTGAAATAAATTTCCCTATATAAAGAAATCAATATTATTTGAATCATCCATTACATGATTCTAGTGTAAATTTTAAATATATTTTTTACTTTATATTTTTGATATTTTTATATTTTAAAGAATAGGATTCAAAATGGATAGCCTATTTTCCTCAAGGATATTTTTTTGATCTTATAATGGTATTTTTATTCATCAATTACAACAACAGATTATTTATATTTGTTTATTAGGGATATGATCCCAGGATACCATCATTATTCTTTATCTGTTTGGATTTTGTTTATGATATGTTGATTATAAAACCTGTTCCTTTTCCATTGGTTATGATTTGATGAATTAATGAAATTTTAATGAGACCCATTCGTTTTCCATGGGTAATGAATAGATGAAATTTTTATGAAACCCATTTAATTTTAGGTGTTTCTATATGATTAATGTTTGATGATACAGTGGAATATATATGAATGATTTTCCTTATGTGATGTGTGGGACCTATATATACAACTAATTAATTGGGTAAAGAATGGTATCTAATTAGATAATTTAGAACAGAATGGGGGTAACCCAGTTAAGTGAGAGACATTGTCCACCATGATAGTTTTTAGAGGAATCCTTGAATAATATGATGTTTTTGGTTGTTGAATCATTCAATTATGACAATCTTATAAATTAGATGGGAATACTACGGAAAAGAATAAATATGTTTATATGTATGCCACAACTCTATATTTAACGTTAATGTTATGCTTATATGGCTTATTTTCATTGATTACTTTATGGTTTATGTCTTATAAACTAATATTATTTATTCCATGACTCAAGATTGTGATTTATGATATCCATTTTATTATTTTCTAATGTGATTCTCATGATATCAAACATTTATTTACCTGTTATTATAATGTGATCATTGATATATCTCATTTTCAACATTATGAGTATCTGATCACACAGTTTATTATTTTTTACATTCCTTAGGTTATGAAGTGTGATATGTCTACAAATTGTTCTATTTATGATTAACATAGTGGGATATGATGTAGAGATTTTATACAATAGTTATTTTGTGACCATGCTTCCAAAATAATTAGACCTAAAAGATTTTGGGATGAATCATTATATTATGTGATGAATTTTCATCTATATATAATGTGATATATATGTATGAAATTTATAGACACCCATAGTTGGTATCAAAGTAAGTTTTATAAAACATTAGGGAACTGGGCTAAAAAACATTAGTAAAAACCAAAGAGATAATTCTACGTATAGGATAATATCATAATGTATTGATAAAAATCATAAATGATCTAGGTTAAGCCTAATTATTCCTAGAATATAGTGTAATAATTTATAAATCCTATATAACACTTTTCATGATTATTCGGTTTTCAACAATGATCATTGTTTCTTACACTATCATTTTTTCTTTTAGTCGACAGATGAAACCTGGTGATATAGTATTAATGTTTAATGCGATAGTAAATTCAATTATTCCATTCATTTGATTGTGAATTCTATGAGATATGTAATATAAAATCTTTTTTCTGTGATCACAAAAATTTATCATTCTATGAATCACACTGGGCTTTCACACTAGAAAATGAAGGAACATTGTTCCATTGAGTCCTAAATGAGGTAACATCCACTTTCTTTTAGTGGGTTTAATGATCAATTAGTTGTTGATAAATTGATCAATACCATTGAAAAGATATTTTCCATTTCCCAGTGTTTATATAATTAGAAAATTGTTCTAGTATTATATCATTTATATGGTGAAGAATATCAATGGTGGACTCATACCAATAACAGGAATGTACTAGAAGAAATTTACACTATAGAGTAGATTGTGTTTATGAACTCATTCATTTAATACATATTTTACTCTTAATAATCAAAAAAATTGAGAAGTAATTCCTTTAGAAGAATATAAGATTATGAATCTATTAGTACCATTATTTGAATTTTACAATATGTGGTGTGTATTATTGTTGAATTATTACTTGACCAAAAAGTATGGTGGATTGAATCTTCCTTGTAAAAAAATCATTGAAGGGTGTCATCCATAAGATAATATAGTAGCTATGAAGAAGTTTTTTAATGAGACTTCAAGGTGGACATAGAGACTATAGTTACCCTTAAATCACATGGTTTTGATAAGTAATGGAAGATGGGCTTCAATGGGAATTGTAAAACCCATGGAGAGAAGAAAATGAGATTTCATTTTTTCTCAAAGTGTGTAAGTAAACATTAAAGTAATTTCCTTATGGGAACTTGTAAATGATTCATGTTTACAAATCCAGGATATTTTTCAATCGAATGATTAGGTGTTGGGAATAATTTAGCTAAATAGGAACATAGAGGGAAACCTTGTAAAATGGGCCACCCACAATCCAGTGTTATAAAGGAATGGATTATGAGAATTGTGCCAACTAGTTCATAATTATAAAGTTTAACGATGATGATCGATGTCAACAGCCTCTTAAGACAAGTGGAAAATGGAAATATATTTTGTTCAATAATTTCTATATAAGGTATGGCAATGAAGTGTTGAGAGTTACATATAAGGGCAACTCTATAAATATTAATGCCTTTTTTATTCTATTTCTAACCAATATTATATACCAAAATAAATTGATAAGAGTATCGCTATGTGAGTAACACCTTAGTGATTATATTTTGATTTAATGGTTAAAACCCATAATAATAATATGATCACATATCACATTTATGTTTCATCTCTAGCTGAATTTTGTGGGAATATTCATCCTTTAAATCTTATTATTCTTCTTTTGGTTGAGTTTTATGTTATCCTATGAATGGATTGGGTATTGTTAGATAAATATGACATAAATTTACATATAAGGGATGTCACATTTGTTATTTTGAACTAACCTATCAATGTGATGGTAAATATGAACATTCATAGGAAATCACATACATTTTATGGGTCTTGATTCCTATTGAAATGGTTTTTTATCTAATATGGTTGGGAAAAAACTCATAAAACAATATTTCTATTGTGTCGGTGTTTTTGTTGTACTTCTATGATAATTATTTCGTCTTCTACTAAAGCACCAATGTTGAGTTCTTGGTAGTTTTCATACATCGTTCTATACCAATGTTAAATACTGCATATATAGTGGACCAACTAAGTTGTAAGAACTAAATAATTAAATAAAAGAGTCATGAAATTAGATTCCTTTTTCCATGTTCAATAATATGGTTTTCACTAGTTCTTTTCTGTAAATAATAAATACTTGTCAATATTATTTCTCTTTGATTTCCTAGAACATTAAAAAATCACTATTATGAACTCGTATCATCTACCCTATATTGTATAATTTCTTGATCAACTATGAAAAGTTAACTATTTTCTAATGATTTTTCTTTATTTTAGATATCATTATCTACTAATTAAGAAGCTATATATTCTATGAAATTATTCGATACATGGTATGGACACTATGAATTTAGACTTATTCCATTTGGTCTTACTAATAACCCCACTATCATTATAGTTATAATGAATACTATCTTTAGAGATTATCCTAATAATTTTATTGTTAATATTTGTATAATATATTTATATATATTAAAAGAGAAAGAAAGAGAATGGTGATCACTTAAGAATTGTTCTGATGACCCTAAGGAATATGATGCTTTATGAAAAAATTTACTAGTGTTAATTTTTCCTCATATTGATCATTCATGGGACATACATTCTCAATAGATGGTATTTTGGTAGATCATTAAAAGAAATAAGTTATTGAACATCGGCCCAAAACAGCCATTGTGAATGAGATTCCTAGTATTATTGGTTTTAAAGGATATTATAAGTTATTTGTGGATAATTTATATTGACTCACTAATCCACTCACCAATTTATCTAAAAATAGAGTTACGTTCATATGGATAGATGAATATGAGTAATATTTCAAGGAACTAAATAAAAGTTTATTTGTTTCACCTATCCTTACTTTACCCTGAAGTGAAGTAGGGTTTGTAATATATAATGATACATCGATGAAGGAATTGAAATATGTTGTCCTAAAAATGATATTGGGATATCGTTTTCCTCATGAAATTGATGTTTCATGATGAAAATTACCCAACTCCTAATTTTGAGTTTGGTATGATGATTTTTCCATTATAGATATGGAGTAATTATCTTTACAATGAATTGTTTTTTATATATTCTGATCAAAAAAATTTAATGTATATTTTAAAAATGAATGAGATGAATATTCACAGTAGGATATGCCTGGTGATAAATAAAGATTAAGGATACTCAATACATAACCACCATGGGAAAGTGAATAAGGTCGCATATGATCTGAGCTGAAAGGATTATGCAATTTATTTATAACGTGGATAAAAAAATATACAACATTTATGAATTTCTAGATTATGAATCATCAAATAATATTGGAATGGTATAAATCATTTCTTTCTCATCTGAGTGTAGAAACATCTATCGATATTAATATTAAATTGGGGAAGAATGCATATATGGAACTAAAAAGACGGTGAGAAATACTCTTGAGTTTAACAATGATTTTATTGGACTATAAGGTTCTGTTACCTTTTTTGTTTTACATATATACTATATTTTAAGAATGAGATATTAGATAATGCGCCTAGATCACCATTCTCTATTCATCCTAGAATTAAAAAGATTTACAGTGATTTAAAATAATATTTTTAGTGGGACAACTTGAAGAGTGATTTTTTTGCATATTTATCTTTGTGTTTGGTATGTCAACACGATATGAATTAAAAAAAGTATAAGTGGATTTTATAACCATTACATATACTATAATGGAAATTGGAAACCATCATAATGGATTTTATAGTTTTAATCACTAAAAACATCCAAAGGGGACAATTTTTTATGGTTTACGTTCAGTTTAATTATGAATTAAAAACCCTTAATAATCATTTGAGAAAATTTATCTCCAGATAACCATTCCCAAATTCAAAATAAGGAATTGGAAATGTTTCCTGAAGTACCATATTCTATTGTATATTGTTGGGATCTATGGTTTATCTCAATGTTCTAGAGAAGTCTTCAGTAGGCTCTGGGTATAGAGATGAGTTTTAGCAAGGTGTTTCATCATCAGAAATATGGTTAGTCATAAGGAACAATTCATGCCCTTGAGAAAATGCTGAGATCATTTTATATGGGGTTAAAAGTTGGTTGGGATGAACATATTCCTCTTTTTTTGTTTTCACATCCCAATATCTTTCACTCAAGTATTTAGATAACCCCATGTGAATCTATCTATTGAAATATGTGTAGAACTCCAATGAGTTGGGTCAATATTGGTGAAATAAATTATCATGATCCACCTTCCTCAATATGAGGGAAGGACAATGATGTGTCATTCCATTCCTTTTTCAAAATTAGTTTCATGACCCATCCCTTGGGGCCTATATTGTGACTAACCCAAGCCCGCCTTCCATAGGCCAGGGGCTGGCGATAAGAAACAAATCCATAAATCCCTAAACTGGGAAGGCATTGCCTTTATAAACTGGAACACACAAAACAGAGTACGCTGGAAGTAAAACACTAAACAAAGATGTATAAAAAAGTTTTCCGAAAAGTAAAGGGGCTAGAAATATAATCCCAACAGGAAAGTACAAGTACAAATGAAATGAAAGTACAACTAAAGACAAGTAAACAACTGTTGCATCATCCACCAGGAAACCCTACCTAAAGGGTAGGTATAGATAGGCTCCTCAGCACTCCACATTCGTCCATGCACTCTATGTACCGTCACGCTGAGTGGTCCACATCCAGGTATCGTCTAGTCCTGCTACTCACTGCCACAGTCAGTGATGTTCATCGTCTACAACCAATACAATGATATGAGGGCATAACCAATGCAGGGGTGAGTATGAAGATACTCAGTAGGGACCCCAAGACCCCCAAGGCCTCACAAAATCCGACAACGATAAACCAAAAAGTATGGATTCAATGGATAACCATTGCTTAGGTATATTCCTATACATATACCTAATTTATCTACTAACCCATCTCAATAATGAGGAAAACACAAAAGTTAAAGACTCAACTCAAACAAGGATTTTATTCTAGGGGGTAGTATTAAGTAACAACCCCAATCACACTATTAGAACCTCGGGTAATTGTGTACTCCTCTATCAAGTACAGTGGTTCGACCACATCACACAAAGGCACATCCCACTATCATTGGACTGTTGAGATACTCTTCTTGTCGAGTATCGTGGGTCTTCTCTATCACACAAAGGTTCTCCCCACCACAGTTCTCTCACTCTCACATAGAAGCGCTCCCCCTCGTATCTTGCTGAGTTACTCCTCATGTCGAGTACCGTGGGTCTGCAATGCATACATAGAGGCGCTCCCTACGATGGGTTTGCACCGTCACACAGAGGCGCTCCCCACTGGGCCAGTCGAGTCACTCTGAGTAGAATCGGTGAAACAGTCCTCAGGTCTCATCCAACTACTAGGTCTCCAAAATCCATCTGCTCGCCTATAGAAGGATCCACTCCATGAGATACTGGTCGATACTCCAATTTTCACGAAGTCCCATGTATAATTATCTCAATGTTACACCTAGTCATATGGGTCTCAACAAAATATACAACACGTCAATCAGACGTCTGGTCTGTTAGTTATTGGATTTTCAATCCCGAGGCCCGGTTGGATTTTAGGTTCAAACCAATCCGACCATACCCAAACTGTGTCCAAACCTAAAGTGGGGTATTCCAAAAGTACCATCTCATTCTAAGATTTTTTTACCGCAGATGGTTCATCGATCGGACACATGTTTCCATTGTTATGGGTGAAAAGGTGAAAAGAGGCCCTAGAAGGTCCGAGTCCAGTCTGACCCAATCGGACCGACCAGGGCCGAGGGGGTGGCCCAGCATTAGGGGGTGGCCTGATGGCCCGGGAGGTCTGGCTAGTGGATTGTGTGGCCTACTGGTGGCCCGCGTGGTCAGCTGGCCGACCGCGTGGCCTGGCCAGCCAGCGGCTGGCAGCATTATTCATGGACCGCCCTAGCAGCGTCCAGGGGGAGGCGCGCACCCCCTGGAATCCCAAACAGTTGAACCATTCAAGTGGAACCAAACCGGTGCTAAGTGGTGCCGGTCCAGCCCACGTGGGATCTAGCGGGGTCCTGCTTCTCCCGGCTGGCCGACCGGCCCGTCGCTCCACACCGTCGGCGACCGACCCGCTGTCGGTCGCTCCTTCTCATCCACCGCGGCCCACCCTGGCCGCAGCTCTACTTCTTCGCACGGTGCGATGGCTTCATGCCCCTCCTCTGCGGCCCACCCTGGTTAAAGGTCTCCTTCTACGCGCGGCCCAACGGCGCCGCACTCTTCCACCGTGGCCCATCCCGGTCGGGGCCCCCTTCTGCTCCATGCGGCACATAGGTGTTGTGCTCTTTCGTTGACCCAGCAGCCTTACGCCACCAATTTCTTCATGGTCGTCCCGTCACCGGCCGCCGTTGCACCGCCACGGTCATTCGACTGCAGTCTGTTCTTCCAGCCATATTGTTGTTCTGCCACCATCTCCATGAAGTGAAGAAAAATGGAGGGGGGTCGGGCTGTGTTTGTTCAGAATGTTCCCTCTTTGTTAGGGTAGTAACAATCAGCCTCAAAGATAACAACTAACGATGAAAAATAGAGGGAAAAATCATAAAATAACCCCTACCTCGGGCTCATTGATCATTGACAAATTTGCGGAAAGGCGGTCATCGATTCATCAATGTCAAAAAAAAGAGGATATCCTCCATTGGCATATGAGTGTTCGTTGGTGACGAAGTTGAAGACAGTGTTCTTTGAAGTTGGCTCCTTCTCTTTTGACATGGTTGAAGACCGTTCATTGTTGGAGTGTTCTTTACTCCTTAGCATTCTATCTCAAAGAGCTCCTCCTCTCCTCAATTCTCCCTTCCAACAAAATGAAAGATGCCAACCCCAAAATGAAATAATATATTGTCTTTTTATTTTAATGGTTGGCATGAAATCAAATGGTGAATTAATTCAGTTGTGGCTCAACTTAATTAATTCTTTTGTGTAGGCACAATTTAATTAAGGTAGTTCAAGAGGTCTCATGGGTGGTGGCTCCATAAATGGGGAGTCCAAGGGTTTCCTCCTCGGGTGGTCCCCACCACTTTAACAAGAAGAGTAGTAAGACCTCGGGAGGGTCCCACCACTATAACCTCTCATGAGAGGTTAAAGTGTGGTGTCCCCCACCTCTTAGTTCCTCTAGGAGGTTTTAACCACCCAAATAAAAATAAGCAACACACTACTTTTTATTTAACTCTTAAAAACTCTAAAAACTATGTATCATTATTGACCAAATTCTATCGAGGTGAAAGTCTTCTTAAGCGGATACCGACGCTGCGAGTTCAATAGTGCCTTCAGATTTCAATTCTATGCACTGGTTCAAAAGTTATAAAATCCTACTCGTACATTTACTGAACATACCCAAAAAAAAACTTCAGAAATTGATTCCAAGCACACGGGGCCTCAGAATCAAGAGTCGTAAATTATTGTGGGCTAGTAAAAATTCAATGTATTTAAAAAAAATCCACAGAATTTCCTAGATTTTACATTCTCCCCATCTGAGGACTATACGTATCCAATAGATACAACTCGAACTAAAGGAACAAATGGGAGTACTAAGCACACATCTGAGCCTCCCACTCTCATGTTCTCTCCTGGAGGTTCATGTGCTGCCAGCGAACGCGCACTAAAGGTATCGACCGTCCATGAAGGACTCGCTCATATCGATCCTCAATCTCCACTGAAACCTCCATAAATGTCGCACCATCATAGATATCAAGCTCCCCATGGTCGATGATGTGGGAAGGGTCATGCACGTATCTCCTCAGCTGGAATGCATGGAAGACATCGTGCACCCGATGTAACTGAGGTGGAAGAGCTAAGCGGTAAGCCACCTTGCCTACTCTACTGAGGACCTGGAAAGTTCCGATGAATATCGAATATAACTTGCCGCATCGGTCAAATCCTTGTAGACCTCTATGAGGTGAGACCCGTAGGAAGACGTGGTTTCCATCCTCAAACTCAAAAATTCTCCGTCTCCTATCAGAATACGACTTATTTTTTCTCTATGCAGTCTTCATCCGCTCCTAGATGATCTGCACATTCTCTGTGGTAGCTCATACCATCTCTAGACCAACTAGTGCTGACTCCCCTAGGTCTATCCAGCACAGTGGTTATATGAAATGTCGACCATACAAGGCCTCAAAAGGTTCCATCCCGATGGTGGAGTGATAAATGATGATGTAAGAAAATTCTACCAATAGTAAGTGATCCTCCTAGCTGTGCCCAAAGTTGAGGACACAAGCACGGAGCATATCATCAAGGGTTTGAATGGTCTGCCCAGTATGACCATCTGTTTGAGGATGGAAGGTGGTGATCAAGTGAAGTTGTGTCCTGAAAGCCTCCTACAACTCCTTCAATAGCCGTTAAGTAAACTGTGCATCAAGATAAGAGACAATAGATGAAGGTACTCAATGTAAACGCACAATATCCTACACATAGAGGCGTCCTAAGCTCTCCACTGAACCCTGCTTTCTAATCAGTAGGAATTGGGATGACATGGTGTGTCGTTCAATGATCACCCATATAAAATCATGAATCCTATATGTACGTGGATGACCCGTCATGAAGTCCATGGATATCTCATCCCACTTCCACTCTAGGACCTCTAAGGGCTGAACTAAGCCTACTGGTACCTGGTGCTCTGCCTTCACTTTCTGACAAGTGAGGCACTGAGAGGCAAACTCTTCTAATTCCCTCTTCATTCCTAGCCACCAGTGTTGTCATATGTGGACTTGATACATCTTTGCCACACCTGGATGTACTGCTAGAGGGGAAGTGTGGAACTCCCTCAAAACTTCCTCGTAAAGTTCTACCGGTTCCATAGTAAGTCCTCTGTGGAGGATGATGTTCTCCCCACATTCAGAAAATCCATCAGGTGTTTTCCCTATGGATAACTAAACACTTCATGTATCGTAGTCAGCATCCCCACGTTGCGCCTCCATGACTTTCTGAAGAAGTGGAGGTGTGACTGTAAGAGACTGTAGATAGGCTGCCCCATTCCTATCCACAAAGGACATCTTCAAGGCAGCCAGCTGCTTTTTCACCTCTCCTAGAAGTTGAATACTAGATCTCCGACTAAGTGCATCCATAACAATGTTCCCTTTCCCAAATTTATATACTATCTCAGATTCATACTCCTCGAGGAACTCAAGCAAATGCTGTTGTCTCAGGATCAGGTCTTTCTAGTATAAGATATACCTGAGACTCATGTGATCAGAGTAGACTGTGAAACACTCAACCATCATATAATGCTTCCACATCTTCAAGGTGTATACCAATACTGCTAACTCCCAGTCATGGGTAGCATAGTTCTTCTCGTGTTGTCTTAGCTGCTGGGAACCGTATGTGATCATAGCTCGCTCCTCCATCAGGACACACTTGAGTCTGGTCCCTGATGTGTCGCAGTAAACTATGTACACTGTGCCTTCCTCTCGAAGAACTATGATTTGGGCACTAGTCAGCCTCTTCCTCATCTCCTGAAAGCTCTGATGGAATATTTCCGACCACATGAATGGTTTTCCCTTCTTCGTCAAGGCTGATAGTGGTGGTGCAACTCAGGAGAAGTCTGGAATGAATCTCCAGTAGTATCCAGCCAAGCCCTAGAAACTCCATACCTCTGTCACACTCTTGGGTGGCTCCCAAGAAAGTAACACTTCAATCTTCGATGGATCCACTGAAATTCCAGCCTTCGAGATGACGTGTCCCAAGAAGTGAACCTCTCAAATCCAAAACTGGAACTACGAAAGCTTACCATAAAGTCGGTGCTCTTGGAGTGTGCCCATTACTACCTGTAAATAGTAGTCATGCTCCTCCCTAGTAGTCGAGTAGATCAGAATGTCTTTAATGAAGACCATGACAAAACGATCGAGGTAAGGTTGGAAGATCCTGTTCATCATACTGATGAACACTTCTGGAGCATTGGTTATGCCGAAGGGCATAACAGAGAACTCGTAGTCACCGTACCGACACCTGAAGGTCGTCTTCTACACATCCTCATCTCGAACACTGTGCTGGTGATAGACTGATATGAGGTCTATCTTCGAGAACCATCGTGCTCCCTTGAGCTGGTCAAAGAGATCATCAATCCTCAGGAGTGTGTACTTGTTCTTCACATTCACCTAGTTCAAGCAACGATAGTCGACACAAAGCCTCAATCTCCCATCTGACTTCTTGGAAAATATAATCGGTGCTACCCAGGGAGAAACACTATGTCAGATGAATCTCTTCCCCTACAAGACCTCCAACTGTACTCGTAGTTCACGAAGCTCAGTGGGAGCCATCCAATATGATGGAGTAGATATCTGTGTCTTCCTGGGGTACAGGTCTATGTAGAAGTCCGCCTCTATGTGAGGAGGTAATCCTGGAACATCATCAGGGAAAACATTTGCATACTGGTCCACCACTATAGGATAAGTCGGACTCTCCATATCAACTGCTCTGAGGGTAAGGCAAGACAACTGATGACTGATCAGTTTCACCCTCCTTCGAGAAAGTCCATCCTGTGCTGCAAAGGTTCCCTTCTCGCCGGTGAAGGTAAACCTGGTCCCATCTATGCAGACACACCGCACTTTTCATCTAATACAATCGATCTGAACATGGATTGTAGATAAAAATTCCATACCCAAGATGACGTCGTAAGGCCTCAACATCACTACAAGGAGATCCCAACCAATGCTCTCGCCTCGTAGAGTAATCTCATACTGCCATCACTAGTTCATAATTGTCAAGTCTGATTTTGTAGGAGTCTATAGCCATATGAATCAAGCCAAAAGCTCCATTAGAATCTTCGAGCTCTGGATGAGGGCTGTGGAAATGAAATAATGACAACAACCTATGTCTATAAGAACTATAGCTAAGGTGGAGTAGACATATATCGTACCTCGAATCATCTCCGGAGCACAGTGAGCATAAGCCTCAGCTACCTGAAGCTGAGCTCTCCACTATCCACAAGCTCCCTGTGGTCAGGGTAGACCTCTAGGTGGTTGTGGTGGAAACACCTCGAAACGCCGTCCACTTCTAGCTACTCAACTAGTTCCTCTTCCATGTCCACCAACTCCCTAGGTATGCCCTCAATCGAACCTCTGCCTATGCCTGGGAGGACCCTAAACTGTCTAGTGATCATCTAAACGGCGGGTCAGATAGTCGCAAGCCATGTGACCCTCCCCGCCGCATGAGTAACACTGCCTGCTCCTAGAATGTATTTCACTGCCTCGGGTGCCCCTCACAACAGATCCTGAGTCCTGTGGTCGTCCACCCATGGGTCTGGTCCTCTTAGACCTCTGCATCATCTATCTACTGCTAGGTGTAGAAGACTCCACTGCATGTCGACTAGTAGTGGGTCTCACTACTGGTGACTGCTCAGTAAGGAAACTCTCTATAATGAGGGAAATCTCTAACACCCCCTCCTGCGTCAGGATGTTGAGGGAGATTATTGATGCATTGATCTCTTTCCTGAGCTCCTAATCAAAGGTTTGGACCCTAAAGAATGGCCCCTGCACCATATCTAAGGTATAGAATGAGAGGTCGGTTAAATTCGTCGAGTACTGTGCTACTATAATGCTTCCCTACTGCAGATGAAGTAGCTCATGAATTTGTACTGCTCGTAGGGTCTCTAGAACAAACTCATCCCGGAACAGGCTCTCGATGTTTGCCCAGAGAAGTGCCGCCTCCTTGTGGACCCGGTGTATCAGGCTCCACCACCTGCCTGCTACTCCCTGAAGGAGACTCGCATCATGGATCACCATGTAGTCTGTTGGTGTCCCTACTAGAATGAAGACTCTCACCATAGCCTCCATCCAACCCTCAGCCGCCTGTGGTTCTGTCTCTCCTGGGAACATGGGTGGCCTCTTGTGCTAGAACTCATTCAACGTGCTCAAGAGGCGTGCATCGTCTGCTATTGGGTTTGGTGGAATCGATGGCCCAACTGAAATTGGTACCGTAGGTGACTCCACTGGTAAAGGGCCCTGCTCCGAGGCCTCATCGCTCGGTTGGCAGTCAGACCGTACGACTCTTGGGGCACTGCGGGGAGGCATCCTAAAAGAAACAGGTTCTTCATGGTCAAATGATTATACCTAGTTAGATGACCTGGTTGAGCTGACATACGAGAACTTTTAAACACAAGCACACAAATAGTGTTTTTTTACACTAAGTTGGAAATCCGTAGTCAGGGTCCTGGTGTATGGATACGTCGGCCACCCACACCAACACTGGACACCCTGAACTAAAAACCACACATAGTACCCATAACACTATTTCTTCACAGAAAAGAATAATCAGAGTCCTATGTTATGTGGTAGAACTGACTCCTCTGATACAAATTGTCACTACCCGTCCCGCAGGGCCCATATCATAACAACCCCAAGCCTGCCTTCTATAGGCCAGGGGATGGAGAATAGCACCAAAGGCATAAATCCCTAAACGGGGAAGGTGTTGCCTTTATAAATTGAAACAAACACAACAGATTATGCTGAATGTAAAACACTAACAAAATATGTATACAAAATAGTGCTAAAAAGTAAAGGGGCCAGAAATACAAGCCCAACAGGAAAGTACAAGTTCAACTGAAATGCAAGTACAACTGAAGAAAAGTTATCAGCTACTGGATCATCCACTGGGAAACCCTACCTGGCGGATAGGTATAGATAGGCTCCTCAGTACTCCATGTTTGTCTGTCTGCTCTGTGTATTGTTACGTCGAGTGGTCCACCTCTGGGTACCATCTATTCCTACTACTCTCTACCTCAATCAGTGTTTTTCATCATCTGCAACCAACACAATGAGGTGCAGGCATGGCCCATGGAGAGGTGAGTATGACGACACTCAGTAAGGACCCTGATACCCTCATGTTCTCAAAAAATCCGACAAATATAAACCAAAAAATATGGATTCAACGGATAACCATTACTAAGGTATATGCCCATACATATACCTAAGTTATCTAGTAACCCATCTTAGTCATGAGGAAAACATAGAAGTCAAAGACTCATTTGAAACCAAGATTTTATTCTAGGGGTAGTCTCAACTGACAACCCCAGTCACACTGTTGGAACCTCGGCTGATGTTTTACTCATCCTCTATCGAGTATAGTGGGCCTGCCATGTCACACAAAGGTGCTCCCCCCAATCCTTGTACTGCTGAGGTACTCCTCCTTTTGAGTATCGTGGGTGTACTGCGTCACACAGAGGCACTCCCACCCACGGGTCTTCCGCGCTCACATAGAGGTGCTCCCCACCATGGTTCTGTCGCGTCACACAGAGGCGCTCCCCACTGGGCCATTTGAGTCACTATGAGTCAAATCGGTCAAGCAGTCATCAGGTCTCTACCAGCTACTAGGTCTCTATACTTCGTCCGCTCACCTTGAGAAGGATCCGCACCACGAGCTACTGGTCAATACTCCAACTATCACTAAGTCCCTTGTAAAAGTATCTCAAAGCTCCACCTCATCATTTTTGTCTCAACACAACAGACGGCATGTCAATTAGACTCCCGGTCTGTGAGTTATTGCATTTTCCATCAAGGGGCCCCGGTTGGATTTTAGGTTCAAACCAATACGACCATACCCCAACTATTTCTAAATCTCAAGTGGGTTTTTCCAAACATACCGTATCATTCTAATATTTATGTTGCTACAGACGGCTCATCAAACGGACACCTGTAGCCCACGTTATGGGTGAAAAGGTGAAAACATGCCAGAACGGGTCTGGGTCTGGTCCAACCCAATCGGTCCGACCCAGCCTGACCTGATCCGTGGGTCTGACCCAGTCCATGAGTCTGACCTGGTCCGAGGCGGCGGCCCAACTCGAGTGGGAGGCCCAGCCTGAGGTGTCGGCCCGAGCTAAGTCAGCGACCTGCCACGAGAGGGCATCCCACCCTGAGGGGGCAGCCCAGCGGCCCGCGTGGCATGGCTGGCGGCCCCCGTGGCCTGCTGGCAGCCCGCATGGTCAGCCGGCAACCCATGTGTCCTGGCCGGCCATTGGCTGGCGGCGCCCTGCGAGTCCCGACCTAGCCACGTCCAGGGGAGACGCACGCCCCTGGAATCCTGAATGGTTGAACTATTTGGTTGGATCCAAACCGGTTCCAGGTGGTGCTGATCCAGGTCACGTGGGACCCATGGGAGTCCGGCTTCTCCCGGCAGGCCGAGCGGCCAGCCGCTCCACACCTCCGGCAGCCGGCCCACTGTAGGGTGCTACTGCCCATCCGCAGCGACCCACCCTGGCTGCGTCTCTACAACAACGTGTGGGGCAATGGCGTTGCGCCCCTCCGTCGCAGCCCACCCTGGCTGCGAATTTCATCCTCTACATGGCGCGCCGGCGCTGTGCCCCTCCACCATGGCCCAGCCTGGCCACAGCCCCCTTCTCCTCCATGCGGCACGGTGGTGTCGCACTCTTTCGGCGACCCGACGGCCTTGCGTCGTTGGTTTCTTCATCGTCGGTCTATCACAAGCCGCCATTGCTCCGCCGCGGTCAGTCGGTCGCAGTCTGCTCCTCCGGCGGTATTGTTGCGCCACCACCATTGTCATCAAGAGATGAAAAATCAAGGGGGTTCGGGCTGTGTTTGTTCGGCCCGCGCCCTCCATGTTAGGGTGGTAACAATCGGCCTCAAAGAGCACAACTAACGACAATGAACCGAGGGTAAAACTCAAACATAAAACAACCCCTACCTCGGACTCATTGATCATTGACGAAGTCGTGGAAAGGCGGGCGTTGATTCGTCAATATTGGAAAAATAAAAGGATATACGCCATTTTCGGATGAGCGTTAAGAGGTGATGAAGTCGAAGACGACGTTCTTCATGATTGGCTCCTTCTCTTTTGACACAGTTGATGATTGTTCTTCGTTGGAGTGTTCTTTCCTCCTTGTCATTCTATCTCCATGATCTCCTTCTCTCCTCAATTCTCCCTTCCCACAAAATGAAAGATGCCAACCCCAAAATGGAATAATAGATTATCTTATTATTTTAATGGTTGGAATGAATTTAAATGTGAAATTAATTAAGGGTGGATCCACTTAATTAATTATGTTGTGTAGGAACAATTTAATTAAAGGAGTTCATGAAATTTCATGGGTGGTGGATCCATAAATGCAGAGTCCAAGGGTTTCATCATCGGGTGGTCCCCACCACTTTAACAAGAATAGGAGTTAGACCTTGGGTGGGTCCTACCACTACAACCTCTCTAGAGAGGTTAAAGTGTGGTGGCCCTCACCTCTAACCTCCTCTTGGAGGTTTTAACCACCCAAATAAAAATAATCTACACACTTATTTTTCTTCAACTCTTAAAATCTCCAAAAACTAACATTCATTCTCGACCAACTTTCGTTGAGGTGAAAGTCTTCTTAAGAAAATACACGCGCATCAATTTCAATGGTTCCTTCAGATTTCAATTCCGAGTAACGGTTCAAATGTTATAAAATCACGCTCGTACGTTTACTGAACATACCCGAAAAAAACGTCATAAATTGATTCCGGGCACACCGGGTCTCGGAATCAAGCACCATAAATTTTCACCGGCTCACAAAAATCCCATGTATTTAAAAACAATTCCATGGAATTTTGGGTTCCTTACAATGAATGTGATATAAAGACCCCATAAACCCTCCATTAATAGTTCCTAGAGTGGTCACTCGCACTAAGGGTAGAGATCTCCCAAAAAACGGAAATCATTAAAGTATTTTAGAAAAATAGGATTAGGATACAGGACATTAAAATCCCAAACAAAACCAATGATTTATATAGAGGAAAACTAAAATCCAACCCATGCACGATTTGAACATTAACCGTGAAAAATGTACAACTAAAGAACAAAATAAAGTACCAAAGGAAAGATACAAAAAAGCATCATGGAAACTATCCCAACTCTTGAGCTAGTAAGGTACAATATGATCCTTGAAGTCCTCCTAGAAACCTGAAAGAAGTTTTACAAACATAGGGTGAGTATGAAGGTATACCTAGTAGGGAAACTAAATCCCCATGTTCACAAGTGAGGGAACATAATAATGCCCCTATGAGAAAATAGTAGAACCTCAGAAAACCTATCAAGGAGTTATAGCCAACCCATCCTCACCAAGGCACAACCTCCAAATAACACAAGTTATGTAAAGTAGTAGTATAAGCCCATCTACATATGGTTACCCTGCACTACATTCCCACTGGTTTACTACTCATTCATGACGGCTAACATATTGACACTAACACACTTACAAAATGTAGTCTCATTACCATAACCTTCCCACATGCACCTAGGCCTCAAACCACAAAAAAACCTACCCACAAAAGCCTGGGACCCTACCACACTACACATCATGCCAATAGATACCTGGGTCTCATCCAGAAGGCACATGGAAAAACAATCATATCCCACAAACACCTAGCCCCCTCATCAACAAAAAAACCTACATGATGGATTTTGGACTATGGTAATTGAAAATCATTACAACTTTTAATGGAAATTCTCCAATGGTAAAAACCTAGAATAGAGGGTGAAGAAGAAATTCAGTAACCATTTATCCATCCTACCACTGGGATGTTGGGAAAGACACCCCCCCCCTCAAATGGGGGTGTTTGAAAAATGATTCTAAACAAGGGTGGGGTGAATATATAAATCACAAAGAACTACAATCTATATATATATAAACAAACACACCTCCCAAACTAAGAGTCATAAAACAAAGAACCATCCCAGTAGAGCCACTTTCGGTGTTACCATATGTGAACAACTACACAAAAAACCACTAACAATGCATAAACCCAACCCCTTTTCAATTAAAAAACATTATATTTATTAATTAATGGGCTCACTTTAAAATATTAAAACACTACCTAGGGGATCTACCAAGCACAACATATGGATCTATTCTTAGAAGGTGATGATACAAATTAACTAAACACACAACAGCCAACACACTTCGTTCATTGGTACTGAAAATATTGAACAAGTGAATAGGGACTAAAGAAGAGAATTTATGTTTTAAACACCCATTCATAAAAACATAGAGAAAAACCAAACTTAATTCCCACTACACACTTCTTTTTTCCTAGACACTAATTCAAAGTCTACTAGTAGTCATTCTTCAATGTTATCCCACTCAAACATCCTCTCCTAACCAAACCCGGAAGCCCCGATGCACAACTACACCACATCTCACACACCTATAAACATGAATTCATGACCCAACCCAATCCTATATCCCCACTTCTCACAAATTTACCATATGCATTCCCACTGCATAACAAGTCCTTAACCACATTGTAGTCCTACTACCCATATTTTCGTAAAAGGCCACAACACAAACAAAGGCTGTCACACAATTTGTACATCCATACATTACACAATATATCAGTATCTCAACAAGAGATTCCAAAAAACCATCCGTACCACACCACACACAAAACCCAAAGAAACTACCATTAACCCATAGCCCCACTGCACACACATACCACACCCTTCTCACAGAACCAACTCCCCTTCCCACCAATGTATCCATAATGGTGCTCACTACTATAACCCCACAAAACCCACGAAAAGTCACAATACCCAATATAACACAACACACAACCACACCTATAAAAACAATATATTCAGGTTTGTAACACAATATTATTAAAGTACACTTTGATAAACATGGGTGATCACAAAAGTGTTTTTATCCCAGGGAATCTGTTTCATTTAACCAAATATATGTGATTAAATAGAATTCAAGTATCATCCATATAACGAAGAATGACAAAAAAATAGAACTTCACCAGTGCACAAGCAAAGGCCACCAAGGACCATTATTTTTTAATTTCATAAAACCACAAAAACCCTAAAAGAAAGAAGATAATATGAAAAAAATGATTAACAAAAAAATATCTTCAATTCCCTACTCGTTGTCTTTTAATCATTACATTCCCCTCATTTATTACTATTATAAAATTGATTCATCCTTTCTCCACAAGTATTATTTGTACACCCACCCTGTATGATACGAAAATAACGATAAGTAGAAGAATCCCTACTTGAATCAATCGGCGACCAAAACTCCTCTTTATGCCAAGACAGAGGATCACACGAGTAGCAAGAATCTCCAAGAAAACTGAGAAGTAGGGGGCTCAGGAATAGGCACATAACTCATGTAGATAAGAAGACATTAGGCACACCAAGAGGGAATAGAAAACAAACTAAAAATGGAATATCTCGGCATTGAAGTGCCAGATACTATATTAAAGGAAGAATGGTTTTAAGAGTCATTATCATGAGATCCTAGTCAAGATCACACAGTTTGAATATCTCAAAGTCTCTATAGTTTTAGGATGTCAATGTTATACTTAATATCCTTTTAAATTCCCTCATAAATTCCCAATAATGGATTTAAACACAGTTTACATCAAATAAGTCCTAAGTGGGGAGAATTGGAAAAACATGGGAAACAATAAATTTTGAAATGGGTGAGATTCCATTTGGTGTGCCCCCATTTTACCAAAACACCATCACAATGCCACTATTTTGGTTCCACAATTTTGGTTCCATTGATTTGGTGCACCACTATTTTACTTCAACCATTACGATGCCACCATTTTGGTGTGCCACCGTTTCGAGGAAACTATTTGGTGAAACTAGACATTGGAAAAAATCCTGGAACAAACCACCAAGACTCTAAAGAATACCACATGCATGAGATTATTCACAAAGGAATGTCCCTAGGAAATCCAGGTAATTACCACACATACCACTCAAATTATTCTATCCCTTGATAATTTAAAAACAATCTCAGAAAAAGATGGGTTCGAAAAACCACACCATAAGTTACCTCTTAAAGACAAACCACCCTGCATTGTTCAAAAACTAGAGTGAATACGCAGAAATCCAAGAACACCTCCTTAAAATCTATCTCCTAAAAAACTATATGAACACTGAGACTCCAGATCCCCAAAAAACAACAATAACACCAAAGGCGACACTATCCAAACATATGGATTGGGGATCTCCTTCCTCTATATAATGATAATTTGCGCTTTGGGCAGCATTGACTCGCCCACATGGGTTTTATCTCATCCATATTAATGTGTCTAAATTAATGATTAGGTATTCCCCTATCCATATGTTGGAAATTCCACACAAAACAAAGAACTAGGGAACACAACATCAAATAATGAACAAGGTCAAGCATTACATCATAAAACAATGCACACAAGTAAAACATAGAAACAAAAATTAGAATTGATCTGGGTACAAGGCACACATCTGTGACTCCCACCCACATGTACTTTCCTCAAGGCCACTATTCCTCTAAAACACACAAACTAAATGAATGGCCCCTCCAAGAAGCACCTTCTCCCCATGATCCTAGATTCTAAATAGTCTCTCAATGAACATTGTGTCATCCTCGATATTTATCTCTACCATTTCATTGACATGAGGCTAATTGGGTAGATACTGATAGAGCTGAGAGACATGGAATACATTGTGGATCATCTCCAACATTGGTGGCAACACTTTATGATATACCACCTCGCCTACTCATCCCAACACCTTGAAAGGTATGATGAACCTGGGAAAAAATTTTCTTCCTCTACCTAACATATGTTGCCCACATCGAGGGGAAAACATCAAGAAAACATGGTCCCTATCCTCTAACATAAAAGGTATCCTCTAATTATTGGCATACGAATTCTGTAGGTCCTATGTTGCCTTCATCCGATCACAGAAAAGCTACACCTTCTCTGTCATACTCTGTGCCATGTCTTAACCAGGAATAAATGCCTCCCCAACTTCTATCCAGCACAAGGGTGAATTACAGAAACTCCCTTATAGTGATTCTAATGGAGCCATACCAATTGTAGAGTGATAGATATTATTGTATGCAAACTATACCAATGGAAAATGTAACACCCAAGAAAAAATAAATTCACTAATGCATGCCCACAACATGTCCTCCAACTTTTGGATGGTCCTCTCCATCTGTCCATCGGTCAGAGGGTGGAAAGAAATGATGATTCTTAACCTATGTTCCAAAGACAAGCTGAAATCCCTTCCATACTCATGACATTAAACGTGTATCCTAATCCAAGATAATGGTTCTTGGAACTCCATGCAGCTGCACAACCTCATGGACACCCCTCCATGATAAGGAATCCACAACACTTGACTCATTAATCACTAAGAAGTGAGAAGATTTTTTCAGCAGATCCACTACTGCCCAAAGAGCACTGCATCCTCCCTGAGTCTATGTAGTCCTGTGAAAAAATACATCTATATGTAATCCCACTTCCACTTAGAAATGTCTATGGGATGTAAAAGACCATTGGGAACATAATGCCCAGCCATGACCTACTGAAACACTAGGAACCTTTCATTAAACTCTTCCACTTCCTGCTTCACCCCAGGCCCCCAAAACTTTTCCCTCAACCCTCAATAAACTTTAGACACTCTTGGATTCACCACTAGTGGTGATATATGGATGACATGGATAATTCCCTCATGAAATTATTTTGGGGAAACAACTTCCCATGGAACAACATTCGATTCTAACTATCATAGGTCCATCCCTCCAAAGCATCATCCAAGATAGTGAAATCACACATTACTTCAGTATCTGAGTCTCCCCACTCAAAATCATCAACCTTCCATACCATAGAAGATTGAAAGGTCATCTAAAAAAGTCATTTGATTCCACCATCCACACTCACATACATATGCGTAGTGGACTACACCTCTGCTGACTCCTAAGAAACTGAATATTCTCATATTACCTCCATCTATGACTTCCTAATTTAGTCATCGCCACTACATTTCCCATTCCAAAGGTATAAGAGATATTAAGGTCATAGTCCAGGAGAATGTTCATCCACCATTACTACTACAAGTTCAGGTCTTTGTGGGAGAAGATATACCTCAGGATCTTGTGATCCATGAAGACCGAAAAGCGCTCCCCGATGAAGTAATGTCACCACAACTTTAGCACAAATATGAGAGTTGCATGCTCCAAATCAAGGTAGGTGTAGTTACATTCATGGGGGAATAACTTCCTAAACTAATAAGAGATCACTCCATACTACATCACTAGAAAAAATCACAGACCTAAGCCAAAGGCGTCAAAGAAGACTACAAATATCACCCCTTCCTTGGGAATCATAATCACCAGAGCACAAACCAACATCCCCTTCAGGTAGCTAAAATCATACTGACACTACTCAATCCAAATGAAGGCTCGGTATTTTCTGGTCAAATCCTTCAACAGAGCCGCAACCTCAATGAATTTGTGTACGAACCTGTGATAATAGCCCACTATACCTAAGAAGATGGGAACATCTACCACATTCTTGGTACTTACCAAGAAACAACCACCTCGACCATTGATGGGTCCATTGTTATCCTTTATTGACACACCACATATTCATGGAAGTGCACCTCTCACATCATGAACATCCACTTGGAAAAATTCCCATAGATCCAGTGGTGCTAGAGGACCTCCAAAATAGTTCGGAGTTTCTCATTGTTCTCCTCGTCAAACCTTTAGTAAATTAGAATAATTTCAATAGGCATGATGACATACCAGTCCAAAAACATGTGGAAGACAGAGTTCATGATCCCCATGAGCATGGATGGTGTATTCATAATAGCGATGGTCATGACCACAATATCGAAGTGCCCACACCTACGCTTGAAAATAGTATTTGATATGTCACACTCCTTCACCCTCAACTGGTGATATCCATACCACAGATCAAACATAGAGAACCAACCTTATCCCCTCAACTGGTTGGAAATATCGTCTATCATCAAAAGGAGGTAACGGTTCTTGACTGATACCTGATTCAGTCTCTGTTAGTCTATGCACTGCCTCATGCCACTGTCATCCTTGTTCATGAAAAATATTAGAGCACCCTGCGGTGAAAAACACGGCCAGATAAAACCCTTTTTGATCAAGTCATCAAACTGAATCAGAAACTCCCATAACTCAGAAGGTTCTATCCGATATAGATCCATCAAAGTCCAATTGGCACAGGGTTTCATGTCTATTATGAACTCCACATCATAGCGATGGGGTAGTTTCAAAAACACCTATAGGATGACATCTAGGAAATATCTAAAAACACCCACAACCTCAACCTTATATATGTCTATTTATACCACTGATAACTCAACTGACAATGAGAGAAGTGGCTACACACACCGACTGCCCACATGATAGCCCCAATCACCAACGAAAACTACATGTTGGGCATCAAAATTTAAGAACATGAATCTTCTCTAGAAGTAGTCTATAACAAAGATTATAGAAAAAAAATAATCGATGCCTAGGATGAAATCCTATGGATTCAATTGTAGTACAAGAAGGTCCCCACTGGACTGATATGCCTCCAACATCGATCTACAACCCCGACAAACATCAAAAAAACATGTTTCACCTCCAAATGTTGTACTCAACCCTAGGGGAACATGAAGACATTCTACATACAGTCCCCTAGAATGGTCTAGAATGGGTGCAACAATGGAGTGTGAGGTACCTGAATATAACAAAGAACAATCCCGAGTGATAAACCGACTAATTGTACATCGAACAACCTCCATCCCCACTTGAAATACTGACGTGGCGGTGTGAAAATTTCCGCTCTTAGCTCCTCTACCCCAATAATATCTACCTCCTCCACAACCATACCATGGTCAAGGTCCCTGAATAGCACCCTATGTATCACTTCTTCCCACACTATCTACCCTAGGTGGAGTAAGATTTCGTAACCCCTACTACTAGAAAGGCTGGATCCGCAACTGCTGCTGCTGAGGTGGGCGTTGAACCTTCCCACCGCCACCAAACAATGCTCAAATTGGGCATCGGTTCCGAATATGTACATGGCCTCCACATATGAAAAACCTCAATCCCAGTCATATTTGGAATGGGAGGGGACTAGGAGATCTGTACTGAAACAACTGATTCCTACTTTCCACAAGCTAAAACCGGGAAGTCCCTACCACCGAAGACCCACTGTTGACCACTTTGTCCATCGACAAACTCAACTAGCCCCCTCTCATAGTACACATCCCTATGAGTGAATCATCTCTACTAATTCATCCTTCTTTTTAACCACTTAGTATTTCAGTAGGGTAAAGGTAGTGACGAAATAATAAAGAGAAGGTTAGACAACATCCCTTAAGCGTCATGCCTATGACTCCTCATCTAGAAATAGAAATGGAGAAAAGAAAAGGAGATCCTTGAACTCAATCCCTTGTTCCCTCACTAACATACTCCCCTCCTAGAGGGGGAATATGTCCTACCTCTTCTCAACCATCATCATCGATGAAGGAAACTCTACCACAAAACTCCTTATCAATGTCATCCAGTGTGACATCGGTCTCCTTTCCCTCCCTAAGGAAAACCATCCACCACTAACACGCCACTCCTCACATCTAGCTCACTGCCAGAATAAACCATTACTCTCTCAGAACATGGATCAAGTTAACGGTTATTGTCAACTCCGGAAGCTATCCCTCCGTCCTTGAGTCAGAAACGTTTCCTTTGTACTTCACCAAGGTTTATTGCTTGAAGGCACGAAGGTTCCTTTTACAAGAGTAATATTCCATTACTCGATCGTCTCTCTAGTGATCTACCAGGTCATTCTATTGGGCCTTAACTGCTCGTACTAGACATGGGTGACGTCTGGGTGCCATAGCTGAAATAGTTTAAACAACAAACACCTAAGCCTGTGTAGTACGAAAATTTTATTTTAAATGCATTTTAACTCTTAATTTAAATTAAATTTCAAAAACACCCATGACACAAAATAACACAAGTTCTTTTGATGCATGTACCTTTCCTAGGTTCTCTATCCTAAAATCAGTGTAGCCTCATATTGTTATTCAGTATGTCTATAGTCTTTACATCAGATCATGGGTTCCCTAATATCCAATGTCATTGCCAATATTAGCTGGAATATTTCTCACACCAAGATTGTCTAACATTGTTTCCCTACCATACCATGTAATCCACATTGTCCCTAAATATAAAGTCCATCTTATCTCTCAACAATCAGCCTTTGATATCATTCAATCATTACCCTCCTTCTTCAAGATGAGGTAGGGGACTGTAAAGTTCCACATCCTTCCTTCTCCACGATGAATGGGATATAATGACCCCCTGATTCCCACCTTTAATAGGCCACGAATTAGAGACTATCACCAATGGTATATAATGTCACACAAAATGGAAGGAATTACCCTCTTTAAGGAAACCAGGATTAGGAGATAAGAAGGAAAAATACCAAACAAAACCAACGATTTATATAATGGAAAATGAAAATAGAACCCATGCATGTTTTAAACTTAAACTGTAGAAAATGTACATCTAATTCACAAAGGAAAGTGCCAAAGGAAAGATACTATACAGCAGGATGTAAACTATAGTGACACCCAAGCTAGTAATGTCCAACATGATCCTCAATGAACTCTTGGAAACTTGAAAACAACTTTACTAATGTAAGGTGAGTATGAAAGTATACCCAATAGGAAAACTAATGCCACTCATTCATATGTGGAGGAACATACTAATGGCCCTATGAGAAAATAGTAGAAACTCAAAGAACATACCATGTATTTCTAACAAGGTCAACCTCACTAATCCACACTAATAAAATAATGAAAATAAGGTAAAGTATTGGTATAAGACTGGTCGCCATTTTGGTACCCTACACCACTTACCCACCGGTTAACTACTCATACATAATGGCTAACATCCTGAGGCTAGAACTCTTCCAAAATGAAGTCTTACTTCCAAAAACATCATGCACACACCTAGGACATAGTCAATATAAAAACCTACCTACAGACACCTGAAGCACAACCAAATTGAACATCTCGCCTATGGACACCCCGACCTCATCTTGAAGACACTTGGCAATACAATCTTATCCTGCAAATACATGGCCCCCTAGTCAACAAAAAACCTTCCCAAATGATCTTGGACTATGGTAATCTGTAATACATTATAGCCCTCCTGAACATGCTTGAGCGGTAAGAACTTGGAGGAGTGTTTGAGGAATAAATTTAGTAACTAGACATACATCCTCCCACAGGGATGTTAGGAATGACAACCTACCACGGGAAATGGGGGTGTTCATCAATTCATTCACAATAACGGTAGAGTGTGTATAGAAATCACAAGGAAATAGAATCTATACATATAAGTAAACCAAAACTAAGCCTAACATATGGGTCCCAAAACAAGCAACAAGACCGTAATAGGAACTTTTTCTACTATCCATATTTACCCAACTACAGAAAAATCCACTACCAATGCATAAAACCAACCCATTTTTCATTTAACCACTTTCCTTTTATTAATTAATGGGTTCAATTTAATTTATTCTACAATTACCTAGGGGAACTATCGTGAAAAACATCGACAACCATTCTTAGAAGGAGAAAAACATGAAAAACTAAACACCTAACAACCAACCCACTTCATTCTTCGTTACTGCCAATATTGAACATGGGAAGAGGGGACAAGGTAGTGAATTTCAATTTTTAACACCCATTCATAAAAACAATGGTGAACAACCAACCTGTTGTCCTACTGCACACCCCTTTTTTTCCTTATACACCGATTCAACCACTACCATCAGTCATTAGTCAATGTTATCTCACTCAAACATCCTCTCAAAACTAATCCCAGCTACCCCACTACACAACAAAGCCACACCCAATAGTAATATTTACATGAAGTCATGAAACAACCCGATCATGATGCCTTTCTACCCAAATATTTCCTAGATGCAGTCCCACTACATAAAAAATCTATAACCACATTTTAGTCTCACTGTCCAACAACATTCGATGGACACAACACAAAAAATCCAAACCCACTGCCTACAAGACCGTTCATTCTAAAATCAATCAGCATCTCAACATAATATTCAAGAACACCACCTGCACCACCCCACACACAAAGACCATAAAAATACCATTAACCCCCAAACCCAATTCACACACATACCACACCCTTCTAATAGAACCAACTCCCCTGCCCACAAATGTACCCATAACGGTGCTCCCAACAGTAGCACCAAACAACCTTCTCAAAGTCAAAAACCCCAACTGATAACAGCACATATACACCCCTAACAAACATGAAAAATATGGTTTCGTACACACTATTCTTTAAGTACACTTTGATAAACAAGGGTGATCACACAATAATTTTCATCCTAGGTAATCCATTTCATTTAACCAAGTATACATGATTAAATAGATTTTATGTTGCATCCATTGAATGAAGAATCACAAAAAAATTATAACATCACTTGTGTGCATGAAAAGGCCACCAATGGCCGTGAATTTTAGAATTCATATAGTCACCACAAGCCAGAAAAAATAAAAGATAGCAGGTAAAAAAATGATCAACATCAAATTATTTTCAATTCCATACCTTAATTTTTTAATCATCACTTTCCCCACATATTTTAATCTTTTATGAAGTTATTAATCCATTATTCACAAGGATTATTATTACACCCACCCCATTTGATACACAAATAAAGAGAATTAGAATAATCCATACATTAAAAAATAGGTGACCAAAACTCCTCTTTGTGCCAAAATAGGGGATCACACGAGCATTATGAATCTCCATGAAAACTGAGCAGAATGAGGATCTACCATAGTAACATGACTTGTCTAGAGAGGAAGGAATTAAGAACCCTAAGAGGGAGCAGAAAACACACTAGGAAGGGATGAGTCCTGCTTTGAAGAGCCAAATCCTATATTAATGGGTTAATGGTTTTAAAAGTCATTAACATGGGATCGTGGTTAAGATCACATGGATTTAAGATCTCAAAGTCCCTAGAGTTTTAGGATGTTAAAGATATAATTAAAATAATTTTACACTCCCAAAAAATTATCCAATCAAGGCTTTAAATTTTTTTTTCTTCAAATAAGTTGTAAGAGGGGTGAACTGGAAAAAATTAGGAAACAATAAATTTGTAAAAGGGTGAGACACCATTTTGTGTTCCACCATTTTGATGTGGCACCATCACGGTTCCACCATTACGGTGCCACTATATTAGTAGCATCATTACGTTTCCACCCATTTGGTGTGCCACTATTTTGGTACCACTGTTTTGGTAAAACCATTTGGTGAAACAAGATTTTTGGAAATCTATGAAAATCAACCACCCCAACTCCCAGTAATATAATAATAACTATATTTTTTCAAAGAGGAATGTGTTGGGGAAATCATGTTCATTATATAAATATATTTTAACTAGTTCTATCTTTGGAAATTATGGTGAATGTAAGATTCATTCTGTTTCATATCAAGACAGCTCATATTTGATAAAAAAATTCCCTACAATCATCAGAGTAACCTAGAATATAGAGTTGGTGATAATGTTTTTCTAATAAATTATAAATTGAAGAAGGATACACACGAAGAATTTAAATATGATCCAAAGGTATATTTTCTATTTATATATTCATGATTTATTATAGATGCTATATTTTCAAATGGAACTTCTACAAAACCCCTCTCATGTTCACAATGTTTTCCATGTATATCATCTAAGAAAGTACATACCTGATCCATCACATTTAAAAATACCATAGTTTGTTCCACTGTAACATGGTATTTATTAGGAGGAAAAACAACTAGAAATATAATATCATATTTATAAAATTTAGAAAAACAAGACTAAACACATGGTGAATGATCTATATTGAAACCACACATTCAATAAAGATTCACAGAAACATTAGGATGTCATGAAATAAAGATATCCTTAATTTATTGTATCAGAGTGAAGAATTATTAGAGTGAAATTAATTTTAAGGGTAGGGTGGTAGAATGTATCACCCCATAAATTTATTAATTTTTGAAATGATATTTAATTTCATAAAAAAATTTATTACATGCAACACCTTCTTTAAACAAACCATGACATCCTATTAAAATATTATTATTTCAATTGACAGTTATGACCTAGATTATGGATGGGTGGTTATGAATATGACTATCTAAATTTTGAAAAATATATTATTTAAATATAGCTAAAATAAATTCATTGGTAATTTATTAATAATAAATGAAAATATAAATCATTTGAATGAAAAATATAAATTTTCTGAAAAATGTGTTTTTATGTACATAATATACATTTATAAAAAATTATAATAAATTATTTATCTTTTTTGAATAATTTAAATGATATATATATATATATATATATTTATTTATTAATTTATATATATCATAGTCTATAAATTTTTTTTAACATTAGATAAATATATTTCTATGCTAGGTATAAAAATAAAAAAGAATTTATGATTAAAGGTGTATTTTTCTCAAAAAAAATATCACGTTTGTCACAATTATTTTAAAATTAATTTCTTCTATATATTGAAATTAATTTATAAAAAATTGATTCAATATTCAAAATCATGAGGATCAAATTTGGTAAATGGGTTCCTTTAATTTTGGCTAAACATGCATGGTAACCACAGTAAAAAATTTCACCTCGGTAAAGGGTAAATCGAGCTAGTCTATGTAAAAAATAATTTATAAGGGCATAGTATTTCACACATATTATTATATTAATTATGGTATGCCCTTATAATCTTATTGTTTAAATTTAATTGTTTAATAGATACTTTTTAATGAAAATTCCCTTTATAATATATATATATGTATATGAAAGTTACAAAATGACACTCTCTAATTTATAAATATATCTTATGTGTCCACATAGGGAAAAAAGAATGTTAGGAATTAATTTAAGTATCTAATTTTATATGTAGTAAGTTATTTTAATGATGGAAATTTATGTACTTTTTTAATAATTTTATAACGACTTTTATAGCATATGCAACACTGATGAAGTATTTCCCCAATTAATAAAAATATATAGTGAATTATTTTAATAATACTAAATGTAACATTATTTGAGTGATTTATGTTTTTACATTAATTATTATATTATTATGACATATAAGTGTTAGTTAAAAGAATTATATTTGAATTCTAACAATTTATTTATGTCTTCTAAATCAAACTAAATTAATTTTATCTAAATTGTAAAGGATCATATATTATGAAACTAATATTTTATTTAATTCCATTAAAATCATAAAAATAATAAAATAGGACAACAGTAATAATATATATTCTAAAAAATTCATTAATTTCTCATTTATAGGTCATTTGGAACCATTTTTCATGTTAATGAATATAATATATTTTAATATTTTATGAAATTTTGTGGGTTCCCCTCCCCGCAATTATAAATGGGAACTTCTCCTTTATCTTCTACATATAATTTTAAGCCTTATAGAATTACCATACTATAAAAATTGATCTTATACACTACCCTATCCACATCCAAGACATTTCATTATTACCAATATACCAACTCTATATCCCTTAATAAATGATCAAAAGGAGTTATTTCAATGAACAGGTAATCACCTTAATCAATCACATCCTATTTATTTGTTATATTACATCCTATAAATATATTATATTTATAATAAAATAATAAAATATGTTTCCTAAATATACATAATTATTATTATTATTATTAAACCTCATTTATTCACCTTCATTCCATCAAATTGGTTGTGACGATATTGCTCATATGTAAGTATAACTTACCTTCTCAACATAGCGGTACAATTCATTTCTCATCACTTTATATCATGGATGGGTATTATTATTGGTTTAGTGTTTATAAATGATAATTTTGAAATAATTAAACTTATGTGATGATAATATAATATCTAACATCATACCTTTCGAACTTTTGAAAAAAGATATCTTTGATTGTTCAAATGTGTGGCGTACCAGATCCACGACGCGATGTGATTCATTTATTATTTAATTTTTTATTTGGATGTAAATATGAGTGTATATAATTAATCTATATGATATATATGATATTATAAGTATTCTTGAAATGTTTTTTAATAGTTACCTTTCATTTAGTCCATCTTTTTAATAATTGAAACAATGTTCTTGTGTGTGTACGACCTACCATCTTTATGAACATGGTAACTAAAATATATATATATTATAAATTATTATAATAATTAATATAAAGAATATATATGATATTTATATTATTAATATAATAATTTAGAAAATTTAATAGTGATAAAAATGCACTGAACAAAACTACTGAATGAAAAAACATATACAAAAAACAATGTAGGTATCACCCAAAATAGTAATTTTAATAAATATGTATTACAAAATTAGTGATAAAAGGTTAAAAGTAAATCATATATGAAATAATATATATTATTTTAGTTCTTTTATATATTTATAAAAAATATATACTAATTATGTAATATTTTCTAACGCATAAGAATAATGTTGTACCTAAGGTAACGTATATTTTTTCTCAATTTTCATTAAATGAGACACATTCCATATTAACAAATTGTTTATTTAGTGTGGTGTAAAAAATATACAATAATTTTATTTATTATTATTTTTATAAAAATTATAGGGATTTAAATATTCATATAAAGTTATTACTTTTAAGGTAAATATGATTTAAAATTTAAAAAAGTGGTAAGTGTTTTTGTTACAATCCATTTTTTATGAAGATTATTTATGATTAAGTTTATGAAAATTAAATAATATGATATAACTTTAAAGAATCATATTTATTTTCATAAAGTATGGTTATTTCTTGTAAATAAATGTTTTCCTTTTGATTTTCCTTCCTTATGATCTCATGAAACATGGAATGTATTTTTAAGGAAAATCGACATCATTTCTCTTTTCAATCAAAAACCCTTTTTATTCTGTGTCAATATTATTTAAAAATTCAATAAAAAATTATTTTTATAATCTCCAATTATTTTTTAATTTCATTTAAAACAATTTTTTTTAAAAAAATGGTTCAAAATGGCTCTTTTTTCATCTTTGGAATTCGGTATTTTTTATTTTTATAACTAAATTGTAAATGAGGTTTTTTCTTTTTACATATATGATATGAAGGAAATTTCCCACTATAATTACTAATAATTGATTTGAATATTACATTACATTTTTTCAATGTAATTTTAAATGAAATTCAATCCATTTATATTATTGAATATTTTTGTTTTTAATTAATTCATTTCGAAATGCGAAGGTTAAATTCTTAAAGAGTTTTTCAATTAACATTAAATGGTATGTATATTAATGATATAAAACAACCATTGATTTTATGTACGATTTACTTGATATATTTTCCAAATATACCTCCCATATTCTTTAACTAGATTCATTTAGTTTTTATAGTGTTTTTATGAAACCTGTTCGTTTTAAATTGGTAGTGATGTAATGAAATGATGATGTTTTTATGATACATGACATTTTCCATGGGTTATGATATTATGAAATGTTTGTGAGACCAATTTCTATTCCTAGGTTTTGATATGATGAATGTTTTTTTATCATATGAAACACATTTGATTGTTTTCTATTTTCTCGTGGATGGTATCTATATCTCCCTCAAATACATTAGGAAATGATATATATCTGGTTAGGTAAATAGGAATAGAATTTTGGGGTAACCTGGTTCAATAAGGTACTTTATCCTCTATGATACTCTTCGGAGTGAACTTTAACTACTATAATTGTTTAAGTATTGAATCCAATCCACCATGATAGTCTTCTAAATCCGATTTGACTACTATGGAAATGATTTTCTATACTTTTGTGGATGCCACAATTCCAAGTTTGATTCCAATGTTATTATTCTATGTCTTATGATAATATATTCCTTTTTTATTAATGTCTTATAAACTACGATTAATTTATTCTGTGACTCATTATTTTGATTTATGATATGTAGGGTATGATTTTCACATGTTATTCTCATGTTCTCGTACCCTTATTTTAATATTATCCTAATTTTATCCTTAATATCTAAATCTTTTACCCTTACTGGGCATATGAGCATACCCATTCATATTTTCCCTTCCCATGGTTATTATGAATCATATTTATAAGAAGGGTTTTAGTTATAATGAACATATTATGAGTTGATGTGCATATTTTATAAACTAGTTAATTATTTGGAATGTTTTAATGGGAACTAAACCGATAAGATTTTGGAAAGGATTTTTATGTTATGTATTTAATTTTAATCTATGGATTTATGATATCTATTTATTAAATGGGTGGGTCTCTATATGCGAGGATTGAGAAAGAGTGTTGGAGGAGGATTTATTGAATGACCACAATGGATTGAGGATAATTTTTACCAACATTTTTCATGGATCATTCCAAAGATAAAAATACAGACTCATTCTTTAACAATGATTGATCATGACTAGTGTAGTGTTTTTTCTTTTATTTATTTGACTATTTCATTATAAGAAATGAACACCAATCAGGTTGACCAATAGTTGGATTTTTGGGTCGATCGTGTTATGGATGCTGGTATATTTACTAAGGACTTGGAGAAATTGTAAATTATTGTTTTTGTTCAATTAATTAAACCTTATAATAGAAATAATTTTAGGAAAATTAGATAAATGGTTGCGGATCATTCCTTATTTTGGTTTTTGGTTTTCCTCCCCTCATTATAGGCATATTCATTATTGTTATTTATTTTCCAGTAATTTTACATGCACCTGGTGGATGATTTTGGTTTGTATGACCAATGGAATAAATAATTTTCACCATTGTTATGGGTTCATGGTTAGGGGAGATATCATGGTGTGTGGTGATATTGATGTGTAGGGATCAAATCAGGAGTTTTTGTTTCCTTGTTTGGCATGTGGAGATGACATGATTAGGTGATGGAAGATTTCTAGGCTGATCGAAGGCTGAATTCCAATGATTGGAGACATTGAGGGATGGATGTAACCAGAACCATGATCTTTGATGCAATTTATGGATGGATTGGAAATAGTGGTGGTGGAAATAGAAGACACGTAAATGAACCACAATATTCTAGAAAATCCCATATTATAATTCACGTACCCCCAATAACACACAACATGTTGGATCTATGGCTATATATATAGGGATATAAATGAGAATAAAAATCACAAACCATATGACATGTGTCACAAACGAGGTGGTCTAATCCTAGTGGCCAAAAATATACTCTGGGTGTACATGAGCATGGATATGACCAAACACATGGACATGGGTATAGTACATAGGAATGTATTGGTACTAATACGTGAACATTAACAAATTCATGAACATTAATACATGGGCAGGACCAGTTGTACATAACAACAATTAGGTTTAAATGAGCATGGGAAGTGGAAGTAGGGGGTAGACATAATAAATTATATGATTATAGTTACTCTTCATCTATCCTAAATAAACATTGGGTACTTCGATTGACAAAGCTATGATACTTTTGTTTACTTAGTATATGATAGTTTTAGTTGAGTGTGCCCACTTGTTCCATCACTATGACGGTAAAATGTGGAATTATTCACATGGAATAAGATTTTTATTCCCTCTATGGGTTCTATTCAGATAGAGATTTTGATATAACCCTATGTGTCATGTGGTGGGATTCTCTGTCATATCTTTCCCTTGTGGGGTTCATTGTACTAGAAAGACCTTCATTCATAGGGATTTTATCCCATATAAAAAATATTTTTCTAGTATGTTTGGTGGAATCCCCCATTAGTCTTGGCTATGATCCCCTATCAGTAAAACACAATCTTCAGAAACAAATTTATTACATCTTTGTGAAATATCTCAGATGAGTCTCACTGAAGAAATCATGGGTCGTGGAGTAAGCCCTCCTAAGAGAGTGTTACATTTAAGCCTCATGAATAATAATGTGAAATGATGTATTGGATGGGACTTATTGAGATCGTTTGTCTGTTATGAATATATTTGAGTTTATTTTTTGTTGTAATTATTCCTCATTTCTTGATTGACATTCCTATTTACTAAAGAGTTTACTAATCTTGATGATTTATGTTTATTGATTTCAGGGTTTCCTTTTGGTTATTATTATAATCAGCACTACATGGGATATAAAAACATGTTTCATGTCATATTTAGATGATATTATATTTTATGCTATCTATGGAAGACCTAGATTAGGCATATCACGGGTTTTTTATGAGAGAAAAAGTTTATTACTAGTGTTTCATTTGAACGTAGTCCCATCCTTCAAAGTATGTTTTAATATTTTTTAATTTTAAGTGGTGTAGTATTTGTACCATTTAATTATTTTAGTTATTTGTTCAAGAAATTTTTTTGGGATATAGATATATAAAAACATTGGTATTAGTTGTAATGTTTTTATTTCGACATTGTATAGGCTCAATGCTTTGTTTTTTCCTATAGTTACAAGGATAATTCATCCAATGTATAGGATATTACTACTTAGTGCTGTTTTCCATCCCCGACCAATTGAAAGTGGTGTTATGGTGGTTACACTTAGCATACCTTTGATTAGGAAGCCCCAAGTGGGTTTGGCCCTAACAAAGTTGTTTCATATTTCAATTCTTCCTTGGTACTGTAGTTAGGTTTTTTTCCAGATTTGATATTGATTTAGGGAATTATGGAAATAGTTTTTATGTGTTTTGTGTAGTTATTTTAGGCATGGTACACCCATGTTGGTTAGTAATCCAATATATCCAACCATTAGAACTCTGATATCCTACTTGTTAACTCATTATATATATTCAATGGTAACAGGGAAAACAATGGAACATGGGTCATATAGTAATGAGTTTTTACTTTATGTCCTCCTCGAGTTAGTTCCCCATATATACTCAAAGAAAATGGTAATGTTTTTTTATTTTTAGGATACCTATGTGAGGATAACCATATATTAAAGTATAGTTTTATCATTATGATGATCCACTATGTGATAAGGCATCATAACAGGGGCACATATACATGGTGTTACATACAAGGGATTTTTCATTTTCTCCACCAACCATTGAATAGAAGATTATCCCATCAGTACTGTATGAGGATGTGTGTAGGCTGAAAAAACTCCACGAGTTTCAGAAGATCAACTTCCCATGGTCTGGTGTGATCTAGACCCATAGAAGTTTCAAATTATATTAATGTTCTTTCATGAGTTTTATACCTTTTGAGGACACCCACTGATTAGAAGGTTGTCCTATTAGTGAGTATTCATTAGGTTTCCATTGAGTTATAGTGGAGTCTAGTAACTTAATTACATGAGGATATGAATTTATCATGATCATATTTTTAGTTCCTCCTAATGGATGTGTTTACAAAATCCACATTGATATAATTATGCATACAAGAGATTCTACCAATATTATCAGGTAGTGTGATCATGGAAGAGAACTTGGTGAGGTGCACTAAACTCCCATGAAATCCTCTGGATATGGTTTTTTATCCTTTAATTATAAAATTTACCCTAAATTGGGCATTGTAATTAAATATCAATGTTAGGGTGAGAAATATTTACATTCACACCAATGCTTGAGTGCTTGAATAGGATTTGGTAGTACAGAGATTATAGGAAGAAAAGACGTCGCTAATAATTGTGTGCAGTGGTCACCCAAGTGTTCGAAACATAGGACAAGGTAACCAATGATAGACATAGGGATTAATGTGCATGAGAATCTTTAGAAGATGATCCCAATTTTGAGGATCAGAATTTTCAGGCCACCTAGACAGATTATTTTATCCTAGGAGAAGGTGGTGCTTCTCTTGCATTGGTTTGGGGAAATTATGCTTGAGATTGTATGATAAACCACATAGATGATATGGTAATGATAAATAGGTTGCCTAGGAATAGATATATGAATTATTAAAGAAGACCATATAGAAAAATATATGATAGAAGTGCAGGTAGTGAAATTAGATGTATAAATATGTTTGACCTATTTCCACCACCACCCCCATTTGATCAATGAGAGGAATAGAGAGATGGAGTTTAAGGATGGGAAAAAATGAAAGTGGTGGAGGCCAACAACCCGATGGATTTCAGGATTATTAGAGGTAGGATATGCATCTTCACTACATTATATTTAGTTTTCATAGAAACAATCGTGATGCACTCTCTTCATGATACTTATCTAGTTCAATACATATAGATTCCGGATAAGCCATTATATCAACCCTTGTATTAGGAGACGCCTACAGGAGGTGAATTAGAAATTGCACAATAATTTTGATAGTTTGACCCAACTCTTCATGATGAGAAATTATTATGGGATATTCATGTAGCAGTTATAGGGCCTTCTAAATTCATCTTAGTTATAGACTAAATATTCGTAGTTCACACCTAGATTGACTATTTTAGGAGGTGGATGATGTATATTTGTTTTTCTGGTATGAGGTTTTCTTTTGTTGGTGTGAATAAAAAAAAGGAGTAAGAATACATCAAAAATAAGAGGATACAATCGATTACACATCTGTCGGATAGTATTTTCCTTGTATAAATGGTTGATGATGTATTTTGGTTTCTTATAGTGGTGGTGGATAATGGGGATGTCTTTCCAGAATCCATTTCGGTATTTTGTCCCTAACGATATATATAATTTTACATTTAATTGCACCCATGCATAGCCTCGATATCTACACCACAATATTATATTTCTCTCATACAGATTTTTGATATTAGTATTCTATTGGATGAAATGTAGAGGAATGGAATTTCAAACCTAGTGTGTCACCCTGGATAGCCCAGTATTGTTAAACAAGAATACATATCAGAGCATCAAGCTATGTGTGGATTATCGGCACCTGAACCATGTGACTATAAGAAATCCAAATCCACCATCGAGTATTGATGAATACATTGATATATTGATAGGGGTGAGGTAGTTATCCAAGATAGACCTCATATTAAGCTATCATGATCTTTGAGTATAAGAAAAAGATATAGAAACCATGACATTTTGATGTTTCTACCGTCATTATGAGTACTGGTTAAAACCTTTTGTCCTAATGAACACTCACGTAGTGTTCATGGGACTCATGAATCTTGTCATGACCCGAACCTACCCAGGCTCGGGCTGCAAGTACCCCAAGCCTGCCTCCATAGGCCAGGGGCTAGCGACAAGTGCCGAAGGCTAAACAAATCGTGGAGGTCTTTGCCTATGTACCTGTACACACACACATGTATCCCACTCAATGAAGTAGTTTAGAGTAAAAGGGAAAGTAAAGTACCAACTACTATAAACAATCTCAAAAAGTGCATTGACCTCTAAACAGTACAAAGCAAGTGCTGAAGGTAAAATGAAAAGAAAAGGTAAAAACATACGCCCAACCATAAAAGTGCCACAACCTAGAAACAGGTAAAAAAAGTAAATAGCTGGGAGAGTCCCACACCTGGAACCTAACTACGAACACTGCACATGGTCCAAGATACCGAACTCCTAAGCTCCATTAAAGTCATGATCCACCAGTTTGTCCTCTTCAAGGGCACACCAAGTGCGGGAAAAGCCCAAGCAGGGGTAAGTATAAAAATACTCATTATGATGCCCTAAAAGCTCGAGGAAGCAACAAAGGAGGTACTGAAGAGGTGAGTAGTAGATCAAATCGGGAAAAGTAAATGAGTACCACAAAGAGTGATGTATAGAGTACAATAAAGTAATATCTCAACCCAACAAGTGGAAGGAAGAACACTCATCCAAAAACAAGGAGCAGGAAATGGTGAGATGATGAAATTCTCATCGAGTCTTCACTAATTATAGTATAAGAGTAGACTCATCCAGCCACAAGAAGCTAGACACAGAAAGCACGTGACATAACCCATGTGTCTTCGCCTCTCTTAGAAGGACAGTAACCAAAACCCAAGGAGTGGGTACTGGAACGAGGTATACACATATATATAATCTGCCAAGAAACCTGAACAAGATCGTTAGGGGATCTCTATCCCGTAACTCATCCCAAGAAAGTGAGTATCCAGCAGTCCTAGAAGTAAACACCATCTATGCCCAGCATACTGCATGTATGCCCCGAACTACATGCTGAGGGGATCAAATCACCTCACCATGACATTAACCGCTTTGGATGGCACTGACTTGCCTGCATGGTTTTAGGTCGCATCATAAGGACTCATCTTGGTTGGGAGAGCACCCCTCGTTCTTGAGAGTTCTGGGGAAAGTCAAACCACACCGTGTCACTATCCAAGAGTCGAGAGGTCTCCTCAAAGTCAATGTTGTCACAACACTGACCTGTACAACCAAGGGTCCCACTCCGATAGTCATGGAAAAAATCCACATATTAGCCTAGTAGAAAGGAATGAGTCTGAAAGAGTCATTGGGAAACCCACTGCCTAGCCCCACTGGAGGGTAAACCCTAAGAGGTCATCGGGTAACCCACTTCCAAGTCCCCGCTGGAGGGTAAACCCTAAGAGGTCATCGGTTAACCCACTGAGGAGTCTCTGCTGGATGATAAACCCTAAGAGGTCCTCAGGTAACCCACTGCCTAGTCTCTACTGGAGGGTAAACCCCAAGATGTCTTCGAGTAACCCACATCACAATCTCTGATAGAGGGTAAACCCTAAGAGTTAATCAGGTAACCCTCTTCCGAGTCTCAACTGGATGGTAAATCATAAGAAATCAATGAGAAACCCACTACCTAGACCCGCTGGAGGGTAAACCCAAAGAAGATGATGAGAAACCCATTGCCCAGCCCTTCTAGAGGGTAAAATCAATATTGCTCTGGTCATCCCTACTGGATGGTACAACACTAGCCAACTGAACACAGAGTCAGTATCGTACAACCACCCAACCTCAGAACAATTCACCTAGTATAGGTTCAACGCCAGTGTAGTGTGGGTCATGCCGATACCTGGAGCTTTTCCTAGGGAACACATCATGGTAGATCATGGAAGGAGGATGGGATCTCGATACTCGGCTATGGAATCTACGCCCAGGCTCACTGGGGCTCCGTACCCTACTATGAACAACCTCCTATATAGAGGATCGGTGCCCGAGTAAAGTATTGGTCACACCAAATACACAATAACCCTACCAGGGAACACGAAGGGACGTGATTCTGAAAACCCACAAGTCTAAAGGAACATGGGAACCTAAATAACTCCACTAATCAAATAGTTGAGAATAGAACCAGTGGAAACCACTGAACCCTTCTGGTCTAAACCGTCATGAACAGAGGTACCCTCTACGTCGCAAGAGATCAAAGGTATGTAAAGAAGAATGTGGAACGCACAAGGGTCCCACACGACGTGTGTCCCTATCTCATATCCAAACCATGAACACAAACATTCCAAAGTATAACTATAAAATTTACCTCCCAGCATTCTCATATACTACCATAGTATATCACATCTCTAACCCAAAGGCTATTGAATGCATGGCACCCATTGTCAACGCGAAGTTATAAAATGTAATTTCACCAACATGCTTCCTCCATGGCCCTAGAACAGCAGGCCAAACTGCTTTAATCACTAACTTCACTCTCATAGGAGTGAACACGATCACACGCCCAGGGTTCCCTACTAACACCGTAGGAAGAACCACCACTGGTACCCCTTTCATGCTTCCACATTTAATGAGATCTCGGATGAGACTCTACACATCCAAACGGATCGAACAATTGTAATCCTCGTGGAATAACATGCGAAATTGACTATTTAATCTCCTCAGACGGATATCCAAAGGAAAAGTCTCCCACTCCACTTTACACCCGAACAGCGTCCCGTGATCCCAAGCCTCAGCCACGAAAATAGTCGGGCGCATTGCACCATTTCGATCCCCTCGGGAAAACACATTGAATTGACTACTCACTTGAGTGGAACAGATATTCAGAGATAACGATGCATCTCTCCATTACACACATGGGCGGTGCTACATAGGACCCACATCCCGGTCCCGAAGCGCAACGATCAGATAGCACTATTGTGATCCTCTCGAAAAAGTACACAATGTTGACTATCCATTTATCTAAAATAGACACCTGGTGATAAAGATGAAAATCACCGCCAACTCCCAAAACGGCCCTCCTATGGCCCACACCATTGTGAAAAATTTATGCGGGAAGATTTCGCCATTACAATTCCCTAAGAAAAACACCCAGAATCGACTGCTCGTACACCCCTAATAGGTGTCCGATGAAAAAGTTGTTAAAAGCTGCATACAGCTCGAAAGACGGGTTGTGGCGCCCTTTCCTCAACTCTGGTTTCAAATCTCGAAACCTCACTAGAAATATCCACCTCGTCGCTAGGATTGAAACACCGCTAACGTCACATAAAACGAACGTCTGATGTTTTTGTGCCATCCAAAACAAGAACCTCAGAAAAAGTGCTAAACAACTTAACGTACGTGTTTCTCCACTGAACCCCTCATCTCGGGGATTAAAAATCCTCGAGAGATCTCAAAATACTTTTCTAGATTCATAGAACGTTTCGCCACTGATGGCATGCGAATCTGATTTAAGGTTAGCAAATTAGGAGTGTATTAGTGTTGATGGACCGAAACGGGGTGGGTCGAGCCAGTTCGGTCGACCCACCCACTCCCTGAACCGGCTCGTGGTTCACCGCCCGGGCCAGCCGCTTCAACTCCCAGACCAGCTCGGCCGGTCCGGCTCCTCCAACATGGACCAACACTTTGCGTGTCCTCTCCGCGCCCCAGGGTCACGCGATGACCCCTGTTACCGCGTCGTACCGGCCAGCTGCTGGCCTCTCTCCAGTGACGCCGCCTGAGGAGGCCTCCCCGCCAGCCGTGCCTAAGGAGATTCCCACGCCACCCTAGACCAAGACGCCCCTCCTGCCTGAGTTTTCTGTCGTCCACCACTCCGAGCTGCGGCCTGAGACACTGGATCTGCCGCCAAAACTGGCTGAATCCACCAGAAAACACCCAACACCCCCCTAAACTTCGTCGAACACCTTCGGACGCCTCGGGACTTGGAATTTCAATCTGGGAAATTCATCGAAAAGATAAGAACATTTACTACGCAACAATATAATTCTCTCGACTAAATAATAGCCATTATATGACATAAATCAGGATCAAATATGGTGAGGAAACATAATAAGAAACAAAATGAAGCCTACCTTAATAGGTGTAGCCTGAAGATTCGTTGTTGATCCACCACAGTCGGATCCACAAATGCCTTGTAGAGGAGGTCTTGAGGAGAGGGGATGCTTATTTTTTGAGATCTTTTTCTGCCAGGTAACAAAGTGGAAATAAGGGAGAGGGGTGGGTTTTCATATGTAGAAAATTTAATTCAAAAGTTTAATTAATTTAAACACCCCCAAATTGACCCGCACCCGAGACTCTCGACAAGGTCGAGGTTAAGCCGCACCTAGGGTAAACACCACCTCCCTAGTACAATGGCAGTCTCAGAATTTTAATCTGAGGCCCCTTTAAAAAGTTATAAAATTTAAAACCAAAGGCTGCTTAATTGCAAAAATGCCCCTGCTGGCATTTTTCACAGATGGCCCGCGCCCAAGAAAATTATACTCCTCATTGGGTAAATGGAACACTCCGGAATCTACGGTGCCCTTAGTTTTTTCATCCAAAGTACCATTTAGGAGTTAGCCATTTATTTTGCGTGCCCTGTGTGAAAGCACTGAAACTTTAATTCATGCCACACCAGGGCTCGGAATCGCACACCGTCTGGATGCACTGCTCTAGAATAACATTAAGAATATTCCAAAGTATTTTATAGAAAAAAACTCTATAATTACATCTTTCCCTCCTTCATTATTTTCATCCCTAAAAACAAAAACCATGGAACGAATCAGGGTACTAAGCCCACACCTCGCTCTCTCGTACCTAGAAGAACCCTTGAATAGTTCTGCGTCACTACTCATAAACCAAAGGACTGATCCGCTCATGTGGGGTCTTCCCTTGTTGAGGGCGTGCATAGGAGCATGCACACTTCCTTTCAGGTGTGTCACGTGGGTTACATCGTGCACCCACTCCAAACTTTGGGATTTGGGCAAGGCGGTATAAAACATCGCCATCCCTTCACACAGTCTCAATTGGCCTGAAGGCCCTTGGGGGTAGCTCACCTCCCCGATCGAACCTGTACATCGCCCGCCATGACTGGAATCACCATTTGGACCTGGGACAAAGCCCAGTGATTCCCTCCTTCAGAATATCCATACGGTGAAACACCCAAGGATATATGGTCACACAAGATTTCACAGTCGATGCCTCACAACCAAGACTCTCTTACATGCTTGGAAATTGAAGGAGTCAACACCATAGACTAAAGAAAAAGGGTTTCAAAACTTCTTATCTACTAACACCGAGATAAACCGACGCCCCGCGTCTCCATGGCCACACCTCAAGCAAGGAGCAGGGAGAAAACAAGCACTTTACGCACAAATTCTAAAAATTCTACTGTAAAAAGTAGAAGATCTATAGAGCGTACCTCTTATCACATCATTCTATGAAATATCTTAGACATACAAAGCATGTGGCTGCTCGTAGTCCCAACTGTTAACTCTCGATGCTTGACGTGGACCACCTAGTGGTGATGGAAAGACCTCATAAAGTTGTCCCCCACTGCCATGCACCTCTGCTAGAACCACCTCTCTGGCCACTACTCCGATCACGGCGCTGCCTCTGTCATGGTGGTGCACCTACTTCCTGCTTGATATTCTCTGTATGCCTGGTCAGGCTGTCCCGTGCCAAGTGACCTTGCCTGTCGCAAGAATAACATCGGCACTCTCTGGGCTACCCTGGTGACCTCCGACACCATTGTGTTGTACGACCACGGCATGGAGTCGACTAACAGAAGGGTCACCTCAGCTGAGGCCATGAGTTCTCCTGCCACAGTGGTGCACGACTACGTCTCCGAAACTGGCGGTGGGAAGGCTGCATGCATTGAGATTCCATCTGCTGATGCCTGTTAGCTACGGAAGACATATCAACTCTGTCGTGCCTACTCCCACCACCAACCGTAAAGAGTGACAGGAAGATCTCTGTCACCAGCGCCTGATCTAGCACCTCGGTATAAGTGGGTATGCACAAGGGTATGATGATAGCACAAATCTTCCTGCAGACACCCTGCATGAACTTATGCGCTTAGAAGTTGCAATCATGGACCATGTCTGGGTAAAAACGTGCACAATCTGTGAAACTTGTCGCATACTGAGTCACCATTATCCATCCCTACTAAAACTGTAGGAGCCCTTGGATCTGAACAGAGCACACAAAAGAGGGGAAAACTCCTCATGAAACAGCAGCTGAAAGTCATCCCACGAAAGTGACGACTCATCGGGTAATTGAGTCACCATACTCCACCAACGCCCAGCTTCTCTATGGAAAAGCATGGCGGCCAAATAAAACATCAGATCTGTCGGTGTCTATGAAAGACTGAAGAGGTAAAACACTGTCTCGAGTCAAAACTCTTCTGCCTGAGGGTCTGGCTCACCACTGAACCTCGACAGTCTCTGTCACTGTAACTCACGGAATGTGCTCAACCTGCGCTCAAGCTTCATCTACTCTACTGGAGCTTTCTACTGCTCACCAGGTGGGGGTGTTTCTACCATCCCATCTGGATAAAGGGACTCGAATGTTGGGTTCTGGACTGAGGCATCATTTCTAAAAAGGTCGTCGTCATGAACAAAAGCTGGTAACCTAGCTGGATGTCTCTGCGGAGACATCCTAAATATTATCAAGGAGTGATGCAGTTAGATGAGCATATATGTATATAACAATAACAACAATGGGGAGATGAATCAAGAAGGACAGTCAAAGACTCAATCCTATTTGATGCACAAACCAATTCCATGCCACGAGTGTCTAAGCATTCTGAGTCAACAAGAAGGTTATCTGGGTCCTGGTGAATGTATACAACGACCGCCACACTATCATTGGACTCCCTGGCCTGAGAGCCGCTCTCGAGACACGTTGAGACTGTTTCCCTAAATCCAAACCAATTCCTTTTTAGGGATGTCCGAACAAAATACCATGGAACAAACCACCTCTGATACCACTTTGTCACGACCCAACCCTACACAAGCTTGAGCCGCAACTACCCCAAGCCCACCTTCATAGGCCAGGGGCTGGCGATAAGCGCCGATAGCTAAACAACTTGGGGGGGGGGCTTTGCCTAAGTACCTACACACACACACATAGCCCACTCAGTGAAATAGTGTAGATTAAAAGAGAATGTAATTTACCAATTGGTATAAACAACCACAAAGTGCATCAACCTATAAACAGTACAATGTAAGTGCTGAAGGTAAACTGAAACAAAAAGGGGAAAAAACGGGCCAAACCAGAAAAGTGCCACAACCCAGAAATAGGTAAAGAAAAGTAAACAGCTGGGAGAGTCCCACACTTGGATCCCGACTACGACCAATGCACGTGGTCCAAGATCTAGAACTCCTAAGCTACACTTTAGTCAAGATCCACCTGTCTGTCATCTGCAAGGGCACACCAGGTGCGGGCAAAGCCCAAGCAGGGGTGAGTATAAATATACTCAATAGGATTCCCCAAAGCCTCGAGGGAGAAACAAAGAAGGTACTGAAGAGGTGAGCAGTAGATCAAACAGGGAAAATTAAAGGAGTACCACAGAGAGTGAACTATAGAGTACAGTAGAGTAACAAATCAACCCAACAAGAGGGAGAAAGTAAACTCATCCAAACACAAGGAGCTGGAAATGGTGAGAAGATGAAATTAGCATCGAGTCTTTGCTACCTATAGTAGTAGAGTAGACTCGTCCAACCACAAGAATCTAGACATAGAAAGCACCTTGCATACCCCTCATGTCTTTGCCTCTCCTGGAAGGAGAGTAACCAAAATCCAAGGAGTTGGTTTTGGAACAAGGTATACACATATATATGCTCTTCCAAGAAACCCAAACAAGATCATAAGGGGATCTCCAACCCGTATCTCATCCTAAGAAAGTGAGTAGCCAATAGTCCTAGAAGTAAACACTATCGATGCACAGCATCCTGCACGTCTGCCTCGAACTACAAGCCAAGGGGCTCAAATTACCACACCCTGAAATTATCCGCTTTGGGCGGCACTGACTCGCCCGCACGGTTTTAGGTCCCATCACAAGGACACATCTTGGTGGGGAGAGTGACCCTACTTATTGAGTGTTCTGGGGAAATTCAAACCACACCTCGTCACTATCCCACAGTCGAGGGGTCTCCTCAAAGTCAAAGATGTCACAACACTGACCCGTACAACCAAGGATCCAACTCTGATAATCATGGAGAAAATCTACAGACTAGACTAGTAGAAATGACTGATTCCAAAAGAGTCATCTGGAGACCCACTACCCAGCCCCCCGGGAGGGTAAACACTAAGTGGTCATCGGGTAACCCACTACAAAGTCACTGTTGGAGGGTAAACCCTAAGAGGTAATCCGGTAACCCACAGCCCAGTCTCTGCTGGAGGGTAAATCCTAAGAGGTCGTTGGGTAACCCACTGCCCAGTATCTGCTGGAGGGTAAACCCAAACAGGTTATCAGGTAACCCACTACCCAGTATCTATAAGAGGGTAAACCCTAAGAGGTCATCAGGTAACCCATTGCACAATCTGTACTGGAGAGTAAACCCAATGAAGTCAATGACCAACCCACTGCCCAACCCCGCTGGAGGGTAAACCCAAAAACTTCAATGAGCAACCCACTGCCCAACCCTGCTAGAGGGTAAAACCAGAACTTCTCTAGCCATCCCAACTGGATGGTACAACACTGGCCAACAGAACACGGAGTGGGTATCACACAACCACCCAACTTCTGAATAATTCACCTAGTAGAGGTTCAATGCCTGTGTAGTGTGGGTCACACCGATACCTGGAGCTCTATCTAGGGAACACATCATGGTAGACTGTAGAAGGAGGGTATGATCTAGATACTTAACTAGGGAATCTGCTCCCAGGCTCACTGGGGCTCCGTACCCTATTGGGAACAACTTCCTGGGTAGAGGATCGGTGCTCGCGTAAAGTATTGTTCACACCGAATCCACAATAACCCTTCCAGGGAACACGAAGGAATGTGATACTGAAAGCCCACATGGCTAAAGGAACAGAGAAACCCAAAAAACTCTGCCGATCAAACCGTCGAGAACAGAACTAGGTGAAACCACTCAACCCTGCTGGTCTAAACCATCGTGAACAGAGGGACCCTCTACATTGCGAGATATCAAAGGTACGTAAAGAAGAACATGGCACGCAAAATGGGACCACATGACATGTGTCCCTATCTCATATCCAAACCATGAACACAAATGTTCCCGGGTACAACTATAAAATGTACCTCCCAGCATTCTCATATACTCCCAGAGTATATGACATCTCTAGCCTAAAGGTTGTCGAACGCATGGCACCCAAAGTCATTACGAAGGGAAAAAACATAATTTCCCCAAATTGATTCCTCCAAGGCCCTAGCACGGCTGGCCACACCTATTTAAACACTGACTTCAATCTCACATGAGTGAACGTGATCACACACCAAGAGTTCCCTACTAACAACGCAGGAACAACCACCACTGGTACACCTTTCATTATTCCACATTTAATGAGATCTCGAATGAGACTCTGTACTTGAAAACGGATCGCACCGCTGTAATACACGTAGAAGAACACATGATATCAAATATTTACTCACCTTAGATGGATATCTGATGGAAAATTTTCCATCACAGTGTCCCGTGATCCTGAGCCTCGGCCCCAAAAACAGTCGGGAACATCGCACCATTGCGATCCCCTCAGGAAAACACGTCAAATTTACTTCTCACTTGAGTGGAATAGATATCCAGAGAAAAAGATGCATCCTTCAATACCGCACATGGGCGGTGCTACGTGGGACCGACATCCCAGTCCCGAAGCGCTACGAATGGATCACATCGTTGCGATCATTTTGAAAAAGTACCCAAGGTTTACTATCCATTTATCCAAAACAGACACCCGTTGATAAAGATGAAAATCACCGCCAACACCCAAAATGGCCCTCATGGGACCCGCACCATTATGCAGAATTTTAGCAGGAAGATTGCGCCATTGCAATGCCCTTGTAATAACATCCATAATCGACTGCTCTTACGCCCCGAATAGACGTTTGATGAAAAAGTTGCTAAAGGTTGCATACATCTCGAAAGACGGGTCGTGGGGCCCATGAATCAACTCCAGTTTAAACGCCCAAAACCACATTAAAAATCTATTCCTCGTCACCAGGGTTTCAACTCCACTGACTGCACTAAAACCAGACATCAGACATATCTGTGCCATCAAAAACAAGAACCTATGAAAAAGCACTAAACCACTTAACGTACCTATCGCGCCACCAAACCCCTAATCTCGGGAATGAAAAATTTCCCAGAACCTATAAATGCACTCGTCTTTATTCAAGGAATGTGTCACCACTGACGGCACGCGAATCCGATTTACGGTTTGCAAATTAGAAGTGTTTTAGTGTTGATGGAACGAAACGGGGTGGGCCGGGCCGGTTTGGCCGGCCCACCCACTACCCGAACCGGCCCGCGGTTCACCATGCGGGCTGGCCACTTCAACTCCCAGACCAGCTTTGCTGCTCCGGCTCCTCAAACATGGACCACACTTTGCGGGTCTGCTCCGCGCCCCGGGGTCGCGCGGTGACCCCTGTTCCTGCGTCCTACGGGCCGACTGTCGGCCCCTCTCCCGCGACGCCGCCTGAGGAGGCCTCCCCGCCAGCCATGCCTAAGGAGACACCTGCACCGCCCCAGAACGAGCCTCCCCGCCTTCCTGAGTTCTCTATCGTACGCCACTCTGATCTATCGCTGGAACTGACTGAAGCCGCCCGAAAACACAAAACACCCATCAAAACATCGGTGAACAAATGCGGACGCCTCGGGACTCGGAATTTCAATTCGAAAAATGTATCGGAAATATCATAACATATAGTAATCAACTATGGAATTTTTTTGATGAAATAACAGAAATTTGACGCCATAAATCAGGATCAAAGATGGTACAGAAACTTAATACGAAACAAAACGACGCCAACCTCGTTGGGCATAGCCTGATGCTTCGTTATCGATCCGCCGTAGTTGGATCCGCAAAAGCCCTGGAGAAAAGGGCTTCAAAAGAGGGGGGTATTATTTGTTGAGAGATTCTTCCACCATAGATTAAAGGGGAAATGAGGGAGTGTGTGGGTTTTCTCAAGTAGAAAACTTAATTAAAAAGATTAATTAATTTAAACACCCCCAAATTGATCCGCACCCTAGACTCTCGATGGGGTCGAGGTTAAGTCATTCCTAGGGTAAATACCACCTCTAGAGCACAACAGTGGTCTCTGAATTTTAATCTGAGTCCCTGTTCAAAATTTATAAAATTTAACGCTAAAGGCCGCTACATTACAAAAACGCCCCTAGTGGCATTTTTCACAGAAGGCCCGCGCCCGCGAAAATTACACTCCTCATAGGGTAAACGGAATGCTCTGGACTCAACTATGCCCTTGGTTTCCCTATCTGAGCTACTGTTTAGGAGTTATTCCATTTATTTTGCATGCCCAGTGTGAACGTACAGAAAATTTAATTTCGGCAACACCGGGGCTCGGAATCGCACGCCGTCTGAAGGCGCTGCTCCAGAATAACATCAAGAATATTCCAATGTCTTTTATTGAAAAAAACCAGTTTTTTACAAACCTCATCTCCCGAACATTCCTAATGTAGTTTTTGGTGGAATTCATTGATAGTTTCCAAGTGTATTCAATGTATAATGAGGATAATCATATACACTTGAGAATGGTCATGTATATACTCATAGAGAAGATTCTTAAAATGACTCTCTTGAATTTTCATTTTTGAATTTAAGAAATCTTATTTATAGGATATTTCATCTTGGATAATGGTGTAGTAGTGGATCTGATGAATGTTGAGTATTTTTTAGGTTGGCAGCAACCAAAGAGCATGATGGAGTTATGAAACATCCTTGGGATAGCATGATATTTTACAATATTCCTTCATGACTTCTCTTGTGTATCAAAACCTTTTATTTCAAGGACCAATAAGGATCAATCCTTTTTTTGGATGGGGAGGTTTCATACAAATTAATAGGAGTTGGGGAAGGGAACGATGAATGCCCCCATCTTGATATTACCAATGTAGGGTTTCAAGTACATAGTGTTTGGTGATGCCTCATAGACTATACATGGAAGTTTTATAATGAATAGGAATCCAATGATTACATAAGGGTCACAGAAATTGATACTTCTTGAGAAGAACTATATAAATCATGATCTAGAGTTGGCATTGGTTTTCATCCCCCTAAAGATGTGGTTAAACTACCTTTTGTGTTAGAAATTTATCATCTTTTCTAACCAAAATAGTATCATATATCTCTTCTATCACAAGGATCCTAACTAGAGGTAGGGGTTATGGATAGAGTTACTCCAGATTGGTGACTTTAAGATAGTCAATAATCCTATAAAGTGGATCATAGTTGAAGATTATCATTATAGGATATCTTACATGTAGTTGTTGGCCTAGGAATTAGAGCAGTTAGCCACAATATAGTTTTATGTAGTTGATAAGGATGGTGCATCTAATCTATATTAAATGGTTGGTACCCCACCACTTCAATATATTGATAGGGAGGCCCAACATGGAGACACAGACTACGAGATATTTCACATTAAAACATCACTTGGATTTACCCATGAAGGATTTTTTGATGTTTGGGAGAATATTATCTTTTTTAATGGCTGGATGATAGTAACCATTATATTTTGAGAGGATGTTTTGACGGATTTTTATATATCCCCTCAGGTGGTACATCTAGGGGTGTAAAATATATACCAATAACTCCAACATATTTTCAGGTGGCCAGTCATAGAGATGTTTGTAGTAGAGTTTGTATCTTGACGCCTCACATCAACGGAGTTAAATGTTGAACTCCAACGTCCAGTGGGATTAACTCATCCACATATTGTTCTTGAGTGGATTTGTGATGGTATATCTGTGGACCTCATTATAGAGTTTCCCCAAATGTTTGGAGCAAAAAATTCAATCTTGGTTATAGTAGACATACTCACCAATTCATCCCACATCCTTACTATCAATGAGTAGTGATTAGTAGAGATCATGGGATGCCATTATGTGTTGGACATATTTTATCTCAATTTAGTTCCCTAAATGATCATTTTTTTCCATGATTATCCCTTGAAATAAAAATATTGCATGGGATTTTATGGGGGCCTTTAGGAATCAGTTTAATTTAACCATGACATTTAACCCCCAGACTAATAGCTAGATTGAGAATAATATTTCGATTATGGAGGACATGATTCATGACTATGGGTTGGACTATGCCCATTGATGGGAGGGTCACTAACCCATGGTGGACTTTTCATTCAAAAAAATATACATTTACACCATTGGTATGGAACCATTTAATGATTTTTATGGGTAACCATATTGGTCACCACTATTCTGGACTAATCCATGTTAATAAAAAATCGAGATACAATAGATTTTGTGTCATATGAATGAAAAAGTTCAGAAAATCTGGGAGTATATAAGGAAAACATAAAGCTTCAAAAGGTATTATATAGATAGTTGAATTATGCCTTTAGAGTTTTATGAGAGAGGGAATGTGTTCTTGAGGGTCTCAACTCGACATGGGTTGTGATGATTTGGCCACGGTAGTAAGATGATATTAATTACCCTTTTTAAAATACTTTATAAGGTTGGTGAGGTGGTGTGCTATGTGTCCCTATTAATAATGTTGGACCCAGTACATGGTGTCTTCCACATGTCCAAGATGAGGGGGTAGTTGTATAACCCATCGCATTTCATCTACTAGAGTGAATCAGGAATCCTAGATGGTGTTACCTTTGTAGAGCACTTATTGGATATGATGGATCAAAATGTAAAGATCCTTCATGGGTGTGTGATTAACTTTGTTTGTGTCGAGTGTTAGAAAAGTATTCTTTTGGAGATCACTTAGGAGTGGGTGACCAAGATGCATGCTCAATACTCACATATCATTTTGAAGATCTTTTTTTAATTTTAGGGAGAAAATCTCCTAGGATGAAAATATGTAATGAATCTTTTAATAATGTAAAACCATAGAATATATCTAGTGATATTTTCGAGTTCATGTGCTAAGATTACATGGTATATTGAGGCATAATGAGCATGGTATTGATATCATAAAATATTAAATATTTTAAAATCATCTTTGAAATTTGTTCCTAGAATAGTGAAATTTAATCTCAGATAGTTAATTAAATGGGAAATCCAAGACAATCTTGGTGTTTGTAATGTGGGTTTTACCCTATGTGTGACATAAGTTTTTTTAACATTAGGAATTTTGATATATAGTTACTCCTAGAACATATAAAAAAATAAATAAATTTTATTTATTTATTTATTTATTTTTGACACAGTGACCTTTACTCCCCTATATTAATATAACTATATCCAATTCACAATATTATCAACATAAGCTTAAGTATTGATAGATACAATTGGGGGAGTATTTGGGGAAATAATATGATGGATTGAGGATCATTTTCACCAATAGAGTTCAAAAATCACATCAGTTACAATGATATAGATTCTTTCTTCATCTATAATATATCCAACCCATGGTTGGGCATAGTTTTCTGCGATTTATTTCCTTTTTTTATTATCACAATATTAATTCAAATAAATTTAACAAATACATTAATTTGTGGGTTGATCATATTGTGGGTGCAGATTTATTTAGCTGGGATTAGGGAGATTTTTTAATTCTTGTTTTTGTGCTCTTTATTTTCCTTTCTAAGGGAAAATAATTAAGGCCTTCCCCAAAAAATTCAAAGATTCATTCAATTTTTTTGTTTCATGGTTTCCTCCCATAATTATATACACGTTCATCATTGATATTTCTTGACCTATAAATCCACCAATACATAGTGGGTTATTATTGTGTGTTCCTACTTTGGTTTTGTGAATAGTCATAGTGGGGTTGGGTTATCAATTTACGAAGTGATTGAGTTACATGGTGATGGTGATCAATCGTTATCCTGTGGAGGTTTTTCATTTTCTTGATTTTTTAAGGTGAAAGAAAAATGTGATAGGGGCCAATTGACGAGTGGATCAATGTTCAGATTTTAGAGTGAAACTACATAAAGGGTTGTATGACACAAGACCCATAATATATGGCATTATTAATGGCTATATTTCTGGTGGTGGTGGTGGTGTTAATAGAAGATTCATGATGAAACGATGAGATTCTGAAAAATATCAATTTTCATGTTGTGTAAATCAAATAAAAAATTCCTTGTGGGGTACCGAACTTCGGTTCTTAGGTTACGTGTGGAAACAATATAACATTTTATGTGACACCTATCACATCCTATGAAACCCAATTTTAAAATCATGGTGTTTACTCTAGGAGTATATGTTAATATACATGACTAGTCCCATTGTCAAGGGTAGAGTATATGTGTATAGCCCAGTACTCAGACATGATACTCATGCGCGACCATTGGTACAAGTTCCTGACCATCTGTATGATGGAACAACAGAGCATATATGGGAACATGTAGAGGAACATGAGAAAATGCATGTATAGGTATAGATTTAGATATATAAACTGTGTACCCTATATACACATAATGTACTTATTTCATGATAGCTTAGATACCTTCGTTTTCAAAATATTTACCAAGTTCAGTTGAGTTTTTTATTGAACCATCTCTATGAGGTTACAGTATGAAATTATGTCATTATCATAGGTCTATGATCTCATCTATGGGTACTATATGAGTAGAGTAAATGGAATCCCTCCCTGAGGCATGTGGTGGGATCCTATATCATATCCATCCTATGTGGTATTCATGGTATTAGTGTGACCACAATGTACAGGGTGTTGATCCCCTATCGATAATATTTATCCAATTAGGTTGGTGAAATCCCCCATTAATCCTAGGTGTGATCCCCTATCTTGGAATTTTTATCTTAATATAATCTATGAGTAAATATTGGTGAGCCAAAATTATGACATCCTCAATTGATTATTTTTGTTAGTGAAATAATGTATCATGTATCAAACCAACCTAAAAAATAATTACATTGGATCCATGAACAGAGTCATGTGGTTGGAAGTATTGCCTCAGAACTCTGGATTGTAATTATTTGTTATGAGGATATCTGGGTTGATTTTTACATTATTATTATGTATAATATCGTTATGGACATACTAATTTATAGATAAGAAGACTACTCTTGACTCTTTATGTTTAGTGATTTTAGTTTTTCGTAATAGGTTTAGTAATACTCGTCCATACTAGAGAAATGCCCTTAGGTTTTGGGTTGTATGTAGATGACTGGCCATTTGATTGTCTCCTAGGAGGACATAGAGTAGGCGATGCATAATTTGGTCTAGAGAGACTAAGGTTCTTACCAATGTTTAATTTGATAGAAGTTCCCTCCTAAGTAGGTTGGACACCTTCTTAGTTTTTTTTAAGATGTTTATTTGGAAAATTTATCCATTTCAGTATTTTTTTCATACTATGGTTGTGAGAAATATATATATACATGCATTAGTATCAAATCCTTTGTTTACATTTAAGAATTCTAGGGGCTCAATGATGGGTGATTATGTATACATACTTGGCCTAATTCAACCTATATATGGTATATTCCTACTTGTCACTATTCAACTACCCCAGAACTATTGGAGACATGATTGGGGTGGTCACACTCGGCTTTCCACTAGTTAGGTGGGCCTCGAGGGGTTAGGTCATTACATAATACCACAAATATAAATAAATCAATGACATAACATATCAAATGTTCAGTAGATACTCCTCATACAATAAATTGGTTCATAACATTAAATATATATACATGGAGTGGAAATTGAGATGAAATATTTTAATATGATCATTTAGTTGAAGTGATAATTAATCCGTGAATTGATTATGTGTATCAAATGTAAATACACATAAAGAATATTAAATAAAATATAGAAAAAATAAAAGTCATTACAAAAACAATCTTAGAAAAAATAACGAATAAATATAACCTAGTGAAAATATATTGAGATATAAAACACCTAACATCAATAAAAAATTCTATTCAAATACCCATGGATAATGTAATTTGAATTTCCACTGAAAATAATATTAAATATGATGAAATCATGAAATAACATGAAAAAATAGAAGTATATACTTCATATAAATTAAATTTAGTGCATAACACTAAAATATAATTCAGGGAAATTAAATTTTAATTAAATTCATTACATATAGTTCTACATTCCACATATGTTCTTTTCCATCATGAATAAAATACATATGTTCATTATTTACCTTTTAGGAACCCATTTAATTTTTAATATCCCCTTTTATTTTTATTAACACAATGATTTATTTCATTACATAATAAATTAATATCACATCAGATGTTTTAATGATATTCAGTTAATATATTGAAAATGAATTTCATAGTTTGAATATCATTTTAAGGGCACTGATATGCATGGATCGACTGGTTGCATTTTTTCAATGATTTAAGTGCTCAGACATGGATCAAATGATATTTGGACAATTTTGGTTAAGTGAAAACTAAAAAGGGGTGATTGCGTGCTATGTAACAAAATTACATGATGTGAAATTCTATCTCATGGGCTATCCTAGAATGAATCATGACTAGAAAAATTTTAAATATCGTGAAAGAGGGACTCACAACATGAAATAATTTAGTGTCCAAAAAATAAAATAAAGTTTTGAGGTGCCACATGTTATGGTAGAAACTAACCCAGAGACATTACACAACATTGAAGGTGATTTAATTTCATGTAATTCCCCACATGATGTATTTTTTAGAACTTTTCATCCACTCAGGTTTTCAAAAACTCTATGGTTGCAATGCTCTCTCTTGACTCAAGATGGCTCTGAATAACTCCTCATCAACGTTTGGGGATTCATTAATCTAGAATCGATTTTCAACTTTCCTCCTTTGAACTGTATTGGATATAATGTATGATCTACCTATTTTCTTGAGTTTTATTTTATTTTTTCCTACTATTTCTATTTTCCAACTACTGGAACATGATCTATTAGTTTCTAATGAAGTTTTCTTTGTTGTTGGTTGGAACAGTTGTGTCGCGGTGTTCTCAGGTGGATTCCTTTGTTACGGGAGAGGCGATCATTATCTTTTTCCTTGATCTGTTCTCATGTGAAGAATGTAAAAAACTATTTATGGTAGACAATTCATTTCTTCTCTATTTATTTACATGAAATCAAATATTTAGCATGTTTTATCCCCTTCTATTTCGATGGAATTGACCTAATTAAATACATGAACTGGATTAAGGAATGTGTATCGATCATTTAGGGATGTTTCTACATTATACAAAGATAATAGTTTTCCTCTTGATTTTCAAGAAAGTGTGATATATTTTACATTATTGGTTTAGAAAATTTTTATTGATGGAAATTGATAAATAAATTTAAATATGGTATTGCTCATAAATTAAATGCATTAAGATTATAGAGGCATGTTAATGAATATTGTTGTTGTTGTAATTTGATGACAACAAAATTGATGTAGATATGCATGTTTAACTAAATTGGTAGATAAAACTAAATAATTTTTATTCTTGGAAATAAAAGTATTAATTTAATGTAAAATTAATTGGTCAAATAATGGTGAACGATTTTGATAGAATGTTGCTTAGGTTGGATATTGTTGGAATCGGTGAATAATAAATCAGTTAATTCAAGAGGTAATAAAGAACCAGATGTGTGATAAATGTTATTCATTATGCATTCTGAGTTACTCGATTTCATGTAACAACCTAGTGCCTTATGCTTTGGTTCCATTATATCTCGTTTTGTGTGAATGATTAATGTCTTGTTTCAGGTGCAAGTGATTGGTTGCTTATTTATTTCGTGCTAATCATGAGGTGATTTGAGCTTAGAATGGTTGTGCCTTGAGGATTGTTCTCATATGTTGGGCCTAGAGGCCTAGTTTTTGTGGTAGTAATTGATTTCTAGAGTGGCGATATGAATCAGTTTATCCATGTGGTTTTTGTAGAGGGAACCTGTGATAATGGAACCAATTGAAGCTAGGCACACCCCTTAATATTTATATTGGATGTTTGATGAACCTGTTGTTTATTTATCTATTTAACTCTCCCCACTGCTGGATGTAGATAGTGTTTTTCATCCTCCTTACATGATAGGTTATGGTGCACTAGGTATTCTACATGTTTCCATTTTTTTCTTCTTCAGAATGGATAGGTATAAACTCCTACTATAGGTGGAAAAGACTCAATAGGTAGTTAATATACATACTGTGTTGAGCCCCTTGTGTTCGGTAGCTTCAGATGTTTTCTCAGAATACCTAGAATTATGGAATGTGATGATGTTTTTAATAAATGAATAATTTTTTAACCCATGGGATTGGAGATTTTTGTGATTTAATTATGCTGTTGTGTTTATATGAAGTTTTGGACTAGGTTTTCTTATGGTTGGAGAGCATGAAATTTTTTATTGATTCTAATGTATTGAAACATGGAAATTTTTAATGGTTTATTAATTATTATGAATTAATTACCATAAATTTAAACTAATAAAAATGGATAAAGTTACTAAATGTATATCTTTAAATGGTTGTGTGCTTATAGGACATCCAATAATTGTAGTGGAAGCTGGGAGTCCAAGAGACGTTAGATGCAGTTGATTCTAAGACTATGTTATGCCCATAGTGTGGTTGTGATATATATAATGTCATATATATTTTTTTTGTTTCTATATGCTATTCCACACTCTCGGTTAGGGAAATTGACACCCTTGGGATTCTAAGCCCAGGGGGGTGTTTTCCCCAATATCCTGGTGGGAGGATGGATGATTGACATCCCCCTTTGTCCCTACTCTCTTCTCTAGGTAGTGAATTATGATGGTATGAAAAGTGGATAGTTATTCTAGTATATGTGTGCAGAGTGATGTAATGGATTGTGGTTATTTCACACACATTTATTCTGGATATATTTTCATAATGAACACTATAGGTATAACATGTATAGGTTGTGATTTCTTGAGGATCCTTACTCAACGTATAGGATGTTATGGGTTGAGGTATAATATTTGGAATAAGATACACATTTTGTGAGATATGGTGGCTCCTAAAAACATACTGTTTAATTTTGGTTATGTTGACATGGTGGTGTGTTGCACGAGGTTCATGTTTTGGTGATTCTCCAAGGTTTTTATTGAATAGAGTTTTAGGGAGATATGCTCAAGACGTGCGATGTTGGGGAAAAGTGAAAAAATAGTGGGTAAGTAGAAGTAGGGTACCCTTGATATTCAATATTTTATTATATAATCTTGGATGTGATACTTGGTGAGAGTAGCTAAGGTGAGTCTGGGAACATATTATACATATTTATATACTGAGTTAGTTTCACTTCTTTTTTACTGTTCTTTAAATTTATTTCATTAATGTTTCATTAGTGGATACAATGAGAATCCAATTGAGTATACTGTTATACTCACCATATATATGTAAACTATTATTCAGGTTAGTTAGACCAGGTTAGATATAAGGATGGTTACTACTAGCTTAGGGTTTTATAGGAGTTGTTCAGGCCTCATGATCACTGCCATTTTACATTCATTTTTCTAATTATAATGTTCCCATTCAGTAGTAGTAATTCTTGCATGAAATTACATATGTTCACTTGTGTTTCTTTTACTTTGTATTCTAATCAGGAGTTGGTTGGTGCATGTATTATCCATCTCTTTTGCATTTGTTTCTATCAGAGGGTAATGTCGCATATCTGTGTCCTTATTATACCCTCAGTGTTAGTCTCGATCCAAGGGACTACTAGAGGTGGGACTTGAGGTTTCCTATCTCTCTTCCCATATTTCCAGCCTAGGAGAGGTACACTCTGAGGGGAGGTGGTCATGATAGAGTGGTATCGAATGTCTGGTTGAGGGATATGATGATGTTAGGAGTTGGGTAGAGGGGAGGATATATGGGATGGTAGGGAAATAGTGTCAGCTAAATTTAGAATGTGTTGTAATAATGGAAGACCGGCTAATACACTGGTATTAGGCCGACATGTTATCTAATCCATGGACCTTCAAGATTATAGCAACTAATTAGTGAATTGATACTAGTGCCAATGTAGAGACCTAGAAAAAGATGATGCATCATTATTATTTGTGACTATGTGTTAATGGGTAGACCTTAGCATAAGATAACATAAATTGAGTAAAATAAAACAATTAATTAATGTAAACGCCTTCCATATTCTATGTTTTCGAGATCTAACTACTTTTTATTTTTTATTTATGGCTACAGGTCGGCTTCCTCACTATCTTCACATCGAAGATGTTTCATAGGTTCCGCTAGTCAATCAGAACATAGTATAGGATGGTGAAAATGAAACATAGAGGAGGAATATTTGGGAGTTTTAGTGCTAGATTCTGCAGAAGTATGGGGGCTTCATTTCATATATCGTCACATAAGATTGGTTAGAGGAGGATGATACCACTTCAGTTTAATTTGTGATCAGAACGATAACTGGGTATTTTTGGCTATGACGACGATATGTGGGGTAGCAAGGCATTGGTGGTTCTTGTTCCTTGTATATCGTGATGATTCATCAGTCTTGTGAGAGGAGATTCGAGAACAATTCAGATCTGAGTTTCATTTTCTGACTGCAAAGGCAGATAGTTTCCAATGGATCCTTACCCTTTGGTAGGGGATATCTAGTATAAAAGAGTTTGGTATCTTTTTAGGAACCTTATGTGGTATACTTCAGACCTGTTTCTATATGAGGAGGCTAGGTAGAGGCATTTTTAAGTGGATTTACATCTCAAGATCCCCCGCGAGGTCACCATGTTTATGATGAAAACATATCTCAAGGTAATGGGAAGAGTAGAAGACATTGAGAATATGTTATCTATAACCATATCATCATGAGAGGGGATTTTTAATGATTACTCCCAAAGAAGAGTTGTGATCCGGGGTTCCCATTTTCAGGACAAAAGAGCATCCGATCAGTCGAGGTAGACCTAATCTCTCAAAGACTTTTTTCTCTGGGGGTACCAGATCTCAGACTATGCCACTGGATCAGAAACATGTTTTTCTTATGGATTCCATGGTAACCAGAGGCATGAGTTACCAAACATTTTGAGAATAAATTTTGTTCCATGTGTTCCAATTAAGGTTCATCCCATTAGATAGTTCCAGCTGAGGCAGCAACAACATGTTCCAATAGCTTTGGATTAGCAGAGAGAAGATGGGGTTGGCAGAGGATAGCCCCAGAATTCTCCCCATCCTCAAAGATTATTTCACAACAATGTAGGTGGTCATTATCACGGTCAAAGAGGATATGAAGAAGTCTATGGTCATCTTCCTGTATTAGATTTATCATCTCCCAATGAGCCAAATGTTGGTCAATGTGACCATTTCTTGTTTTCTCATTTGGGGAAATCCTTTTTTGATTAAAGAGAGGTTAAATCCTTCCTATTACAAGACCTTTTCCATGCCTTGGTACTTGAGTTATAGAGGCTTCTCGTGCCATTGGAATTGACTACACCCATTGGAGGTCGATCTAACATGGTTTACATTTTTAGAGGATGTGAGATAGTGATGGGGCAGTGATGCTCATGGGGAGATTTACTATGTTTACGAATAAAACCATATGATGTTCCTTAGCATGTATTGGTTTTATTTTGTGAATACTATCATGGATTTCTTCCAGAGACAGGTGGTGTACTTCAATGATGTTGGAAAGACAATAGTGTTTTTTGAGGAGTGAGACCCTTATGTGGGTCAGAGGTGTGTTTCATCTTTCTCATCCTTGATGGATAAGATGTTGTTAATTTCATCACAGGTTCAACAATTGTAATTTCCCTAGGTCATGGAAGTGTACCCTTATAACTTTTCTAGAACAGTTTTTAATGTTACCCCTCGATAAGAGATTGAGTTTCAGATCTATAAATAGTTAGATGTGTATCCTATTTCGATGTATTTGTAAAGGATGGTGGCTTATGAGTTTTGAGAGATGCATATATAGCTCAACGGTCTATTGTGGTGTGGATTCATTTTGAAAAGAATGTCACTATGGGTTCACTAGTATTGTTCATAAATAAGGTTGGCTGTAGTTTTCATTTGTGTGTTGATTATCGTCACTTGAACTAATTACTAGTGAATAACTATTATCATTTTTTCACATATTTATGATTTATTCAATCAACTTAAGGATTAAAGTTGGTTCTCAAAGATTTATTTGTTGTCATGATTTCATCAGATGTGTTTTAAGGATGATTATATCCTGAAGACTACATTATTTGATCACCATGGGCATTGTTATTTACTTGTGATGTTGTTCGGTGTGATGAATGCATGTAACACCCCAAGATTTCATAGTGTGTTATTTCTTTAAAATAATACAATAACTTGCACTACACGCAACACCGAGTTCAAGCACACCATGACTTACCAAACAAGCCGTTCAAAATAGGTTATGAATAGTATTAACTAAATTTTAAACTTTATATAATCCTTATAATTTTAGAATCCATATTATGAGTTTCTTAGACATAATACACGAACAGATTCATTTTCAGTATTGCACTTTTAGCAACTTTTAATAGTGAAACCTTTTTAAATGAAATATTTTAAACTTTTTGACTAAATGGGGACATCAAAAAAAAATTTAAAATGAAACATCCCAAAGCTTCCACGGTACGCTTTCCTTTGAATAATACAGTAGCGTGTGTTGTACGCAACATCGAGTTCTAACACACCACAACCAATCAAACTAGCCGTTATTAATAGTAATACCTACTTTTTGAAATTATATATATTTTATATTTTATAATGGACTTCATTTTTGGATTCAGAATATCTAATTTAGCCTAAGGTGAAATTTTGGTACATTTCGGATAACTTTCATATTTTGATGAATAGTGAAAATTACTAAATGTTAATTAAAAAACAACTTTTTTATTCAAAATAATTAATATTGATAAATTATGAATTTAAGTGGTTTTAAAGTATATTTAGAATATATTTTTACCATTTAATATAATTTTGGTCATTGGACATAATTTTACAATTAAACCGAACATAAACAGGTGTCAATCTTTTGATAGTTATTATCTCTTAAAAACACGCTTTTTGTTTTGACAGCGAGAATTAATTTTAAATTAATTTCTGCCACTTCTGTGTTTTGAATTTATAAAAATGGATTCCATATTTGGAATCAGGATGTTCAAATTGTGTAAATAGGTAACTTTAATTTTTAGACATTTTGAATAATTACTGCGGTAAAAATTTTATTTACCATGGTTAAGGGTAAATCTGGTAAATAAGGGTTAAAAAATAATATTATAATAATAATAAATTACCCTAAAACGTGTCCTAGCATTATTAGTTGATACATGTTCGACCATAGGCATCTTTGGGTCGATTTTGGTACCCCATGGTGCCACTTGTAGGTGATAGGGACACTTTATTTTAATTAAGTTAAAATGAATACAAAAATGACACAAGCATATATCTTTTAGAAAAACAATTTTTACATAGGGTTATATGTGTTGGATTTTAGATTATAAAAATTAATTAGAAAGATAAAAAGATTTCCTACATAGTGATAGTTCATTTAAAATTTTTAGACTTTAAATAATTTAATTTATTTATGACACAGTGATGATGAATTAATTACTATAATAGTGAAAAATTAACATAAATGATATTATAAATACCCAAATAAATATAATATGAAACTTTTAATGAATTAAACTAATTTTCTAGGATACTATGATATATTAGGATTAATTTAATTGACTTTTTTAGAAGTAATCAATCTGTTAGGAGTTTCACAAAAATCAACTATTGAATAGTGTCAAAATTGACATAAAAGAGTTCTTAAAACAAATATTATATTATTAATTGATATTAAATTCCTAAAAATCTAAGGTTCGGCCAAGGGACTTATATCATGATAGGTTCATCATTAATGGACCACTTGGGGGTCTCTTGGATGTATATAGTAAGTTTATTAACCATATTATATAAAAATACAAAGAGACATTGTAAAATTGAAACTAATTAACTTAGAGTTAATACTTAAAGATAAGGTTAATATAAGTACCCAAACCTGTCTAAATTCTATTGGTTGAGTTGTATTAGACCCATACCCACCTTAACATTTAAATAATCAACTTTGGAGCCATTAGAAACCGAATAAGAATTTATTATAAATTAATATTTCTAGCTTTTCCAAGGGTGCCCTTCACCCCTCTTATAAAAGGGCACTCATCCTTCTCATTTTTTCACACCTTCAAAGCCTTATGGTTCGGCCAAACTCTGCCCAAATACTCTCCCAACTTCCCTAACTACAACCTAGAGGCCTTAGTTTGATCAGAAAGCCAACCTAAGGAGCCCTTTTGATCAAATCAAAAGGAAGGAACCGAAGAAGAGGTAATGATTTCACCACCCTTTTTCCAAGTTCCTTCTCCTTCCACTTCTTCTTACTTTATTGTTACCATTCTAAAATAATAACTCCAGTATCATATATATACTGTGATTTTATTATAAATATGGTACAACCATATTCATTATTCTATCCACCCTTTGAATAACATGTCACCATACGTGCGTACGTACGGCTTACCGTCTCCACGTCGTGGTGTAATTGTTATTCAATATATTATTATTTGGATGGGTATAATAATGATGTGTAACTCATTTAAATAATAAATATAACATGTTAGTGATTCTGTATATATGATATACCATTCATTTATATATTATTTTAATATCAAAAGAATGATATTGTCGCTCGTGCGTACGTACGGACTACCGTCTCCACGAACGCGATGAGATTCATTCTCCATCATATCCATTCAATTATAATTATCATTTTCTGATTTAAAAATGATGTTTATGGACTTGATATCATTCTGGATATGAATAATATACAACCTATCCATTACAAACATGTCTTACGTAATAAAACAGATAAAAGAAAATGAGTATGTTAACACCCGAAACAACGATAATACTAAGACATTATTAACAAAGAAAAGTTAAAAGATCATATATGATATGATATTAATATATATGATTCTTGTATAATGTAATAACAATTATTTCAATATTATACAGGAGGATAACCTACCCCAACCAAGTAAAAGTACAAGGTAAGGGATTTTCTTATCTCACTTTCAATTCCGTGAGATTTCCATTGTTCGCCACTAAATTATTGAAAGTGGTGTATTGTGTACTGCCATTTGATATATATTAACATGATTCTCTTTATATTAATTTTATTCTGTAAATCATTTTGTGGTTATTAACTTTTGGCCATACGACTCATTTGATTAACCTGGTAAGGGGTTTTCATCTCACTCTTTATTTCCGTGAGATTCATGCCATATTTCCACTATTATCTTTTGTGTAGTGTATGTACTGCCCATAATTGTATTCTTTGTGTAATACATTTTACCTTATGTGTATTTACATTTTCATTGTATGATACCTCTTTCATGGGTTGTATGTCTCATAAGTTACCAAATTGATAAGGGTTTACTTCACAATCTCTTTAATATCCGAGGTTGTCTTTACGTAAGTATCTACAGGGACATATTTACTATCCATGTCCATATTTCATAAAAGAGTTTTCAAAGGGATTATTTCTAAGGGAGATTTTACTAAAACATCATTTTAAATGTTTTAAATATTTATTCTTCTAAATCATCCTCATTTATGTCCACGTTTTTAAAATGGTTTGTAGGAATTTATTTATATGAAAATGAATGTTTTAAAAGTGTAAATTCCATTCAAAAGTTTCAAAGTGGTATGGGACACTTTGATTCAAAAATGTATTTAAATGCTTTACTTTCTAAATTGTGTAACATTAAAATGTTTTCATGAAAAAGGGATATTTCTCTCAATAATTTTTAAAAAAACATTTTCATCTATGTCAACATCCTTTGATGGATTTTAAGATTATTTGAAGTTGATTTATTATGATTTAAAACTTCCATATTGTAATGAAGTTTTGTGATATGTTTGACTGTAGATGTGTCATTTATATAGAATTCATGGTTTATGAGTAAAGTATTTACATTTTGTATGCTAGTTACAATAAGAATGTTTATGTTATATTTCAACCTTTACTTCATATGAATGTGTTGGACAAGTATGTTCTAGGTTGGGGACTGGTTAAAATAATCCCTCCAGGTTGGGGACTGGTAAAAGTAAGCCCTCCAGGTTAGGGACTGGTAAAAGTAAGCCCTCTGGTTTGGTGTCCGGTTATTAGAGGCACTCCGGGTTGGTGTCCGGTTATTAGAGGCACTCCGGGTTGGGTTCCGGTTACAGTTAGCCCCAAGGTCTTGGGACGAGGCCTTGAAATGAAATTAAAGTTTAGCATTATGCATTCCATCATTATGAAAGTGGTTATTGATTTTTCATGTGATTATTCGATTAGTAGAATTTCCATGTGAATAAGTAAATGGCATTATTTCATTTTAATTTTGCCATACGATGTTGAAGTTCAAGTTTAAAAGGCTTTTGTTTTAGTAATGCATTTCCTTAAATGTTTATGCTTATTTTGAATGTTCCGCTATATTGTTATCCTTACTGGGCATTTGAGCTCACTCCTTTTCTATGTTTTATTTTCCCCCGGATGTGAAGAAGTAAGTTATGAATGACCTGCAGGGATATTATGAGGGGATAATAGTGTGGACTGTGGAGACATTAAGTTGTTGTAGTAGTTTTTCATTTTATGATGTAATGTAAAACTTATGAATATATCTAGTGTTTCCAAGGCTACTAAACCAATCGGTATTTCGAGATTTGATCTTTCTTGTGATCATGCCAATGTTATGTAATAATGCACCGACTCTAGGTAACTGGGGTCGAGGCGTTACAGTTGGTATCAGAGGAAGTTTAGTACAAACCTTGGAAGCTAGATTTATATAAACTCTGATTAGAGCACGTAGACCTAAGATGAATTTTGAGGATTAGTATAGAATAACTTCCTAGAATTTTGGTATTGTAAAGATTTTGTGAGTTTTCCGAGCAATACATCCCTGTCTGGATACGAGCAGGTAGAGGCGGCTCTGGCACAGATGTACCTAGGGGTAAAACCCGAAAACACCGCTTTGAGCTAGACTCGAACGGGAACTGGTGCACGACAACCGGCCTTTCTGCACTCTTGGTTACAACACTCCCGGGGGATATGCTTAGGATAACTCTCATTTTCTTTACAAATCATTATGAAGGGTTTATGAGTATATACTTCCTCAAAGGAGACATTTTTATGATTATGGATTATATCCATAAACTATTTAATTTATGTTATGTGTTTTAAAAGTTTGGGATTAGGTATTGTTATTCATAAACTAATCTAGTGTATGCCAATGTTTAGAAATGGCGCCTTGTAGAAGGAATGAGAACTCTAGCAATGCACATGATACAAAGAGAAAGAAGGATCATATATTTTATGGTCTTAAGCCAGAATTTACAAGAGAAATAGTCTTGCATGTATTATCATCATATGAAGAAATAATATCATGTGTTGATAAGATAAGTAAAGAGTTTACTGAGTCCTATGGCTTTGAAGGGATGCAAGAGAAGAAAAGGGTGGAAGACAGAAAGTTGGATAAAGGGAAGAGGGAAAAGAAGAAGTTTCCCATATGTGGTAACTGTGGAAAGAAACACCCTGGAACTTTCCTGAAAGGAATGAGAGTTTGTTATATGTGTGGAGGAAAAGGGCACAAAGTACGTGACTGCAAGGGTAAGAAAATGGTTTCAAATGTACAATGCTTCATTTGCAAGGAGTTTGGACACTATGCGAACCTATGTCCCAGTCATCAGAATATGCCGCAAATGATGTTATTGGATAATAATCAAGTTATGATACTACCACAGATGAAGAGGAATGATTAGAGTTGTTATGTTGATTATGTCAATTGAGTGTTGTATCAACAATGTACTTGTTATAATAATTATGGAGTATATAAGGATTGTACTGCAGTAGTATTTCATTAAGGACTTGAGATTGTGTGGAACAAAGAAAGGTGACTCAACAACAGGATAAATTTTTGGAAAATATATGGTTGAGAGAATGATAAACCATAATATTGTTCTGATACCGAGTTAGTGATTTTGGAATAATACATGATTGTTTTGGATAAATTATATTGGATATTCCTGACTACCTTGGAACTGATTAATGATTTGTATATTCCATTATTGTTGGGGTTTAAAACATTTTTTTATTGATGAGGTATATCCAGCATTCTATATGGAATAAGGGACCATGAATGTAATCAATAAGGAATATGGTAATTCAGGATGTTTCAGTGTATTAAAAGAATACAAGATGAAGGTATTAATATGCTATTATGTGGTAAAAAGGATCTACATTATGTTTAACTTCCTTATAAATGTTGGACTGTGAGTTTGGTCAGAAATATTTTGGATAAATTCTAGTTTGAGATTAATTTTGGATTGCCATAAAAGGACAACCCGGAGGTCGGGCGGCAACCCGTCGCGTCCGGCAAGGCCGCGAGACTTGAACCCACAACCGTAGGGCGACAAGGGTGTATCACCTACCACTGGCCCAAGAGATGTCCTGGATTAAATAATGTAGTTTTTTTTAAAAGATCTGGTAGATGAATTATAAATTTGTTTATTTTGGAACCCTGTACGAATAGTATAAATAGAATTTTTTTTACGAGTGAAAGATGAGTTTGTGGTAGAAATTTATTAATGGACAAAACTCTAATTATAAAGTAAGTATATCTCCTTATGATCTTATCCAATCTCATAAATAAATTCCTCAACATTAAGAAAAGGAACTTAGAACAAAAATGTTGTCCTAGATGGTACCTTAAATCATCACTAATTTATGGCTTTGGGATTGTTGGCCTTTTCATAGCAATGTTCTGTAACACTCTCCATCAGATAATTGATTGTTAGATTCCTCTTCCATATCCATATTTTCCTACATGGAACCCTAGTATGTGTTATTTTCGGTAATCTTCATACTTTCCACTCTTTATTTTAAATAGAGGCCTCATTAATTCATTTTTCGATGTGAGATTTCAACTAAGATATTTTGAAACGTCAAAAATGTGTTATCCTAACACCCTATGTTTTGTTGAACCGATGGTATTTCAAATCATCATAGATTGATGAGTTTAAGGACCTCAATTTTATACTTGTTTGTGATTGATGACCTCAATCACTACCTATAAATATTTACGTTTTTCCTCCAATTATATGTCTCTAATTTCCACCAATGTTCTCCTAATCGAGATCATAATTTGGTGGTGACCCTTTCATTTCTCATTTCCTCATATTAAGACTAAATTTTAGTAACCCAATTTCCGATGTGGGTTTTCCCACAAAGATATTTTTTATTTTCAACCATTTATTTTCGAAGAACAATTTCAAATTGCGAGGACGCAATTTATTGAAGGAGGGGAGAATGTAACACCCCAAGATTTCATAGTGTGTTATTTCTTTAAAATAATACAATAACTTGCACTACACGCAACACCGAGTTCGAGCACTCCATGACTTACCAAAAAAGCCGTTCAAAAGAGGTTATGAATAGTATTAACTAAATTTTAAACTTTATATAATCCTTATAATTTTAGAATCCATATTATGAGTTTCTTAGACATAATACAAGAACAGATTCATTTTTAGTATTCCACTTTTATCAACTTTAAATAGTGAAACCTTTTTAAATACAATATTTTAAACTTTTTGACTAAATGGGGTCAACAAAAAAAATGAAACATCCCAAGCTTCCACGGTACACTTTCCTTTGAATAATACAGTAGTGTGTGTTGTACGCAACTTCGAGTTCTAACACACCACAACCAATCAAACTAGCCGTTATTAATAGTAATACCTACATTTTGAAATTATATATATTTTATAATGGACTTCATTTTTGGATTCGGAATATCGAATTTCGCCTAAGGAGAAATTTTGGTACATTTCGGATAACTTTCATATTTTGATGAATAGTGAAAATTACTAAATTTTAATTAAAAAACAACTTTTTTAATCAAAATAATTAATAGTGATAAATTATGAATTTAAGTGGTTTTAAAGTATATTTAGAATATATTTTTACCATTTAATATAATTTTGGTCATTGGACATAATTTTACAATTAAACCGAACATAAATAGGTGTCAATATTTTGATAGTTATTATCTCTTAAAAACAAGTTTTTTTTGACAGCGAGAATTAATTTTAAATTAATTTCTGCCACTTCTGTGTTCTGAATTTAGAAAAATGGATTCCATATTTGGAATCAGGATGTTCAAATTGTGTAAATATGTAACTTTTATTTTTAGACATTTTGAATAATTACTGCGGTAAATATTTTATTTACCATGGTTAAGGGTAAATCTGGTAAATAAGGGATAAAAAATAATATTATAATAATACTAAATTACCCTAAAACGTGTCCTAGCCTTATTGGTTGATACATGTTCGACCATAGGCATCTTTGGGTCGATTTTGGGACCCCATGGTGCCACTTGTAGGTGATAGGGACACTTTATTTTAATTAAGTTAAAATGAATACAAAAATGACACAAGCATATATCTTTTAGGAAAACAATTTTTACATAGGGTTATATATGTTGGATTTTAGATTATAAATATTCATTAGAAATATAAAACGATTTCCTACATAGTGATAGTTCATTTATCATTTTTAGACATTAAATAATTTAATTTATTTATGACACAGTGATGATGAATTAATTACTATAATAGTGAAAAATTAACATAATTGATATTATAAATACCCAAATAAATATAATATTAAACTTTTAATTAATTAAAATAATTTTATAGGATAATATGATATATTAGGATTGATTTAATTGACTTTGTTAGAAGTAATCAATCTGTTAGGAGTTTCACAAAAATCAACTATTGAATAGTGTCAAAATTGACATAAAAGAGTTCTTAAAACAAATATTATATTATTAATTGATATTAAATTCCTAAAAATCTAAGGTTCGGCCAAGAGACTTATATCATGATAGGTTCATCATTAATGGACCACTTGGGGGTATCTTGGATGTATATAGTATGTTTATTAACCATATAATATAAAAATACAAAGAGACATTGTAAAATTGAAACTAATTAACTTAGAGTTAATACTTAAAGATAAGGTTAATATAAGTACCCAAACCTGTCTAAATTCTATTGGTTGAGTTGTATTCGACCCATACCCACCTTAAAATTTAAATAATAAACTTTGGAGCCATTAGAAACCGAATAAGAATTTATTATAAATTAATATTTCTATCTTTTCCAAGGGTGCCCCTCACCCCTCTTATAAAAGGGCACTCCTCCTTCTCATTTTTTCAAACCTTCAAAGCCTTATGGTTCGGCCAAACTCTGCCCAAATACTCTCCAAAATTCCCTAACTACATCATATAGGCCTTAGTTTGATCAGAAAGCCAACCTAAGTATCCCTTTTGATAAAATCAAAAGGAAGGAACCGAAGAAGAGGTAATGATTTCACCACCCTTTTTCCAAGTTCCTTCTTCTTCCACTTCTTCTTACTTTTTTATTACCATTCTAAAATAATAAATCCAGTATCATATATATACTGTGATGTTATTATAAATATGTTACAACCATATTCAGTATTCTATCCACCCTTTGAATAACATGTCACCATACGTGCGTACGTACGACTTACCGTCTCCACGTCGTGGTGTAATTGTTATTCAATATATTATTATTTGGATGGGTATAATAATGATGTGTAACTCATGTAAATAATAAATATAACATGTTAGTGATTCTGTATATATGATATACCATTCATTTATATATTATTTTAATATCAAAAGAATTATATTGTCACTCGTGCGTACGTACGGACTACCGTCTCCACGAACGCGATGAGATTCATTCTCCATCATATCCATTCAAGTATAATTATCATTTGATGATTTAAAAATGATGTTTAAGGATATGATATCATTCTGGATATGAATAATATACAACCTATCCATTACAAACATGGCTTACGTAACAAAACATATAAAAGAAAATGAGTAAGTTAACACCCGAAACAATGATAATACTAAGACATTATTAACAAAGAAAAGTTAAAAGATCATATATGATATGATATTAATATATATGATTCTTGTATAATTTAATAACAATTATTTCAATATTATACAGGAGGTTAACCTACCCCAACCAAGTAAAAGTACAAGGTAAGGGATTTTCTTATCTCACTTTAAATTCCGTGAGATTACCATTGTTCGCCACTAAATTATTGAAAGTGGTGTATTGTGTACTGCCATTTGATATATATTATCATGATTCTCTTTATATTCATTTTATTCTGTAAATAATTTGGTGGTTATTAACTTTTGTCCATATGACTCATTTGATTAACGTGGTAAGGGGTTTTCATCTCACTCTTTATTTCCGTGAGATTCATGACATATTTCCACTATTATCTTTTGTGTGGCGTATGTACTGCCCATAATTGTATTCTTTGTGTAATACACTTTACCTTATGTGTATTTACATTTTCATTGTATGATACCTCTTTCATGGGTTGTATGTTTCATAAGTTACCAAATTGATAAGGGTTTACTTCACAATCTCTTTAATATCCGAGGTTGTCTTTACGTAAGTATCTACAGGACATATTTACTATCCATGTCCATATTTCATAAAAGAGTTTTCAAAGGGATTATTTCTAAGGGAAATTTTACTAAAACATCATTTTAAATGTTTTAAATATTTATTCTTCTAAATCATCCTCATTTATGTCCACGTTTTCAAAATGGATGGTAAGGATTTATTTATATGAAAATGAATGTTTTAAAAGTGTTAATTCCATTCAAAAGTTTCAAAGTGGTATGGGACACTTTGATTCAAAAATGTATTTAAATGCTTTACTTTCTAAATTGTGTAACATTAAAATGTTTTCATGAAAAAGGGATATTTCTCTCAATAATTTTTAAAAAAACATTTTCATCTATGTCAACATCCTTTGATGGATTTTAAGATTATTTGAAGTTTATTTATTATGATTTAAAACTTCCATATTGTAATGAAGTTTTGTGATATGTTTGACTATAGATGTGTCATTTATATAGCATTCATGGTTTATGAGTAAAGTATTGACATTTCGTATGCTAGTTACAATAAGAATGTTTATGTTATATTTCAACCTTTACTTCATATGAATGTGTTGGACAAGTATGTTCCAGGTTGGGGACTGGTTAAAGTAAGCCCTCCAGGTTGGGGACTGGTAAAAGTAAGCCCTCCAGGTTAGGGACTGGTAAAAGTAAGCCCTCCGGTTTGGTCTCCGGTTATTAGAGGCACTCCGGGTTGGTGTCCGATTATTAGAGGCACTCCGGGTTGGTGTCCGGTTATTAGAGGCACTCCGGGTTGGGTTCCGATTACAGTTAGCCCCAAGGTCTTGGGACGAGGCCTTGAAATGAAATTAAAGTTTAGCATTATGCATTCCATCATTATGAAAGTGGTTATTGATTTTGCATGTGATTATTCGATTAGTAGAATATCCATGTGAATAAGTAAATGGAATTATTTCATTTTACTTTTGCCATACGATGTTGAAGTTCAAGTTTAAAAGGCTTTTGTTTTAGTAATTCATTTCCTTAAATGTTTATGCTTATTTTGAATGTTCCGCTATATTGTTATCCTTACTGGGAATTTGAGCTCACCCCTTTTCTATGTTTTATTTTCCCCAGGATGTGAAGAAGTAAGTTATTAATTACCTGTAGGGATATTATGAGGGGATAATAGTGTGGACTATGGAGACATTAAGTTGTTGTAGTAGTTTTTCATTTTATGATGTAATGTAAAACTTATGAATATATCTAGTGTTTCCAAGGCTACTAAACCAATCAGTCTTTCGAGATTTGATCTTTCTTATGATCATGCCAATGTTATGTAATAATACACCGGCTCTAGGTAACTGGGGTCGGGGCGTTACAATGCATCTATTGTGTTCATGGGGTTAATGAATTCCATGTTCTGTGATTTCTTAGATAAGTTCATAGTGGATTTCATCGATGAAATCCTTAAGTAATATGTGTCTTAGGAGGGGCATGTAGGGAATCTATGTGATGTTTTGGGTGTTCTTCATTGTAATAAGCTATTTGAAAAGTGGTTAAAGTCTGATTCATGGGCTAAAGAACTCTATTTCATGGGAAATGTTGTTTCCCAATAGGGAGTTTCTATGGATTCATCAATGGTAGAAGAATTTGTATCTTGGGAATCCCCCAAGATTGTGTTATAGGTGAAAAGTTTCCTTTTTTCCTATAAGATATTACTACTGGTTTGTAGACGATTTCTCTTAGTTTGGGACTCCTCTGATATCTTTGACTAGATAGGATCATGAGTTCTTGAGGAATGATCAGTGTTAGGCACCATCTAAGTATGTGAAGAAGATGTTGATCAGTGCTCCATTTCATTTTCTTCCTGTAGAAGCTATTCAGTTTGTGGTTTTCTAGGATGCTTCACATTTGGGGTTGAGATGTGTTTTGTGGAATCAGAGATTGATCATTTTATAGGGGTCTATGTAGTTTCATCAATAAGAGAATAACTATTCCACCCATGATCTCGACTTGTTGGTAGGGGTGTTTTCTCTATTGTTGTGGTGACAATACTTCATCGATGTGAACTTTTTGGTATTCACTGATCATAAAATTTTGAGGTATGTTTTCTCCAAAAATGACATGAAATTGCACTAGCGTCAGTCGTTGAAGTTCACAAAAAATTATAACTTTTAGCTTTTGAATGCACATATGAAGGAAAATTATGTGGCTAATTCAATGAGAAGGATGTCACGTGGTAATGTGGTGTGAGAATCATTTGATTCTTATTGAGTAATGGAATGGCCTTCCTCTTTTCACATTGGTAATGGATAAGATGGGGAGGAAGAGGTTTCTTATTTTGTATGACAATGACGCCATCTCTGGTGTAGTAGGTAGAAGATTCCAAGTTGGGGTATCTTTAGGTGGAGGTGTTGGGAGACTGAGTTGTTTTCAGCGAGGCCACTGACTATTTTTCAGAAGATGAACAATATTGAATGTTGTTTCTAGGAAGGAATTACATTCCTTTGGTGATGCATGATATAGTTCTCATAGAGCTCCATTGTTCTCCCTTCGCAGTACATCTTGGAATGGTGACGATGTATCAAGTATTGAGAGTTCAGTTTGGGTGGCCTAATTTGAACCACGCAGTTGTAGAGTTTTTATCTTGATGTTCGTTTTCCCAGAAAGTTAAGGCCAAGCACGGTGTTCCCAGTGAGTTGTTTCAGCCATTTGATGTTCCCCAGTGGAAGTGGGGGGACATATCGATGGAATTTTTTACCAATTTACCTCGATCAAAGTGAGGATATGATTCTATATGGGTTATAGTTTATCATTTAATGTTGTCATCCCACTTTTAGCAATCAATATGTCGATCTCAGCGGTGGTTTTGTCAAGGTATTATCTAGAGGGTGTGGTGATACTCGAGGGATTCCTGAGGATGATCACGTCCAATCGAGATCATCATTTTACCTCTAGGGTTTGGTGAGGTCTCCAACATCATTTTGGTCCACACATATTCCTTATCACTACTTTTCATCCACATACAGATGGTCTGATAGAATGGACAATCCAAAATATTGAAGACATTTTTCACTCTTTTGTAATGGATTTTGGACGTTTTTGGATTATGTAATTTCCCTTTGTAGAGTTCACTTACATAAATATTTTCCACTCCACCATCGTTAAGGCGCCGTTTCGAGCCTGGTATGTCCGACCTTATCATTCTCTATTGTGTTGGACTAGGGTCCAAGAGTCAGTAAATATCAGATTAGAACTATTATAGAGTATGATATAGATGTTTCAGTGGATTCTCACACAAATGAAGGCTGCATAATATCATAAAAGGTTCAGTTACAATCATTGTAGGAGACCTCTAGAGTTTGATTTTGGGGATCATGTGTTTCTAAAGGTGACTCCCCATCATGGGCTGTGATTGTTTGGTAATTGGAGTAAGCTTTGTCTCAGTTTTTTGGGCCTTTTGATGTGTTGGCTTTTGTAGGAATCGTGGCATATCGAGTAGCACTTCCCCCAAATATGAGCTAAATAAATAAATTTTTCCATGTGTTGTAGCTCTATCTTTGTCTTCAAGACTACTCTCACTTCATCAATTGGGGATATATCTATGTGGACGATGATGGATCTATCGAGGAGTGACCTATAATGATCTAGGACCACTAGGAGAATGTGTAATGTGGGCATGATATCCTATTGGTTCATGTATCATGGTGGAATAGTGGAGTGTGGGAGAGTACCTATGATGTACATTGTAGATACGCACTCAGTACCTTGAGTTGTTTGATGTTTATATCTTATATTTTAACATTTTTCATTTTGTGGTTGTAGACCCTTTTCGTTTATGAGATGTATTTCTCCTGTTTCTTGTTGTGCCTAGATATATTTTTTGAGGTATCCCTTCAGTATATTGTTTTGGAAATGGTTGTGGTTATTTCAAGGTTTTTAACATGTTCCTCTAGTGAGGTGGTGAGATCTTGTGGTGGAGAATGCTTTGATAGTTATCTCATGGGGTGGATATTCAGATGACCCTTTATGTTTCCTCATTGGGATGGTTTTATATTCTCAAGGATGATAATATTTTGAGAGGAATTTGATGTAATGTAACAAATCTATATAGATCAACCCATTGTGTATTTTCTAAGATCTAATTGCTCAATGAAGTCTTGGGAGAATATTGGAGAAGTTTGGTTAAATAAAAGCTGGAAAGGGGGGATTACACCTCATGTAACTAAATTACAAGATGTGAAATCCTATTTTGTATGTTTTCCTGGAAATCTTCACAACGTACAGAATTTTACAGCATGTGAAAGGTGGATTCATGACATGAAATTCTTCATTTTATGAAAAATAAAATAAATCATTTGGTGAAAAAAAATTTGTGGAAACTGGCCACAAGACATTACATGGAGTGAATGTGGATTTCACGTCATTTAATGCCTCTCTACTACATGTTTTGAAAACATTTTAGCCACTCAGGGTAACCCAAAAACTACAACTTCAGCACTCCCTGTCGACCCCATATGACTCGTCATCTGCCCTCTTCAACTTTTGGGGATTCCTTCATCCCAGATCAATTACTTTCTTCCCTCCTTTGATCTATCTTTGATATAAGGTATGATCTTCCTTTTTTCTTGTAGTTTATTCAATCTATTTCTTCATGGTTCTCTTTTTTAGTGAGATTTTTCATAGTTTCCTTGTTTCAAATGGAGTTTTCATGGTTGTTTGTTGGTTTTATTGTGCCGCAGCATCCTCGAGAGGATGCAGTTCTTGCCTAGGAGGTTATTGTGGTCAATTTATTTGGTTCGTTTTCATGAGAAGAACGTAAATGACTTGTTAATGAAGGGGATTTATTTATTCTCTATTTATTTTTGTGTAATTATCTATTTATCATTATTTATCCTCTTATATCACAATGGAATTGACCTAATTATATAATTGAACCGGATTAATGAATTGGCATCGATCACATCGCATTGATGTTTCTTTATACCATGATAATGGTTTGCATCTCGATTATCTATATAGTGTTATATATATAAAAATATTGGTTTATCATGTTTTTCTAGATGTTAATTTATAAAGAATATAAATATATTTTTGATTGATAATTATTTGTCTTAATATCAAACCAGAATGTTAATGAATCCAGTTGAAAATGTAATTTTATGATAATAAAAGTTATGAAAATATGAATGTTTAAATAAATTTGTTTTTAAACCTAAATAATGTTTATTCATGCTGATATAAGTATTAATGGAATTCCAAATTAATAGTTTAATTAATTATGATATCTTTTGGAAGCCTATTTCTTAGGATTACCTTAGTTAGAACAGATGAATTATGAATTTTTTAATTTATGATTGAATAAATAACCAATTTTGTGATAAATTTAATGCCTTTTGGGTTTTGAGTTACTTGATTTCTAATAAAGGCCATATTATTTATGATTTGGAGTTGTGATAGCTCATTGTGTGTTAAGGAAGAATTCCTGGTGTTAGGGATAAGAGCACAGTTTTGTTTTTTTTATGTTGCCCGTGATGTTATGTGAGTTAGGGATGGCTTATCCGGGAAAGCTATTATGGTATGGGGTCAGGGAGACCTTGTTGTTGTGGTATAAGTAGATTCATAGATCCATGAGATGCATTAATTTAGGCATATGGGTGTTGTGGAGGACACCCGAGATAGAGGAATGGGTTGAAGTAGGGAATACCTATTGATAAGAAGGTTGTATTCCAATAGAACCTGTTATTTTTAATCTATTTTACTTTCCCCACATCTTGAGGTAGATTTTTTTGTTTACCATTTTTCTAAGAGTGGTTATTAAGTGAATGGTATGCCATATTTTTTTTCCATGTTTGGCTTCATGAGGATAGGAGGGTCTACACTCCTGCTATTGGTGGAAATGACTTGACAGGTAATTCATCTTCTAATTATATTGATCCCATTTTGTTTGGTAGCCTAAAATGTTTTCATAGAATACATGGAATTAGGGAAAGTGATGATGATGTTAATAAATTAATAAATTTTAATCCCATGGGGTTGGATATTTCTAGTGTGTAATATTGGGGATGTGTTTTTGAGAATCCATGGAATCGTTTTTCTTATACCTGGAGGTTATGGAACATTATTGTGATAATAATGTAATGAAATGTGGAAATTTTATAGGGTTATTTAATGGTTATGAATTAATTAACATAAAGTGAAACTGATAAAAATCGATAATGTAACATAATTTATTTCTGTAAATGGTTTTGTGCTTATAGGATATCTTGTATTAGAATTTGAATAATGGAGTCCAAGTGACGTTAGCTGCAGTTGATTCTATGACTAGGATATGCCCATAGTGTGGTTGTGAGATATATTATATCTTGTACTTTTGTTTTCCAAAACACCAATCTATCATGTCAGTTAGGGAAACTATAATAGTGTGGATTCGGAACACTAGAGGTGTTTTCCCCAACATCATGGTGGGAGGATGGATTACTGACAAACCCCTTTGTCCCCGCTCTCTTCTCTGGGTAGTTACTTGTGCTAGTATGCATGGGGGTAAGTTTTGCCAATATATGTTTGTAGAGTGATGTAGTGGATTGTTTTTATTTAATATACATGTATTTTGGATATAGATTCTTATGGATGACTATATGTATAATGTGTATAAGCAGTTATCACCTGAGGATCCTTACTCGGTGTATGGGTTGGGATGGCTGGAGCTATAATATATGATATATGATAAAAATTATGTGAGTTGTGGTGGATCCTAGAAACTACCTACTTACTCTTGGTTATGTGGATGTGGTGGTGTGTTGCATGAGGTGCATGTTGTGATGCTTCACCCAGTTGTATACAGGCTACCCTTTATGGAGTGAGATGCCCATGATGTGTGATTTTGGGGTAATGTGGAAAACCATTTGTAAAATCGTTGTGGGGAACCATGATATTATTTATTATAATAAACACACTTTTATGTGACATGTGGTTAGATTATCCATGGTGAGGATGTGAACATAGTGTACTAGTTTAGGTGATGAGTTAGTTTCACTTGTTGTTCACTAGGCTTTAGTAGGATTTTTTACTTTTGGATTAAAGACTCCGGGGATATCCTACTGAGTATAGTATTATACTAACACTATGTTTATAAACTATATTCAGGTCAATTGGAGCAGGTTAGAGATCGAACTGGTTACTAAAAGATTGGGGTTTGGAAGGGGTTTTCAGGATTCATGGTTAATGTCATTTTACTTTCTTATTGTACTAGTTGCTTTCCCATTTAGTTGTAGTAATTCTTGTATGAATTTAAATATATTCACTTGGGGTTCTTTTACTTTATAGTCTAAGAAAGAGTTGGTTGGTGTCAATTTTATATCTCTCATTCACATGTATTTCTCTCAGAGGGTAACACCTCCCATCTGTTTGTTTTATATACCCTCAGTGCTAGTCACCAAACCGGGGCCTATTAGAGGTAGGAATCAGGGGACACTATCTCTCTTCTCCCACTATTGGCCCAATAGGGGTACAATTTGAGGGGAGGGGGTCATGAAAATGGTTAAATAGTGCATTGTCACATCATTTATAAAATATTAAATATTAAATACCTATCAATTTTATAAATCAATTATAATTATTTAATCCATCAATTATGTATGGTTATGAAAAATGAACTCTGTTATAATTATGAATATGGTAATACATACTTATCCATAAGTAATGTCACAAATTTCAACAGTCATGTTTGAAGGAACATAAGTATTTTTAATCATTCAATTATGGGAATTATGACATAAATGTAATGTTATTTTTTAATTACACATATATATAGAGATCATGCAATGTGGTTTTGAAAAATGAATCACATCACTTGGTAGAGGTTGTAATCCACATGTATTCATGAACAATGTCATCATTTATAAATTAATTGAAAGGTAAGAAATTATATAATATATTATATTTCTATAATTATCAATATTTCATGAATATAATATATATATATAGTAATTTTATTATTAATAATATTCATGAAGTGTGTTGATGGAAAATATTACATTGATTCATGAGGTAGTAGTCTTCCATACACATGAATGACAGTTTCATTTCACATTTTAGGGAAGAGTACATGAAAATTGTGTATGAAATTAACATAAAAAAACTTTTTATATGAATGGTAATTAATTTATTCTATTATAATGGTCGAATAATATTTTATGGAGATAGTTGGTTAAATTTCACAGAAACCCTTGGTTAAGAACAATACATCTCCTTTAGAAAAAATATATATGTTTACACAAAAATCATTCTATGAGTGTTTAATAATAAAAAAAGTCCTCTATGACAAGGTAATAGAAGTGAGCAATGTATTTTTCTAGGTATTACTCAAACCAAAAGGATTTATAATGTCATAAAAATATGATAGGAGGTTCCCTTTTATAAGTGAGGGGATGTGAACTTCTCGAATTTCTTATAGTATTAAATTCATTTAAATTATTTGTCATGTTAAAACATATAAAATTATATATTATGAATATAGTCTATTTATGGGTTACAATAATATCATCCAATAAAATTTTTGATGTTTTTTAATGGGTTTTTAACATTATCTTTTTGTATTATCCTACATTAACCCTTTTTTTAATATTGTTGCAGTAATAATGTTTTTACTTTTTATGGGTCAAGATATATACTATCAGAAAAATAATTTATAATAAATGAACCATGTATGATATTTAAAGCTATATACAAAACACATTACCGATTATATTGTTTTTAGGAATTTTAATTCATTTAATAAAATTTTATTTATTTTAAAATATCATTAATTTCATTTCAGAACTAATTATTTACCATCGGCATAATAACCCCAAGAAATAATGGTAATCAGAATGAAATTAATTAAAAAATTCATAATATTTTATATTTATCTAAAAATTATTTTAACACAATAATTATTAGAAATTATAATACTTTTAACTTTTTTTATAATCATTAATTTATTTCTATTAATTGATTAAATACCCTAGCTGTGTTACTTAAGCATTTGAGGTAATAATTTCATACATAAAAATTAAAAGCAAATTACCATGAGAAATATAATTTATATTTAAATTAATTATTTACAATTGTAGAAAGGTTTTTTATCACCATATAACAAAATATATTAGAAATTAAAAGTTAGAAATTTATAATTTTTGCTTTTCTTTTTATAAAATAATATGGAGGTCAAAACCACAGAAAAATCAAAAAAACCATATATTAGAATTTTGGATGGTTATAAATAATGAATACTCATAAAATAGAAATAATAGCAGTTTTGTGATAATTTTTTAGTCTTATCGTATTATTCTATTCATTAATTACTAGATTTACCCTTATCATGGTGATATTTTCTTATTATAGTAGGTATTCCCAATGAATAAACATAAAAGGGTCCAATTTAAAAAAAATTGGCCTACAGATTCCAAATATGGAATATATTTTTCAATATTAAATTCACAAAAGTTTCATAATTTAATTTAATATTTATATAGAAATGCAGTATCAAAAGTGAGTTTTTAAGAAAATTCAGTTTTCTAGGAATATTTTATTATAAATTAACTTTGTAACTATTATAATTAATTTTTGAAAATAAAATTAAAACTTATTGATATTTAATTAATATATTTAATTTATTATTAGAATTTATTTTAATTAATTTAAATGTAAAAATTTAATACACATAAAAATTGTTTCCAAAAAATATTTTTTAAGCATAAATATAGATTTATACAAAAATCCTAGAAAAAAGGCAGATCTGAATGTAATTAATTTGATTATTATAAATAAAAATAGATCATATTACACAATGATACCAAACATAAAATATAATAATACTTAAAATTATGTTACTTAATGAAAAGAAATGACATTTTTACAAATATTGATATTTTTAACTATTCAATGAGAACCCATTATTTTTAGAAATACCTAAAAATTTAACCCTTGGAAAATTTATATATAATTATTTTAAAAATGATAAAATTTTTATAATTTACCTTTACTAAATGTGGAATAAAATAATTTTTTATGCACATGATATAAATACAAAAAAAACATTTTTGATGAAAATTTATTTTTAAAGCAGAAAATGACCTTACTAATAATTGTGTGTGTATTTCCAAATTATTAATCAATGATTTTTTTTATTTTGACATATATATATCATAATTAATTTAATGATATTCTGAACTTGATGATTCTTTGACTAGGTTGTAATGATCATATTTAAATAAAACATTTTTCAGGTCACCTAATTTCAATGTTGTAGGTCATATACTCTATCAATCATTATCTTATTCGTTTAAAATTTTGGGGTTCTATAGTATTTTAATAGTCTATCATAATTCATAATAAATATTCTTATAATTATTTTGTGATAGTTGGACTCGTTATTCATTTGATAATATTGAAATTAATATTTGATTCTGGTTTTGCACATTCTTATATATCATGAAAGTGTAGTAGATCGATCCAAATAGAAATTAAAATAATGGAGGATGAGTTATTAGTTAATATATAAAATGGTTCAATATCATTAATCAATCATATAGGTACTTCCCATTCAATACATCGTATTTCGATCTCAATAAAAACCTTTTCACTCTGTCGTTAGAGAAATTTGATGCTTTACTGAGTATAGATTGGTTGTCCTTGTATAGATCCAATATAAACAGCTATGAAATGTAAATCAGCTTATGTCTCCTGAATCACCTTCAAATTATATACTTGTTTATGTTTTGTTATTAGTCTCCTTTGTAGAATTCATCTCATACCTGTATATTATTTCACCATGAGAAATCATATCTAGCTCAAATGAATGAAAAAATGGAAAGGGAAATCCTTAATGACATCCCCATTGGAAGATAATTTATTGATGTATTCTCAATGGATTTTATTAGTTTTCCTCCATACTAATATTTTGAGTACACAGTTAATTTTTCCCCAGATTTGGGTTAATATCCAATAGTCCTTATATAAATTCCACTAATGAACTAGAGGAATTAAATAATCAAAAACCATATAATCTTGATTAATGATTTATAATCCCAAGTGATTTAATAAGTGGTGCAATAGTACTTTTAATCATGAATATGTATGGGTTAATTCATATCTTCATTGATTATTAGGAGATCATAAAGATCATGATAATGAACAAGAATCCCCTTCCATATATTTTTTGTTTTTTTCAATTAGCTTGGTGGATCCCAATACTTCTCTAATGTAGACCTTTAGTCAAGATAATATCAATTAAATGTGATGTAGAATGATATTTTTGAGGATTCTCTTTAAACAAGGTATGACTGTTGTGAGTTCATAGTGAATCAATTCTGAACCATTAATGCTCTATAATTCTTCACAGACATGATGCATACAATTTTAATATATTACCATTAATTTTTTTTAATTAGTCTATGTTATTCTTATATACTCCAAAATCATGGTGTCACATGATTATAATTTTTCTACTATGTTTAATATATTGAGAAATGGGAAGTTATATGAGAAGTATATTAAATTTGATTTTTTAAAGTTCTATGTAACATTATGGGGCCATGTTATCACAATCAAGGGGATATATGTGGATCCTTTCATGATGATGGAAATTAGGGAAAGTCCTAGAACAACATATATAACTGAGATTTACAATTTTTTCAGATTATATTGATGCTATCAATGATTTTTAATAAAATTATCATAATTATTGAACCCACTAACAAATATATATTATAAGAGAGTGATTTTTTTCTATACAGGGGAATGCATATATTGTACTAATGTGTTAAATAAGAGACATATCAGTGTACATGTAGTCGCACTACCGACTAGTGGGTAGGATTTGTTATCTAATGTAATTTTACAAAGAGTGGTTTGGGTTCTATACTCCACAATATTGATAAAGTGATCGTCTATGACTCTTTAAAATTAATTATCCATGAGGACTACTGTCTAAAAAATTATCTACAGTTAGTTTTAGTAATCATTTAATTGATGATTTGAATAATTATTTCAATGGAGAGTAGTGTGTAATATATATGAATCATAAGAACCTCAAGTTTATATTTAAAAAATATACCTCAAAATAAAGAAATTTATTGCGATTATATCTTATTAAGTATTATTACTTTTTCATCCATCACCATGATGAGTAGGTGAATAAAGTGGAAGATTCTTTGGGTACAATTTATCTTCAAACCATATCCGGGATAAAGATTAAGATGGTTCCATTCTTCGAATACAATAAATTATTGGACATTGAGGAAATAATTGAAGAAACATCATCATAAATTTCCAAAATGACTATAAAACCATCCATATGAATGAAGATCAAAGAGGGCCTTATATATGATAAAGAGCTACATAGAAAGGAATTGAATATTTCCGAGTTCAACTTTGATAATGAAGGTGTTATAATTCCTGGAACTGAGATATGTCTCAAACAAAAACCAAAACCGAAGAGGGATATTTTTGACTACTCACATTTCTTATTCTTATCTATTCATAAATTGGGAAAAACATGTATAGTGATCTAAAGAAAAACATTTTCTTGGATAACATGAATAGGGTGATTGTGAAATTTGTCTCTCGATACACGACATTAATGAATGATAAGGTAGAATTAATGAATTCTAAATGTATGGTTCAATCATTCCCAATACTAGTTTGTAAATGTTAAGTCATCACATTGGATTTCATCCAAGGACTCCCTTAGATATCAAAAAGTCATAATGTAATTTGGTTTTTATTCAATTGAAAAATTATGTCACTACATTTACTTACCGTAAAATATGATTTAACTCTTGAATAACACACCTAGATATGTATATATACATATAAATATTTGATAATTGGTAAAGATGAATGGAGTGATACTCTTCATATTATAATAATTTGATCTTTGTTTTAGCTCGATCTTCTATAAAATTCAACACTACGAATTTGATACTAAGCTAACTCTTATCACTGCTTACTATCCATAGATTGGAGGTAAATATGGAATAAAAAAGAAAACATTGGGGGTGATATTTTGAGATAATTTTAATTGTATATTTAAGGATGTTTGTATCAATAAATTGAATTATTAGTGTTCTTGTATAACAATATTTTCCTATATACCATTTAAATGTAATTTTATGAGGCAATATATGGGAAGAAGTGTTGGAATCCAACATGAATTGATGAATTTTTTGAAAGGAATATGATAGGAAAAAATGATATCCAAGACATAATTGATAAGGTTAAAAACATTAATTGTCCTAGGAAATCAATAGAATGTAGATAATTTTTTTTTCTGATAGTCATTGATGTGTCCTAGAGTTTTAGGTCATGGATAAGGTTTTCATTTAAATTTATTTTATAACATCTCGACACATAATTCACATAACATAATCTCTAATCCAGTGGGTCACATTACCCCAAACGTGCCTCCCCATACAATATAGGATTTATACTAGTGTCAATAGTGTAAGGGTGATACAGGGATGAGAGAATGTACTTATATCATAATTCCATAGAAGATACAATAAATAAACAGAATATAGTTGAAAAATATATAAACATGCACTATGAAAACAAGACCAGTAACATGTTTTAGATGAATTAGAATAAAAATAGATATAATAAACATCTAAATAAGAATAAATAATCATGAAAACAAATTTATATCAAAATCCAATATGATGAGTCAAATTTAAGGATGTCAAAACATGCTACTATATAGAAAGGGGAAACATTGGATAGTCACATACAAAATTCAAAAAAAAATTACAAAAAGGCCAAAATACTACTCCACTAGTATCCTAAGAATATGTTATCTCTTCTTATTTCATTCTCCAAACAATTTGGAAAAATGAATCTATCATTTGAAGTTGGGTTCTTACCCTTATCTATACTTATAGACATTAAATCTACTCGGTTACCAAAGGAGGAATGAGTATGGTGTTAGAAAAACTACTTGTAGGCCACCACCAATGGTGCCTAAGAATTATCCACCCTATATAAAAATCATAATTCATGTTAAGTTATAATTAATAATGAATATAGATGAAGAAATAAATACCAGCCGACTCAGGTTTATATAGGTCACCAGGCTTGATCTGACTTCTTCTTCAGTAGCTGGTAGAAGTTGGATCAAAAACCATACATATGTATAGTAATAATATATATATTATCGTAATATATTGTATCCACTTATGTTCACTATGTATATGTGGAAATATGTAGGATTTTACCTGAACACTAGGTTCAAGATGGACCAGGGGAAAGAAACATGAATCCATAACCTACCTAATGAGCTATAGACTCAAGAAGAGGATAAATTCCATGAATATTAAAATGAATGTGTTTCATCATGATCAACCCTTGAGTTAGGTGGGGAAGATTTCATACCCAACACTCATTATAGAAAAACATTAAACATCATGCCCATCACCCAGATGAAAGTACAACAGTGATAGATGTCATTCTCAACACCTAATTTATGGGATTATGAAACATCATTCTAAAAAAGTCTCCTAACCATCATACCACATCCGATTTTTGTTATTTAACCACAATTATAATAATAATTACTGTAGGTATCACCTCATAATAATTACAATCATCAAGACCAATATGAAAATGGGTTTCACAATTCATAATGTCAATATAATAAAATCACGCATAAATTGGTGTGGCTATTCCACCCATTATAATTCATTTCAATTCATATATTTAAGACATTTAACATAGGAAAAACATCTTGATGATAATCCTTTTAATTATATTGTATGGTAATTAAATTTCATGAAAATCCATGCACATAAGATGTTATTTTTTCAGTTATAAAATTATATAATAGTGGTTTAATCTATTTACATGCCAAGGAGTTTCATCTACATAAACATTTATATTTACTGGGAAATTATGCCAATACATCCAAGATGGAGGATACAGTCAAGTTATACATCCTCAAACTATAATGGTAGGATCTATGGTAGTATACCATTTTTTGTATAATTCTTTGAAAGGAAATAACTCAATTTAGGGAAACTCATAGAAAATATGGGCATGTAAAACAATAGATAATCAATTAAAACAACTAGATAGTGAATAAAAAATAATACCAAGTACCTTAAGGTCTTATATGGATCCTCTTACAATATCATCTTCATCTTAAAATTATTTTGGAAGAAAAAAATGAATGGTCCAACACTGTAAAAATAAGATAAATGGGATTTCACAAAAATAAACAAGAGAGCGGAAGAGAAAATGATAATGGAAGAATGTCCATTCAAGATCGTACCTATCCAAATCCCATATAAATGATGACGTTCAATTTGGATTCTGAATCTATGATATATCACGAATCCTATATTAGGATTTGTGGAGAACCATGATAAAAGAAGTGGGAGTTAATCCTCTAGAATGAGATGAAGAAAAGTGTTTGAGGATATATTAGATTTATCAAGGGTATAAAGTTAATTTCCTACATAAATGTGGGGTCATGCAGAATGGGATCATGGTGGGCCAAACAATGCACCAATAGTGCACAACACACTATCTAAGTAGGGGAAACACACTATTTCTATGCTTGGTTTTCCAACCCAAGTGTAAGCGGTCTAATTTGGACCTTTGAGAAAGTATTAATTTAATAAATAGGTGTTTACATTGGCTCACATAGTTTTCAAAAAATAGTGTGGCCTCCTACTACATAAAAGTTTCATCTCATGGTTACCCCTTGTGGTTAGTACTAATTTTGTGGATTATACTCTTTGTCCAATTATTAGATCTCCAGTCTCTAAAAAGGCCTTGCCACTCTTGGAACCTACCTTAATCCTATAGTGCACCAATCTATAGATAAAATAATTTATTTAAAAAACAATCCATACATTTTTTAAAATATAGGCCATTACAACCTCCCCTATGTATTGAAACTCATACATTAGTTGTCTTTATAAGGGTAAGTAGGCATCCTCTCAGATAATATCTAGCTAAATGGATTTCATATAAGCTTCTAGCCCCTAAGTATCATCATGTAATCATTTGTTCTACCATATCACCCATGCTAAAGGAACTTAACTTGATTGGACTACCTTAACACTCTAATAAAAAACACTCACTTGTTTCTCCTTGAAGGAAGCATTAATATCTTACTCTTCCCCATTAGGTTGTATGAAATGCGTCATTTATGGATGATATCAGTGATGCTTATACACATGAATGAAATCATCCATAGGATGATAACTCTGAGTAAGTATTCCATATAAATCCAATAGTCTAATTCACTTCACCACATAAAATGGTCCAACAAATCGAGGAGAATTATTGACTTTCTTCTGAATATTTCAATGGCCCAACCTGGGTGATACTCACAAGAAAACCCTTCTCCAGACTCGAAATCAAGTGGTTGTTGACAATTTTTGGCAAATGAAATCTATATGGAATAATATTTCGACAAGATAATTTTGGTCAAATAGACCTTCTCTGAAGTATACCAATCAAAATGAGGTCCATGTAATGATCCCTCACCTACCTCTTACCAACACAATGGTGACTATAAATTTCTTCCATATAATGATACATAAGGAACCGTCTAGATGGTATCTTGAATGATATTATAATAAGAGAAATCAACAAGTGGCATGTGTTTCTCCCATGTACACCTGTAGTCATGGAAAAATGCACTAGGCATTTCCTATAACACTTGAATGATAATCTACTTCTATACATTAGTATGAGGGTCTTAGGTCCTAATCAGAAGCACATGTGTTCCAAATTCCTTCTATAACCTGTAACATAATAAAGATAAGAAGAAATAATCTCTATCCGAAACTATATAATGAGATTCTTCATAATGATTTATGACCTCATTAATTTATATCCTCCCTAGATCATCTACTGAAATCATCTCTCACAAAAGAAAAAAATGTGAGACCCAAAGAAAATAGTCAATTCCTACCCATATTATATCATTTTCGGAAGTTTATTTTTCTAAACCATTAACAAAATATATACAAACATCATCCCATTTCCACAAAAAATGGAAAACACCTATAAAATTACGATTGGTTGTTAATTTTCTTCCTTCAGCAGCTGATTGGTGGAACACAATGTAATAAAACCATTTGTCTCCAGTTTCGTAGGATACCACCAATACTTGTGAAATTTCTATCGATAAATATTGGTGACACTGGGATGTACCACCAAAACTAAGGAATTATAATTCCCACATTATCTTCTCTCTAATGTAAGTTGGATACCATACATGCCCATGAATTCATAGGGTCTCATCCTCATCAATAGTACAACTAGAAGCCTAATCATCATCTAAGATACGTTACCTTTAGACTATGAACTCATTATCTGATATTTTACTCATTATCACTAGTTCCAGATGAATATAGGTCAATGTTATGTCTGAGAGGATGATTTTTCCATGATCCCCTTGAACCTTAATGTTTATCTCAGAAAAAAAACCATGAGAATACACTCACAACTAGATTGTTGAACCTCTAGATTATGAGTTTTACAACATAGATTATCCCCTATAGATTTAACTTTTCTAGTTTAAATCCATGATCTAAATATAAGGACTACTAATACTGAACCAATTTATGTCCCCTTAGATTCAGATCCCACTGTGTGAAAATTTACTTGATGATTTTATGATATGTGAATATCAAAAAATGATATCCAAGTAAATATTCTGTCCAACATCATATGTCATGAACTATAGAAGCTACCATGATGTCATGCATCCGTTAATTCCATTCATGGGGCCTCAACAAATGAGACAAACACACAATGAATAATTTTTCCAATATTTAGAATATCTCTTAACCCGATACCTAATTTGTCACTGAAAACAATATAGATCCTTCCTACCTCTAGAATAATATATATCACCACTGAAGTCAATATTCCCTTAAAATCAAGAAAGGCTTCATCATATGCTTCTGACTATACGAATTTCAAACCCTTTTTAATAAATACTCTATGAAACTCAACATTGAGTGAAAAATAATGGATGATGATGTTGTAATATCCATATAGGCATAATAAAATTTGTATGTCAATGATGTTCTTGGGATATTCCTAAAAAACTACAGCTCTAACTTTCTTTTGGTCTTTTGAAACTCTTAACTCTATGATGATATGACATAAGAAGTGTACTCTGTCGATCCAAAAGTTGAATTTAATACGATTATCTTATGGACGGTGCTCTCTCAATTTATTCATCACGATCTCATGATGGTTGGAATGTTAAGTTCAAGATCCTGAATACATTATGATTTCATCAACAAATACTACTATAAATGAATCATCATATGGGTGGAAACCCGATTAATTAGAACCATAAAAACTGAAGGTGCTTTTATGAGTCCTAAAGGCTTAACCAGGTACTAGGAAAGACCATTCACAAACCTCAATGTTGTGCGAGGTATTTCTAAAGACTTGAAAATCCCATGATTATATCCATACATCGGATTAATCTTTAAAAACATGACCTCTCATTGGATCTAATAATAGATGTAATCTATTTTAGGTAGTGTACGCATTTTATTAACCATAACATGGTTCAATCATCAGTAATATATGAAAATATTGTGGGTATAGTTTGAATTAAGGGAAAGGAGTACTGGTGGACCCCAAAGAGAAGTGATGGGGGTGTATAATGATTTTATCCACCAGGGCCTCCAACTGCAACATGAGCTCTAGAAAATCCAAGGGTGATATCCAATGAGGAATGGACATTAGGGATAGTCCTTAAAATATCTCAAAATTAAATTATACATCCGAAACTAGATGTATCCTAGAAAATTATTCACAGTTGATGTCCTTGAAATCATCCACTATAGGAGGGACAACAGAGGGTCATAACCCCTAATCATCCAAGAAACTACTAGAATTTTTTTCTTTAACTCTATCAAAAAAATTCTACGTTAGTATTTCTCAAGTCAAAAGAACACCCCATTCATTTTTTTAAACAAAACTACCATCTAATACTGATATTAAAATCACCCCTGAAAATAGTAGTCAATATGAGATTCATAGGGAACTAGCTACTCCATCCTACTGATTACGTCAAACCATGTCATGTCATGGATGAAGATATTCTTTAAGAATGGAATTCTTCCTATCTCAAGGGGACAATAATTAATACAGTGTATACTCCCATATCGGATACCCAATATGGTATTGGGCATCATCATTCCAGAAAAGCATTCTATATTGAGGTCCATATTATAAATAATAATCTTTGATATAATTTAATATGATGGGTTTATGTCAAATAGTGAAGAAGCTAAAGTAGAGACTAATATAATACTACATTGTACAGTAAAAGGTTCAGATCTATAATCCTATAGTATAGGTTGTATTATATGTAACTGGATCGTATTGTGTCCCTAGTTCAAAGGTGGTGTAATTCCCAAACCCTTGAAGCCCAGATTTGGTTCTTGACAATATTAAATTATCATGATTACACGGAATAAAATCTCAAAAGACCGAATAGTTTAGCAATTTTGGAATACAATATTACATCAATGATACCCATATTACATTGGGAAATTGAAAATAAAACATGATACATAATATAGTTAAATGACCACTATCCATGAAAGCTTATTCAAAAATGTCTTCTTTAACATGTGTAAGGGAAACAAAATAATGGTGAGCTCAAATTAACAATATGGGTTATGTATAGAAGAAGTTGTTTTAAATTAATATTGAATAATTAATATGAAAAGGTAAATAATTGACACACATGTCATTTAAATGACCAAATAATGAATAATAAATATGGAAATGTAAATAAATGAAGACACATTCTATTAATTCAATAAACTGGGAATGATAATGAATCCATAGATATTGTCATAGAAAAAATATCATGGATACTTGAAATAACAGAATTATAAATAATGGAAATTCATAATAGTTTAATTTCATGTTTCTTTAGAACATGATACCTTTATCATCAATATCCATCCTCATGACCTTTTAAAACTTATTGAGTAAAAACCCATCATATTTGGCCATCTAATTTCATCTTGTGGACCTAAAGAAATATCAAGGGACCTAAATTAACAATTTCCCATCCCATGTAGTGCATGTAAAACCATTCCACATATATCAAAAAATCTATTTAATTAATTAGGAACATAATTTACCATATAATATATATATTGAGTACAAGATATATATTTATCAATATTTCCACAATTAATCATATAATTGTAAATGTGGACATCATATGTAAAAAATGAATAAAATTTATTCAATAATAATATCCATTTCATGATATTATTGATATATAAGATAAATTTAATTTTAGAAAAATGGGATGAAAAGTTATTTTTTCAATAAAAAGTTAATAATAATAATAAGTGATATTGCCTAGATAACATTTACCCCATTGTAATTATCAAGTGAAATTCATTTGGATGAGATAGATCAATGTGAAACATAAAATATCTTAAAATATGAGTGAATAACGATATTAAAAGAAAATCGGGAAGTATATAAACCACATTAATGTGATTTTGTTCATAATAAAAAATAAGTTTCAATTGAGTGTAAATTTAGATGAAATCCCTTACCACATGCTTCCTTTTAGTTGTGTGGAATTAAGCCTCTAATATATTATTCTGAAACATGTTACTAACTTATAAAATTAAAATAATAATCTTTATAATATATTATATTTTATTCTTATAAAATCTTATTAGTCATTTTGTTAACAATCATTCATTATTTTTATCTTTTCTAGTGTTATATGTAATGTTTTTTGAGTATCTTTTGACTTGTGATATATTTAATACAAATATCATGATTTAAGAATCTACTGGAAGTAAAACACAATTTAAATATCATATAAATTATGTATTTATTAATGATAATTCATAAAATTTGGAGATAGGAAATGAAATACACATTTCATGGATATGGTGGGTCATGCGTAGTCATAAACATTGTTTCCATTTTATTGATGCAGTCAAAGAATAAAAAGTAAAAAATTAATATGTATATTATATTCTAGAATCTTATATAAGTTATATATGTCACATATATTTATGAAAACCATCATTAATACAAACCATGTATAGTGTGAATGAATTTAATCCATTTCTGGAGGGGGTAGTCTACACATGCACCAATGATGTTGTCGTATTCCCAAAAAATGGAAGGCTTGAATGAGTGTGTTATATTAAAATTAAATATGATTAAATAAATTATAAATATAATATATTCTATATAAACTATAAGTCCATAATTATTTCCAACCCTGAGATGTGGTATTGGAAGAACTAATGACATCTATTCGTGATGCGGTAGTCCGTTGTACACACTAACGATAATTGTGTATCCTATTTGATGGATGTGTTTGTAGGTGTAGGATTTATCCTTAACATAAAAATATATTTTTATACTTAGGATAATATGGTTATTATATAATCATGATATAAGAATAATTTCATGGGTGCATTAAAAAATAAAACAAAACTTCTCATTGAAGAACCTTACCTTCTATCGGGTAACTCCTCTTCTATTTTACCAAAAGTCATCCATAGATTTATTTATGACCAATGTGAGGCTTATAATATTAGTATAGGTCCATTCTTAGATTATTTGGGAATGTATTTTCTCACAAACCACCTTCACTAAGATAAGGAAAGTCATAGAAAATTGCTAGACCCTTCCATCTCCATGTTGAAGGAGAGATAATGACTCCGAAGACCCTCCGTCTAAAGGCCACAGAGTGGAAACTAGCTCCAATGGTATATAATCTCATGTAAAAATGGAATTCATTACAATTTTTATTTAATATGATTGGGAGATAAGATGTTAAATTGCATATAACTCTAAAAAAATGAAATTAAATGTAAAGCCAAAAATCTACTCCCATATGCATGTTCAAAATAAACTGATACAAGGTACATGAAAACTCTGATGAAAAGTACCAAAAGAGAGGAATTAAGCAAAAAAATCTTGAATCTAAAACTAGTAATGTCAGGTAAGGTCCTCAACATCCTCTTGGAAACTTGAAAGTAGTTTTATATACATAGGGTGAGTATACAAGTATACTCAGTAGGGAAAACCAAAATCTCTTGTGCACAAGTGTGGAGGAATTTTATTACCCAGTGAGAAATAGAGATAACCAAGGCACATAACAAGGAAATTATCCACCCAAACTCACCAAGTAACACTCCTAAAATAACAGAAGTCAGGTAAAATAAAAGTAAAATTGCATCAATTATTGGGTACTCCACACCACTTTCCCACTGGTTATTTTGGACAACCTACGCATCAGAAAACACCCACAAGTTCCACATTAGTACCAATGTCGCCCCAAAAACAACCTTATAGACTATAAAAACCACACATCCATCCCATATAAACCTTGGCCACTACTACCACGCATGTACCCACCCGCAGAAACCTAGGCCTCAACAACAACTGCCACGCACAAAGACACCTAGACAAGAACAACCATGACCACACCTAAAGACACTTGGGACTCATCTCAGGAACACTTGGGAAATAGACCGTCCCACACACCTGGTATAACCACTACAACACACTCTAGATGAAGCATCTTGGGACATAATATACCGTATTCTACCACATATTTCTTGAATAATCTTGTGCTACCTAAAAGAGGGAGAGGAAAATAGCTAATAACAAGCCCCTCACAAGAATGTTGGGAAAGGAACCCTCCCCCATGAATGGGGTTGTTTGGTACGATGTTCACAAATTAGGTGAGGTGAATATAAGAATCAAAAAAATAAAACATTTTACATATAGTAAATCAAACAATCACCCCAACTTAAGGGTTCTGAAGCACAAACACTATCATTTCTATTCATACTTGCACACTCATATAACATCCAACACCAGAGATCAACCCATTTCCAGAAGACAAATATCCTATTTTATCCATTATCATTATTATGTTCAAGTGATTCCATTTAAATATAAATTCGCAACTGGGAAACTAATAGGAATATCCACAAACCAGGACAACAACTAATAGAAAATAGCCAAGCAGTAATTTTAGCATTCACACACGGTTCTCTTGTAAAGTCACAATAACAAAGGGGGTTTGTGAGATCCCTTGAAAAACTGGAACAAATCCAATACCCCTAATATAGTAAAAAATATCCTCAAATCCGTATCCAACAATGAAACAATATGAAATCCCATCCCCATCCACGTCACCCAACAAGAATCAACAAGAACTACCATGTGTATTAGAGAACATAGAGAGGGAGTTTCAAATTTTACCACACCATTTATCAAGTTCCATATTTCCATTTGGTTAACCAGGGTGATCACACAAATATTATTATTCATTTGGAATCCATTTTTTCGACCAAATTTACATGATTAAGTAGTTTCCATGTTACATCCATCTAATCACAAGATTATTGAGAAAAACATATGTTCATTAGTGCGAAAGAAAGAACCACCAACAGAAAATATTTTCAGTGGGATAAATCCCATACAATTCCTAATATACAAATTAATGTAAAAGAAATAAAACATCATCATAATAAAACACAAACCATCATTATTTTGATTATTTTTATTATCTTCATTAATTTTTGTTTTCATCCACATTCTGAGTGAAACATTATCGTACCCACCCTCTGACAAACATTTTTTTCTTTTCATGTCATGGTTTTGATTGAGTCTGTTGAAAATTTAAATCCTTTTATTGGGTTTTGGGTGAGATTAATTTTGAGTTTTTAACATCCATATATGTCTAATAAACCTAATTTGGGTTCCTCATTTCTTGTTTAGATGTTTTCGGATAAAGGGTGGTTATTTCATGATTTGGGCCAACCATGAGCCCATTTGCAGTTTTAGAAACCAAATTTTTTTCTTAAATAAATCCATTGTTTTTAAACATTTTTCATACATTCCACTTTTCACTTGGCCTCCACTGATATATTAATACTACCATATCCTTTTTTACACCTTATAAATTCATAAACACGGTGAATTGGGGTTAATTATTTATGTATTGGGCCAGCCCATGGACTCATTTCCATTTTTTTAAAAAAATAATTTGTATCTTTTATATATAATTAAATTTTTAATATATATTGGTGATTAAACCTCCCAATTGAATAAAATATCCCTATACTCACCCCCATTATCTATTGTCTTTCTTTAGAGCTCATATGAGTCACAAATTAGGGTGAAAGATCTCCTGTTACCTCAAATCGTCCAGAATTGATAAGGTGAATTGTTTAATACATAACTCATTCAATTCGTGATGTTTCCCCACAAATATTCATTCACTAGTCTTCTAGAACACAGGAGCATCTCCAAGATCTTTCAAGCCATTCCCTTGTCTCAATGGGTGCAGATTTAAAGGAATAGGAAGAATTGTCTAGTTGAAATGGTGAGATTCCTTCTCCTTTATCCTCCCTCTTCTTCCTCCTTCCATTATTTCTTGGTTTTATAATCTACCCTAGTAATTATAGGTCAAGGGTTCTGTTATACCATGATTTTCATGGGTTTTTTTGTTCTTTTTTGGCTGTTCTATATTGGTTTAGGGTTTGTAAACCCTCAGATGGTGATTTTCAGTGTGCGTTTCTATTACGCCAAGTATTTGAGGGAGGATGTCACTTGAAAAAGCATTTATCATTTATTTTTCTTCATTATAATTCTTTTATAACCTTATTTATATGATGTGTTAATCTTTGAAACCTAGGTTTTAAATTTTTTGTGTGCCAATTATGTTTTGTGACTTATTTTGGTAAAAATATAGTTGTTTTGGTATAAATGTGCACTCCTTTTGTTTGATAAATTATTCCATGAGATTTTGCACATGGTTTATGGTATTTTGAATATTTTTCAGTATATTTATTAACTATATGGCATGAATATGGTATTATGTCCCTTTTTAAGTTCTTATCATAAGTTGTTTTGTTAAAGAATGCATGTCATGTGTTCGGTAAATTCCCCGGTTGACTTTTATGTGTCTAGTGCAATTTAAAATGATTTTTTGGATTTAAAAATACAGTGGCAGCATGTAAAAAAATAATTTTGGTTTCCTTTTATGTCTTTCCAATTTGGAGTTTTTTTTTCAAAAAATGGTTTTTGGTTTACAACATGTTTTGGCCTGAGTTGCATGAAAATGGCTTGTTTCACATTCTTAGGAAAAAGGGGGTGTTTTGAATATCTAACCTGAGAGTTTTAAGGAATTTATAAATGTTAATTGATGTTGTAAATGGTTTTTATACACCTCTTTAATAAAATTTAAAAGCATAACTTTTTCAAATGTTAGTTTTGAGAAAATATTTAAATTCTAGTTTGGCCTTTCCTAAAAATGAAGGAGTTTTTTACTTGTATATTCCTTGTTGTGTTAATTGGGATTGTTTTATGGTCCATGAAATGATTTTACTAAATTTTTTATGGCTGAAAAATATGTTTGGTTATGGTTTTTTTGTGTTTCAATAATTAAAATAGTGTTTTTGAATGAGTTTTATGTGCAAAGCCCCAATACACTTTTTGAAATTATTTTAGGAAAGTTTTCAGTGGTTTATTGATTCATGAAAGAAATGTGAAAAATGTTTGTGGGATTTTTGGGTGTTTATGTTTTTGTAATGGAACATGGATGTGAAATTTTTATTTGATAATATGTGTAACATGATTGAGCACAAAAGGGAATCTTGGGTGTTTAGGTGGGCGGACATGTACTTGTATGCTAGTGATCTTGTGGGGTTTGACCCCTGTTTAACGTAGTAAGTTTGAAGATGACAACACTAACTAAACTATGATGATTATGATAATGAAATGGGACCACTAGTTTATGGTTATGCTCCCTACTAGTGGCTCATGTTCATGTTAAAAGAAATTTATTATGGTTACTTTCACCAAGATTCGAGGTACCCAAGGCTCACAACTAACTAGTACCTAGGGGTGTTCCCATGACTTGTGATCATTGGATATTTTGTACTGACCATTGGCATATAGTGTGTTTGGTTTCTAAATTCAGTAGTGTGTGATTTATTTAAAAGTTTAAATTCTTTAAAGCATCCCTCTTTAAATCTATTTTTATTTTCATGTTGCACCTCTTTGAAAATTTTTACGAGTATTCTTTTTTATAAAACATGAAAGTTTTTGTTTGGTAATTTTTTGTATATAGCATGGGAACTTATTTTTAAAATATACCTTTGTATTTTGTATTTAAAATTTGAAATTGGTGTTTCTTTTATTTTAAAGGATATGCATTGGGAATAGAATATTGGTCTAACCTACTAATTTTTAATACTTATGGAAATTGTCTTCTTCAATTTTTAGCCCTTATGCAGGTTTCAACATGAGTTTGATTTCCTTGGGAAAAATTTGATCATTATGTTGGAGAGTGACCAGAAGGGTCACATGGAGTTATCTGGTTATAGAATTTGGTCATATGAGTTGTTGGTTTAGTTTTACATTCAGTTTATAGTACAAATAATGTTCAGTTCAGTTTTTATATAAATGTATTTTCGGTTCTTCGTTTCTTTCCGCTGTTTGGTTTATTGTTTATATAAGAGAGAAATTGTTCCCTTGTGTACTCTATAGATTCCCTTGGTTCTTGTCGCCATCCCGGGAGGATCGGGAACACCTCTCGGGACTTGTCACGGGATGGCCCTTTAGACCAGTTTAGGTTCGACTCGGGCTGGTTCATGACAAAATGGTACCAGAGGAGGTAGGATTTTAGGAGACCTTTTTTAGAGTACACTTGTTATTTGGAGGATTTCAAGGTAGATGGATTAGTATTGTTGGGACTTTAGGGGTAAGTGCAGGAAGTGCGTCGCGAACTCTATCTCATTATGAACCTTGGGTTTCCATGGGTAGTCTGGTTTTATTAGTGTCTTTTGTTCTTGTTGATTGTTTGGTGTTGGGATATTACAAGGGGGGTATGACTAATGACATTCGTGAGCTCGTAGGGCCTGGAAAGCCATGTGGAGCTGGGTCTTGGTCCAAATAAGTCTCTCTATGTTGGTGTTGTGTTTGACATATGGTCGCAAACCATATTTTCAAGTCTTCCACTAACACTAGTTACCTTTTGTGGGTTTCTTGAACCTTTCCTGAATTCTGAATTTTTGTTTTGAAAATCATTGTTTGAGAATTTTGAAAATCGGTTTTAATGGAAGGATTTTATTTTTTAAAGAGGGAAATGGGTTTTCAAAAATTAAATATAAGGATGGTTTGGGAGGGTTTTGTTTTCTTAACCAATTTTTTGGAGGAAGTGGAAATGATTTATTAGGATTGGATTTTCCCAAATGTAAACTTTTTCTTTTTTTGAAATAAAATGTTTTGAAAGTGTGAATAATTTTAAAGTAATTTTGAAACATTATTTTAATTGGCTGTATTGGGCTATCGAAAAGTTTTTGAATCTGATGAATTGGTTTTGGAAGTTCGATTTTGAGCATCTGGTGTTTTCTACAAAGGGGTTTTGGCCTTTGTGGTAGCCGGATTATGAAAAAAGACTTTTGTAATATTTTTTTAAATAGGAAAAGGATATTTGGAATAAAATGGTTGTTTTAGTAAGTTTTATTAAATGAAAAGGATTATTTTTTTAACCAAATGGTTCTTGATGAAGTGTGGCTTGTCTTGTGAAATATAAAAATGGTTTTTGATTTGGCGGTAATTGTGCCTTTGGAAGGTACATGATTATTTTTGTAATGATGATGGTTTGTTTATGCATTTTGTTTTTTCATGGGTTCTCACATGCATGGTTTCCTAGATATATGGATTAATGGCCGTTATGGCCTGGTATTTGAGTTCATGGGGTTGCATGAATACATTCATGTGAGTGAGACTTGATGAAACACAATTGGTGAATGTGAAAATCCACCAAGTTAGTTTATTTTTTATTTATTTTTCAAAAGAGTTTTTAGCTGAAAAAGTGTTGTTTTTATTTTGAACTGACAGTTATATGGATGGTTTATCCTATGTCTTAGAAGTTTTTTCTATTAAGTATGCTTCCTTATGATCTAAAACTCATACTCTTATTTCCTCTTGAGATAGGATCTTGTTGGTGACTTGGTTTTGGGGTAATGTTCAGTGGGTTTCTAAAGATGTGTTAGATGTTTTGATGATTCCATGGATGGTTCTCCATTTTTATGATTTCTTATTGATCAACCAAAGTAATTGTTTCAAATTTAAAATCCACCTCTTAGAACGATACCTCGGCCCATTTGATGAAATTCAGAGTTATTTTGGGTCGATTTAAAGTTACCTCCATTTATGGGGATTCTCTCAGTTGTAGTAGTTGTGATTGGTGATGTTTAGATGGTGTTATTTTTGTGCCTTGTTCATTATACTCCCTGTTCGGAGTGAGAGAAAACAGTTTTGTGTATCTCCATGTTCTTATTTGGGTAAAAATGTGTTGTTAAGGAAGAGACTTTCAAGGTGTATCTTGATCTGTTGTTTCTTACTCGGAGTGTTATGTGGTACTGTATGGAACTAAGGGATGGAGTACAAGTTGGGTATCATCAAAGCCTAGCTGCAAGGTAAGAGATGCTTCATCCATCAAAGCTCCAGTCATAGGTTTCGGAGTGAAGTCGGCGCGAAGTCAGGGGTCCTAGGATTGTGGGTAGAATTGCTAAGCTCATACCTATACTATTTCATTTAGGTAGTTCCATTGTTTCTTTTGTGGTTTCAATGTCCAAATTATTGGTTCCCCTTCCCTCCCCTCCCTAATTGGTGTGGTTTTGGATCCGTGCAGAGAGTGTTGGCCCAGTTCTTGCCGCCTCCATTCGAGAGTGGGTGGCTTAAATGTTCATTTTGGATTCCTCTCAACATGGGTTTGTAGGATGTTGTGGGAGAGTTTTGGTGGTCCTGTGTAGGTAATTCCCAATTCTAGTTCATTTTTGTTGCTTTTTTTTCATTTCTAGTAGGACTTTATTTGTGGGGAGACCCACTATGTGTCTCAGAGATCAGTCCTTTAGGATTTGTTGGATGGTAGTTTTGATTTAATAGTGGGGAGCCCATTCCAGCCTCAATCCCAAGTCATTGGATTTTTTGAGTGAACTATAGTTTGGGTGATATTTGGGTTCATTGGAAGAAGTCCCAACAATCTAGTACTTTTCTTGGTTGGGGAGGTGGTGGCTTGATCTTTCTGTTGATTTTCCGTAAGTGGTTGTGAGTTGGTGTTTTGTTTGGGAAAGAGTATTAAGTTACATTGTTGGTGAATGATATTTATATAGCTTTTGAGGATGGATTATGTTTATAAGGAATCCTTAGGTGTTGTTCTATTAGTTGAAAATCATTTTGGATCTCCAGGGGCGGAAAGCTTTAATGGTGGGGAGAATTGTCACACCCAGTTTTGTTTATTTTCATGTCATGGTTCTGATCTAGTTCATTGAAAATACAAATACTTTTATTGTGTTTTGGGTGAGATTAATTTTTTGTTTTGAACTTACATATATGTCTAATAACTCTAATTCGGGTTCCCCACTTCTTGTTAAGATGTTTTTGATGAAAGGGTTGTTATTTCACGATTTGGGGCAACCGTGAGCCCTTTTGCAGTTTTAAAATCCAAATTTGTTTCTTTAATAAATCATTTGTTTTTCAACATTTTTAAACAATTCCACTTCCCACATGGCCTAAACTGACATATTAATACTACCATATCCTTTTTGACATATTATAAGTTCATAAACATAGTGAATTGGGGTTACTTATTTAGGTACAAAGCCAGCCCATGAGTCCATTTCCAGATTTCTAAAAAAATAATTTTTTTCTTTTATATCTAATTCCAATTTTAATATATCTTAGTGATTACACCTCACAATAGAATAAAATATCTCTATCCTCACCCCCATTATCGTTTTTCCTCTTTGGAGCTCGTAGGTGTTACAAATTAGGGTTAAGGTTCTCATGTTACCTCAAATCGTTTAAAGTTGATAAGGTAAATTATTTCATACAAAACTCATTAAATTAGTGATATTTTTCCCACAAATATTCTTTCCTGGTTAGTCCAGAACTTAGGATAATCTCCAAGAGGTTTAAGGCCAATCCCTTTTCTATAAGGGTGCAGATCTAATGGAATATGAAGCGTTTTTAGTTGAAAAGGTGTGATTCTTTCTCTATTATCCTCCCTATTCTTCCTCCTTTCATTATTTCATGGTTTTATAATCTACCATAGTCATGATATACCTAGGTTTGTGTTATACCATGATTTTTGATGAGGTTTTTGTTCATTTGGGGCTGTTCATCATAGGTTTAGTGTTTGTAAACCCTCAGATGGTGATTTTGGGTGTGTGTTTCCATTACGCTAATGATTTGAGGTAGGATGTCCCTTGCACAAGCCTTTATCATTTATGTTTCATCATTATAATTTTGTTATAACCATATTTATATGATATGTTTTTCTTTGAAACCATGGTTTTAAAGGTTTTGTGTGAAAATTTTGTTTTATGACTTATTTTTTAAAAACTATAGTTGTTTTGGTATAAATGTGAGCTTCTCTTGTTTGATAAATTATTCCATGAGCTTCCGCACATGGTATATGGTATTTTGGATATCGTTCATTATATTTATTAACTTTATGTCATAAAAATGGTATTATATAACTTTTATGTTCTTAACATAAGTTGTTCTGTTTTAGAGTGCATGTCATGTGTTCGGTAAATTGCCCGGTTGGATTTTATGTGTCCAGTGCAATTTAAAATGATATATTTGGATTTATGATTACATTGGAAGAATTTAAACATCTATTTTGGGGTCCTTTTATGTCTTTCCAGTTTTGATTTGTTTTTAAAAACAAATGGTTTTTGTTTGACAACATGTTTTGGACCGAGTTGCCGAAAAATGGATTGTTTCACATTCTTATGAAAATTGTGGTGTTTTGAATATATGTCATGAGTGTTTTAAGGGATTTATAAATGTTTCATGATTATTTAAATGATTTGAATACACCTCATTAATAATATTGAAATTCATAACTTTTTCAAATTTTTGGTTTAAGAATATTCTTAAAGGCTCGTTTGGCCTTTCCTGAAAATGAAGAATGAGTGTTTTAATTGTATGTACCATGTTGTTTCAATTGGTATTGTTTTATGGTCCATGAAATTATTTTATTAAATGTTTTTTCGGCTTCCAAATATGTTTGGGTATGGTTTTTTTGTGTGTTTATAATTAAAGGAGTGTTTTTGAATGAGTTTTATGTGAAAATCCTCAATACAGTTCTTGAAATTGTATTACGAAAATTTTCAGTTGTTTATTGATTCGTGAAAGAAATGTGAAGAAGGTTTGTGGAATGTTTGTGTGTTTATGGTGTGGGAATGAAATTTGGATGTTAAATTTGTATTTGATAATATTTCTAACTTGATTGAGCACTAAAGGATATCCTGAGTATCTAGGTGGGCGGATGTGTACTAGTATGCTACTGATCCTGTGGGGTTTGGCACTTATTTCACGTAGCAAGTTTGACGATGAAAACACTAAATAAACTATGGTGATGATGATGTTGGGGGTCCACTTGGTTTTGGGTATTCTCCCTACCAATGGATCAAGTGCACGAGAATGGATAATTATTGTGGTTACTTTCATAATGATACGAGGTACATGGGGCTCACAACTGACTAGTGCCTAGGGGTGCTCCCGTCACTTGGGCTCATTGGATATTTTGTACTCAATGTCTTCATATGGTGTATTTGGTTGGAAAATTCAGTAGCCTGTGTGATTTATTTAAAAGTGTAAATTCTTTAAAATATCCCTCCTGAAAACTATTTTCATTTTGAAGTTTCACCTCTTTGAAAATTGTTACTAGCATTCTTGTTTATAAAACATGAATGTTTTTATATGGTAATTTGTTTTATATAGAATGGGGCCTTTTTTGGAAAACATACCTTTATGTTTTGTATATAAAACATGAAATTGATGTTCATTTCATTTTAAAGGATGTGCATTTGGAATAGAATATCATGCTAACCTACTGTGTTTTAGTAATCACACATATAGTCTTCTTCTGTTTTTTCCCTTGTGCAGGTTTCAGGTTGAGTTTGATTGCCTTGGGAAAAATGTGATCATTTTGTTGGAGAGTGACCAGAACAGTCACATGGAGTTATTTGGATATTGGGTTTTGTCAGATGAGTTTTTGGTTTAGTTTTACTATCATTTTCTTGTACAAATAATGATCAGTTCAGTTTTTATATAAATGTATTTTGGGTTGTCCATTTCTTTTTCCTGTTTGTTCTATTATTTATATATGGGAGAAATCATTCCCTTGTTTACTCTATTGATACTCTTGGTGCTTGTTTCCATCCATAGACATTTGAGAACACCTCTCCGGACTTGTCGTGGGCTGGCCCTTGTGACCGGTTTAGGGTCGACTTAGGCTTGTTCCTGACACACCCCACATGATTCACAATATAGAGAGATGTAGGAAAAGCCTACATGGATGATTAATGATCGATGTTTTTTCCAAAGGCCAAGAAATGGAGATGCGTGACTTGAAAAACAAACCATTCTCATCCTCAATAATTTACAAGTAATCCTGAAAAAAAAGATAGGGGTCTGATTAACCACCTCATAAGATACATTTCGGGGACTAACCAACCTAGAGTTGTTCGATAGACATAACAAACATCGATATCTATGGAAACCTCTCCCTCAATTATCTCCTAAACAACTATGGATCTAGTACCTTCTTTTACAGCTAATCAACTACGAAAACATATAAAAGCAAAACAATCTAGACATATTTGTTAGGGATTCCCTTCCTCGATATCAAAATATTATCATCTTTGGGTGGCACTGACTCGCCCGCCCGAGATTAATCACATCGACATTAATTATTCTTAATTAAAGATTAGGTCCTCCCCTCCCCATAGTGTGGAACATTCACACACATTTATAGAATTAGAAAAAAAGGACATCTCATAATTAACAAGTTCAACCATACCATCACGACAATGTACAAAACAAACACAAAAAAAGACTCAAAAAAACTCTGGGTATTGTGCATTTTTTATGCCTCATTCTCCCAGGTACTTTACTCGAGGCCACAATGCCTCCAAAACACACAATATAAGGGAATGGCTCATCCACAAAGCACCTTCTCTTGATGGCCCTGGATTTTCACCAGTTACTCCACAAAGGTCGGATCATCCTCGATGTTCAACTCTCCCCAGTCGAGGACGTACATTTCATTATTTAGATACCAGCAGAGCTGAGACACATGGAAGAAGTTGTGGACCCTCTGTAGTGGCATTGTTAGCGCCAATTGATATGCCACTTCACCGACTCATCAGAACTGCTCGAATAGTCCGAAGAACATGGGAGAAAGATTACCCTCTGCCAAAACTCTGTAGCCTAGGCCGAGGGGAGACCTTTAAGAATACATGGTCCCCAAACTCGAACTAAAACGGTCTCATCCTATGATCGACATACAAATTCTACCAGTCCTGATCCACCTTCATCCTTTCACACACATGATGGACTTTTTACATTGTGCTCTGCACCACCTCCGGGCCAAGAACACCTGTATCTCCCACCTCTATCCAGCAAACAGGAGAACGACACGGTCTTTGATACAATGATTCGAATGGTTCCATGCCAATTCTTGAGAGATAGCTTATGTTTTGGGAATACTATACTAGAGACAAGTGTCGTACCCATGAGCCTACAAAGTCTAGAACACATGCCCATAGCATATCCTCCAATGTCAAGATGGTACTCTCTATCTTCTCATCCATCAGAGGGTGGAAAGCAGTGATAAGGAATAGATGGGATCCAAAAGAACATTGTAATCTCCACTAGACTCATGAAGTAATGTGTGTATCCTAATACGAGATGATGGTTTTGAGAACTCGATGCAGCCACACAACATCACCCATGTACTTTTTCACCAAGGAATCAACTACGCTCGACTCCATTGCTATGAAGTGAGCTTATTTTTTAAACTGATCCACCACTACTCTGATGGAATCATAGCCTCCCACAGCTCAAGGTAGTTCTATGTTCAAATCCATTGAGACATCATCCCACTTCCACTCGGGAACATCTAAGGGCTACAACAAACTTCCAGGAACACAAGGTTCCACCTTCACTTCCAGGAACACGAGCCAGTTTTTCCCAAACTATGCCACCTCCTACTTCACCCTGGGACACAAAAAATGACCCCTCAATCACCGAAACATATTTTAAAATCTTGTTTGTACCACTATGGGTGATTTATGGAACTCACCGAGAACTGTATCACGTATTTCCACCTGGAAAAATAGCCTTCCACATAACACCATCTAGTTCTGACCATCTTCTGACTATCCTTTTGAAGCATTTCCCTAGTAAACATGATCCCATATCACTTCATCCTGTATGTATCCCCACTGAGACTCCTCAACTTTCCTTACCAAGGAAGAATACACTATCATCAAATATAGATATCTTCTACCATCCTCCACTCTCATGTTCAAATTTAAAGCATCCAACTCCTCTATTACCTTCCAAGAATCTGCTAACTCCGGAAGCACACCCCTGTATGAATTCCTGCTCAAATAATTGGCCACTATGTTCCCCATTCTAGAGGGGTAGGAGAACTAGAAGTTTTAGTTCTGGAGAATCTTTATCCACCACTACTACTGCAAGTTCAGGTCTCGCTGGGAGAATACATACTTCAATCTATTGTGATCTGTAAAGATAATGTATAGTTACCTGATGAGATAATGCCTCCACAAAGTCAGAGAAAAAAAACATATGTGAGCTCTAGATTGTGGGTAGCATAGATAAATTTGGGAGGATGTAGCTTCCTATACCCATAAGAGGTCATTCCCCACTGCTTCATCAACACACATCCCAAGCCTAACCCAAAAGCATCCCAGATCACTTAAAATGTTACCACTTCCATTGGGATCCTCACCACTAGGGCACTGATAATTTTATCCTTTAGATAACTGGATGATTCATGTCACTATATACTCCATTCAAAATCCTAGTCTTTCCTGGTCAAGGTCATCAAAGGTACCACAACCCAAGAGAAGTCTGGTATGAACCTCTGATAGTATCCTGCCAGTCCCAAGAAACTATGAACGTCAGCCACATTCTTTTTGACTACCCAAAAAACAACTACTTATACCATTGACGGGTCCACCACTATTCTTTGATAATACATCATGAGTCAAAAGAAGTGCATCTCTTGGGTCCAGAATTTTCACTTTCACAACTTCCCGATGAGCTAGTGGTGATAGAGGACTTCCAAAACTACCCTTAGATGCTCAACGTGATCCTACTCTAATATTGAGTAGATCTAGATGTTGTCGATGAACATGACTACAAATAGGTCTAGATATTCATAGAAAATGGTGTTCATGAGCCCCATAATCATGGATGGGGAATTCGTAACACTGAATGACATGACCAAGAACTCAAAGTACCCATATGTTCCCCTGAAAGTAGTCATTGAGACGTCATCCATCTTCACCATCAACTGGTGATATCTTACCCTCTATTTGATCTTAGACAACCAACCTTCTTCCTTTAACTGGTCAAAGAGGTCATCTATCCACAAGAGGAGGTATTGGTTCTTGACCATTGCCTAATTCATCCTTTGGTTGTCTATGCACAGCCTAAGACCATCATCAACCTCCTTCGTGAACAAAACTAGAGCACCCCATGGTGATACGCTTGTTTGGACAAAACCCTTCTTCATCTAGTCATCAAAATGAATCTATAACTACCTCTACTCAGAAGTCTCCATCTGATAGGGATCCATCGAAATCAAATGTGCACCTAGTTGTAAGTCTATCCCAAACTAAAAATTGCGTCGAGTGGGTAGAGTCACCGCCTGTTTGGGGAAGATGTCCAGGAACTCACTGATGATCCCTGGAACTCCGATAATATCTGATTCCACTAATTCCATTAACAACTCGGCTATCATGGAAAGAAGGGGCTACACACATTGAGTACCCTCGCGGTAACCTTGCTCGGGGACAAAAGCTACACGCAGGCCCATATCTAAGAATACAACCATTCTAAAAGAGCATTCGATAACAGCATGTACGGAGAACAACCAATTGATGCCTAGGATGACATCATATGGATATATTTTTAGTAAAAAGAGATCCCCACTTGACTAATATGGCCTTAACATTGTTTTGCAACCTCAAAAAACATCAAACAGGCCAGTCCGATCTCCCACTGGCGTACTCATCACTAGAGTTATGTAGACCATATCTACGTCTAGGCCAAGGGAATTGGCTAGACCGGGTGAAAAAAAGGAGTCAGAATATCCTGAATCAAACAAGGCACCAACAAGAGTGCTAAAAAACTAATCTGACCTCGAACGACCTCTAGACCTTGTAGAACACTGACCCCTACGGTGTGAAATTGCCAACTCCCTGCTCCTCTGCCCCTTGATTTTTAATCGCCTCCCCAGCAAGACCCTAGTTGACTTCCCTAAAGATTTCCATGATGTCGGCCTCCTATAGCACCATCCTCCCATGGTGGAGTGGGTAATTGTTTCCCCTACTTCTTTTTATGCTGAAAAGGACAGGCTTGAAACTACTACATCTAAGGTGGGCGTTGAACCTGTGCACCTCCATTGTATTGCGCATAGTATGGTAACTAATTCCTATGATTCCCACTGATGCCATAGATAAAGGGTCTTGGTCATAGTCTCACGGAGAAAGGGTGAGGGCTGGGAGATCGAAACATGAAATGCAGGGGCCTGCACCCCATTGGAAGAAGCCTGGAAGGCCATAATATTGGAGGCCTAATACTAATGAACATTCCCTTTGACTATCTCAACTGGCTCCCCTCTTGTGGAACACCACCTAGAGTGTGCATCCTCTCCACCTATTCAGCCTTTTTCTGAACATCAATGTACATTGGTACAATGATGGGTGTTACAACATACTGAAAGGAAGGTCAGAGTGCCTCCTCTAACCGTCATTCCCACAACTCATCATCCATGAAGACGTCCATGGAAAACAATGGAGATCCTTGAACATGATCCCCAAATCCCTCACTAACATTATCCCCTACTAGAGGGAGAAAATATCCAACCTCTTCTCAGCCTTTATTATGGAAGAGTGGAATTCCACCCAAAAATCCCTCTCGAAGTTAGTCCATGAAACCTTTGTTTCCATCCTCTATCTATGATTGAGCATCCACCAATAACGTGACACTCCCACTATCTAGATTACAACCAGAGGACCTAGTACTCTGTCGGATCCCAGATCAAGTTGATAGTTATCTCTAGATATCTGAGCCAGTTCTCCATCTCAGTGTCTGAAACACTACCCTTTTATTTTCTGAGGGTCTACTATTGAATTTCACGAAGTGTCTTATGCCACTGTTCATCCTTCTCTTCTCATTCATTCCTCTACTATTCATCCAAGATAGCCTCTTGGGCCTTGATCTCTTACACAACTCATGGGAATCATCTGGGTGACATAACTGAAAGGTAAACAAGTAATCCCTAAGCCTAAGAAGTGTATAATATCTCTTTAAAATTTTTCCTAAACATATTTTTCATTCTAAATTCCCAGAACACCCCAAACACACTAGAATACAAGTCATCATGATGCATGTACCTTTCCTATGGCCTCTACCCTACTATCACTGTAATGTCACTAGGTCATTCAGTAGGCCCAGAGTCCATGCATCGGTTCATGGGGGCCCCTAAAATCTCGTTTCCTAGCTAGTATTCCCTAGCCTATTTCATGCACCAAGATTTCCTAACACTGATTCCCTACCATCCCATGAAATTATCATTGTGCCTACCCCTAAAAAACCCCATATCTCTCAACCATCTCCTCTAATACCATTATTCCATGACCCGCCTTCACCAAGATGAGGAAAGGGACATCAAACTTCTAGACCCTTCCTTCTTCAAGTTGAAGGAGAGATATTGGCCCCAGAGTCCTTCCTTTAATAGGACCCAGAGTAGAGACAAGCACCAAGGGTATAGAACCTCATGTAAAAAGAAATGGAATAAGCCTTTTTATTTAATATGATCATGAGATAAGATCGTAAATCCCAGAAAGCTCCAAAAAACTGAAATTAAGAATAAATTCAAAATTCCACCCCCATATGGTTGTTCAAAATAAACTGAAACAAGGTACAAGAAAACTTCGATGAAAAGTACCAAAAGAGAGAAAAGAAGAAAAAACTCTAGAATCCCATGCTAATAAGGTCTGGTATGGTCCTGAAGGTCCTCCTAGAAACCTGAAAGTAGTTTTATATATGTAGGGTGAGTATAAAAATATACTAATTTGGGAAAACTAAAAGGTCTTGTGCACAAGGGGGGAGGAGTTCTAATGCCCTGTGAGAAATTGAGATAACCAAGGCACCAAGAAAGGAAACTATCCACCCAACTTCACCAATGATCAATTACCAAATAACACAAGTCAGGTTAAGTACTAGTAATAGAACTTCTATATTTGGGTTCCTTTCACCACTTTCCCACTGGTTCTTTAGGACATCCAACACATCAGACCTCCCCCACAAGTTCCACTATAGTCCCACTGCCGACCCAACAACAAACTTATGGGCTATCACAACCATGTATTCGTACCGCAGACACCTAGTCCACCACAACCACACACGTCTGCACCCACAGACACCAGGTTCATAACATCCACTACCACACCTAAAGACACCTCGTCCAGAACATCTACTTCCACGCCGGAAGACACATGTTCCTCATCTGGGTGACACTTGGGAAACAAACATGCATGCACACACCTTCTCCAACAACCACAACATGCCATTCCTGAAGAGTCTGGGTCCATAATATACCTCAGGGCATCATTTCCTTCCCAATGAATCTTTTCCTAACTAGTAGTGAGAGTAGAAAGGATCTAATAACTATCCACTCTAAAAAATTTTGGGTAAACACCCTCCCCCGTGATTCGGGGAGGTTGGCACAAAGATTTCAACATGGTTGGGGTGCATGTATGAATCAAAAAAAACTAAAAAGTTTACATACAGATAATAAACCACTCATCCTAACCCAAGGGTTCCTAAGCACATCCACCCCCAGTAATATCCATACATGCACACACATAAAACATCCACAACGAGAGAAAAACTCATTTTTGGGAATCAAATCCCCCATTGTACCCATTCTTATTATCGTGTTCAAGTGATTCCATTTATATACTCCTTCACTACTATGAAACAAATAATCATAGGCACATGCCAAGACAACAACTGAACAAAAACAGCCAAACAACAATTTAAGCACTCACACCCGATTCTCTTGTAAAGTCACAACAAAAAAGATGGTCTATGAGATCCCTCAAGGTACTGGAACCAAACCAAGCCCCCACATATGGCCCCACACACCCTCAAATACAGAACCAACAACTAAAAAAATAAGAGATCCCATCTCCATCAACAACACAAACAAGAATCAAGCAGAAAATCCATGTGTATTGGAGAACCGAGCATGGGAGTTTCAAATTTAACCACCTCTTTTATCATGTTACTTATTTATGTTTGGTTAACCTGGGTGATCACAAAAGTATTCTTATTCATTGGGAATCCATTTTATTGAAAATCTTTATGTGATTAACTGGTTTCCATGTTATAGCCATCTAATCACAAGTTTATCAAGAAACATATAGGTTCATTAGTGTGCAAGAAAGGATAAAATGCATAAAATATTTTTAGTAGGCATAATCCCATACTATTCACAACATAAAAATTTTGATATGAGAAATTCAGAAATATCATCATTATATAAACCCCTTCATTAATTAGGGTCTGTTTATTATCATTATTAAGGTTCAGTTTCATCCAACTCACGAGGGAAACATTATCCTACCATCCCCACATGATACAAAATAAAGATAGATGAATGAAAACACTACCCAGATGATCAATGATCAATGTCTTCTCCATGCCCTATGAAATTTGGATATGTGACATATAGAGGAAGAAATCTGAGGAATCGAAGGTTGAGCGAGAAGGGATCCTGCACGGGCACAAAATTCATCTCAAAAGGAAGTATCCATTAACACTAAGAGAAACCTAAAAGAAAGGAAGAGAGGATATCAGTTTAAGATGAGGCTAGATGTGAAAATCAGGAAGATAATTTTGATATACCTAAATGTTGGATCACGACTCGACCACACGGTTGCCCAGTTTCACACATTAGGATTAATTAGGATTTAAATATTTTCCATGGAGATGTGGGAGATAATGGCTATGGGTTAATAGATTTCCTTCAAACATAGAGAAAAACGTACTAGGGTAGAAACTATATATCACGACAAAAGGTGTGACGCTGAGGGAAGAGACAAAAAAGGAACATATTTTGGTAACTTGAGGGTCGCCCGACTCTTGGGGATTCAAAAAATCTTTTAAATGCTTCAAATGGCATTGAAAGGGGAAATAAAACACTTTTACAACAAAATATATGTTATTCACGAAAAATGGAAGGTCCTAGAAAAACTGAGATTGAATCACCATTTGGCGAGTCACCATTTTCATAACATCATCGCCCTAGAACCATTTCCCTAGCACCATCACCATAGAAATGTCATCCTAGACCTGTCTCCCTCATACCGTCGCCCTAGAAATGTCACCCTTACATAGTCTCCCTTGCATCGTCACCCTAAAATTGTCACCCATGCACATTCTCCCTAGAACCGATGCCGATTGGTTCTACAGACGACCCATTGGTTCTACTGATAACCATAATTGCCACTGACACTCGTCGATGCCACTGATTCCCATTGGTGCCACTAATGCCCATTAGTGCCACCGATGACCTTTGGTACCACTAATGCCCATCCGTACTGTAGAGGCTGATCAGTCCCATCTATGGCTATCAGTTCCACCGACTCCCATCAGTGCCACCAATTCCCTTTAGTGCTATTGACGTTGATCGGTGCCACCGTTCATTCAACCTGAAACATGGAAAACTCTTTAATGATTCATTGTTGTTCCCTAGGATACCCAAACACCATTAATTGGCAATGTAATGGAACAAGAGGGTCTGGGAAATTACATATTTTATGATAAAAATGAATTTATATGTGTGAAAAAGTGTAAGGGTTGGGTTTCTTTTTATAGCGGGGACGATTGGAATTATTGTATGTTTTTTAAAGAGAGAACTCCATCCATGTTTTTTCATATAATGTGGATCCAATAATGAATCCAATTATATTAAATATGTATTAATGTCTAAATATGGGTAAATAATGGTTTATTTAAAATTTTCTATGTTATTTTTCCCCTAAATTTATGGTTAAGTCCCTTATTAAGCTATTTTTTTCATCTAATTGTCGTAATTAATTTTAATTTCCTTCCACAATATATTTGGTAAATATATAAGTTCCCCGTATTATAAATTATAAATTATTGTTATTCTAAATATGAAATCCATTTTTCCAAATTTAAATAACAAAATAAGAAGAAATTATTTTATTATTAATCCCACAGACGGGATGATGAATCAGGTTTTTAATGTAAATTTTTTTGAAAGTTTCAAATTATCTTATATCCAATATCAATGTGAAATTAATTATAATGAACATTATTGGATTAATATATGTGTGATTTATATAAATATAATTTAAATACAATCAAAATTATTATTTGTCTATGTAAATAAATTAATCGAAAATGAAATTTTCTATTAAACTTCATTATTTTTCAGTATTCAACAAAAAAAAATTATCGCCAAAAGAAACATAAAAATCACACTAAGATAAGTTTTAAATTTTTATTAAAAAAATTAAGATTTTCATAAAATATATGGTTTATATAATTCTCAAATTATTTTTTGAAATAGGTTCTCCATTAAAAAGATAAAAAACTACATTTAGGAAAATATAACTTTTTATGCATAAAATTATACATTTTCATATCATATGCCTATAAATACATAGGAAGACTTTAAATGATATTTTATGGAATTTATAATATATATATTTTATTATTATGACCACTAATTATAATTAAATTTATTTATTAAGATAAAATGCTTTTGGATCACAAAAATAGTTTTTAAAACATTTCCATTATATTCATTTGGTTTCTATAATCATTTCAAATTAATTAGTTACCAATGAATCTCAACATATATTATCATAAGTTTTTTAATCCAATTCATAACCACCAATTTATCATCATGGAGATTATTTTATTTTTAAATGAAAACAATAATAGTATTTGTTAGGATTCAATCTTGTGTATATTACAAGCCACTAAAGAAACTCATTATGTGTAATGAAATATAAATCAATATTGTGTGAATTTAAAAATATATATTATATTGAATATATTTTAAATATTAAATATAAATTATAGTACCAGGTTATTATATTCCCTTTCATTCTGGGTTTGTTGTTTAATACATGATTTCAAATATATGGTCATTTTTTATAATTTTTGCAGGTTACATTATCACTTCCATAAATAAATTTTTTTCTCACAATTTAAACATGACATCGATAATTGATGGATTAATATTTGAAAATAAAAAATTATTGAAAATCCAGGTAATTAATATGGTCAATAACACAACTTATTAAAAATAGGGAAAGGAAAATGTGAAAGTTACCACAAAACATGGCTTTCAAAAAAATATAATATTAGTTAAAACATTGACATATAAGAGAAATACGACATTCAATTTCTGATGGAGTGTGACAGAGAACTTTTTTAGGTGAAATTTGATGACCATAAATCCCTAAACTAGAGATGTGAAATTTTTCCATGATATTATAAAAAATAATGATAATATCCAACATTTTATTACTCAAATAACTTTTCCTAGAGTTGAGGGTGTATTTCACACAATAATAATTTATGGAAATATAATTACATGATACATTTTTATTTCAAAATAAATTTATTATACTTTATTTTTTTTCATTTAAACTTTTCTACTTCATCTCTTAGAACATTTTTCATAAAAGGTCAACACATCAATCATTAAAACCACATAAAATTTCATCTTAAACTATTTTATAAAATTTTAACCATTCCAAAATATTATGATACAAAAAAATTTAATCATTTTCATGTTAGTTAGTAGTATCCAATTTACTTTACTCATATTAATCATCTCATTGTACCACAACAATATCTCAAAATTTGGAACATATTAAGGCGTATCTTTACCCCAACCATGTGTTTTCCAAAAAAATAACAATCTACTGAATCAATTTTTATATTACCATTGAACATATGATCTCAAATAATTTATGAAAATGAACTATAGTATAATTCATAAATATTTCACAAATAATTTAATGATAACATCATCAATAATATTCATTTCCAAAATATTTCTTAGATCCAAATACATACTCACATTAATCATTCAACTTAGGTTGTGCCAATAAAATATGTTGGACATTGATCAATTATCTTATTCTGTAGTATGTTCCTAAGACTCTTGGAGAATTAGTTTTCTTAGATTTCATATCCTTTCATTTATAATACTAAATAGAATTGTATTCCTTCTTCACATGGAATAATTTTTCCCCATGATACTTTTCTCAGAACTAGTAAAAAACTTCCAATAATTTCAATCATTTACCAGGTTGATTCTTTCCATAGTGATCACATGGTAGAAAATAATTTTATTCCTTCATCCCATTATATTTTATTTCCTCTAATGTACTCTTATCCTCTTGTTTCCCTTTGAATCCATAAGACTTGGATAATTTTGTCTCTATCTTGATACCACATAAAACTATTCAATATTATGAAGAAACTTTTAGAGACACCAACACCCTTTGTTGACCTGGATTGATTTTTGTTGACCTTGATTGATTCATCAAAATAAGTGATTAATATTTCACCCTAAGTTGTCTATGAAATCATTAGGATACGATCATAAAATTTTAACAGTAGATCCATACTAAAAAAAACATTTTCCTCATTTTTTAAAAATAAGTAACTTTCTCTTCTTCTTATTTTAATGATCGTGAGGGAAATATTTTTTTAAAAAATGTGTCCTTAAATACATTCCAATCCATGATTTATAGTAAATTTTCCTCCATAGTATTCATCATCAATGACCAGAATTGATCAAAATCACTATTAAGATAATACACAGTAACTATAAATGTAACACCCCAAGATTTCATAGTACGTTATTTCTTCAAAGTAATTCAATAACTTGCACTACAGGCAACACTGAGTTCAAGCGCACCACAACTTACCAAACTAGTTGTTCAAAAGCAGTTATTAATAGTATTAACTAAATTTTTAACTTTATATAATCCTTATAATTTTAGAATCCATATAATGTGTTTTTAGACATAATTTAAGAACAAATACATTTTATCAGATAAAAGAAGTATTTTTCAAAAAAAAATGCCATTTTACTGCCTTTAAATGGAGATCCTCTTTTTAATCCCAAATTTGAAACATTTATACATTCAATTTGACAAATAAACATCTTCTTTTGAATTGGGAACCCATTATTTAGTTTCAATAAATTTTTGGTGTTTTTCTGATAACTTTCATATTTGGGTGAATAGAGAAAAATACTATATTTTAACAGAAAAACACCTTTTTAATCCAAATCATTTATTGTGTGGAATTATACATTTTAATGGTTTGTAAGTATAATTAGATTATATTTTAACCATTTAATCCAATGATAGTCATTATAAGTAATTTCACATTGAAATTGGACAAAAACAAGTGTCTATCTTTTGATAGTTATTATTTCTTAAAAATACGCTTCTTGGTTTTGACAACGGGAATAAATTTTAAATTAATTAAATCAACTTCTATGTTTTGAAACCGGTAAAACAGAATTCATTTTTTAATTTACAATATCAAAATTATCTTAGGGTGAATTTTTGGTATTTTTCTGAAAACATTTAGTTTTGGATGAATAGTGAAAAACACTAAGTTATTGGTTAAAACTGAATTTTTATTTAAATAATTATTTATCTTATTTAAAATTATTTTAGGTCAAAATTGATACATAATAACTATATAAATTCAATTTAATTTATTGGATTCAGTTTATAATAATTTTAGATATACAAAAAGTTTATCGAACTTTTTACCGTCTTTTACCCACCTCCTTGGAGCATTTGCAAATTTACATAATACTTAATTTTACCACTTTTGGGAGTTGAATTTCGAAAATCTGAGAGACAAATTTAATATCAAGTAGTAAAATTTGGTTCAATAAGATAAAAATATTTTTTGGTGAATAATAACTTTTTACTTTTATTTACCACGGTTAAAAGTAAATATGGTAATTAAGGGTAAAAATGATATTATTATTACCCTAACACGTGTCCTAATTCTCTTGGATAAGTTTAATTCAAACAAAAAAAACCTTATAAATAAAATATGACCCTTAAAGTCCACTTTAATTAGATTAAGACATTTAATATTATTTTATTTCAAGAAGAGTTAAAAGAATAAAATCAATGTTTAATAACAAAAAAAAAATTCATTATAGGGTTATACATAAGATAAATTCAACTATAAATATTAATTAGAAAGATAAAATTATTTCCTACATAGTGGTATTTTATTTATAATTTTTAGAGATTAATTAATTAAAATTATTAATGACATAATGATGATGCAGTAATTACCTTGTTAATGAGAGAATCAAATAAATGGTATTTTAAATATTAAAATAAATATAATTTAAAGGTTTATATGAAATAAACGAATTTTCTAGGTGAATATTCCATGTTACGATTGATTCAATGTATTTTTTTTGAATTAATCATGCGGTTACTATTTTATCCAAAAACAAATACCAAAGAGTGTCAAAATAATCATAAAATAGTTTTTAAAACAAATATTGTATTATTAATTGATATAATAGTCCTAAAAATCTACAGTTTGGCCAAAATGCTTATATAATAATATATATTACATGAATGAAGAAATTGGGGTTCTATTGTAATTTTATAGTAAGTTTATTAACCATATAATATAAAAATAAAAAGAGACATGGTAAATGTCAAACTATTTAACTAAGAGTTAAATCTAAATGTTAAAGTTAATATGTTGACCCAAACCTATATAAAACCTATTGGTTGGGTAGTTGTCGACTCATCCCCACTGTATCCTTTAAATAATACATTTTGGAGCCATTAGAAACCGAAAATGATTTTATTATAAAATAAAATTTTATGTTTTTTCTAAGGTGCCCCTCACCCATCTTATAAAAGGGCACTCCCCCTTCACTCTAATTCACAACTTCAAATCCTTTTGGCTCGGCCAAACCCTAACCAAATATCCTCCCAAATATCCTACCTTCATCCTAGAGGACATAATTTGGTCAGAAAGAAAACCTAAGGATCTCTTTTGATCAAATCAAAAGGAAGAACCCGAAGAAGAGATAATGATTTCACCAATCTCTTTCAAGTTTTATTATTTTTCCACTTACTCTTTCATTATTGTTTAAATTATAAAATAATATCTCAAGTATCTTACACATACTGTGATGTTATTATAAATATTTTAAAACTATATTCATTATTCTATCCATCTTATTAATGATAATGTCACCATGAATGTGTACGTACGGCTTACCGTCTCCACGCTGTGGTGTAATTTGTTATTCAACACAGTGTTATTTGGATGGAGATAATGATGAGTAATATGTATATAAACATTGAAAATAACATGATAATGTGTCTGTAAAATTAATATACCATACAATTTCACACCTTTAAGGAAACTATATTGTCACTCGTGCGTACGTACGGATTACCGTCTCCACAACGCGATGAGATTCATTTCCACGTTCACCATTCATCGACGATTAAAAAAAATATATTACTAATAAGTATGTAATATATGACATAATAATGCTACTGTAGATATATATATATATATATATATATATATATATTTATATATCTACATACATATATATTATCCACTTAGTTCCATTCAATACGATATGAAAACAAAAACAGCGTTTATGCGTACATACGAACTACCGTCTCCATAAACGGTGTTTTTAATTTCATATATATGTCTATAATACATAATTATATTCTAAATATATATGATATATAAATCATGTTTTATATTATGGATGTATTTAAATATTTATCTAAGTGATACAATCAAGAGTAACAACTTAAAACACGTATGATAAAGAAATCAGTTATTACCCAAAATGTTAATTTAACATGGAAGTCATTATTAAATGGGTAGTATAAAGTAATAAATGAATCATGTATGATATCATAAATATTAATATGGTTCTGGAAAAATTTAATAAAATACTACGATCATCATACAAAAGGTTAAATGTACCCTCGACTAAAGGAAAGTGCAACGTAAGGGGTTTTCATCTAACTCCTTTTTCTCTTGAGATTCATACCAGATTTCCACTATTACATTTTGTGTGGTTTATGTACTTCCCATAATTTTATTCTTTGTGTAATAAACTTTAAAGTATTTTTATTTACATATTCATTGTATGATTCTTATTTCATGGGTTGTATGTTTTGTAAGTTACCAAATTGGTAAGGGTTAATTCCCCAATCTCATTATTTATCCGAGATTGTTTATGTGTATGTATTTACTTGGAAATTTTTATCATCAATGTCCATTTTCATAAAAATGATTTCAAAATTAATATTTTAAGTATATTTAAAAGGCACTCTTTATCATGATTACAATTTTAAAGGTTTTAATGATTTATCTTTTTAAATCTTTTTAATTAATGTCCATGTTTTCAAATTGACTTTAAGGATATATTCATATGGACTTGAATAATTTGAAATGATAATTATTTTAAAAAATTTCAAAGTGGTATGGGACACTTTTTTTCAAAAAAATCTTTTAAATTAATTCTATTATAAATGTGTGACTTTTAAATGATTTTACAAAAAGGATATTTCTCTCAAAAAGTTTTACTCGTCATTTTTAACTATGCCAGCATCCTTTAATGGATATTAGTTTTTATTGGGGTTGATTTATTATAATAAAAAAAATTTCATATTGTGTTGATGGTATTGGGATATGTTTGACTATGGATGTGCTATTTTTATACCATTCATGGTATATGGTTAAAGTGTTGACACTTTGTATTCTAGTTTTAATACGAATGTTTATTATATGTTTAAACCTTGCATATGAGGAATGTATTAGACTTAGTAACTGATGGGTGGAGCCCTCTATAACTCCTCGATGCATCGGTAGGTCTCATGAGACCACAAGACGTGGAATTGGCTGATGCCCTTTCCCAATTTGATATATGGTTTTGAACGAGGCCTTAATCATTTTTAGACGTCTTGGCCAAGTCCTAGAAAAAATGTTTCAGAATGTCCGACATTATATATTCCCTCATTATGAAAATTATATTGACGGTTCATGTGGTCATTTGACTAGTAAAATATCCATGATGCGTTTTATTATGTAATTATTTACTCAGCTCATATTTCTTCCATAAAAGTATTAAGGTTTATTATTGGTAAAGGCAATCAGGATGCAGTTATTCACCATGCCTAATATTTATGTTATCTTCTGCTGTATTGCTTACCCTTACTGAGCATTTGAGCGCACCCCTTTCTTATGTTTCATTTTCTTAGGATTTCAAGAAGTGTATTATGATTGATATGCAGGGTTCATCTAAAGGGAATAATGGCGTTCTCAAAGAAATATTTAATTTGTGTATTATATATGAAATTGTAATGTAAAGTTAATGTATATAATCTATTTTCCACGGCTGCTAAACTGATCATTCCTTCAAGACTTTATTCCTTGTAATCAAGCCAACGTATTAAAATAATCCACCAGCTCTGGGTAACTGGGTTCGGGGTGTTATAGTTGGTATCAGAGAAAGTTTAGCAATAACATTAGAATCTAGATTTAGATAAACTCTTATTAGAGCACATTACCCTATGATAGACCTTGAGGATAAGTATAAAAGAACTTCCTATAATTTTGGTAATGTAGAGATTTTCTGAGATTTCCAAGAAAATACATCCATGTATGGATACGAGCAGGTAGAGGCTACTCTGGCACATATGTACCTAAGGGTAAAACCCAAAATATCACTTTGATCTAGACTCGAACGGGAACTGGTGCACGACATCGGGCCTTACTGCACTCTTGGTTACGAAACTCCCAGGGGATATGCTTAGGATAATTATCATTTTCCGTACAAATCATTATGAATGATTTACGAGTATATGCCTCCTCAAAGAAATTATTTTTATGGATTATATCCATAAACTGTTCAATTTATGTTAGGTATTTTACAGGTATGGAATTATTCATTGCAATTCATAAACTGACCTAGTGTATGCCATTGTATAGAAATGGTTCCCAGTAAAAGGAATGTGAACTCTAGAAATATGTATGATCCAAGGATTAAGAAGGATCATATCTTTCATGGTATTTATCTAACATTTATAAGGGAAATATTCTCCCATTTATTCTCAACATATGAAAAAATAGTATCATGTGTTAATAAGATATGTAAAGAATTTTTTGAGTCCTATTACATTGAAGGGAAGTAAGAGAAGAAAACAATGGAAGAGAGAAAGATGGATAAAGGGAATAGGGAAAAGAAGTATTTTACCATATGTGATAAATGTGGAAAGAATCACCTTGGTAAATTCTTGAAGGGAATGGGAGTTTGTTATATGTGTGGAGAAAAAGGACACCAAGTACGTGATTGAAAGGGTAAAAAAATTCTTTAATTGTAAAATGCTTCATCTGCAAGGCGTTGAGACACTATGAGAATCCTTGTCCCATTCATAGGAGTATACCGCAAATGATGTTATTGGATAATAATCAATTTATGATACTACCTCAGATGAAGAGGCATTACTAGTGTTCTTATGTAGTTATTATAGAATTATTTGATTTGATTGTTGTATCAACAGTATAATGGTTACATGAATTATTGAGATAAATAAGGATTATACTAGATACTATTTTATTGATGATTTGAGATTATATGGTTCTATGAAAGGTCACTTAATAGTAAGCTACAATTTTTGGAAAATACATGTCTAAAGGAAAGGCAATCTTTAATATGGTCCTAATAATGAGGTAGTGATTTTGGAATAAGAGATGGTTGATTATGAGAAATTATATTCAATATTTTTGACTTCCTTTAAACTAATTATTGAATTGTGTATTCCTTAATTTTTGGAGTTTACAAATTTTTTTGGATAGAAGGAGTATATCCAGTATTTTATAAGGAATAAGTGAGTATGAATGTAATCAGTAAGGTTTTATGGTAATTCAGGATGATGCGGTGTTTTAGAAGAATACATGACGAAGGCGTACACATGTTATTACCTGGAAAAAAGGATCTTCATTGTGTTTAACTTCCTTATAAATTTTGGACTGGGAGTTTGGATATAAGTATTTTGGATAATTCTAAAGGGTGGAATGGATTATGTTTGAAATTGGATACAATTGTTAATGTTATTTTTGGATTGTTATAAAAAGGACAACCCAGAGGTCGAACAACAACTAGTCGCATCCGGAAAGGCTGCAAGACATGAACCCATAACCGAAGAGCAGAAAAGGTGCATCACCTATGACTGGACTATGTGATGTACTCACTAGTACAAAAACCTTTTTTACGTCGGTTTTTTTGCTTTTTAACGTCATTTTTTAAGCGACGTTATTGCGAGCGACGTTAAAAATATGATTTTTTACGTTGGTTAATTAATAACCGATGTAAAAAATGGGGTAATATAGTTTTTAAGGTCGGTTTTTAAAAACTGTCGTGAAATAAATTCTAGAAAATGGTGATAAGAAGCCATTTTTTACGTCGGTTTTTGAAAAAACAGACGTTATAAGTCATTTTTTACGTCAGTTATTTAATAACCGATGTTAAAAGTTATTTTTAACGTTGATTATTAAAGAAACGACGTAAAAAATGTTTACTATATTGTAGAAAATTTTCTAAGCTTTCATTTGACAGGTCATTGAGCTCAAACGCATTTACGGATCAAAAGTTATGACCATCAGAAGTTTGATATTTTTTCGAGGAAAGATTGAATTAGCCAACCGTAACATCATATTAGAAGGAATTTTTGAATCTGTAGGGGGATTTGCAGTTTTATCATGATATAAAGAATCATCCCTCATTATAATAAATTAACAATCATTAAATGGTATATCAATTAAGAAAACTACTCATATAAAATTTAAATCATGGGAAAATAATTACAAATACCTTAACGAGGTCGCAGAAATAAGAAATCGTTGATTCAAGTTCAAGATAAAACAAGTTGATTTGGTATAACGATGATGGTTGAATGAAATGATCATAAAATGGTATATCAATTAAGCAAACAAATCATAAAAACGATAAATCATGTATGTATGATTAAATATACCTTAACGAGATCGCAGAAAGAAGAAATAATTGATTCACATTCGAGAGAAAAAGAGTCGATTTGGGGGAATGATAATGGTTGAAATAAATGATCTTCAAATTATTATGGTTGTATAATGGAAACGTATAATTGAGATTCTATGAGAAAATGCGGTATTAAAAATTTTAGGTGGCAATTCAATATTTCGATGTTGCGATGTAAAAAAATTGAAATTTCGCGTTCGCGGGATATTAAAAATATCATTCACGTCAGTTTTGTGATAACCAACGTGAAAAGATATTAAAAATTTCACTTATTTTTCATGTCGGATATTATAAAACTGACGTGAAAAATCAATCTTCATCATTCTTTTATGTCGGTTTTTAAATAACCGGCGTGAAAAATCGATTTTCATGACTTTTTCATGTCTGTTACTTAATAACCAACGTTAAAAGGTATTTTTCACATCGGCTATTTAATAACTGACATGAAAAAGGTTTACAAAAATGTAATTCATTTTCCAAGATTTAATTTGACATGTCACGGAGCTCAAACTGAGTTACATATTAAACGTTATGGCCTTTAGAAGTTGGACACCATTAATATATCGTTTAGAGATGATCAACTTCTGAAGGCCGTAGCTTTTAATCCATAACTCCGTTTGAGCTCCGTGACCTGTAACATTAAATCTTGAGAAATGAACTACATTTTTGTAAACATTTTTCACATTGGTTATTAAATAAACTACGTGAAAAAGTCATGAAAATAGAAATTTAACGTCGGTTATTTAATAACCGACGTGAAAAATAGGTGAAAATTATAATATATTTTCCTGGAAAATGATTTTTCACATCGTTTATTTAATAACTGATGTCAAAAAAGTTTACAAAAAAGTAATTCATTTTCCAAGATTTAATTTGACAGGTCACGGAGCTCAAACGGAGTTACGGATTAAAAGTTATGGCCTTTAGAATTTGGACATTCTTAAGACATCATTTAGAGATGATCAACTTCTGAAGACAATAACTTTTAATCCGTAACTCCGTTTGAGCTCCGTGACCTGTCAAATTAAAGCATGAGAAATGAACTAAATTTTTGTAAACATTTTCACGTCAGTTATTTAATAACCGACGTGACAAATCAGCAAAAATGTATTTTAACGTCGGTTATATAATAACCGACGTGAAAAATCGTTTTTTAGATATATTCACGTCCATTCTAAAAAACCGACGTGAAAAATGGTGACGTAAAAAAAGGTTTTTGTACTAGTGACTGGTTTGTATAATCTCTCTTTTGATAAATAGTCTGACAAATTAATTATTAATTCATTAGTTTTGGAACCTTATACGATTTGGGTAAATAGAATTTTTTTAAATCATTTGGAGTGAATGATGAGTTTGTTATAGGAATTATTTGAAGGATTAAACTTTACTAGTAATATATATATATATATATATATATATATTCCTTTTATTGAGACCAAATTTTATTAACCCAATTTCGGATGTGGGTTTTCCCACAATGGTTTTTTATATTTTCAACCTTTTATTTTTGAAGAACAATTTAAAATTGTAAGGATGCAATTTATTGAAGGAGGGAATAATGCAACACCCCAATATTTCATAGTGCGTTATTTCTTCAATGTAATTCAATAACTTGCACTACAGGAAACACTGAGTTCAAGTGCATCACAACTTACCAAACTATACATTCAAAATCAGTTATTAATAGTATTAACTAAATTTTGAACATTATATAATAATTATAATTTTATAATCCATATTTTGAGTTTCTTAAGCATAATTTAAAAACAAATAAATTTTATCAGATAAAAGATGTATTTTTCAAAAAATGTTATTTTACCGTCTTTTAATAGAGAACCTTTTTTAAATACAATATTTGAAACTTTTATATATTTAGTTTGAAAAAATAATCTTTTTCTTCAGAATTGGGACATAATAATTTAGTTTCAATAAATTTTTGGTGTTTTTTTGATAACTTTCATATTTGGGTGAATAGTGAAAAATACTATATTTTAACTGAATACAACTTTTTTAATAAAAATAATTTATAGTGTTGAATTATAAATTTTAATGGGTTGGAAGTATAATTAGTTTATATTTTTACCATTTAATCCAATTATGGTCATTGTAAGTAATTTCCCATTGAAATTGGACATAAACAAGTGTCAATCTTTTGATAGTTATTATTTATTAAAAACAAACTTCTTGGTTTTGACAACGGGAATTAATTTTAAATTAATTAATTAAACAACTATGTTTTTAAATTTGTAATATATAATTCATTTTTTAATTCGGAATATCAAAATTAGCATCGGGTGAATTTTTGGTATTTATCAGAAAACATTCAATTATGGATGGATAGTGAATAACACTGAGTTTTTGGTTAAAACTGTATTTTTATTTAAATAATTATTTAATTTATTTAAAATATTTTAGGTAAAAATAGATACATAATACATATATAAATTCATTTTAATTCATTTAGTCAGTTTATAATTATTTTAGATATATAAAAAATTTATCGAACTTTTTACTATCTTTTACCCACTTCCTAAGAGCATTTGTGAATTTACATAAAACATACTTTTACCACATTTTTGAGTTGAATTCATAAAATCCAAGAGACATTGTTAATACCAAGGAGTAAAAAGTGCTTCAATAGGATAAAAATAATTTTTGGTGAATAATAACTTCTTACTTTTTTTTACCACGACTAAAAGTAAATAGGGTAATTAAGGGGAAAAAATTATTTTATTATTACCCTAAAACATGTAATAATTCTATTGGATAAGTTTAATTCGACCAAAAACAACCTTATGAATATAATATGACCCTTTAGGTGCACTTTTATTAGATAAATACATTAATTATAATTTTATTTAAGGAAGAGTTAAAAGAGTTAAAATCAAAGTTTAATAACTAAACCATTTTTAATATAGAGTTATACATAAGATAAATTCCAATATTAATATTCATTAGAAAGATAAAAATATTTCCTATATAATGGTATTTTATTTATAATTTTTAATGATTTAATAATTAAATTTATTAAAGACACAATGATGATGCAGTAATTACCTTATTAATGAAAGAATCAAATAAATGGAATTATAAATATTAAAATAAATATAATTTAAAAGTTTTTATGACATACATAAATTTTATAATAGAATATTACATGTTATTCTTGATTCAATGTATTTTTTTAAGTATTCATACTACTGTTATTTTATCCAAAAACAAATATTAAAGGGGGTAAAAATTGAAATAAAATAGTTTTTAAAATAAATATTATATTATTAATTGATATAATATTCCTCAAAATATAAGGATAGAGAAAAACACATATAAAATAACATATATGACCTTAAGGAACCAATTTAGGTTCTATTGGTACTTTATAATAGGTTTATTAGCCATATAATATAAAAATACAAAGAGACATGGTAATTGTCAAACTATTTATCTAAGAGTTAAATCTGAAAGTTATGGTTAATATGGTGACCCAAACCATTATAAAACCTATTTGTTGAGTAGTTTTCGACCCCTCACCACCTTATCCTTTAAATAATACATTTTGGATCCATTATAAACTGAAAATTATTTTATTATAAAATAATATTTTAATTTTTTCCTAATGTGCCCCTCACCCCACTTATTAATGGTCACTCCCCCTTCACTCTAATTCACACCTTCAAAGCCTATTGGTTCAGACAAACCCAGACCAAATATCCTCCCAAATACCCTACCTTCATCCTATAGGACATACGTTGGTTAGAAATCCAACCTATGGATCCCTTTTGATCAAATAAAAAGGAAGAACCCGAAAAAGAGGTAATGATTTCACCACCGTATTTCAAGTTCCCTTATTCTTCCACATACTCTTTCTTTATTGTTTCCATTATAAAATAATAAATATAGTGTATTATATAAAATTTGATGTTATTATAAATATTTCAAAACTATATTCATTTTTCTATCCATCTTGTGAATGATAATGTCACCATGCGTGTGTACGTACGACTTACCGTCTCCACACTGTGGTGTAATTTGTTATTCAACACTATGTTATTGAATGGATATAATGATGAGTAATATGTATATAAATAATGAAAATTACAAGATAATGTCTCTGTAAAATTAATATACCATCCAATTCCACACCTTTAAATAAATTATATTTTCGCTCATTCGTACGTACGGATTACCGTCTCCACGATGAGATGAGATTCATTTCCACATTCACTATTCATCTACGATTATAAAAATATATATTACTAGTAAGTATGTAATATATGACATAATAATGCTACTGGATATATGTATATATATATATATATGTACTTACATATATCTTATTCACTTAGTTCTGTTCAATACGATATGAAAACGAAAACAGCGTTTATGCGTACCTACAGACTACAGTCTCTCTAAATGGTGTTTTTTATTAAATATATATGTCTATTACACATATTTATATTGAAATTATATATTATATATAAATAATTTTTTATATTCTAGAAGTATTTAAGTATTAATCTAAGTGATACAATCAAGAGTAACAAGTTAAAACACGTAAGATAAAGAATGTGATTATTACCCAAAATGTTAATTTATCATTGAAATTATTATTAAATGGGTAGTATAAAGTAATAAATGAATCATTTATGACATAATAAAAATTAATATGGTTCTGATATACTTTAATAACATACTACGATCTTCATACAGGAGGTTAAACAAACCCTCAACTAAAGGAAAGTGCAAGGTAAGGGGTTTTCATCTCACTCCTTATTCCCATGAGATTTATGCCATATTGACACTATTGCGTTTTGTGTGGTGTATGAACTTACCATAATTGTATTATTTGTTTAATAAACTTTAATTTATGTGTATTTAAATATTCATTGTATGGTACTTCTTTCATGGGGTGTATGTTTCGTAAGTTACCAAAGTGGTAATGGTTAATTCCTCAATCTCATTATTATCTGAGATTGATTATGTATAAGTATTTACTCAGACATTTTTATCATCCATGTCAATTTTTCATAAAAATTATTTCAAAATGAATATTTTAATTATTTTTAAAGGCACTCATAATTTTAAATGTTTTAATGATTTATCTTTCTATATATTTTTAATTAATGTCCATGTTTTCAAAATTATTTTTATGATTTATTTATATGGACTTGAATGTTTTGAAATGATAATTTCTTTAAAAAGTTTCAATGTGGTATGAGACAATTTAATACAAAAAATCTCTTTTAAATTACTTCCATTATAAATGTGGTACTTTTAAAAGATTTTAAAAAAAGGATATTTCTCTCAAAAAGTATTACTCTTCATTTTCAACCATGCCAGCATCCTTTACTAGATATTATTTTTGACTGGGTTTGATTTAATATAATAAAAAACTTCTATGTTATATTTAAGGATTTGTGATATGTTTGATTGTGGATGTGCTATTTTTATACCATTCATGGCCTATTGTTAAAGTATTGACATTTCGTATTATATTTTTAATACGAATGTTTATGATATATTTAAACCTTTTCATATGAGGAATGTATGGGACTTAGTAAGTGATGGGTGGAGCCCACTATATCTCCTTGATGCATCGGTAGGTATCATGAGACAACTAGACGTGGAATTTTCCGATGAACTTTCCCAATTTTATATACGGTTTTGGATAAGGACTTAATCATTTTTAGACATCTTGGTCGAGGCCCGAACAAAATGTTTCAGAATGTCCGACGTTATACATTCCCTCATTATGAAAATAATATTGATAGTTCATGTGGTCATTCGACTAGTACAATACCCATGATATGTTTTATTGTGGAATTATTTACTCTTCCCATATTAATTCCATAAAAGTATTCATGTTTATTATTGGTAAAGGCATGTGGTTTCAATTATTCACCATGCCTAATATTTATGTTATCTTCCGCTGTATTGCTTACCCTTACTAAGCATTTCAGCTCACCCCTTTCCTATGCTTCATTTTCCCAGGATTCTGAGAAATGTATTATGATTGATAAGCAGGGTTAAGCTAAAGGGAATAATGGTGTTATCAATGAACTATTTGTGTTGTGTATTATGTATGAAATTTTAATGTAAAGTTAATGTTTGTAATCTATTTTCCAAGGCTGCTAAACTGATCTGTCCTTTGGGACTCGATTCCTTATAATCATGTCAATATATTAAAATAATTCACCGGCTCTGGGTAAGTGGAGTCGGGGTGTTACAATTGGTTTCAGAGGAAGTTTATCAAGAACCTTGCAAAATATATGAAGATAAACTCTTATTAGAGCACATTACTGTAAGATATACTTTGAGGATTAGAATAGAATAACTTTCTAAAATTTTGGTAATATAGAGATTTTGTGAGTTTTCCAAGCAAATAGATCCATGTCTGGATACGAACAGGTAGAGGTGGCTCTGGCATAGATGTACCTAGGGGTAAAACCCAAAAACACCACTTTGAGTTGTACTCGAATTGGAACTGGTGCATGACAATGAGCCTTACTGAACTCTTGGTTACGACACTCCCGGGGGATATGCATAGGATAATTCTCATTTTCTTTACAAATCATTATGAAGGATTTATGAGTATATAACAACTCAAAGAAAATATTTTTATGGATTATATCCATAAACTATTCAATTTAGGTTGGGTATTTTACAAGTTTGGAATTATTCATTTCAATTCATAAACTGACCTAGTGTATGCCATTGTATCGAAATGGTTCCTGGAAGAAGGAATATGAACACTAGTAATACGTATGATCCAAAGAGTAAGAAGGATCATATATTTCTTGGTATTAAGCCATAATGTAGAAGGGAAATAGGCTCACATGTATTCTCAACATATGAAGAAATAATATCATGTGTTAATAAGATATATAAATAATTCTCTGAGTCTTATGGATTTGAAGAGAAGTAAGAGAAGAAAAGAATGGAATATAGAATGATGGATAAAGGGAAGAGGGAATAGAAGTATTTTCCCATATGTGATAAATGTGGAAAGAATCACCTTGGTTAATGTTTGAAGGGAATGGGAGTTTGTTATATGTGTGGAGAAAAAGGACACCAAGTACGTGATTTCTAGGGTAAGAAAATGTTTTCAAAGCTAAAATTCTTCATCTGCAAGGCATTGAGACACTATGTGAATCAATATCCCATTCATAAGAGTATACTGCAAATGATGTTATTGGATAATAATCATGATATGATACAACCTAAGATAAAGACGAATGACTAGTGTACTTATGTTGTTATTATAGAATTATTTCATTTTAGTATTGTATCAACATTATACTAGTTACATGAGTTATGGAGATATATAAGGATTGTACTACATTACAATTTGATTGAGGATTTGAGATTATATGGTTCTATGAAAAGTGACTTAATAGTATGCTACACTTTTTGGAAAATACTTGGTAGAAGGAAAGGTAATCCTCAATATAGTCCTGATAATGAGGTAGTGATTTTGGAATAAGAGATGGTTGATTTGGATAAATTACATTCAATATTCTTGACTTCCTTGAAACTGATTATTGATTTGTATATTCCATCATTGTTGGAGTTCACAACTTTGATTGGATAGGAGTACATCCAGTATTCTATAAGGAATAAGGGAGCATGAATGTAATCAATAAAGTCTTATGGTAATTCAGGTTGTTGCGGTGTTTTAGAAGAATACATGATGAAGGCGTACACTTGTTATTACCTGGAAAAAGGATCTTCATTATGTTTAACTTCCTTACAAATTTTGGACTGAGATTTTGGATATAAGTATTTTGTATAAGTCTAAAGGGTGGAATGGATTAAATTTTAAATTGGGTACTATTATTAAGATTATTTTTGGATTTTTATTAAAAGGATAACCCAAAGGTCGGGCGACAACTAGCCGCGTCTGGAAAGGCCGCGAGACTTGAACCCACAACCGCAGAGTGGCAAAGGTTCATCACCTACGATTGGACTACGTTATGTACTGGTTTGTATATTTTTTTTAAAATAGTTTGACAAATGAATTATAAATTCATTATTTTTAGAGCCTTATATGATTTGGTAAATAATTTTTTTTGAAATCATTTGGAGTGAAAGATGAGTTTGTTGTTGGAATTAGTTGAAGGATTAAACTTTACTTGTCAGGTATATATATATATATGTATCCTCTTATTAAGACTAAATTTTATTAAACCAATTTCCGATTTGGGTTTTCCCACAAAGGTATTTTCTATTTTCAACCATTTATTTTTGAAGAACAATTTCAAATAGCGGGGATGCAATTGATTGAATGAGGGAAGAATGTAACACCCCAAGACATCATAGTATGTTATTTTTCCAAGTAATTCAATAACTTGCACTACACGCAATATTGATTTCAATCGCACCACAACTTACCTAACTAGCCGTTCAAAAGCGGTTATTAATAGTATTAAATGAATTTTGAACTGTATATAATCCTTATAATTTTAGAATCCATATTATGGGTTTCTTAAACATAATGTAAGAAGAAATAAATTTTATCAGATAAAAAAATTATTTTTAAAAAAATGCAATTTTACCATCTTTTAATGGCGAACCTTTTTTAAAACCAATATTTGAAAATTTTATATATTAAATTTGATAAAATAAACATCTTCTTTAGAATTGGAACATAATAATTTAGCTTCAATAAATTTTTGGTGTTTTTCTGATAACATTCCTATTTGGGTGAATAGTGAAAATACTATATTTTAACTGAAAATGACTTTTTTAATCAAAGTAATTTATAGTGTTGAATTATAAATTTTAATGTTTTGGAATTATAATTAGATTATATTTTTACCATCTAATCCAATGATGGTCATTGTAAGTAATTTCATATTGAAATTGGACACAAACAAGTGTCAATCTTTTTATAGTTATTATTTCTTAAAAATAGGAATCTTGGTTTTATCAACGAGAATTAATTTTAAATTAATTAATTAAACTTCAATGTTTTTAAATTGGTAAAATTGAATTAATTTTTGAATTCATATATCAAAATTAGCTTAGGGTGATTTTTTGTATTTTTCTGAAAACATTCAATTTTTGATGAATAGTGAAAAAAACTAAGTTATTAGTTAAAGCATACATTTTATTTAAATAATTATTTATTTAATTGAAATTTATTTTAAGTAAAAATAGATTCATAATACGTATATGAATTAAATGTAATTTTTTGGAGTCATTTTATAATAATTTTAGACATATAAAAATTTTATCGAAATTTTTACAGTCTTTTACCCACCTCCTAGGAGCGTTTGAAAATTTACATAAAACATAATTTTACTGCTTCTGTGAGTTGTATTTAAAAAATCCAAGAGACACGATTAATATCATCTAGTAAAATGTGGTTCAATAAGATAAAAATAATCTTCAGTGAATTGTAACTTCTTGCTTTTATTTACCACGATTAAAAGTAAATATGGTAATTAAGGGAAAAAATGAAATTATTATTACCCTAACACATGTCTTAATTCTATTGAATAAGTTTAATTAGACACAACACAACCTTAGGAATAAAATATGACCCTTTTTGTCAACTTGGATTAGATTAAGTCATTTATAATTACTTTATTTAAATAAGAGTTAAAAGAGTTAAAATGAATGTCTAATAACTAAAACTTTTTTAATATAGGGTTATACATAAGATAAATTCGACTATAAAAATTCATTATAAAGATAAGAATATTTCCTACATAATGGTATTTTGTTTATAATTTTTAGATTTTATATAATTAAATTTATTAATGACACAATGAGGATGTAATTATTACCTTATTAATGAAAGAATCAAATAAATGGTATTATAAATATTAAAATAAATAAAATTTAAACGTTTTTAGGACATCCACGAATTTTCTAGGTGAATATGACATGTTAGGATTGATTAATGTATTATTTTAAGTAGTCATGCAGTTATTATTTTATCAAAAAAACAAATACAAAATAGTGTCAAAATCGACATAAAATAGTTTTTAAAATCAAATATTATATTATTAATTGATATAATAGGCCTAAAAATCTAAGGATCGGCTAAAATACTTATATGATAATATATATGACATTAATGAACCAATTGGGGTTCTATTGGAATTTTATAGTTGCTTTATTAACCATATAATATATAAATACAAAGAGACATGGTAAATGTCAAACTATTTAACTAATAGTTAAATCTAAAAGTTAAGGTTAATATGGTGACCCAAACCTGTATAAAACCTATTGGATGAGTTTTTTTGACCCATACCCACATTATACTTTATATAATACATTTTGGAGCCATTATAAACCGAAAATGACTTTATTATAAAATTATATTTTATGTTTTTTCTAAGGTGCCCCTCACCCCTCTTATAAAAGGGCATTCCCCCTTCACTCTAATTCACACCATAAAGCCTTTTGACATGGCCAACCCCTGACCAAATATCCTCCCAATTATCCTACCTTCATCCTATAGGACATAATTTGGTCATAAATCTAACCTAAGGATCCCTTTTGATCAAATCAAAAGTAATAACCCGAAGAAGAGGTAATGATTTCACCACCCTCTTTCAAGTTCTCTTATTCTTGCACTTATTAATTCTTTGTTGTTTCTATTATAAAATAATAACTCCAGTATCTTCTATATACTATGATGTTATAATAAATATGGAACAACTATATTCATTATTCTATCCATCTTATGAATGATAATGTCACCTTGCGTGCGTGCGTACGGCCTACCGTCTCCTCATCGTGGTGTAATTTTTTATTCAACACTATGTTATTTGGATGGGTATAATGATGAGTGATATGTATATAAATAATATAAATAACATTATAATTTCTCTGTAAAATTAATATACCATAAAATTCCACAGATTTAAGGAAACTATATTGTCGCTCGTGCGTCCATTTGGATTACCGTCTCCCCGACGCGATGAGATTCATTTCCACATTCACTATTCTCCGACGATTATAAAAAAAATATATGACTAATAAGAATGTAATATATGGAATAATAATGCTACTGGAGATATATATATATATATGTACTTACATATATCTTATTTACTTAGTTCTGTTCAATATGATATGAAAACAGAAACAACGTTTATGCGTGCGAACAGACTACCGTCTCACTAAACAGTGTTTTTCATTTCATATATATGTCTATTATAAATATTTATATTATATATATATATGATATATAAGTAATGTTTTACGTTTTGGATGTATTTAAATATTAATCTAAGTGATACAATCAAGAGTAACAAGTTAAAACACGTACGATAAAGAAAGCGATTATTACCCAAAATGTAAATTTCACATTGACATTATCATTAAATGGGTAGTATAATGTAATAAATGAATCTTGTATGATATCATAAATATTATGATGGTTCTAGTATACTTTAATAACATACTAAGATCTTCATACAGAAGGTTAAACGTACCCTCGACTAAAGGAAAGTGCTAGGTAAGGGGTTTTCATCTCACTCCTTATTCCCGTGAGATTCGTGCCATATTACCACTATTAACCTTTGTTTGGTGTATATACTACTCATAATTGCATTATTTGTGTAATACACATTAATTTATGTGTATTTACATATTCATTGTATGATACCTATTTCATGGTGAGTATGTTTTGTAACGGCCCGAAATTTTGAATAAATCTTGTTCCCTAATTTCATGTGTTATTTTATTTTATTTTTATACTCAACAAAAATGTTTTATTTGATAAACATGATTATAATTAAAATGAGACCAGTGGGTTTTGACTGTTATATGACCATCGGTCAATATGACCACTGTGAACAAAATGTTTTGATTATTGTCTCCAAATATAAGTAATCTTGGTTAACTATTATAGAAAGAAGATTTGATGGCCTCACCTAGTAGTCTTGGACCGATCGAAGCCCATCTAACAGAGCTTGGGAAGGAGGTAGCACCATTGGGCTTTGCTCTGGACCAAATCCAAGCTGAACTTCATCATGTGAAGCTAGAACGGAATCGTCTTCGCGAGAAGTTCAAACTGATAGAAATTACTACTCGGGCAATGTTGACTGAGCCACCCCAAGATTCTATCACCCTAGCACACCTTACTCTTAGGTCCTATGCTGGTATTATAAGGGGCTATGTAATGAGACCATAACTGCCTTGTGTAATCCTTGTTTTAAATAAAAATTGGGATTTATTATTATTATGATGTTTATGAATTCTCAAATGATTGGATAAAAATAGTATGCATATTTTTGATGAATTTTCAAAAGGATATTTTAAAAAAAAATGTTTGTGTAAACCTTAAATAATTTAAAATGTGTAATGATTCTCAAAAAATGGTCTTCTACAATTATGTCTAGTACGAAATTTAGAGTCTAATAAGATCAACTTGATTTTTGATGAATAGTAAATTCTGAATAGTGATTTTATGATTAGGATTAGTAATATGACCAAATGGATTAGTAACCTCACATAAAGAAAGTTTTAAAATAATCTAGGCACCTTGATTAAGTAATGTGATTCAATAAAATGGTTAAATAACGGTTTCATAAATTATTATTCAAGTATTAGTTTTTTCGGGTGAATAGTGTTTTTTAATTTAAAATTTAATTAAAAATAATTAGAAAATTATTTTTATAAAAAGGACTTTATTTTTGAACTCAGAACATCGATATTATGTTATGGTAAAATTTTGGGGTTTTTTTCTGAAAAAATGAATTTTCGGTGAATAGTGTTTTTATTTAAAAATAAATTTAAAAATACTTAGAAAATTATTTTTATAAAATGGAGTTCATTTTTGAAATCAGAGCATTGATATTTAGTTAAGGTGAAATTTTGTGATTTTTCTGAGAAAGATGAATTTTTCAGTGAATAGTAAAAAATCAGTTTTAGGGTTTCGGTATGTTTAATGACATCATAGCTGTGTCATGATGATGTCATGAGATATTTTAAGGGTTGGCCGGCCAAGGGTGATGAATTATTGTTTTGGGGGACCCATGTGTCCTAACTCCATGGTAAATGCCATGGGAGAGCACATGGGTTTGAGAAAAGCACATGTGAGGTGTCCCTTGGCCATTAATGCCTTGTCCCCCCACTTTCCCTATAAATACCAAGCCCTCCTCTCATCAATTCGACTCCCCACTCTTACCCAACGAAGTTCTGGTCTCATTACCTCCCAAGGAGTCCTCCCAAGGTGCCCCCAAGCCCTCAAGGTCCCAACTATTGAGGTTTAAGAGTTACATTTTAAGGTAAGGGATCCGACCTCTCTCTTTCATTTCAAGTAATCTCTTTTATTTCATTCCTTTTATGCTCCATGTTCTTATGTTGGAGGATGTTCTTTTATACTCCTCCTACTGCCCTTTTCATGTTAATATAATGAGAGATCCCCTCTTACTATCATTATTTTGTTTTATGTGGTTTTAAGTGGCGCCGTTAGGCTGCCGAAATTTTTGTAACGGATTCTTTCTCCCTTCACATTTTTCAAGATCTATTTTCATGTAAAGTATTTCATGTTCTTTTTTTTATTATGTTGGGGTATGATCTCTAAATTTATCATACTGATCTTTTATGATCATATTATGAGAGACCCCATTTGATCGCTTCAATTCAGTATTTTGAAGTTTTAAGTGGCGCCGTTAGGCTGCCGAAATTTTAAGTGGTTCTTCACCCTTCTCGTTTTGAAGTTCTACTTTCATGTAAATTCTTTCAAGTTCCTTTTTGTTATGTTGGGGTATGATCTCTATATCTATCATACTGGACTCTTATGTTCATATGATGAGAGACCCCATTTGATCTCTTCAATTCAGTATTTTGTTGAAGTTTAAGTGGCGCCGTTAGGCTGCCGAATTTTTAAGTGGTTCTTCACCCTTCTGGTTTTGAAGTTCTACTTTCATGTCAATTCTTTCAAGCTCCTTTTTGTTATGTTGGGGTATGATCTCTATATCTATCATACTGGACTCTTATGTTCATATGATGAGAGACCCCATTTTATCTCTTCAATTCAGTATTTTGTTGAAGTTTAAGTGACGCTGTTAGGCTGCCGAATTTTTAAGTGGTTCTTCACCATTCTCATTTTGAAGTTCTACTCTCATGTCAATTCTTTCAAGTTCCTTTATATTATGTTGGGGTATGAACTCTATATCTATCATACTGGACTCTTATGTTCATATGATGAGAGACCCTATTTGACCTTGTCAATTCAATTTTGTTGAAGTTTAAGTGATGCCGTTAGGCTGCCGAATTCTCACAAGAGAAATCTTTTTTTTCTTCCTTTCATGTTCTTCATTTCATATGGTATATTTTCAAATTTCATTAACATGTTCTTAAATCCCTTATATTTTGTCCCTCTACAGTTTTATGGGTCATTTATGAATGTTTGACCCATGTCCCCTCTCTTCTCAATGTTTTCTAAAACCTTGTAACATAGCCATTATGCTGCAGAATTTTCGTCTCAAAATGTCTCTCTCTCTTTTCTAAAAATTATTTTATGAATACACAAAGATCTTATTTCTATAGGGGTATTCACATATATATAAAAATGTTCTATTTTAAATTCTGGGATTTACATACATGATACCCGCTTTCCCTTTCCGTGGGTTTAAAGTAACGTAAAGATCATGTCTTTAAAGCAGTTTTTGAAACGTTGTGATTATGAAATGAAACCCATTTATTTTATGCTATATGGGTTATTTATGAAATGTTTGATGATGATATATGTGTCTCACATTATAATAAAGGCAAATTTAAGGGTGCGCCCTAATAGCGCTCTAATGCATTGGGTAAAGACTTAATCTCTAGAGATGACCATTTTAACGACGCCTTGGTGAATAACCTTGGTAATTTTAACGACACCTTGGGGATGGACCTTGGTGAAACGAAACGATTGTCAATATTAAATGTTGTAGCCACATATTCAAGTTATAAAAGAATGTTACTTTTATTATGATGTATCTCATGATTTCATTCTCATGCCTTAATGTTATTTTCATGACCTTATTGAAGTATCTCAAGTTCACATGTAAAATGTTTCTCTGGTTTCTCTTACTGGGACTTCTGCTCACCCTTTCTTTTGATGTATGTCCCCAGGTTATGAGATGCAGTAATGAACCTAGGATGAACTTGAGGAGAAGCCTTTCAAGTGTTTAAAAAGAATGTTTTTTTGTTTCATTTATTATGTTCTTGGTTTCCAAGACACTAAACCTTAAAGATCCTCGGTTTTGTAAAATGTAATGAAAGTTTATGTGATAAAAAGGCGGGATGTCATAGTTGGTATCAAAGGATTGTTTAGTTATTTGTGGAAATTAGGATATGAAAACTTTAAGAAGAACCCTATAAAAAAGTTTAAATATAGGAAATCTTCCTAGTATTTTGGTGAGTATTGAGTAAAGGGTTTCCAAGCAAATACATCCATGTCTGGATACGAGCAGGTAGAGGTGGCTCTGGCACAGATGTACATAGGGGTAAAACCTGAAAACACCGTTTTGAGCTAGACTCGAACGGGAACTGGTACACGACAACGGGCCTTGCTGCACTCTTGGTTATGACACTCCCGGGGGATATTCTTTGGTAAATTCATAAGCTTAGTATGAACCATTGTTAAAGGAACAAAGATAAAATAAAATAAAGATTCACATAAGAATATATGATCATGGATAACCTAGAAGGGAACCTAGGGGATCACAATTTAGGGTATACTTTACTTCTACATGTTATCCTTAGATGCTTTAAGTTTCTTTTCATGATTATTGGCTAAGTATTTAAGCCCCTAACTATAGCTTCTTTTCTTAGTTAATGGCGGGAAATGGAAGAACATGTCCCAACAACCAATGTGATAGGAAATGCTACGATTTCCGTATTAATACGACAGAGATGATTAGGGGATTAAAAGATGATTATTATTTTGGAAGACGTTCACTATTTTGAGGACCATATATGATCAAGGTAAATAGATTACTACGGTGTCTTCGTTGAGGAGTAAGGTTGACTTATATTTTGAAGAATCACTGAATTTAAGGTGGCCTTATAGTAATTTAGGTTACTTACGGGAATGATTAACCTATCTTGGGTAAAATATGTTTAGGTTAGCTACTTTTGTTATAAGATGTTAGGAGTCGTTGATGTTGTTTGGAGATAAACAATGAAGTTTATTTTGGAAGACTATGTTATCAAGTCCTTCTTGTATTTGGGTTTCAATCTTAGTTTGGTTTATTTTCAGGAATCTTAAGGACCATTATTTACGGAATGGTCTATGATGAACATTGGGTAGTACCATGGAACTTTGAAGATTTAAAAGTAGTTTCCATTTCTATGGGATTCTTTTTGAAGATTTGTTTTACCTTACCCATTCTATTTTTGGGATAATGTTTAAAGATAGAAGAAATAGATAGTTGATCTTTTGTGGATCATGTGATTCTCTAGATGATGATTCTTGTGTTTTGATGAGACCAAGTAGTTTTGAATGCTCATCGTTTGGAGAAAAGATTAGTTTTGGTAAAAACTTATTAATGTATGATACTCTACATGAAGTTAGATATATTTCCTTATGTTTTTGTTCTATGTTGTAAATGAATTCCTCAAAGTTATTAAAAGGAACGTAAAACAAAAACGTTGTTGGTTTACGTTTCCTACTAGGTAATCAAAGACCGCTTACACACATCATAATTTTGGGATTTTCTGGTGGTTAAATTCCCCCTAATCATGTTTTCTATCACTCTCCTTTAAGAACGTTACCCTTTGTTTTCTCCTCCATGTCCATATTTCCTACATGGAATCATAGTATGAGTAAACTCGGGTGTCCTTTGTACTTCCTTTTCTTTCTTTTAAAGTAATGGTGTTACTGAATCTTTTTCTGATGTGGGACTTTAAATGAAATTTCAAAACCCAATTTTAAAAATTGCGAGGACGCAATTTCTTTAGGGGGGAAGATTGTAACGGCCCGAAATTTTGAATAAATCTTGTTCCCTAATTTCATGTGTTATTTTATTTTATTTTTATACTCAACAAAAATGTTTTATTTGATAAACATGATTATAATTAAAATGAGACCAGTGGGTTTTGACTGTTATATGACCATCGGTCAATATGACCACTCTGAACAAAATGTTTTGATTATTGTCTCCAAATATAAGTAATCTTGGTTAACTATTATAGAAAGAAGATTTGATGGCCTCACCTAGTAGTCTTGGACCGATCGAAGCCCATCTAACAGAGCTTGGGAAGGAGGTAGCACCATTGGGCTTTGCTCTGGACCAAATCCAAGCTAAACTTCATCATGTGAAGCTAGAACGGAATCGTCTTCGCGAGAAGTTCAAACTGATAGAAATTACTACTCGGGCAATCTTGACTAAGCCACCCCAAGATTCCATCACCCTAGCACACCTTACTCTTAGGTCCTATGCTGGTATTATAAGGGGCTATGTAATGAGACCATAACTGCCTTGTGTAATCCGTGTTTAAACTAAAAATTGGGATTTATTATTATGATGATGTTTATGAATTCTCAAATGACTGGATAAAAATAGTATGCATATTTTTGATGAATTTTCAAAAGGATATTTTAAAAAAAATGTTTGTGTAAACCTTAAATAATTTAAAATGTGTAATGATTCTCAAAAAATGGTCTTCTACAATTATGTCCAGTACGAAATTTAGAGTCTAATAAGATCAACTTGATTTTTGATGAATAGTAAATTATGAATAGTGATTTTATGATTAGGATTAGTAATATGAACAAATGGATTAGTAACCTCACTTAAAGAAAGTTTTAAAATAATCTAGGAACCTTGATTAAGTAATGTGATTCAATAAAATGGTTAAATAACGGTTTCAGAAATTATTATTCAAGTATTAGTTTTTTCGGGTGAATAGTGTTTTTTAATTTAAAATTTAATTAAAAATAATTAGAAAATTATTTTTATAAAAAGGACATTATTTTTGAACTCAGAGCATCGATATTATGTTATGGTAAAATTTTGGGGTTTTTTCTGAAAAAATGAATTTTCGGTGAATAGTGTTTTTATTTAAAAATAAATTTAAAAATACTTAGAAATTTTTTTTTTATAAAATGGAGTTCATTTTTGAAATCAGAGCATTGATATTTAGTTAAGGTGAAATTTTGGGATTTTTCTGAGAAAGATGAATTTTTCAGTGAATAGTAAAAATGCAGTTTTAGGGTTTCGGTATGTTTAATGACATCATAGCTGTGTCATGATGATGTCATGAGATATTTTAAGGGTTGGCCGGCCAAGGGTGATGAATTATTGTTTTGGGGGCCCCATGTGGCCTAACTCCATGGTAAATGCCAAGGGAGAGCACATGGGTTTGAGAAAAGCACATGTGAGGTGTCCCTTGGCCATTAATGCCTTGTCCCCTCACTTTCCCTATAAATACCAAGCCCTCCTCTCATCAATTCGACTCCCCACTCTTCCCCAACGACGTTCTGGTCTCATTACCTCCCAAGGAGTCCTCCCAAGGTGCCCCCAAGCCCTCAACGTCCCAACTATTGAGGTTTAAGAGTTACATTTTAAGGTAAGGGATTCGACCTCTCTCTTTCATTTCAAGTAATCTCTTTTATTTCATTCCTTTTATGCTCCATGTTCTTATGTTGGAGGATGTTATTTTATACTCCTCGTACTGCCCTTTTCATGTTAATATAATGAGAGATCCCCTCTTACTATCATTATTTTGTTTTATGAAGTTTTAAGTGGCGCCGTTAGGCTGCCGAAATATTTGTAACGGATTCTTTCTCCCTTCTCATTTTTCAAGATCTATTTTCATGTAAAGTATTTCATGTTCTTTTTTTATTATGTTGGGGTATGATCTCTAAATTTATCATACTGATCTTTTATGATCATATGATGAGAGACCCCATTTGATCGCTTCAATTCAGAATTTTGAAGTTTTAAGTGGCGCCTTTAGGCTGCCGAAATTTTAAGTGGTTCTTCACCCTTCTCGTTTTGAAGTTCTACTTTCATGTAAATTTTTTCAAGTTCCTTTTTGTTATGTTGGGGTATGATCTCTATATCTATCATACTGGACTCTTATGTTCATATGATGAGAGACCCCATTTGATCTCTTCAATTCAGTATTTTGTTGAAGTTTAAGTGGCGTCGTTAGGCTGCCGAATTTTTAAGTGGTTCTTCACCCTTCTCGTTTTGAAGTTCTACTTTCATGTCAATTCTTTCAAGCTCCTTTTTGTTATGTTGGGGTATGATCTCTATATCTATAATACTGGACTCTTATGTTCATATGATGAGAGACCCCATTTGATCTCTTCAATTCAGTATTTTGTTGAAGTTTAAGTGGCGCTGTTAGGCTGCCGAATTTTTAAGTGGTTCTTCACCATTCTCGTTTTGAAGTTCTACTCTCATGTCAATTCTTTCAAGTTCCTTTCTATTATGTTGGGGTATGAACTCTATATATATCATACTGGACTCTTATGTTCATATTATGAGAGACCCTATTTGACCTTGTCAATTCAATTTTGTTGAAGTTTAAGTGATGTCGTTAGGCTGCCGAATTCTCACAAGAGAAATCTTTTTTTTCTTCCTTTCATGTTCTTCATTTCATATGGTATATTTTCAAATTTCATTACCATGTTCTTAAATCCCTTATATTTTGTCCCTATATGGTTTGATGGGTCATTTATGAATGTTTGACCCATGTCCCCTCTCTTCTCAATGTTTTCTAAAACCTTGTAACATAGCCATTATGTTGCAGAATTTTCGTCTCAAAATGTCTCTCTCTATTTTCTAAAAATTATTTTATGAATACTCAAAGCTCTTATTTCTACAGGGGTATTCACATATATATAAAAATGTTCTATTTTAAATTCTGGGATTTACATACATGATACCTGCTTTCCCATTCCGTGGGTTTAAAGTAACGTAAAGATCATGTCTTTAAAGCAGTTTTTAAAACGTTGTGATTATGAAATGAAACCCATTTATTTTATGCTATATGGGTTATTTATGAAATGTTTGATGATGATATATGTGGCTCACATGATAATAAAGGAAAATTTAAGGGTGCGCCCTGATAGCGCTCCGATGCATTGGGTAAAGACTTAATCTCTAGAGATGACCATTTTAACGACGCCTTGGTGAATAACCTTGGTAATTTTAACGACACCTTGGGGATGGACCTTGGTGAAATGAAACGATTGTCAATATTAAATGTTGTAGCCACATCTTCAAGTTATAAAAGAATGTTGTTTTTATTATGATGTATCTCATGATTTTATTCTCATGCCTTAATGTTATTTTCATGACCTTATTGAAGTATCTCAAGTTCACATGTAAAATGTTTCTCTGGTTTCTCTTACTGGGCCTTCTGCTCACCCTTTCTTTTGATGTATGTCCCCAGGTTATGAGATGCAGTAATGAACCTAGGATGAACTTGAGGAGAAGCCTTTCAAGTGTTTAAGAAGAATTTTTTTTTTGTTTCATTTATTATGTTCCTGGTTTCCAAGACACTAAACCTTAAAGATCCTCGGTTTTGTAAAATGTAATGAAAGTTTATGTGATAAAAAGGCGGGATGTCATATGTTTCATAATTTACCAAATTGGTAACGGTTAATTACTCAATTTCATTATTATCCAGGATTGTTTATGTGTAAGTATTTTCTGGGACATTTTTATCATTCATGTCTATTTTTTATAAAAATTATTTTAAAATGAATATTTTATGGATTTTTGAAAGGAACTATTTATCAGGAGCTGAATTTTAAATTATTTAAATATTTATCTTTCTAAATCTTTTTAATTAATGTCCATATTTTCTAAATGATTTTAAGGATTTATTTATATGGACATGAATGTTTTGAAATGATATTTCTTTTCAAAAGTTTCAAAGTGGTATGGGACACTTTTATTCAAAAATATCTTTTAAAATACTACCATTATAAATGTGTAACTTTTAAATGATTTTACAAAAAAGATATTTCTCTGAAAATGTTTTACTCCTCATTTTCAACTATTCCATCATCCTTTACTGGATATTATTTTTAATTGAGGTTGATTTATTATAATACAAAACATCCATATTGTATTGATGGTTTTGTGACATTTTTGACTCTGGATGTGCTATTTTTATACCATTCATGGTTTTTGGTTAAAGTATTGACATTTAGTATGCTAGTTTTAAAACGAAATTCTATGATATGTTTAAACCTTTTCACATGGGGAATGTATTGGACTTAGAAAGTGATGGGTGGATCCTGTTATAGATCCTTGATGCATCGACAGGTCTCATGAGACAACTAGATGTGAAATTGGTTGATGCCCTTTCCCAATTTGATATATGGTTTTGGCCGAGGCCTTAATCATTTTTAGATGTCTTTGCCGAGGCCTTGACAAAAATTTTCAGAATGCCAGGCATTATACATTCCCTTTTTATGAAAATAATATTGATGGTTCGTGTTGTCATTAGACTAGTATAACACCCATGATATTTTTTATTATGGAATTATTTACTCAACTCATATTCCATCCAAAAAAGTATTCATGTTTATTAGTCGTAAATGCATGTGGTTTGAATTATTCATCTGGCCTAATATTTATGTCATCTTCCGCTGTATTGCTTACCCTTACTAAGCATTTGAGCTCACCCCTTTCTTATGTTTCATTTTCCCATGATTCCAAGAAGTGTATTATTATTGATATGCAGGGTTAAGCTAAAGGGAATAAGGGTGTTCTCAAATAACTATTTATGTTGTGTATTATGTTTGAAATTGTAATATAAAGGTAATGCACATAATCTATTTTCCAAGGCTTCTAAACTGATCTGTCCTTCATGAATTGATTCCTTGTAATAATGCCAATGTATTAAAATAATGAACTAGCTCTGGGTAACTAGGGTTGGGGTGTTACAGTAAACATTTCCTTTCACCACATCCCAATTCCATGAATATCTTCTCCAAACAATTAATCCATTTCATAGCTACCATTGGTCTGTAGATCCACTAAATTATGGGGGCCTCTATCAAATAATGCAATCCAACATTAGAGAAAATCAATATTTAACATGTTTCTACATTTGGGAAAGTTTATGTGTCATAACCTAATTAATATTCCCTAATATACCCATAACATACTCAGTTACAATACCTGCTTTATTCGTTTCCACGGCAGGGGAATCTCTAACATTCTCCATGAGTATTGATACCAATAATCTTTCTAGAAACTATTTATTAATAATTGTATATAAGGGAATTAATTATAAATTTTTCAATATAAAATAAAATTTTATATCTCCAAATATGGTATAGAACTGAACATAAAATAAATATTTATGCAATGTAAATATTAGAATCAAAATATTTGGATTATTTGGTGACATCATTACTTTTAAATCATTTTTAATGGGTTTTAAATAAAATATTAATTATCCTAAGAGTATCATGTGGGAGTGCCAATGTAGGAGTATAGTAAGTCCTATAGTCTTATACCAAGTTATGCTCGAGTAAGGCCCGATGTGCCTTTTTAGAGATGTTACCCCTAGGTAAATCTATTCCCAAACCACACCCACTTGTAGTATCTATGTAGTGATGTATTTCATGAATATCCATATAATAACTACCTAAAATCATAGTATGTTCTTCTATAAATATCCTGAAATTATATCATTGGGTGATGTTCCCATATCTATGTTTTACAAAATTTATTTTCCTAGGCTTTTACAAAAATTCCTCTAAAACCAACTCTAATGCCCTGACCCTAAAACCCCGAGGATGATTCCTTATTTTATTACATTATCATTATTTCAAGGATTAAAATCCCTAATGACTGATCGATTTAGAGGTATTATAAAAAAATATTATATACATTATACCCATACTAAATTTGGAAATAGAATATAAAACATGATAAAAAATAAATTGAAATGAACAAAAACCTTGAAATCTTATTCAACGATTTCTTCTTCTTAACATAGGAAAATGAAACAAAATAAGGGAAAAACCACATTCCAAGTAAGGGGTAAATATAGAAGATGATATCATGAATTAATAATTCATAATTAATAAAGAAATGTGAATACTATAACCCACATTACATTTAAATAATTGGATAAGGAATAATAAATAGAGAAAGATTAATAACTGAATACACATTCCATTTAATCAATAAAATGAGAAAAAATGCATCTACATATATTTTAAATGAAATAATATCATGGATAATAATTACTGAATTACTGGTAATGAAAATTCATAATTGGTTGATTTCAGGAATCTTAGGAACATGATACCTTTACCATCAAGATCTATCCTCATGATTGTTTAGAAGATACTTCGTAAAAACAAATCTAATTTAGCCAAATGATTTTGTCTCATTGATGCATCGAGGGGATTTTATTGACTAGTGTCCAACCCCTATAGTTCATTTATATAGAATTCATAATATATATAATAATCAATTTAATTAATTTTATACATTCCTTATAATAAAAAATCTATATTGAGTTAAAGAGACAAATTTGTCAACATTTCAACAATTAGAAAAATAAAAAATAATGTGAACACAGTATGTAAAAATGGGATACAATTAAGAAATAATTTTATCCATCTCTTAATGATATGGATATGTAAGATATTTTTAATTTAAAATAAAAAAATTCATAACAATGTTACTGTTACAAGAGAAAACTAACAATCACAAATGAAAGTGATATTTCAAAGACAACTTTTACCACTTGGTAATTTTATATTAAAAGAACCTAAGATGAGATAGTTCAAGGTGAAACATAAAATAACATGAATTATGAGTTAATAATGATATTAAAAGGAAAATGGAATTATATTAAGCACATAAAAATGAATTGGTTCATAAAAACAATTAAGTCTCAGTGGAATGTAAACTTATATGAAAAACATTACATTATACATTATTTTAGTTATGTAATATCTATCGTAAACTATAATGGTTTAAATAATGTTATTAAATTATAAAAAAACACTAATCATATTTATTAGATCATATATGATATTCTTATAATATCTTATTACAACTTTTGTTTGATTTCGTTAATTATTATCATCTTTTTGGGTGTTAAGTTTCATATTTTTTCACATGTGTTTTGGCATCATATTTTCTTTTTCTTACATATCTAATTATTTTATTATATCAAGGTTGTATAAAATTATTTGAATATCATATATATTATTAATAAATTTAATTTGAATAATTAATAAATTTTGGAGATAAGATATAAAATAAACAAATCATGGAGACTGTAGGCCTTACGTAATAATGAACAATATTTCAATTTTATTTTCATATTAAAAGAATTAAATTATATATATATATATTAATTACAATTCCATATTTATATTATGTATTTACCATATTTTTATTAAAAAACGTAACAAATTCCTTTTATAGCATGAAAAAATCACATTGCTTTGAGGATGTGGTAGTCCGCACATTGAACAATGATGTTATCGTGTTCCCACAAAATAAAAAGCTTAAAGTTATGTGTCATATAAAAATTATTGAAGAATAAAGATATTATAAATTTCATATATATAATATATAAACTATAAATATATCATTATTCTCAACCATGAGATGTGTTAATGGAAGAAACAATGACTACGGTTCACAGGGCGGTAGTCCACCATACAAATGAAGGATGACTCTATATCCCATCAGATTGAAATGTGTGTAGGGGTAGGTCATTTCCATTGAATAAAAAATATCATTATATTTAGAACACTTATTTTGTTATATAATCATTATATAAAAACTATTTAAGTGGTGGATAATGAAATAAATCTAAATTTCGTTTTGAAAAAAGTTTCCTCTTTTCATGTAACTCCTTTTTGTTTAAAGAAAAAAACTCCCTTGGTTTGATTTTGGAAAACTATAAGGGTTAAATGATTATAGGAGTGATTTTTAGAGCTCATTTTTGTAGGTTTTGGATTAGACATGATTCTTTATTGGTGATAATAATTGGAAGGGGGAGATTCTATTTTATATGGTAGGAGAATGGGTATTCATGAAAATATTTTAAAATTGAACTCTACCAACATTTTTTCATATCATGTGGCCCAAATAATGAATAAAGTTTTATAAAGGTAGTATATGGTATACATATTCCAAGATATTTGATTTTTAACAACTTTTTAGGTCATTATATCCCTTAATATTATGGTTTAGTCCCTTGTTTGGCAAGATTATCTCGTAGTCACTATGATTAATTTTAATTGTGGTCACTGATATTTTTTTAGAAAAAAGATGACCATTTTGTCATTATAAATTATTATTATTCAAAGTATGGAAACCAATTTTTCAAATTAAATTAACTTAATTGGTAGAAATTGGTTTAATATTAATACCCCAAAAGGGACGATGAAGCGGGTTATAGATGTAAAAAATCTTTGAAAACATGGAATATTTTTTATATCCAATATCAATGTGAAATCGAATACATTGGCCTATATTTTATTAATATATGTAAAATTTATATTAAAATACATTAAACCCCATTAAAAAGTTTTATCCTTAAAAATAAATTAGATGAAAATGCATTTTTTTAATTAAAATTTATTATTTTTCACTATTAATAGAAGGATGAAATATTTTCAGTGAATTCAAGAAATTCTCCCTAATAAAATTTTGATATTCATATTTCAAAAATTAAAGATATTTTTAAAAATATGGTTTATAAATGGGAAAAAAATTGTAAAATAATTTTTCCATAAAATGGTGCAACACTGCCTTTTGACAAAGATAGCTTTTTATGCATAAGATTGCAATTTTTCTTATCATATCCCTATCAAATATATTGGAAGAATAAAATAAATATTTTATTAAATATATAATAATTATATTTTACTAATTTAATACACTAATAGTATTTAATTTAATTTATTAACGTAAAACTCCTTTGTGGAATAAATAAAATTTATAATAATTTAATTAATATTTCTTAGGTTTTTATTTTCATTTCAAATTAATTTGTTACCAATGAATTACATTATAAATTTTCATAAGTTATTTATTTATTTTATTAACTGAAAATATAATTTTTAGGATATATTTTTCATTTTAAATAATATTATTAATATTATTTAGTAAGATTTGGTCTTAAGTAAAATGAAAGTCATCGAAGAAAATCATTATGTGTAATGCAAGCTAAAATAATTTTTATGTGAATTGAAATAAATAGAATTGATTGAATCTATTAAAAAATAAAATAGACTATATATTCCTGAGATATTATACTCCCTTATTTTCTTGGGGCTTCTTTTCATGCGTGTTTTCAAATACACTATCATTTTTTTTAACTTCGGTTGTTATAGCTTGATTTCACTGAGAAATATTATTTTTATAACTTTGAGAATAATGATACTAACTACATGTTCCGGGACCACTAACTCAGACTGAGTGGCTAGTGGTATTCTAGCTTCCTCTATTGAGAGATTCTACTTACCCTGCTCTAGATCATGGGGTAGGTGTAGATCTCTGGTCATTAAGAACTATTGTTAATGGCTTATAGAAGAACTAGATATTCCCCCATCAAGTTGTATATTAAGAATCACATTGGATTCCTCAGACATCATGGTTCCCTATGTCTCAAATTCCTACACTGGAGGTAGATAAGAAAGATGTATTTCTGAGCATCCTGGCTACTATTACCCCAACTAAAAATCTTGAAGTGACTATTTCTCTTACTAGAAGTTACACTGATGGATCTAGGTGATGAACTACCTTGACTCACACCATCGACATCCCTTAGATTTGTCTTAGAAGTAATGTCCTTTTTAAATATGTTATGAATAATAGTCACCATGAAAACATTTCGCTGCAATCAAATGGAGTAAACCAATGGCTTCACAAATAGTGAGATTGTCATAAGAACATCACTAGATAGAGTTGATGAAAATCAATGTAGCTTAGTAATGTGACCAGAAAAATCCAAGATAGACATATATCCTTTATTTAGGTTTATAAACTCTCTTTCTTAGTCATCCTTTAGAGTGCGTGGAAATAAAAATTCATATAATATCGTTGGATGTGTTCCTGTATCATTTCTCTTTGCTGGACTTCCTAGGTAATAACATCATACCATTTAATAGAAGAATATCATAGAAAAGAAGTAGTGATTTTAACCATACACTATGGAGATGTCTCTAGTTGCATAATGATAGAGAGAAAATTCTACAGTCATGAATCAACAATATATCATCTCTCATCCCCTAAAAATGTTAGAGGATGATACTACTAGAACTTCCTATTCAACTCTGCCATAGTCAGGGAATGTCGAACAACACCTTTTATATTTTTCTTTTTATGGAAAAATCCATAACAAAACATTGTGTTAGGTAATATATATATATCTATAAGTGGTTCCATAGGTGAAACAATAGGAGGGATAAGTGGTGGTATAGGTCCCACAACCTATGGTACATGGTCCTCATGGCCATAATGGCATACAAGTCAAGGTTTTCAGGGTGTAATTTTTTCCTAACGCATACCTAATATGAAAATTTGATAGTCACAATATCAGATATAGAAAACTAGGACATTAACACAAAAATTCTAGGAACAGATCACACATCTCTTTCTATTTAAAAATCTAGGACTACATTATATGGATAAATACCCTAATGGGTCATAAGAATGTATGTGACTCCCAACTACCCACTACTATTTCTGGTTAAGGGTATATATATCATACCACATATATAATAAACCCATTTAATTTAAAATTTATATTCATTTAATTTTTGTTCCCATTTTTATCAAAATATCTGTAAGTGGTTTAATTATATTGATCATCATTTCCAATATAGATGGTCTCATTAACCTTATAAATTTCAAGGTGGTGTCAAATTAATCCATATCATAACACATCCAACACATTCATACAATTTTTCTCAAAATACCATGAAAGACTACTCGTGGTGTCTGCATCGAAAAATATAGGAAAAAATATATGGCTAAGGAAGAAACATTAAGTTCCAATTATGTTTTACCATTCCTGTAGTAAATTTCATATCATCTCAATATATAATAATGGTGAACTATCAATATTTGACCATAAAGATCTTGATAGATATAAATGTAGCATGAAAATAATTTTGGAATATTAGTCCTATTCAACCTATATGAAGTGTGTAATGAACTAACACATTTCATTAGGAAAATGAAAATGAAATATGATCACAACCCCCCCCCCCAATAATTCTAATTAACATAATAAATCATGTGTATCACCCAATGTTGTGGTCATATCGATCAAAACATGAGAAATATAATAACAAAAATATGACATCCCAAGTAATTTGAGTTCGACCGTATTGTTGGTTTATCTATAACCTAACATAGGCTCATTACCAAATTTTATAATCTCCAGAACTTCTTCTTAATACCTAAATAGTAAGAATAATTAAAAGAAACACCTACGATACCAGTTTCTAATGCCCTAACCCATAATCTACTCAACACATTCCCTAAACTAGTGCATTACATGGCATCAAAAATGCCTCCTTATACTATAGAGGCTGCTGACTAGAAATAAGGGTGTATGGGTGGTATAATAGGGATATTATACCCTCATATCAAATTGAGACAGCTGATACAACAAATAAACATATTATAATGGAAGAATATATTATGAGACACTATTAAAACTCGACTAGTAACCCACCATAGTGGATGTAGAAAAGAAAATAATATAATAGAAAAATAAATAAGTGTAAATAAGTAAAAAACTATAATAACTTAAAAACCTAAAAGGACAAATTATATAAAATTATTTCATGGAAAGAATATATTTAAAAAATGGGAAATTAGGGATATACATATAGAACATGGTATAAAAACTTACAAAAAACCATAAAGACTACTCCTTTGTCATCATAATAATATGATCAACCCTCTTCTCCGATGATTCATACTACAAGCATAATGAATGAAGCATTTGAAGAAAGGATCTTTCCCTTGTCAATACCTATTATCAGGTAATATACATGGGTTCTAAAGGTGACCCAAGTAGGGTGTGAGATAAAATCCATGTATTCCATCACCAACAATGTATATATATAATACAGTCTCTGTACATAGACCCTATAGTGTGAAGGTATAACAAATAAAAATATCTTAATAAATAAATACTAGATGGCCCTGGTTCCTACAGTACACCTGGAGGGCTCCACCTACATTGGAATAGGCCGATAAGAGTTTGAGATGTATCCATACTTATATATTTTAATAATATATATAGAATTGTTATATAATTCATCCACCTATATGAACTATGTATGTGATGACATAAGTAGGTATATAACTAGATACAAGGTTTTGGATGGATCTGGGCATAACACTGTAATCCAAAACAAGCCTAATGAGCTATAGGCTCAATTGGAGGGTACATTCCCTAAATCTAATAATGAATTTGAGTCAGCATTCATAACTCTCAATATAGGTGGGGTGAGTCATCATTCATAACACCTATAATAGAGGAACATGGAATGTCATGAACATCACCCAAATGATATCATAACAATGATAGAATGTATGCTAAATGGATGATGTAAGGGAGAGTTAAACATCATGATCAAAAAGTCCTTTAATCATTGTACCATAGCCAATGTCAATGGAATAATCATGAAAACATAAATAATATTATGGATTACATCATAAGAATTATAATCATCATGAAAAATATATAAATAGATGTCATAATTTATAAGGTAAATATAATAAAATCATGTGTCAATAGGTATAGCCTTTCCACCCATTATTATTTAGTTCAATACATCCACTTAATTCTTTTAAGAAAGATATACCATCTTGAAGCCAAACTATTCCATTATAAGGGTAGGAAACTGCATTTGAGGATAAGAAAATCACTTAGGTGGGGATTTAATGAATTATACATTTATATAAGAGTTGGAAAATAAATTTACAAGTTATGAAAAACACATAGAATGTGATCTAGTTATTTAAACATTTATATATAATGGGAAATTAAGAATGCACTCCCAACCGAGAGGCTATGGTTTATGTCATCATCCTTGGACTACATGGAAAGGGACTATGAGTGTATAACATCTGCAATATAATTGTTTGAAAGGGAAGAGCTAAATTTCAGGCAGCACATAAAAAATGATAGATAGTGGAACAATGGTGATTCTATAAAAACAACTCAACTTTAAAGTAAATCAACTATTACACCTACCTTAAGGTCGTAGATAACTCATCATCCCATATCGGTGTCTGATTAAGAGTCGTTTGGGTGAAAAAAGAACATTCCAATGACATAAAAATAGGGTAAATTATCATTCACCAAAATTCTCCAAGATATATGATGGAAACATTATATATGAAGATAAGGGATCTGAGATGTTACTAATGAGGATCCAAAGTGACCGATGTCATTCAATTTGGAGTAAAGGTCAAAGAGATATAAAAAATACTATATTAGGCTTTGGGTGAGCAACAAGAACCGATGAAGGAGTTCATATGATGCAATGATAGGAATATAATATTGGATGAGATATTATATTTACTAATGGTTTAATTTTAATTTCACCCCCACATTGGGGTCACACAGTTTGGTAACACTGATATCCAAACCATGAGACAACCATGCACACCACACTTTCTATTGAGGTTCCTTGTATGGTTTATATGAATGGATTTCAAATCCATGTGAATACCATGTGATTTTCATGAATAAAAAAGTCTAAAATTATCAAATATTTATGATAATAGTCTCTCCCAATTGAAAATAAATCATGTAGCCTCCATCTGAATAGATAGTATCTATAAAACCTATACTTTTTGTCCAATTCTCATAGCTTCGGGCACCAATAAAGGCCCAGAATGTCATGGAACCTTCCTTGATCTATAGCGAATGTTTAACAAGAGAATAAATGGATTTAAACTAAAATATCAGGCATAACATCCTGAAAATTAAGGTCATTAAACCACTATAGCAAAAAGTTATGAGGTTTGGTAAGAAGTGAAAGCTATGTCCCAGATATATCATTACATTTCATATTCTAGATCACACCATTGTTGTATCATATAATCTAGCACTCTATCATAGCCTATATCAAATAAATGATCTACTCCATGTATCCCTCTTGAATAAGTGCATACATATTCCCTCACACTTACTAAATCCAAAGGTGGTACTATTGGAGAATGATCATTCTTATGATGAAAAACCAGTGAGAATCTTAGATTGTTGAGAAAAAGTTCTATGAAATAAGAAAACTCACCCCATAATTATACTTATGTATTATATAATATTAAATATGAATCATGGGAACCTAAAAATTAAATTAAATAAAATACCCTAATGAATTTTAGAGTATAAGATGAAATTTTGAGGGTATAGACTTTGATGAGGTGTAATATAATATACCAGAAATTTATAAATTTAAATTTTCTTCTAAATAAACTTATACACCATTTATTAATATAGAATAATATACAACGCATTCACCATGTAATTAAAATAATAAAATTATTATTATTATTAAATAGCATTAAAATATAATCATTGGGCATTATGTACATTAAGAATTACAACCATTATAAATGTATTTGTTATAATGTAACTGTTATTATTTTCATATATTAAGAGATATAATAAAATATAGTTAATATAAAATAAAGAATTGATATATCAAACTTGTAGGATCATACCTTATGAATCCTATTTCATATAGATTACATGCGATATGGGATCATTAGGGTTGACACGTGATCAATTACAATCCAGGATTCAATAATTTAGACTGGATTAGAATTGATTACGGGAGATGTTCAACATTATAAAAGTCACTACCCAATCAATTTTAACTGAACCATCCCATGAAAGTATTTCCATCACACACTTTCCCTTATGGTGTATTATGTTGTAATAAGTGTGTGTATATATATAGACCATTTTAATATAAATCTGTAAAACATCTTTTTATAAATGAAATTATAGTTTCTTCAATTTTATATACATTATTGTTATATTTAATATATTATAGACATGAATATAAGATAAGTATAATAACTATATATTTTGGATACAATATAAATAAAATTATATATTTGGAAAACATATTATTTCAAATATGATATACCTTTAAAAAATATATAATTTAAATAAATTTTATTTCAATTAAATGGTCGTGTATGACAAAATTTATTGAAATATAAATGAAAATTTAATTTCTAGAAGAAATATATAATTTTTATAGGTGTAAAAATGGGATTTCATCATAAAACTTTTATTTTCTAATAAAATTGTGTTTTTATTTAGAAAATTAAATTTATCATATTTAAAAATTTATTTTCATAAAATATAAAGAATTATGGAAATCAATAATTCCAAATCAACCAGTGATGATATTTTCACAATTTTTTAAGATACATGCATTTTTGTGGAAAACTAAAAATGTATACATATGTAGTAAGTATTTTGAAATTTCAATTACATAAAAATGATGAAACAAATATAATAAATGGATTATTTGGACAAAAATAGTATTATTACTCAAAATAAGTAATTCTAATATGATGACATTAATCTTCAAAATCTATAATGAATACTCTAGAACATAATTTATATTTAAAATGGGTTTTTAAAAAATCCATCCCTTCCTCCTTAAAAATGTTATTTATTAAAAAAAATTAGTCCCTAAGCTATCAATATATTATAAATCAACCATCTCAAAAAATACATTGGGCTAAAATAATGTTAAGAACATTATTTTTTAATATTTTTTTACTAGTTGTTCGATTTATATGTTTAGTAATTAATTAAGAATTATACTTTTTATCTATAAATAACAACCCATTATCCCATTAATATTCACTTCAAATCCCTTTAGAAATAATTTCTTCCCATTTTCACTCTGAATACCCCTCCCATGGTGTTCCTATGGTTTTATGGAGTTCCTCCAAATCTTTAAGAATCATACTCTTAAGGTAAGGGGTTATCTCCCTCCTATTTTACATTCATGCACTTACTTTATAATATGAATTTTTATTCTAAATGGATATAGTTATTATATGTTAATTCACATTACATTAATTCTTACATGATTCGAAAATAATTACATACTAGATTACTCTCCTATTATTCCATTCAATAAATATTTAAGAATACCCATTATGATGTCAAAATTAACTATTTAGTTTTTCCCTCCTATAACTCTACCCTATTTTGACTCATCGATATTGACATATATTTACCAATACATCGTATGATTTGGGAATTCTTTTTACAATAACCATATTACTTAATTAGGTATTTTAATTGATGAAATATGTTATTATGTTATATGTAGGATGTGGAATACTTAAGGTTATACATAAGAATGGTTCCCCCATATATTAATCCAAAGCATTGGGTAATGCTTTAATCTAAGGAGATACCATGTATCATGCTTGGGTGTTTAGACTAGTGCTTTAAGTTATAATTTATTGTTAATAAACATTGACAAATACATATGATTTAATTTTTTAGTCTACTTTTTATTGTTCAAATGGAAGGAAAAATATCATGATGGGGGTGAATAGACCTCAAAAGTAATTTAACCTGATAAGATTTTTATCAATGTTTTTTAGTGTATTTAATTTGTTGTAGAATATAAAATAATGAAAAATGAAATGTTTATATTGGTTTAGAATATATTGGATCTACTGTGATTTTATATTTCTCTACACTGTAGTATACATTGTTCACAAAATTTCTTTTTTAAAAAGGAAATCATACCCCAATTAGAAAAAATATTTTCCAATGGATGTGTAACCATGAAATTGGAATTTTTTTGAGGAGTTGTAGACAAATTAGATCATTGACATAATATAGTAGGAGTTACAACCCAAATGGTACTAACTATAGAATCTTGAAGACATAACCTAAAGAATGAAAATGATTTTGTATCAAAAAGAACAAATTAAAAGTGAAAGCATGTGTGAGGGATAAGAATTGATGTTATAGACACATGAAACAAGGATGAAAAAGATAGATAAACAAGAGAATCTCTAGTACTAGATATTGACTATTGGATTAGATCATATTTTGGAGATAGTAGTTTTTAATCCAGTTTAGGTATAGTCCATGATAGATCATTAGAGATATTAAACAATGTGAAAACGTTAACATGAATGTTTTCACATGATGATAACTTTATATTTCCTTAGATCACAATTTTTGTTACTTTATGTAATATTATATTTCCATTTATTCTTCAAGTATGTCATATATAAATTTTTTCGGGGAACACACAAAAAAATTAACCTCTAAAAAATTTCAAACCAATAAAAACAAATTCAACTAATATTAGCATATATAAATCATATTTTATAAATATATAATGAATTAAAGAAATGATTTTAATATATCTATTGAACAGTTAAAAATTTTCTTATAATATTTTAAATGTTATCTAACTAATTACCTATACTCAGTCATATTAATTACACATGTAATACCCCGATCCTAGAAGCACATAGCTGTTGAATTTCTTTATTACATAGTCTTCATTACAAGGAATCAAATCCCAATGGACTAATAGGTTTAAAAGTTTTGGAAAACAATACTTCATACAAGATACCAATATTACATTGAGAAATATAAAATAAGACATTGTACTTTGCAAATACAATTAAATGGATTACATAAAATCATTAAAGGTATACGCCTTCATAAATAGTGGAAAGGGAACAAAAATAAGGGTCAGATCAAATGCTTCGTAAGGGTAATTAAAAATGGAATCAATAATGAATCAACGAGAATAAATCAATATGGAATGGAAACTAACTAATAATAAATTACATTAAAATAACTTGATAAGTCATAATTAATATGGAAATGTAAGTAACAGAAACATAATATATTTAGTTAATTAACATATAATGAACTATATTTAATGATAATATAGAAGAAAAAATATAATGGATAAATAATAACTGAATACAAATGTGTGAAATGATTAATTGTTGGATTACATGTTTCCAAGATACAAGTCAGTTTTATCATCATTACCATTCATAAGTCATTTTATAACATATTGGGTAAAACAATTTACGAATATTTCCAAATGATTCATCCCATGAGACGACGGATGCATCGAAGTGTTATCTATAACCGGGACCCACCCATGTTGTACCAGTCCAAATCAATCCTCATATATCAAATTATCGATTTATTCCTAAACAATATGCCCTGTTAAATTTCTATATTTAGTAAAAGATACAAATATAAAAATATTTCCCAAGTCACTCAAACTACTGTTAAGCCCACACTATAGGTAAAAATGACATATAATTTTGGAAATAATTACACTCATCAAATTACAGTATGTATAACTAAAATAAATGTTATTACCAATTGAATATTTTCAGAATCAAGTTATTGTTTCATGATAATATTAATAATCACAAAAGACAGTTAGACTACAAAAATATATTATACCTAATGGTAGTTTTGAAGTCAAAATACTTTTGATGAGATAATTCAAAGTAAAAAGTTAAATGAAATTAATATAAAATAATTATTTATATAATATATCAAAAGTTATATTATAAACACCACCAAAAGTAGTAAGCGGTGAATTTGACATGTATTTCACAGATGTAAAAAGTGAGATTAAAATACCTTACCTTGAATTTCCCTTTGGGTGAACATCATTTAACATCTTCTATAAGGGATTTTAATATGTTAATAACTTATAAGAGAAACAAAATCAAATTTATAATATCATATATTAACTTCTTATATTATTTTCTTACCTTTTTGTTATCAGTTTTTCATTGTTTCACTCTTTGTGTGGGAAATTTCCTAGTTTATGTAGTATGTTTTAGATTATTACTCATTGTTCCTATTAATTAGATAATTAATTAGTCATCTCTAGAATTTTAAAAAATTTATAAATATCATATATATTTAGTACAAATGTATTTATAATAATCCATTTAATTTTTTGATATGAAATGAAACACACCGCTCATGGAGATGGTAGGTCGTACATATGCATGAAAGCTAATTTCATTTCTTTTCCATTTTAAATTAATTAAAAATAAATGATTTATATTTATATTAAAATGCAGGTATCTTAGTTATGTCATATATTTGTATATGTTTATAAAAGTCATCCTTAAAAAAGTCCATGAATAGAATGAATGAATCATATCACATTGAGTAGGTGGTAGACCACATGTCCACAAATGAAGTTATCATTTTCCCAAAAAATAAAATTCATGAGGATATGAGTTATATAAGAATTAAATAAGAATAAATAAATTATAAATAACATATATATCTCATATAAACTATAAATCTATCATCATTTTCCAACCATTAATGGTAGTAAATTGATGAATGTATGACATCAGTTCACGAGTTGATAGTCCCCCTTACACACGATCGAAGATTGTGTATTCCATTTTGATATATGTGTGTGAAATTGGAAGAATAACTCAAATAATTAAATAATATATGTATACATAAGATTCTTAGGATATTATATAATCATTTAATAAGATTCATTTAATTTTCTTAGAAAAAATTTAATTTAAATTGATCACTGAATAATGTTACTACTTATTCAGGTAACTCCGGTTTGTTTATACCAAAATATTTCCTCGGATGGATTTATAAACAAATTAGAGAATCTAGTATGATGTTATGGTTTTTAAAATCTTATTAATATTTATTATTTGTGATTAAATGTTCATGATATGTTTTAATCAGTGGGATGGTGACGTTCTTTTTATTGTGGAGGAGAAGTGGCATTTTTATAAATTTTTGAAAAGGTAATTACACCCATATTTTCCCATTTCATGCTGATCCTATAATGGGATAAATTAGATCAAAGGGAGTATGGGGTCAAAATATATACATCCAATGCCTTCTGAACAATTTTTAGGTCTTTGTTTGGCCTTAAGTGAATGGATTAGTCCTTTTTAAGAAAATTTATTTCTCAATCACTATAATTAATTTTAATATTTTTTACAAATATTTTACATCAAAATATAAATAAAAATTATTATAAATTATAAATTATTTTTATTACAAATATTAAATTCATTTTTCCAAATTCTAATATCATATGTCTCAGAAATTAATTGAAAATTAATCCAGTAGATGAGATTACTATAAGAGTTTTTAAGGTAATAATTTTCAAAAGTTTTCTATGTTTTTATATCTAATTTTAATGTGAAATGTATTCTAGTGACCTAAATTGGATTAATATATAAAGATTTTATCAAATTAATTTTTTAAACCATTCAAAATTATAATTTATCATTATAAATAAATTAAATGAAAAAAAGTTTTGAGTATAAAAATAGGGGTTTTCACTATTGATCAAAAAAATGAAACTTCAAAGAAAAATATTAAAAATTCACTTTAAATACATTTTTTATGTTTTTAATTAATTAATAGAGTTTATTTTTTCATATTAAATTTATGATAGGGTCCAAATTTAAATTTGAAATAGTTTATCTATTAAAGGTTGGTAGAAACACTTTTATAAAAATATTGGTGTTTAAGTGTAAAATTGGCTTTATTATTATCTTATGAATATTAATTATATTACATGAATATGAAAATATTTTATTGGATATATAAAATATATATATACAATATGAAATTTTTATAATTTTAATGACTATGAATAACATGACTGAATTGTGTTTTGTTTCATGCAGGTGTTTTGTGCGTTGCAAAAAAAATCAGTATTTTGTGTTATGAAAGCTATCAAAAAATAATAATTTATTCTAAAAGTAAAATATGGTAAGTTATTGGGGGTTTACAATCATCCCACCTAAAAAATATTCCTCAAAATTTATCATATCGAGCCTTCTAAAAGGATGTGGGTAATTCTCCTTCGTGGAATACTCCGGTTCCCATGTTGCTTCTTCCATTTTGTGATTTCTCAATAGTAACATTAACAGATGAGTCATCTTATTCTTCAACACATTCATTAATGTCCCAATAATCGGAATGGGTTCTTCACATTATGAATTTTTAGGTTCTAAATATATTTCATCATAGATGGTCACAGGCATTGGGTTAGTCATGTACTTCTTTAGCAGAGATATATGGAAAATATCATGCACACATGAGAAATTTTGTTGAACTGACATATGATAAGTGAAAAATACTACTCTTTTAATAATTAAGAAGGTTCCTATGTACCAAGGATTCGGTTTCCCGTTCTTACAAAAATTTATGAAACCTTTCAGTGCACATACATTCATGAAAAAATGATCTCCATCATGGAAATCTAAATCATTCATTTGATAAAAAGAATAAATATTTTTTCTAACTTGAGATATATTAATATGATTCTGAATAGAATTTACTTTTTTTTCTCTTCAAAAAGATTTATTCTCATGAGTTTCCTTCCACCAACTTAATGGAAAAATTTGTACTATGGAACTCTTTCCATATAATGCTTTATATAATGCCATTTGAAAACATGAATAAAATTATTATTATAGGAAAACTCTTCAAAATATAAGTAATAATACCATATACCATTAATGTTGAGTGATCATTACCTCAACATGTATTTAATTATTTATGTTTTTCTTTCAGACATTCCATTAGTTTGATGGTGGTAGGAAGTGCTAAAATAATGCTAAGTTTCATGAGACTTCTAAAGACATTTCAAGATTTTTGAGGTAAAGTAGGGATCTTCATTAGAAATAATAGATAGAGGTTCACCATGGAGTATTAAAGAAACATTAATTTAGATTCTTTTGAGGTTCTCCAGATGTAGGTTTTCCCTTATATAATGGATATGTGTGTATTTGGTTAGGTGATCAACAATAACCCATATTTTGTTATTCTTACTGTGAGTTTTTTGTAGTCACATGGCAAATCACATAGTAATTTCTTCCCATTTCCACATAAGAATATCAATATGTTATAGGAATACTTTATGAAACTACCACACATCTTTGACCTGATCAAAAACTAGCCATCAAGAAACATAATCTAATATTTCCCACTGCAGGTTATCCCACCAAAACTGTTCCTTCAACTCCTTATAAACCTTTGTGCGATCATGGTTTATAGAGAAATTTGAGCTATAAACATCATCCGAAAATAAATTTTTAGCTCAGGGAAATATAGAACAAAAATTAAATTTCCATATCTTAGAACAACATCTTCACATAAAAATTATTTTATATTTCATACTTTCATACCTTTAATTTTCTTCTGAAGGTTCTCATCATCAGATTGAGAATTATTCATCTTATATAATAAATTTCTGGTTTCAATAATTTGAAAAATTAATGATGCCACCAATTCCTTATAAATTATTATATATATATTTACAATATCCATTAACATAGGATCCTTCTCAAACATTATTTGGGTTATAACTCCATGATCATTTATACTCAATGCATCGACATCCTTATTTTATTTCCCTAGGTGGTTGTGTATTAAGGAATGATAATACTTGAGTATCTCGGGGCATAACCTTTGTCCTGTGATGATCCCTTTTGATGAGAAGATCTATTATTGGATTTTATAATCCTTGTATATATCACATCCTTTACTATAAAAATAATGTCTCTGTATTATAAAGGGTAAGATTTCAAGTTCTTACTCAAGATAATGGGTTGGATACCTCTATTCTTGGGTCCTCAATTTCCTTGATGCATATTCTATACCTTTATAATTTAGTGTTAGAAAAAAACCAAGTCCCCTATTTGATGTGTCACTATATATGAAAAACACATCACTTACAGATGGTTGTTTCAAAATCATACCATTTACTAATATTCCCTTTAGTTCATCAAAGCATTATTCACATTGCTTTGTCCAAACAAACATAAACCCTTATTGTGTAATATTGGTTAATGGGTTATCAAATCAGAAAAATTCATAATGAATATCCAATAGTAACCTTCCAAACCAATGAAACTATGTACCTCATTTATGTGTGTTGGTGTATTCAATTGTCCATTTTCCTTTGTTTTTGTTTGATCAATATATATTCCAACCATAGGGACAATATTAACAAGAAAAGAAACATCAGGAAGCCAAAAATCAAACATACTGAATTTACCATAAAAAATTCCCTCTAACAGTCTTACGAATGATCCATAAGTAATATTTATCGTACTCATAGGATTTATAATACACCATATTATCATCCATTAATACAATTATAAAATAGGGATATTCCTTTAATATTATCCTTATTTCAACCATTAAAATAGTGTGTGAATTAAGCTATCCAAACAACATTACTATAAACTCGTATTTTCCAAACCTCCTCCAAAACGTTTTCATAGGTATGACATCCATCATTACTCACAATTGGTTATACACATAACAAAGATCAATCTGGGAAAAAATTGGGCCCCTTGAAGTTGATCAAGAAATCCAAAAATGAATGGTAAGGGGTAATTGGTCATTGTTAAAATATCATTGATTTCAATATAATCAATGCACAACCTCGTGGATCTATCTTACTTCATAACAATAAATACATGAGCTCCTTGTGTAAAATCACCAGGGAGAATAAATCCCTTCTTTCCAAAATACTTTTTTTGTTTATTCTATTCCAGTAATTCAAAAGTTTCCATTCTATGGGGTGTCATTGATATTATCCTTTCATCGGGGATTAAATTAAAAACAAATTCAACTTCATGCTCTGGGATGTATAGAAAATTCATCATGGAAGTAATCAATGTATTCCTATACAATAGACATATCCTCTATTTGATGATTACCATTTAAATCACTAGATGTTGTTTTTTTCTTCCACAATAATTTCATTCATTAGAGACACATAAGGTGGATCTATATAATAATTTGTTGATGATGATCCATCTATAAATATATAAAAATATATATCTCCACCATCATAATAATATATTTCCTCTTGTAATTAATATTTTCATCATATTTTGAGATAAATTCAATATCTATGATTATATAATGTCAAACCATAGGTATGATAATATGTTCAGAACATAAATAAAATATACATGTCATAATTGGGAAAGGTCTACATGTATTTAATTAAATGATACATCTCTTTGGATTTTTCACTAACAAATCTCTTATTAAATTAAAAGGGAAATGAATAACATCCATGTAAAACTGGTTAGATATAAAAGTGTGTGATGATCCAGAATCAAATAATTTATTGGATAAATTTTAAGATTTGATTTATTTTCATGCCACCACAAAATTTTAGACTTCTACCACTAATGTGAGGATACCAAAATCTTAGTCATCTCCCATTAGCCTATTTTGTGGTACATTATCTTTATGCTTAGGGAATTATCTTTCACGGTGTCCCATCTTCTTACAGTTGTAAGACTAAATTTCATTTTTGTCTTTATTTACCTTTGATTATTTAGAATTAGAGACCCATTTCATCACATATGTACTAACCTCCCATTCCTTTTAGGAATTTCCCATAGCGATTCATTCCATATTTATCACATGATTGAAATTTTTTCATCATATAATTATTTTTTGACCCATTCCATTTGTCTTGATGTTTATTCGAGCTTTTATTCCATGGTTTTACCTTGTAAATGACTGATCCATACAATTCCTTCTCCTATTTGATGGAACAAACAAATATATCTTCGTATGATTTAAAAATTTTGGAGAACATTGATCTTTGGATACATGGCATAATAAAATAAAAAATGTGGTCAGAAATCTTCTCTATAGTCTGTATATAATCGTTAGTATACCTGGATAACCTTATAAAGATATATTCATAAGCCACAACACTTAATTCTTATTTTTTATTATATGTAACATTCTACTAATCTCAATTTTTTATCATGAGGGAAGTATTTATCAAATTATATCTCATTATAAGTTCTCCATTTCATGAGTAATATTTATTCTTTCTCTCTAGTATTCTTGACCAATGACCAAAATTGATCAATATACCCTTTGAGACAATAGACTAAAAATATTAGCATTTCCATTTTACTACATTCCAAGGCAATAAATATCTTCATCGTACACATAATATATTTATCATCTATAATCAAATTAGTAGTCCCAATAAATGATGGGGGCATTATTCAAAAAAATAAATCTAGCATTGAAGATTAACATTGTGGAATACGTTTCTCTATTTGGGAAAGCTCATCTTTAACGACATAATAATGTTTCCATAATATTTATATAGCTTTCTTTGTTTCAATTCGAGCTATATTGTTAACCCCAAAATATAAATCTCAATATTTTCTATGATTATTGATATTATTTTTCCTTCAAGATGCTATTTTTAAAAGATGTAATTTTATATTATTAGCTAATAATATCGCAGTATATAATTCTAAATATGGTATTACACATAACATAAATTTATTCATCATAAATATTATAATCATAATTTTTGGATTCATTAGATATATCTTTACTTATAAAACTTTTATTGTATTTTGTAATGAAAATGTGATTTATCCTAAAAATATCCCATGGGAGTGTCAATCTAGGTGATCTATAAGGCCTATTGTATTGTACTAGGTTACTCTAGAGTTAAGCCTAATACACTTTTTTGAGTTTTTACCCCTAGGTGAATATGTTCTAGAACCATTCCCACTTATAGTATCTAGACTAGGATATATTTCAAGAAATACCCAAATAATCTCTTACATAACAAAAGTATAGGATTTTCCTTTATAATTATCAACAAATTTTATCTTATGGTTATGTTACCTAATCTAATTTTTTTTAATAGACATTCTGTGTTTAATACTAAAACCCCTTTGATACTAACTATAATGGCTTGACCCTATAATTCTGGAGCTGATGCACTATTTTATTACATTTTCATGATTACAAGGAATCAAATCCCAAAGTACCAATCATTTTATTTTTTTCTGTAACCAAATTACATACATTATAACCATATTAAATTCAGAAATGGAAAATAAAACATAACACATAAAAAAGAGTAATAAACACCATCCTTGATACTCATTCCAGTTATTCATCTTTATATCACAGGGAATGGAAACAAAAAGAAGGGTGATCTAAAATGATCAGAAAGGGTAATATAAATAGAAGAAATAAGGAATTAATAAGCCTAAATCAACAAAGAAGGTAAATAACTGAGATTCCATGCCATTAAAATAATTGGATAAGGTATATTCAATATGGAATGGTTAGTAAACAAAACACATTCCATTTAATCAATAAACAGATAATGAACTACATCCATAGATAATGTCGTAGAAAAAATTTCATGAATACAAATTGTTGAATATAGGTGAGGGAAATTATGAATTATTGGACTCTATATTTATTAGGTATGTGGTACCTTTACCATCAAGACCTTTCACAAGATAGTTTATAACATATATGGTAAAACCCATATTATTGGTCCAACTGATATGTCGCCCGAGAATGCTGATGCATCGAGGGGATATCAATAACATGACCCACCCATGTCATACATGTCCATATAGTTCCTCAAATATCAAAAAATTGATTGAATTAATGAATAATGTTCCTTATCAAATATCAATATTGAGTAAAAATAAATATTTACATATATTTTCCCAGTTAATAACAAACATGTCATGTACACACGATATGTAAAAATGGGATATCGGTTAGGAAATAATTATACCCATTCCATAATATTATGTATATATAACATAAATTTTATTTAAATATAATATGGTGAGAAGGAAGTGATTGTTCTAAGAGAATGTTAATAATCACATAAGAAAGTGACATTACAAAGATATGTTTTACCACATTGAAATTTTAATGTCAAAACTCTTTGGATGAGATAATAAAAATTATTACATCGAATAGTATGATGATAAAATGATACATAATATAACATATCCAATGGTACTATAGATATTCCACCCAAAATAATTAAGTGGTGAATATGACATTTATCTCATAGATATAAAAAGTGAGATTAAAATACAATACCTTACGTTTTGTTATGGGTGAATGAACAATAAAATTCTGTATAAGGATTCTAAATATGTTAATAACCTACTTTATAAAAATACCCATATTTATAATTTCATATATTAACTTAATATAATATATTATTACCCATTTGATAATGATCATTCATCATTTTCACTATTTTAGGTGGTAATTACCTAGTTTTACGAGAATGTTTTCACATGTTACTTGTTGATACTATTAATTAGATATTGATTTAATACTTTAAATAATGTGAAACATGATTTGAATATCATATATTTTCATTATATATGAATTTATAATAATCCATATTATTTAGATATAGGAAATGAAATGCACCGTTCATGGTGACGGTATGTTGTACATACGCATAAATCCTTAATCTGGTTGTTTTCCATAATAAAATAGTGAAAACCTAAATTATGTATCTGTATATTATAATTAAAGTATAATATTTATCTCATACATGTCACATATTTTTATTGAAATCATCCTTAATACATTCAACGTATTGTGTGAATGAATCACATCTCTTTGAGGATGTAGTAGTCCACACGTGCATAAACAAAGTTATCGTATTACAAAAAAAAATAACACATTAGGGTATGGGAAATATAACAATTAAATAATAATAATGCAACAATAAATATCATATTTATCACAAAAAAGTTTATCACAAATAAAAATATAAATCTATCAGCATTTCAATCCTTTAAATGTGGTAAACGGATGAATGAATGACCCTGATTCACAAGGTTGTAGTTCTTCATACCAGTGAATGATGATTGTGTATACCACTTGATATATGTGTGTGAAACTATAGGAATAAATAAAAATATATAATTATAATCATTATTCAATGTTTATTATATAATAATGGAAAATATTAATTGAATATTTTGAAAAAATAAAAAAATTAAAAGTAATCATTGATAAAATTTACATTTTTTTCGGGTAACTCCATTTATTTCAAAGAAAAATACTTCCTGGGTGTATTTATACACAAAATAAGTCTTATAGGATGAGGTGAGGGATTTTATGAACTTATTCTTTCATATTGGAAATGAGAAACAATTCTTGAGAGGTTAGAATAAGTGGGAGTGTTGAGTTTATTTTTTATGTGGGGAATGGGAGGGACCCTTAATTTCATCATGGTAATGAATCATATAAATGTCATAAAAAGAGGGCATAAATTATTAGTCATTATTATAATATAAATTTAAAAATAATGGGGTATTTATTAATGTATGAAAACAAAAAAAATTACGATTCAAAAGGCCAATTACAAAAAAAAGGTACGTGAATGGAAAAGAAGAGATAAAGATTATTTCTTTGAAATGGTGTTTAGAAAAGAATATAACAAGATTATTGAGAGGTTTTGGGAAACATGGGAGGGATGTAGAGAATATTGGAAATACAATATATATGATAACAAGGTTTTGAGTGAAGATGAGTGGGATCTTATTTTGGTTTATATAGGAAAATATAGAAGAGTTCTTTATTATATCCCAAACACTGGTTTTAGAAAATATACAATAACATAATAAAAACCAGAATAATAATGATGTTTTTTACCTATATTGAGAAAAATATGTGAGATTTTAATTATTTTATAAGCCTAACAACTGGTAAAATGAAAATAATACCCTTCTTAATGTCAAATTAAGTCATGTTTTCAGAGAATTTATTTTAAAAATGTAAAATGTTGTATAGTTTATGGAGGATTTATCAAGGTTTTGAAAACATAGTCAAATAACCTCAGAAAATATTATTATTTTAACTCTTAAATATGTATTTATTTGTGGATACCTTTTATGGACTATATTTCATTAATTTTGGGTCATTATGATTTCATAAAATATATCATAAATTTATATGATATTTAATTTTCACTATAAAATTTGACTATGATAGAAAATTAAGAATCATAAACCATTTAATATTATTTAATTTAGGATATAAAAAAAATTATTTTAAAAAAATATCTATATAAATATGGGAACTTTCAATTTTAAATTAAAATACTCGGTTATTGAAAAATACTTGTTTTTTCGAATAAGATTTTTCCAACCCTTATAAAAATTAATTTTTCTCCTTATAAATTTTTTTAATCAATTGTATTTAATTTATACTATTCAATAATAACATTTCATTAAAATATCATTTATTTCAATAATTCCAGAATCCATGAAAATTTATTAATTAATTGAAATATCATTTACCCAAAAAAGAAAATCTTCGTTTTAAGTTATCAAAATATAATTTTAACATAAATAATATGAGTAATTATTTATAATTAAAAAAATAAGGAATAAATATAATCTTTATTTTAAAAATTATTTCTTTTAGGGTCTTGATTCATAGTTCTTTATTAAAATAGAGAACACCCTAGGAGTAAGGTGCACAATGATGAAATTTTCATGGGGTGCATTGGAAAACATGGTTTGGGTTATGATCATGATGAAAGTTAACTTCTTATGTAAATATTTTTTCCATGTTTTAGGTGTTGAATCTCATCCTTGAATTGGTCACGATAAAATACCAGAGATACTATCTCCCACATAAGACCTGATAAATGTGATTCATATTATATGATCCTATTGTTTAATTCCATCACTTCTTTCATCAACATAAATTAAATTTATCATAACCATGAATATTTACAAATAATATGATAAATGATTGATGTCTATATTATCAACAATCATGATTATTAACAGTATTTCAAAACTGATAGGATATAACCATATAAATGCATGTGTTTTCAATAACCACATTATATAATAAATCCCTAAACTTAATGACATAGAGAATTTTATTTATTAATGTTTGATCATTGCATTCTGTATGATTCAAGCAATTATTAATGTCATGATTCCATAGAGACAAATATTATATTAATTTCCTAGATCCCACTCTAATAATGATGTGAATATTATTTGGGAAATCATCACAATTCCTACCATTTGGGTTGTTTTCACAATTCTTCATATTTTCCTCTACTAATATAAATAATGAAAAGATGAAAGTTGTCAAACAAAAAGTAATGTCAAAACAACAAACTATGAACATATATTGAATAATATATTAATAAAAGTATATCCTAACATATGAGTCTCAAGGTTTCAGTCTAGGTTATCCATGGTAATGTTTCATTTTATTTTCCCTCACATTATAGTCTTTGATGTCATTCATAATGGTTTATAATAAGTTCTTGTATTTTCAAAAGAATAACCCCTAGGTTTGTCAAACCAGTTATGTAGAAAGGCCTCATTATTGTGAACTCAGTTCCAAAAAAACAGAATTCCCAATAACCCCCTTTAGGAGTTATTAGCCCTAGGAATATATTTTTAAGAACCACATCCACTAATATTATCAAGATAGAGATGTAATTTAATGATAACCACGTTCTCAATAATTCACCTAAATTTCATCAAATTTTTCAATATATAGAAATATAGATATGGTTCTCACTGAATTATTATTGTCATAATACCAAAATATAACATGAAATTTCTCTAATAAAAACTATATAAACCCATGGCATTGACACATATTGTTACATTATTTTTAAAAAAAATATCCAACAAACACAAACCAATGATCTTGAAACTTAGAGTCCTTAGAAGATAATGTTTATAATAAATCCAAAAAATCCTAAACCAAATAATATTTATTTTATTACCATTGGTGACCTTATAAATACCTTTTAGATATTAATAATTAATATGATAACCTTATTAATACATAAATCAATGGATTGATCTATAATTCCTAATAAGGGAATAAACCTGATTATGAGGTATAACATGTGATTGAAAAGATATGACCTTATAACATAAAATATAAAGATCAGGATTAATCACATGTAAAAATAAAAAAAAATACAATTTTATTAGAATATAATACATCTTATGAAACTATAAGAAATATAAAACATGACATAAGAATAAATAATGGCTAATTGTTGTGAAAACAACACAGGGTGGACAGAGTCGAATAATTGATTAGGTTTACACTATAACCCCATACATACTATCACAGTGTAAAAAACCATTACCAAAAACATTTTTTTGATATATAGGTTCACCCATAATAATATTTAAATGATTATTTGTTCCATAAATGTAAATCAATCATAATGTATAATAATATTTACCCATGAAATGAAATGGATTACATAATCTTATGAGATATGATAAAAGAACATTATTTCCTAATGATTAAAAGGAGAAGAAATATTTTAATATTTTTCATGTTCATATATGTAAATAGTCATAGGTATCACAATATGGTGTTCATTGGTTATAATTTCACAATAAATGGTTTATAATTTGGTATATAAATAAACATTCAAAATTATTTTTTAAAAATTCCGTTAAAGGCTTTTGGAGAAATAATAAAAATAGATTTTTTTGAAAAAAAGAGGTAAAACGAAATTGATATAACTAAAACATTCTTTTATTAAATAAAATTATTAATTTTCATAAATCCATTAAATGAGTTTTATATAAATTTATTAAGAGATAGAAAGGACTCCCTCAATGTGGTTTGATTTTAAACAAGGCATTTGAGAAATGAACATAAGGAATGTATTATCCAATTAAAAAGAGGGAAAATAGTTTGGAATATATGTAAGAAAAATATATATGGAATTTTTAATAATTATACATCATCGAAAATATATATAAAGTTAGTTACATAGAGAAATTTCATAACCCAAAGAAAACATTTGTTAATAGAGATATATTAACTTATATTCTAGAATAATTACGCACAAGCACATAACCTCAAGGATAAAAAAATAAGAATAATATATTACATAAATAATAAAATTCATCATCATTATTTGATTATTTATAATTTTTAAATTGTAATTTATTACCATTACAAGGAGATATAGGGAATAGTTTTTTTTCTGAGAGTGTTTATTACACGTTTCCTTGACTGGATAACTTGTGCATAATTATTGATGTTAGTTTGAATGGGAAATAACTCAGAAAGTGAAATAAAAAATATTCATGTCCATATTTAACTTTAAATTGTCACAAATATCACTACATATTTTTATATAGGGAAGGATCCTTCAGTAAAAATTTTAACTTTATGCAGTAAGTTCATTTAAGTGATTTTACCACCCATTATAAAATTTATTTGTTTTATATAATATTATGGTCACATATTCATCAAAAAACATGAAATTTATTATAATATACCTATTATTTTATTATTTAATAATTATTATATGTCAATTTTCAACCTTGAAGGTGATGAAGAAAAATAATGTGTGTTGTTCATTGGGGTAGTGATCCAAACAAATTCTAAACAACATATTCATTTAAGAATAATATGAAGGGAGGATATAAGATGTATATTACATTAAGAATGATAATAAATTATATTAATGATACTAGAATCAGTTTTATTTGAATGATAGAGATTAATATAAGTTGAAAGAAGAAATGGATTTAAAAGTGGAAAATTGTGAATATTTCCACTTAAATGTTATCTCTATTAAACATTCCTTAGGTCCCATGGAATTAATCTTCTAGTCAGACTATAAGAACTAATACATTATAGATGGGTAAATTGGATTTATTATTTGGATGATATTTTTATGCAATAAGGTAATGATTTTTTGATGGGAAGGGGTGGTATTTATAGGGTGAAGAGAGGGGTACTTTTGAATAAAATAATCCCTAAATTATTATTATAGAAAATGACTAAAAAGAATATTTATTCTCATGAATATATTAAATAAATTATGAATTTTAGTTTTATATAATAGGTTCTAACATCATCCAAGGCTCAAAAATTCATTTACATACCTTTTAATGTAAAATATTGTATTTAATCATATTTCACTATTCACCATAAATTCAACAATTTTATGAAAATGAAAAAAATTCAACGTAACCATTTTTTGATGTATATTCAAAAAATAAAATCCACCTTATTGAAATAATTTTCTATCTATGAGAATTTTTATTTTTATTAAAATCATAATTTATTTGAAAAATAAGTAATATAATATTATGATAATTTTTTTAGACTCATTGAAAAATTACTTACGTGGTATCATAAAAATATATTTTCATTCTAATAAATCATAACCTTAATTACAAGTTAATTTTATGCAAAAAAATTCTTTTAAATCGTTATACTTTTTACAAAAATAAAAACATAACATATATGTTTTTAAAAAATATGAACAAATATTTTATTAAATTTAGTACATTTATTGACCTATATCAAGATATAAATATTCATTGTTTTCATTTTATAAGAAACCTAATTATTATTTGACACTTGATTAGGTGATTAAAATATTGTAACTCTTATATTACTATTCTTATTGTCATGTTACTATTCATATAATCAAGTTACTATCCTAACGATCAGATTACTATTTTAACTATCAGAATTATGATGGTCATATGTGATCCATAATCCTTATAAATAACTCTTATTTAATTCACTATAATTTACCTTCTATTTTATATCAAGGTCATATATAGTTTCAAATTCAAAACTCATATTTCATTACTAATGTTCTAATTTATTTCTATTATACTGTTCATGAGTGAAATTATTTTGGGGGATCGAGAATAGCCAAATTTTCATATTTTAGTTCTCTTATTTATTTTTTATTTTATACCACTGTAATATTTACAATTCATATAGCTATATTTATTACATAAATTTAATGTAACAAAATGTAAAAGTTTTTATCATGTGGGGATTCTACATTATATAATATTATACTCAGATGTTAAATTTAATTCATAAAATTTTCGGTCATTACAGAAACCAAGAGACACATGCTAATAAACCATCAAAATCAACACCTTATTCTTTTCAATATCCTTAATACATATTTCTAGATTTATTTTTAATAATATATCAGGATTCATCCATCATGTTTAAAAATATCAATTTAGTTTTGATTATATGATAATATTTAAGGAATTTTACTAAACAACAATCATTATTAAAAAAATGACTAATATAATCTTGTTTAGAAACTATCCAATTTGGATCATCTAAAACATTTGAAACAATATTAGGAAAATATATAAAATATAATAGTTATCAAAGTAGTTTAATGTAGAGTACATAGTTTTTATACCAAAAACAATATTATCGATCACATTTTCAATTTAATGATCCTTATAAGTCATCTATGATATAAGATCAGATTTATAAGAATATTTATTCCCTTAAATAGATACATAATCTAGAGGTTTTTCTTCACAAAAACTGAAATCCCTAAAATCAGCGTCAACATTTTCCAAAAACAATTTTTTGAATATCACAATATTAATCGAACATTATATGCATATATTCTTAATGGGTTATTTTAAGATTATTATATATTTTATAAGATTTATTACTATAAGAATAACTAAGAAATATATCATTAGCACATTTTAAATCAAAATTATCTATAATATAATTCATATTAGAGAAAACATCATTACCATCAATGATGTTAAAATATCTAACATTTAGATTTATACCATTGAAAATACCATTATGATTTTCTTTAATAATGTTTTAAAATAATTTCTATTCTACAAATATCAATCTGTATTAATATATTCTTCACAAATTTATTTGGGGAAACTATATTCATTATGTATAGTTGAATCCATTTGATAAACAGTTCTATTTTCCCATTCTCTAACACCATTTTATTGCAAGGTTCGTGGAGAAAAAATGTTCTGAGCATAATCATTATGTAAGAAAACAACACAAAATTAAAATTAAAATAACCCACTACCTTTACCTATTATTGTTTAAAAAAACATTTCATATTTTGTAATAACTTACCATTAATAAAAAACATTCCCAAAGTTTCCTGATTATTATATATGAAATATACCCATAAATATAAAATAAAATCAAAAACAATAAAAAACTATTTCATACCACCCAAACTAAAATTTTTAATAGGAAAACTTAAATCTTCAAGGAACAATTCAAGAGTTGTAGAAGTGTAATTTTAATTAATAGATTAAAAAAATTGCTTATGAAGTTTCCCTATAATCACACGTCACAAACAACAACTTTTCATACTATTAACTTCAGTAAATCATGTACATGTCCTTTCATGGAATAAATTATATCATTTATAAATGAGCATTTCCAGGCCTCCAATTCCATATAACATTATATTTTTCTATTTTATAAAAACAAAACAAAAATATTATTTAGATAACTTATAAAAAGTAATTAAATACATATTATCCCTCCAATACGCATGAAGCAAAACTAAATTATCCTAAATGAAAAAAAAATTATAATATTCAAACTAAACGTGCATAATATCATCAAAAAATTTAGATTTTATAAATATATAATGGTTAATATCTAAAACATATAAAACTATAGAAATTAAAATAACATTATAAAAAATTACATCACTAAAAACATTAACTACAACTTTAGAGTTATTTACAAAAGTGACATATCCTTTATTATATATTGTATAAGTGTGGAAATTTTATTGGTCCCCAATAAAATTTCTAGAATATACAATTTCCAATTACAATTTTCCCATGATAATATTTATATGGTTATCCTAAAAAGATAAATTATTCATTGATCAATTTTGAAATCCATTCTATTTTAAGTCTTACTAGTATAGCAGTATAATTCATTCGTATGCAAACGGATTTAAAAAAGTATATTATTTGAACATAATATAGAAGGAAAATTCATTGAAATAAAAAATCTAATATAGCAAAGATATTAATAAATCTAAGAGAATATTCATTTAAAAATTGTAAATTCCACCAACACATAAATCATGTAACAAAAGAAACATTTCTTGTATAACATTTAGAAAATGTTTTCTTGAAATTCCTCTTATATTGTTCTTTGTATTATTTATATTACTCAAAAATTCTTAATATTAAAATTTTCTTTTTAAATTTTCTTCATATAACTCATCAAAGATATAACTATCATTTCTAGGATCATAACTAAAATCAAAATCATTACATACCTCATTTGTATTTTCATCAATCAATAATTGTTTGGTTGATTCATTTTTTACTTTAATTTTCATCAATTGAGTTAGATCCTTTTTTGAAACTCCATCCATCATGATAAACACATTTCAATTACTTCTTGTATTTTTTATGTGTCAATTCTTGATTCAACTTTGGAGTGTCGGGTTTGATGAGACCCTTCCTTATATATTTATAATAGGTTACATCTTGTGAAAATATAGTACACTTTGTTTTCTTTTTGATAATTCAATGGATCATTACTCAGTCACTTCTTGAACTTTTTATTTCACTTCATAATTTTTATGTCCCTTTTCGTTTATCAATGATTTCTTATTTTCCTATTTGTTATGTCATAGATTTTACAAACATATGTTTAGAGAAACATTTTGATTATATTTTAAAATAACAAAAATATAGTCAACCAATTTCATTTTAATGAAATAAAATTCTAAAAAACTGAAGTAAAAAATCATAATTTTAATATACCAATTGAAAAAATTTAAATGAATCAAAAATAAAATTCATAATGATCAAAATAATTCTCTAATAACCCCTGAAAATAAGTATACAAATATCACAAGAGTATTAAATATTTAAAAATAAATCAAATATTTATCTAACAAAAATTCATATACTCTAAATATGTATAAGTTTTACAAAAAAATAATATTAACATGTATGTAAGAAATTAATATTAATTATTGAAAAATTAAATCAAAAAATAAATGAAACAAATATTATATTGTGATATATATAAAATATGCTATGTATTTCATTGTAAATTAAGAAGAAAATTAAATCTATATTATAATTTTTTTCACAAATCTACAAAATATATCACATAGGGTTATCATTATTTATAATAATTTTTCAAAAACATAAAAAACAATATTAATTAATAGTAATTAAAAAATGAAATATAATAAAAAAGTACACAAATATTTATAGAAAATGAATTAAATTAATCATTATAACCATGATTTTGGTACTATATATATATCTAAATTGAAGAATATACAGATACATTAAAAATAACTGATGGTTGAAGAATTCTATTACTGAGGGATGATTGAGGATATTATAACTGATGGAATCATATTTCTACAACCATGAGTGTATAGCTACTAGTATCATTGAAAAGAAAATAGGTGAATCTCTATAAGAACCACAAAGTCACCAGGATACCACTTCTTTGGTAAATGTTTATTCAGATACCACAAAGAAGGTACTATCCATGTTAGGTGATGGAACTATGCTTTTTATAAAGAATTCAAATCATGGGGATTATATCATAAAAGGAGGGAGAGTAGGTGAAACCATGCCTCTACAACATGATACCATTATAGGTGATGCTACTACGATTTCATAGAAAAGATGAGGTGTGTAAAGACCCAAATTTCCTGTCTATTTTTTTTAAATACATGGGAATTTTACGAGTCTATAGTTTTTGACAGCACTTGATTCCGAGGCCCGATGTGTCTGGAATCAAATTCTGATGTTTTATTTGGGTACGTTCAGTAAATGTAAGAGCAGGTTTTTATAACATTTGAACCAGTTATTGGAATGAAAATATGAGGGCATCGTTGAACTCGCAGTGCTGGTTTTCGCTTGATAAGACTTTGACCTCGATGGCGGATGGTCGGGAATAAAATTTTGTTTTTGGATTTTTATAAAAAAATAACAAGATAATGTGAAGCCACACTTTATTTTATTCAGCTGCCATGTGAGTGTGGGTAGTTGGAACCTCCACTAGGGTGTTGGGGGTGGGACCGCCACACCCTAACATCCCATGAGAGGTTATGGTGGTGGGTCCTACCCAAACCCAACCTCCCATGTGAGGTTAAATGTGGTGGGGACCACACGAGGCCACTCGGCCCCTCATTAATGGGAGGAGACATTAATATATCAACTCTCCCTCATTAATGAGGGAGAGCCTCTCCACCTTTCCCCACGTTAATGAACCTAACCCCCCCCCCCCCAAATTAATTTGTGCCAACATTCGATAATTAATTAGGGGGAGCCTTATAATTAAATCACCAATTATGAATTCTATTCCAATGGAATAATAAGATAACCTACCTATTTTATTTCAATTGGCATATATCATTTTGGTGGAATGGGGGAAAGGAATGCTAGGGAGAAAAATCTCCCAATGAAGAACTGTTCTCCCAATGAAGAACACGAAGAATGCGAAGAACACCGGTGACACTCTTCTTCTCTGACCTTCTTCCTCGGACCCCTTCGACGTTGGACGTGTTCGTCCACCACGGATTGACGGTCATACTTCCACGATGAAAACGAATGAATACCGGTGAATCAAAGGTAGGGGTTTGTTTTTATTTAATGTAAGAATTTTCCATATGTTATTCCTTTCTCTCAAAATGAAGAACGGTGGTAGTTGTGCTTCAAATTAGCGAGCAGTTTGTTATCACCTTAAACGCAGAGGATTCAGGCCGACCTAACACGGCCCGACATCCTCTGTCGATTTCTTATATCTTGTGGAGTTCTACAGCAAGGCAACGAAGGCGGCAAGAACGAGGTCCCTCTACACATGGCTTCCGCGAACTGCGCCGCCCCCGTGGTGCACCGGTGCTCTCGGAAAAACATCACCGGCCAAGCGGGGCTCGACCCGCCTACCCGTGGCGCCCCCAGAGAACTCCTCGCGCACCACCAGCACGCTGTCGGTGCCCTTGGCGCACTGCACCACCCTGCCGGCGCCCTACCAGTGCCCCAGCGCGCTGCCCGGAAACCCAGCACCCTACCCGGCACCCTGTCGGCACCCTACCAGTGCCCCTGCGCCCTGCCACAGCCTACCTGGTGCCCCCGTGCCATGCCGGCAGCCTGCCCGGCACCCCCGTGCCCTACGGCGGCATGCCCGACATGCCTGTGCCCTGCCGCGGCCTGCCCGGTACCCTTGCGGCTAGCCCCGCGGCCTTCCCACTAGTCTCCCAGCCACCGGCCTCCCGAGTAAACCCACGGTGTCCCCCACGGTGTTACTGGACGAACTGGCCCGGTCTCCCTGGCCGAGTCACCGAGCCGCCTACGTGGCAACTACCGGGCCGAACCTCCCTCGCGGTCTGCTGGGCCAGGCTGAGCAGACCGGGTCAAAACTTAGCGGGCTTACCCACTGAATGCGTGGAGTCAGACCTAGCAAGTCAGACCGGGTCGACCCGGACCGGGTTGGCCCATAATGGGTTGGACCGAGTTTGTCTGACCGGGTCAAACTAGACCCGGGCCCATTACATACTCATTACCTTCTTGGGCCATATCTTTGGCACCAGACGCTCGTTTGACGAACCGTCAGCGGTGCTGGTATTCATGGAGCATAGCTGTCCCATTGATTATACCCCCCCTGAAGTTCAGGGTATAGTGGAGTCACGGTTAGGATGGTTTGTACATGAATCCAACTGGGCCCCTGGGACTAAAATGCTAATAACTCACAGACCGGGCGTCCGATTGACATTCCATTTGTTGCGTTGAGTCCCCTATGTCATGGGGGACCTTTCAGATACTTCTATGTGAGACTTCGTAACACATGGAGTATCAACCTATAGCTCGTGGAGAGGATCCTCCCGGAGACGAGAAGCTAGAGTGCGCAGACATAGAAGCTAACAGACCTGAAGAGTGCTTGACTGATTCAACCTGGAATGATTCGACTAGCTCAGTGGGGAGCACCCGGTATTTGGTGACAGAATCATGGTGGAAGAGAGCCTGGTATTTGGCATCAGACCTGCAGTACTCGACAGGAGGAGTACCTCTATAGGCTATTAGGGGGGCACCTGGTATTTGGCGGTAGACCCACATTAGACGGAGCGCTTGGTATTTGGCAGAAGACTCGCGGTGGAGAGTGCCCGGACTGGACAGTACCCGGAGGAAGACCTTACGAAGTCAGTACACGGTGGAGTCTGATGAATGTGGAGTTCTGTGGAGGCCATCTATACCCACCCTTCTAGTAGGAACCCCAGAGGAAGATCCAGGAGTTGCTTTCACCAATCAGCTATTTTCCCCTTTTTAGTTTTATTTGTTATTTACTATTGGGCTTGTATTCTGGACCCCCCCACATTTAATTCAGTACCCTTGTTATATAGATTTTACATAGTGTTTTCTTCATCTTGTACTCTGGTTGTGTGTTTTTACGTTTTATAAAGGCAATCCCTTCCATGTTTTAGGGAATTACGCATTTGGTTCTAGTCTCCAGCCCCTGGCCTATGGAAGGTGGGCTAGGGGTAGTCACAATACGGGCCCCGTGGGATGGGTCATGACAAATTGGTATCGGAGGGCGTCGGTTCTGCAGTAAAACTTAGGTCTCTAATATTTATTTCTATGAAGAAATTTTATTAAGGGTACTAAGTGTGGTTTTCAGTTTAGGGTGTCCAGTGTTGGTACGGGAATCCGACATATCCAAACACAAGGACCATGGCTTCTGATTTCTGACCCAGTGCAAGAAAACACTAATTGCGTGTGTGTTTTTCTTTGTGAATTCTTTAAATCAGCTCAACCAGGTCAGATCACCAGGAATAGTCTTTTGGTCGTGTCACATATGTTTATTTCAGGATGCCTTCCCACAGACGACAAGCTAGAGCCTTGAGAGTTGTATGTACTGACAGCCCACTGAGCGATGAGGCCTCAGTATGGGGCCCTCATCTAGATGACGCACTAGTGGAGGCACCAGCGGTAATACTCCTCGTTGGTCCATCGATGCAACCATACCCAGCAGTAGAGAGTGCACGCCTCTTGAGCGTGTTTCACGAGTTCCAGCGCCAGAGGCCAACCAAGTTCAGGGGAGAGGTGGACACACAAGTGGCTAAGGATTAGCTGGATGCTGTGGTAAGAGTCTTTAGGCTAGTAGGGACACAAGTAGACTTTATGTTGATCCCTTCTACCAGCCTCTTTCAGGCAATAGCAGGCAGATTCTGGAGCCTAATGCTCCAGATGCATGATGAGGCGTCACTTCTATGGACAGACTTCGAGAAACTGTTCCAGGTAGAGTTTTTTCTAGCGACCCTACAAGCAGTGCAGATACAGGAGCTAATTCATATGCAGAAGGGCATCATGAGTGTAGATCAGTACTCAGGGAGGTTCACTAACCTCTCGCGATACTCCACTGATATGGTATGGGAACCATTCTTCAAGGCCCGAACCTTCGAGTAGGGATGCAGGCGAGAGATCCGAGCTTCAGTTATCTCCCACAACATCCCGACGCAAACAAGGGTGTTGGAGCGAGCCCTCCTAGTGGAGAGTTTCTTTGCTGAGCAGTCTCTAGATGTGAGACCCACTACTAGTCGACATGCAATGGAGTCTTCTATAGCTGGATGTAGGCACATGACGCAGAGGTCCAAGAGGACCAGACCCACAGGTGGTCGACTGCACGACTCAGGATCGGTTGTGCGGGGCACCCAGAGTGGAGACAGAGCCAGACATGCTAGGAGAGGACAATGTTACTCCTGCGGAGGGCTTGGTCACAAGGCTTGTGAATTTTCAACCCGCCATACTGATGATCAGAAGAAAGTTGAGGGACCTCCCAAGAAGAGGCAAAGATTCAATTGAGGCAGTCCGTTGGGCACAGGTAGACATGGCAGAGGAGCTGGCCGTACAGCTGGCAGTGGACAACGTTATAAGGGGCTACCACCACCACCACAAAGTGGTACACTCCGACCACAAGGAGTGGGTGGATAGGGAAGAGAACAGTTTTAGGCAGTTGAGGCCTATGATCATGTTTCTTTGGAGATGATTCAAGGTACTATCTAAATCCATTCCACCCTTGCTGTAGTTCTTATAGACATGGGTTCTAGTCACTCTTTCATTTCCACTTCCCTCATTCAAAGCTCAGAGATTACAAAGGAGCCGTTAGTTTAATCCTTATGGCTAGAGACTTCTACGGGAGCTCATTCGATGATTACTCACTGGTTCCGACAGTGTGATCATACTCTAGAAGGTGAGAGTTTCAGCTTCAATATCCAAGTAGCGGCGTCGAGGCCTTACGACGTCATCTTGGTTATGGACTGGTTATCTACAGTCCAAGCTCATATCGACTGTATTAGGAGAAAAGTGTGATGTGTCTGCATGGATGGGAATATATTTACCTTCATTAGTGAGAAGGGAGCCTTTGGTTCATAAGACGAACTTACACAGAGGAGGCTGCAGTCGATCACTCACTAGTTGGCTTTCCATACCCTCAGAGTAGTTGATGTGGAGGGTCCGACATATCCTATAGTGGTGGACCAGTACATAGATGTTTTCCCAGATGATGTTCTAGGAATACCTTATCATAGAGAGGTGGAATTCAACATTGACCTGTAACCCAGGACGACACTGATATCTACTCCAGCATATCGGATGGCTCCTGCGGAGCTTCGTGAGTTGCGGGTACAACTAGAGGACTTGTAGGTAATGGGATTCATCCGGCCTAGGGATTCTCCCTGGGTAGCCCCGATTCAATTCTCTAAAAAGGAGGATGAGAGCTTGAGGCTCTTTGTCGACTCCCATTGCCTGAACCAGGTGACCGTGAATAACAAGTACCCACTCCAAATGATTGACGACCTTTTTGATCAGCCTAAGGGATCATGATGGTCCTCAAAGAATGACTTCGGATCGGGCTATCACCAACTCAGAGTTTGAGACGAGGATGTGAAGAAGAGGGAATTCTTCTGTTGTTACAGCCACTACGAATTCTTGGTTATTTCATTCGTTGTAACCAACTCTCCAGCAGTGTTCATGGGACTCATGAATATGATCATGTAGCCATACCTCAATCACTTTTTTGTAGTCTTCATCGATGACATTTCGATCTACTAGACTACTGAGGAGGATCATGCCTACCATTTGTTTGTAGCACTAGACCATCTCCAAGAGAACCAGTTTTATGGTAAGCTCTCGAAGTGTAAATTTTGGATTCGAGAGGTTCACATCTTGGGACAAGACATCTCGGAGGCTGGATTTTTAGTGGATCCAGCAAAGATTGAGGCAGTTCTTTCATGGGAGCCACCCCGGTGTGTGATGAAGGTTTGGAGTTTATTGGGCTTGGCAAGATACTATCTGAGATTTGTTCCAGAATTCTATAGAGACGCAGCACCACTTTCAACCTTGATGGAGAAGTGGAAACCCTTCGTTTGGTCAGAGAGATGCCAGCAGAGCTTTCAGCAGCAGTGGAAGAGGCTAACTAGTTCACTCGTCTTGAGGCTTCCAGAAAAAGGCATAGGGTACGTAGTCTACTGCGATGCATCAGGGACCGGACTCGGGTGTGTCCTGATGCAGGACAGAGCAGTGATCGCATATGGATCTCAATAGTTGAGACAGTATGAGAAGAACTACTCTACCCATGACCAGAAGTTAGCAGCAGTGGTCTTTTCCTTGAAGATGTGGTGGCACTATCGGATGGGTGAACGTTTTACCGTGTCCTCTGATCACAAGAGTCTCAGGTATATCTTCTCTTAGAAGGACCTGAACCTGAGACAGTGGCGTTGGCTTGAGTTTCTTCTAGACTATGACTTCGAGATAGTCTATAATCCTAGTTAGGGGAATATTGTTGCAGATACGCTCAGCAGGAGGACTCGTATATAGTTGCTAGGAGAGGTGACAGAGCAGCTGGCTACCTTATTGATATCCCTTGTCGATAGAGATGGAGCAGACTATATACAGCCTCTTACAGTCACTCCCCCACTTCTTCAGCGAGTTTGGTAGGTGCAGCATTGGGACGCTGACTGCGAGATTCAACGTGCTCAGATATCCACAGGGCACGCACCTATGGATTTTATTAAGGTGGGGAGCATGTCATCCTCTTCAGAGGATGTACCATGGTAACAGTTGCACTTTAGGAGGAAGTGTTGAGATAGTTCCACACTTCCAGTCTAGTGGTACATCCTGGAGTGGTGAAGATATACCAGGACCTTCGATGACCGCATTGGTGGCCATGTATGAAGAAGGTGATAGCAGAGAGTTCTCACGATGCCTCACTTGTCAGCAAGTGATGTCAGAGAACCAGGTACCAGTAGGCTTGGTTCAGCCCTTAGAGGTCCCAGAGTGGAAGTGGGATGGGATATCCATGGACTTTGTGGCATGTCTTCCACGTACATCTAGGGGTCACGAATCGATTTGGGTGATCGTTGACTGACTCACCAAGTCGGCCCACTTCCTACCAATCAGAGAGCAGGGCCCGGTAGGGAGTTTGGGATGCCTCTACGTGTAGGATATTGTGTAGTTACATGGAGTACCTTCTTCTGTCGTCTCCGACCATGACGCACAGTTTACATCCCAGCTATGGAAGGGGTTTCAGGAAGATTTCGGGACATATCTTCGCTTTAGCACCGCCTTCCATCCACCGACGGATGGTCAGAACGAGGAACCATCCAGAACCTCAAGGAAATGATCGATGCATGTGTCCTCGACTTCAGTCACAGTTGGGAGGATCACCAACTTTGGGTGGAGTTTTCCTACAACAACAGCTATCACTCCACCATCGGTATGGAACATTTTGAGGCTTTGTATGGACGACCTTGCAGATCACCACTTTTCTAGACAGAACTAGGGGATTCAACACTAGTGGGACCAATGATGGTATGGGCTACCACCGAGAAGGTGAAAATCATCCAGGAGCAGATGAAGACTTCACAGAGTAGACAGAAGTCATATGCTGATAGGAGGCAAAAGAATTTGGAGTTCGAGGATGGCGACCACATATTCCAATGGGTCTCACCTCGATGAGGTCTACAGTGATTTGGAAGAGCCGGAAAGCTATCTATGAAGTTTATCGGACCTTTCCAGGTCCTCAGTAGAGTAGGCGAGGTGGATTACCGCTTTCCTCTTCCACCTCAGTTGCACCAGGTGCAAGACATCTTCCACGTATCTCAGCTGAGAAGATAAGTGCCCGACCCATCCAACATCATCGACCACGGGGAGGAGGACATCCGTGACGTGGCGACTTTCACGAATGTTCCAGTGGAGATTGAGGATCCAAAGGAGTGGGTCCTACGTGGATGGTCGAAACCTCTCGTGCGTGTTCGTTGGCTGCACGGGAACCTCCAAGAGAGCACATGGGAGTGGGAGGCTCAGATGCGTGCTCAGTACCCCCATTTGTTCCCTCAATTCAATTTGTATCTTACATGGACGTAAATCCCTGAGGTGGGTAGAATGTAAAGACCCATATTTCTAGTGTATTTTTTTTAAAATACATGGGTATTTTACGAGTCCGCAATTTTTTACGGCGCTTGATTCTGAGGCCCGGTGTGTCCAGAATCAAATTCTGAAGTTTTATTTGGGTACGTTCAGTAAACGTACGAGTGGGTTTTTATAAATTTTGAACCGGTGCTTTGAAGAGAAATCTGAGGGTACTGTTGAACTCGTAGTGCCGGTTTTCTCTTGAAAAAGACTTTCACCTCGACGAAGGATGATTGGGAAAAAACGTTAGTTTTTGTATTTTTATAAAAAAAATAAAATAAAGTGCAGTCACACTTTATTTTATACCAGCCACCATTTGAGTGTGGGTAGTTGGAACCACCACATGGGAGTTGGTGGTGGGACCTCCACACCCTAACCTCCCATGAGAGGTTATGGTGGTGGGGCTTACCTGAACCCAACCTCCCATGTGAGGTTAAATGTGTTGGGGACCACACGGGGCCACCCGACCCCTCATTAATCGGAGGAGAACTTAACCTCTCAACTCTCCCTCATTAATGAGGGACAACCTCTCCAAATTTCCCCACCTTAATGAACCCAACCCCCCTAATTGATTCGTGCCAAATTTAATGAATTAATTAGGGGGAGCCTCATAATTAAATCACCAATTTGAATTCTATTCCAATAGAATAATAAGATAACCAACCTATTTTATTTCAATTCGAATATATCATTTTGGTGGAACGGAGGAAAGGAAAGCTAATGTCAAAAACCATTCACCGAAGGACCGTTCTCCCAACGAAGAACACGAAGAATGTGAAAAATGCAGGTGCTGCTCTTCTTCTCTAACCTTCTTCCATGGACCCCTTTGATGTGGGACATGATCGTCTACCACAGATTGATGGCCATCCTTCTGTGACGTCAATGAACGACTACATATGAATCAAAGGTAGGGGTTTGATTTTATTTAATGTATGATCTTTTCCCCAAGTTTTTCATTTATCTCAAAATGAATAAAAGTGGTAGTTTTGCATCATACTAATGATCTGTTGGTTATCTCCTTAAAGGTGGAGGATTCAGGCCGACCTAACATGGCCCGACATCCTCCGTCGATTTCTTCTCTTGTGGAGTTCTACGGCAAGGCAGCGAAGGCGGCACTAATGAGGCTGCGCTACCCCCGGATTCTGTAAACTTTGATTCCCTCACAGCGCACCGGTGCTCCCGGCCAAACATAGACGGCCGAGCGGAGCCCAACCCACGTACCCATGGCTCCCCCGGTACGCAACCCCCGCCCCACTGGCACGCTGCCCGTGCCTCCAGCTCGCTGTCCGCACCCTACCAGCCATTTTCCCGCACCCCCGACGCCCCAGTGCCCCTACCGGCGGCCTACCAGGTTCCCCCACACCCTGTTGTGGCTTGACTGGTGCCATAGCTCCTCGCCGAGGCTTTCCCTGTTCCCCTATGCCCCTACCGGCGGCCCTGCTGGTGGCCTACCTGGTGCCCTCGCGCCCTGCCGTAGCCTGCCCGGCGCGCCTACGGCCTGCCCGAAGGCCTCCCGACTGGCCTCCCGGACACCGGCCTCCTGGGTCGACCCGCGGCGTCCCTTGCGGTGTCACTGGCCAAACCATCCCGGTCTCCCGAGCCGAGTCACCGAGCCACCTACGTGGAGACTACCTTTCCAAACCGCCCTCGCGGTCCGCTGGGCTGGGCCCAACAGATTGGGTCAGAACATAGTGGGATGACCCATCCAATGGGTTGGGTCAGACCCAAAAAGTCTATGTGGGTCGAGCCAGACCGGGTCGGCCCAGAATGGGTTGGGCCAAGTCGGTCCGACTGGGTCAGACCGAACCCGGGCCCATTAATGACCCATTACCTTCTTGGGCCATATCATTGGCACTAGACATCTGTTTGACGAACCGTCAATGGCGCTGGTATTCTTGGAGCATAGTCATCCTTTTGAGTATAACCCACTAGAGTTTGGGGTATAGTTGAGTCACGGTTAGGTTAGTTCATACACGAATCCAACCGGGCCCCTGAGACTAAAATGCTAATAACTCACAGACCGGGTTTCTGATTGACGCGTCGTCTATTGCATTGAGACCCCTAAGACGTGGAAGACCTTTGAGATACTTATACATGAGACTTTGTGACACTTGGGGTATCTACCAGTAGCTCGTAGAGCGTATCCTCCCAGAGACGAGCATACGGGGTGTCGAGACCTAGTAGGTGACAAACCTAACTACTACTTGACCGATTCGACTCAGAGTGATTCGACTAGCCCAGTGGGGAGAGCCCAGTATTTGGTTGTAGACCCATGAAGGAGGAGTGCCCAGTATTTGGCAACAGACCCGAAGTACTCGACCGGATTAGTACCTCTGTAGGCTATTAGGGGGAGTGCCTGGTATTTTGTGGTAGACTAATAGCGGACGGAGTGGCCAGTATTTGGCAGCAGACCCGCGGTACTTGACAGGAAGAGTACCTCAGCCGTACAAGGTTAGTGAGAAGCGCATTAGTGTCGCGACAGGCCCACTGTACTCGACAGAGGAGGAGTTCTCCAGCAGCCATGGTTACGATAATGAAAATACTAGTTTGAGCTGAGTCAATGACCTTTGTGTTTTCCTCATGATTGAGATAGGTTACTTGTTAACATATGAATATGTATAGGCATATACCTAATGAATGTTTTTCCATTGATTTCATACTTTGTGGTTTATCCATGTTGGATTTTGTGAGACCTTGAGGGTATCGGGGTCCCAACGGAGTATCTTTATACTCACCCTTGCATGAGCGATGCTTGCACCTCGTTGTGTTGGATGCAGATGACAGACAGTGCTGATGGAGGCAGAGAGTGCCAGGACTGGATGGTACCTGGAGGAGGACCTTATGATGTCAGTACATGGTGGAGTCTGATGGACGTGGAGTGCTGTGGAGTCCATCAATACCTAACCTTCAAGTAGGAACCCCAAGAGGATGATCCAAGAGCTTCTTTCACCTATCAGTTGTTTTTCACTTTTCAGTTTTATTTGTACTTTACAGTTGGCCTTGTATTCTGGCCCCCCTTTACTTTCAGTACACTTTTTATACAACTTTTAGTTAGTTTTTTTCTTCCGCTTGTACTCTGGTTGTGTGTGTTTATGTTTTATAAAGGCAATTCCTTCACAGTTTTAGGGAATTACACCTTTTTTTCTAGTCGCCAGCCCCTGGCCTTAGAAGGCGGGCTTTGGGTAGTCAAGATACGTGCCCTGGGGGACGATCCGTGACAAGGTGTTGCTACTTTGTAAGAACTACTAATTTGAATTTTATACTACTATCATATGGTCAATTAAGGAATGATGAAGTAACTAATAGTGAGTACAGGTGACTGTGATTTGAGTCTGTTTATACAACCATGAGAAGGCGTAGATACTACTCCAAAGAAGGAGTAATCCTGGTTATATTAGTGATAGGAGCTAGAGTTATACCTCTATTACTAGTTGATAGACAGATGCAACCATTTGAAAAAAAATTATCAGTGATGATGTGATGGTTTCGTTGTTGTTGAGATAGTGTTGTCACAGATGGTCCAGTACGAGGAGAATAGGAGGAGTGCTACCATGTGGTGAAGATGAAGAATAAGTATTTATTGGATAGTTTTATATTATTATATGTGTTAATATATATATAAATAATATAGTATTTTAAATTATAATTATATATAAATGATATAAAATTTTATTTCTACAAACATTCTAAAAATATATTAATTTCCCAAAATAAAATTTTATAAAATAATTATTAAAATACTAAACAAACGATACTTTTAAACAGAATAATTTATAACAGATATATAGGATTGAACACACACGTGGTATATAAAATTAAAACACTAAAAAATTCATATATTAATACATGAAATTTAATTTTAAAATTATACCTCAAATATTAAAATGATTAAAAAGTAAGGGAATGTCGGGTATGTAATTGTATTCAAACACATGAAATAAGTTAAAAAATAAATTAAATATATAATGAATAAAAAACTACATAAATTAATGAGATGAAATGTTATGAGAAAAAACAAAAATACATAGTATTTGGATCATATGAAAAGAAATATACCTATGTAATCAAATAGAATAAAATGCATTAAAAAATACCTTATTCATTTTATTACATGATATTTTGATATTATATTTTCAATTCCATGATTCTATGATATTATTCAATTTTATATCATCCTTGTGTACCTTTTGTCACAAATATATTATGTTTACGTGAATTGAATCCTTAGTAGGATTTATAGATCATCACTTTCTTATGTATCTCACCTAGTTACACATTGAATTATTAAGAGATAAAATATTTTATGATCACATTGTAGATATTTTAAGTAATTATTTATTGATTTTATTTTTAATTAGAATGTTTGTGTATCAAATTCTACCTACATATTATATCTTTAGATTCTCATTATAATATTCTATAGATATATATGATATGAATCGTAAAATAAAATGTATTAGACATTTGTGTATTCATAATTGGTCACTAATATTCAATTCATCACCACTCCTTAATGAAATAAAAATAACATTCTGTAAGGGGTTATGAATTTATATGGTAGGGGGATTACCTAAACCTTCATTTACCCTTTTATTGAGGGATGATAAAATCCATTCGATTGGTCTTTTAATATCCTTCATTACTAATTATTGAGTTGTGAGAGTGGAATTTGGGTTGGTTTTATAATCCATATGTTATTTCAATTGTTCATTCATGGATGAATATTTGTTGTGTCCTTACTAGTATATTATTAATGTCAGCAAAATTATGTCTTTGTAACTGTGATGGATGGAGTGGTTATTGAAAATCCTACTATTAAGAATGATTTTGAGATTTCTAATTTACAAATACATATTAATTTATAGGGTACTCATTTAATATTTGGATTCCAGTTGGTCTCTACAAGTACATCCTTCAGTACATGGGGTGACAACTCTCTTTCACTTGGGGGAATCCATGAGTTTAATGATATAAGCAATGCGAAATATTACTCACCATAGGAGTTAGTGTGGAATGTGATACCCCTTGAGCCATGTTCAACGATAAATAACTATCATGATATGTTATTTCATCAAGTGTAGTTTCTAGTATATTAGATTTATGAGTATTTAACTAATTTTATCCTATCATAGTATATTTATTCCATATTTCTTAGAGTTTTGTGAGATAATTTATATCAAACCTCAAGAGTCACAAGGTGACTGATCAATCGATGATTATATAAAAGAGGAATAAAAATTATTTTTTCCATTGTTTAATTATCCTGGGTAAAAGAATACCATGAAATAGTTTTCTTAAATGGGATTTTGTGGAAATGATGAAGTTAAACCCAGGAATCTATCTGGAAAATCATTGATACTTTCTACACTTGATTTCTAATCCCATAAAAAACTTTTCAAAGATAGTTAATTCTTAAAGAGTGAATGAATTTATAGAGAAATTCCATATAATGAACTTATTTGGTAGGGAATTATTTATGTTTTAGGACATACATCTAATCATTAACAGTTCATTTTGAGAAGAATGGAATATAATTCCAATTTTTTGTGCCTCTGGGCCTCCTCTATGATTCAATCTATTAAAAGAATCTGTTATTACACTCACATGCATGTTGTGATACTCTCCTGAAAACCCATAAAATTTAGTAAATAATTATATCATTTAATTTCTATGAAAATAATTTCATCGATTTTTTAATTATGACATGCAATATTTATTATTAATTATTAGGGAATATAAATATATAAGTATCCATCTCAATTATTCTAAATTGTCATCCATATTCCCACTCTCTTAGGTTAATATTGTTAAGGAATAAGTGAAGGATAATTAATCATTTAATGAGATTTAACAAACTCCATATTTCCCACTGTGATCCTTATATTTCTAATTCATTATATTAAAGTTCATTCAACCACTAGATCAAAACTATTGATCTTATATTAACTAGACCATGTCACATATCCAAACAATTTTAAATAATAAAAAAAATAGAGGAAACCCCAACTCTGGCATACCTCCCCATAAAATGGCAGGTTCATCATGGTCGAATCTTATTGATCCTATCAAACAATATTCTGAACCCATTTAATGTAATAAATAGTGGGAATCATGTTTTCCTTGAATGATAGGTTTTTGTTAAGATTTTTTTCATGAATTGTCAAGGATCAGTGGGTTTGAGGTAAAAATGGTTTTAGTGAAAAAGGAAAATAGAAATGATTTTTAAATCAATTTTAATATATAGTATTATAACATCATATATCCACCCCACTCGCTTGTTAAATCTTAGTTATCAATATTTACCTATCTTTATAACTCAATATATATGAAACTAAATTAATAACCCTCCCATAGTAATTTTAACATGAATAGGGAGATGCACCAATCACTTCATCAACTACTCTCACCTCTTTTAGTGATTGGATATCTCTAACCCCTAATAAGTCCTCATATTTTTATCCTTAATGGGTAGTGAAGAATTATTATGTTAACTATGTATGAATAATAATTAAAAAAGGAATAATATTTTAAATGAAAATATAATAAAAATAATGAATTATATAAATCATTCATGAACATATGGAGAAAATCATCAAAATAGATTTAACATTTAGAAGTAGAATTCATTATAAAGGAATAGACTGATTCTCCTAGGCTAGACCACAGATGATCTAATGCAGAATCACGAGACACTACACCAATTGAAATTAAAAAAATAGACAAATACGTTTAAATCCATTGACAAAAAATTGTTCTCCATTAATTATTCTAATTTGGTAGTTGTGTTCTTAGAGAAGCGCTCCAAGGCCCACCATATGGTTCAACACACTCGTATCCTACATGATCCACATAAAATCCTCTTCTTCCCCTTTCTATAATAGTGCATTAATAAATTTTTTGAAAGGAATTTCCCAACTCCCACTTATTTTATTAATACCACATTTAAAATTTGAGTGTCTAGATTCTTCTTTTGGGTATCTCAAAAATTACCAATTTTGGTTGACTCCATAATCTCCTCATTCTCCCTCCCTAGCTTTATGGATGATGGTTGTGTGGAGTCTGGGTAGTGTTCATAATAATTTTAGTATACCAATAAAATATAAATTGAATTCTTCGTCAGTCCATACTTATTTTGGGGGGTTTCAATTTTCGAACCATGTGATCCAATTTTAAAAAAATGCATTAAAGTCTTACTGTCCCATTTTACTTGCACCAATAACTCCGTAATGTCTTGTATTATCCTCTTAGAACAACCATCCTTATGTGGTTTAAATTTACTATACATAGTTATAAAAACACTATATTTATCCTCTTGAAATCCCTATATTCTAATGAATATTTTAATTTTCCTCATTCACAAAATCAATGTAGATAGATATAATCTACAATTAATTCCACTTCAGATTTATAATCATTACATAACTACTCAATGTTTATGAATTTTCAAAACCAAATATCTAGGTGAAATCAATTTCTACTCAATTAACTGTACTTCATATATCTATATTGGTGAATTATATAAATCATTTCTTAATAACTAAATTTCTAAACATCAATGTATTTAATTCCACCCCTCTCTCATCCATTTCGAGGTCACCTCAAACTTCTCAACAACACTTATAATATGTTGTACACCAAATATTCTAAAACATTAAAAAAATTAGACCAAAATCCAGGAAAATATTGAAATTTTATAACAGGACTTTTCAAAAAAAATTCAAAATGAATTAATAAATAAAAATTGAATTCAAATCATTTTAAAAATTAAATTATGATTTTTAATTATCAGTTTACCTTTTCAATTAATCCCAAAAATATAATGGATAGTTAAAATCACTAATTAAGGAATTTAAAAATTTTAGTCTAGATTTACAATGGTTTCAAAATTTAATTAATTACTAAGGTACATTATTTAATAGGGGTCAATTTTCTTTTAAGGAATTAAAAAAATTGGAAATATCATCTACCACTACACACACCTAAACCTACGACACAAAAAAATAACTATATTATTCACTCAATATAATGGATAATTTTTCATAAGGTTTCCAAATACCGTAAATAATTTTTTTTGGAAATGTAACTCACATAAAATAATTAAGTAATAAAATAACATATCCTCTCATGTCCTTCTTTACAAGTCACACATCAATGCCCCATGAATAGGAAATATTCAACTATGCTTTGGTAGAATATTCTTCTGAATCCGTAATCTAGAAAAAAAACAATGATGAATAATGGAAAATATCAATTAAATTAAGGATAAACATCATATATTTAATCCAAAGTAGGAAAAACTACTGATTGCCCAGATTAAAGGGAGGAAAATGGGGAGGATATAACATCTCGTACCTTGATTCCATTCAATGGTTCCCCAAGCCCATCTTGCTACATCGCCTCAAGTGAATCACACCAAATGACATAGGCTTCCAACTATTAGTGAGAGAATAGGGTGTTTCTATGGGGATATTATACCCCCTTTGCATAGGGTAGCACATTGGAATAGAAATTGAAGTAAAATAGAAGATGCATTAAATCATGAAAAAAGAGATACCCTGGAGTAATTGATAACAATATGTGAGAAAAATATCATTTGTAGATGAGGATACATATCATATGACTCTAATAAATAATTGAAAAAATTTATACATAAAATTTCTAAAACACTAGGAAAAAAGTCCAAAAATTCCCAAAGTATTCTAGCCAGCATCGTGAGCCTATTATTGATCCCATGCCACCCTTCTCCGAAGCAGAAATCATGAACCTACAATTGGGTTATCACCCTTATACAAACATACATTCACATATTATTTTATAGTATCATAGGAATCCCAAATAGGGTGTGAGGATAAATCCTATTATCCAACCAGTGAAAGTCTAGTTCCATCCAGTCAGTGAATATATAACACTCTTAATGTGAATGTAGAAATGTAATATGTTAATGTGGAACTGAAAGTAAACATCCTATATATACCAAGATATAATTTATAAAAAAAAATTTAATAAATAATTCACTATTATTCAATTAATATGTCTCATGATGTGGCGTGTATCCACACCCCCCTTGAAAATTGGTAACCAAATGATGCGTAGATATGCCATCCATAAAGTATAATCAAAGACAAAATCCATTATTTTTATCTATCATGTAAGACATGTAATTTAAATCATTCCATTAAATATAAATATAGAACCTCAACCATTCCATGTAATTCCAAATTTTGAATCTGGGTTTTTCTCCAGGAATAAAATATACCCACACCCGATTTGCTGGCCCATGGAAAACCACTCAAGAACCAAAGTATCTCTCTATGTGTGGTATAAAATCATTTAAATTCATGTCTATTAGTGGTTTTCCACTAAGGGAGACCAAGTATCACACATGTAATAAATGATCAAATTCACTTTGAGTCTATTATTAGAAATCCATATAGATTCCAATTATCACATAGTATATAATAGTCGAGGCTCATGAGTCAATCCTTGGAAGTCCTCAAGGGTGTCCAAGTGTCACTTAGGTGTAAGAAAACTAAGATCAAATTGATTCCATACCAGCAATTATTCATTTGAATACATGTATAATCAAAGGAAAATAATAATTTCATACTATTTAATAACATTTAATCAATTTATTTATGCATTTCAACTTCAACACGAAGAACATTTAATTCAAACTCACTTCCAAAGTTGGATAAAGGAATTGGCTATGGTTATCAGCATAGTATTTAATTTAATTTCATGGGAATATCATTCAAACAAGCATTTTATGCTTAATTAAACAAATCATGGAATGTTTCATGGAGTGTGGAAGCCATCCCCTTTCGTAAAATCCATTTCAATGAAAAGTAATAATTAATATTGAAATTAAATTTACAATTCAATTCATGGATTCTATTTAATGTTCACATCCCATGATAAATGGAAAAAGGGAATACCTCAATGGTATCCATCTTATATGCCATCAAATGATCTTTTTGATGAAAAAATAACCCCAAAAGGGGTGGATATGAGTTCAAGGTATTCATTCTATAAGAACCATTGATGGTCCTCTATAATTACATATTCAAGGCCAAAATATATAACACTCGGTTTAAAATTTACATAAAGGGTGATGCTTTGAGAATTGGGTGTGTGGAAGAATGATATATATATTTCAACGAGACATTAAATGAAAGATATAAGACCACCCATTGGAGGTCCTTAATGGTTAGCTCATCTAGTTTCATCTCTGTATTTGACTAAGGTTGACTGAAAAATGAAGTAAGGATGAATAACCTATTAGTAGGGAATATTATACTGCACCTAAATAGTGCATCTCATACCAAACCAGTTGAGGAATGGAAGAAATATAGGCTCTCATGGTTTAGGCTTTGATGAAGGATAAAAAATCTATAATTTTTGGTATAGGAGGAGAATGATAAAATAGGTTTAGAAATAGATTTAATTAGGAGAAGTATTTTAACATTACCCAAAAATATAAGGTTTAATGCTTTGGTCCCATGATTTGGAAAAACTGTGTGACAACCTTGCTTCCAAAGCTATATAGGAGGGTATATCGCACAATTTTTCACCACATTATTACTAATCATGTGGACATTATTCAAAAGCCCAATATAAAAATTTCATAACTGGCTGCATGGATGTTCTCCCAAAAGTGAATAGTTTAGTCTAACTATGTTATTTTTTCGGTTCTATTCCCAAAATTGAATATTTTTATCTAACTAACTTTCCATCCCCCACACAGTTTTCACAAACCATTCACCATTTATTTTTCGCCAAAAATTGTAGGGGTTTGGGGACCGAACATTCCCAAGAAACCCATGTTAACTCCATAACCCTAATGAACATAAGTACTATTACATATTTAAGAATAAAAATTGTAAATTGATGGAATAAAATGATGTGTACCTTAATGAATGAATTGGGTTCATACAAACTTACCATATTTAGGAAAATTTTCCACAAATTTCACTTTCAGTGGTGGTGAAACCTGTTTTTTAGAATAACTTCAACCAGTGTGATCATACATCCACCCATCGCTACCATGTATCATCTTGTACATGGTCGTGCTTCCATAAAACTCGTAATAGTGAACTAACTGGCCTAATATATCCTCAGTTCTTCAATCCATAATACATCTAATATGATCCTAAAAGGAGGCATCTACTTATAACTCATACTTCATGGGATGAAAGATATGAGAAGAGTCTGAATAATAGCATTACTGTCGAGAAACATGGTAGATGCCATGCATAGCCCGACACCTCTCAAGTAACTCCAACCACTATACTACCATTCCATCTCTCTATAGAATCTTGAATGGCATGACATATCATGATGAAATTTTACCTTATCTCATAATCATCTAGTTTCACTGCCTTTTTGAAACACATAGAAAGGCATGATCCCAAACCTCGAAATCGAGAGGTTGATTGCAGCAATTCACATAATATTTATATTGAGACTTTGTAGTAACAATCCTTTTTTGAATCATCTACACCTACATTATAGTCTATTGAATAGGATGAATCCCAAGAATGATTTACCCTCATTCCTCTAACAAACATTTGTTTGATCGGGCTGGACTACCATACAAAGCCTCAAAAGAGGACATTTGAATAGTTCCATGGAAGCAATCGTTGAAGGCGAATACAATCAGAGGTATATTCTCTCCTGAGAGCACCTAAAATCCTGGATGCAAGCTCACAACATTTCCTCAATATCCTGAATTATGTGCTCTAACTGGCCATTTTTTTAAGGGTGGAATATTGTTCTTAGAAGGATCTAGGCACCTAACACCCCCTAAATCCATTTTTCGAATAGATAAGTAAATTGGGAGTCCCTAAATGAAATGATATTCTGAGGGACCCTATGATTTCCTACAATCTTGTGGATATAAAAACATCCATTTTCTTCCACACTGAAGGTTTCCTTGTTCTATATGAACTATGAAACCATTATGACCTTGTTAACAACAACCCATACAACATCATCACCTTGAGTCGACCTCATTAAAACCATCACCATATCCATCATGACATTATTTTATTTTTTACTGGTAAATGGGTAGTAGATCTAAATGTTTAGATAGTTGATGTTGTTTTTTATTCCCATGATGGTAGTTAGAACATCTTATAAGGAACCCCCTACATTTCTTTTAATACCTAGACACCAGTATTGGTGATCGAAATCATAATACATCAAGTAAAATATGGAGTGCACTACCAAAGATGATGCATACAGGTATTGCATCATCCAATCATGCATTTCTTCTGAAAACCATATTCAACCAGGAACTCGCATAATTTCATCCTCACCTATGGTATAACTAGAAGGAGGGTCCTTAACTTCAACAATCACTTATAATAGTTGGCCCTCAAAATCAGATAACTGACTCATCCTTACTCTATCATAAAGGGTATAGGTAATATGTAATGACGATAGATAGGCCTTTCCTTGTTGGTATAGAACCTCCATGTGCATCTATGAGAACAAATCCATAATCTCCCAATCACTTTTTTCCTATTGAACTTTCAGTATCTATGTCCTTCAGCTTATTTCACCAACCACTAAATTTTCATTAACTGATATTTAAACAATTTTGAAGTCGAAATATTATAGGTATTAAACCCACCTTCGTTGTCTCATATTCAAATCAAAATATGAAATTATGTAATTGAGGATTTTTTGTTCTTTGTACACCATAGAAAAAACTCCAAATAAGTTATTTCTACAAAACCAAATTGCATGAGAAAATGTAGGTAACTTGAGATCATGCATCCTATAAATCCTATCATGGAGACTCAACTAATGAGACCTGAATCCCATAAATAAATATCCCATCATAACTTCTTATCTTGAACTAATACTTGATGCATTTTAGTACATAGTTTAACCCCTTCCTAGCTTAGGAAAAATCAGCAACGACTCAAAAGTAAATCTCCCTTTTAGTGCCTGAAATTCTGTATCACGATAATATTACCTTATAAACATCACACCCTTATTCAAAAAGCCTGTGAATGGTGAAAATATGTTTGGTAAGTCTTGTATGAAACACTTATAATATCTAATTATCCACAATAAACTCCATTCCAAAATTATTTTCTTGGGATACACAAAAAAAATAAAACTCTCACCTTCTCTGTGAAAACGGATACTCTTGTATCTTTGATAATGTTACCTAGAAACTAAATATGATCCACCAAAAGTGGAACATTGACAGATTAACATATAATATATTCTTTATTATTTTATTCATCATATTCTCTAGATATTTTTTATGTTCTTTTCAACTGAGATATTTTACAAAGATATCATCCATGAGAAACACCACAAACAAATAAATATAAGGATGAAAACTCAGTTCATCTGGTCCATGAGGACCAATATAGTGTTTTTGAGACAGAACAACACGACCAAACTCTAAAATAGACTATAACTTCTACAAAATGTTATGAACCATATGTCTGATGGTCTAACACACGCATGATGATGACCAAATATCATATCAATATTTGAGAAAACCTGATCTATTTAGAACTAGTCAAAGAGATCATCTATCCATAGAAGAGGATGCTAGTTTTTTACCCACAATTGGTTCAATTTCAGGCAATCCGCACATAGCCAGAGGGTTATGTCTACCATTTTAACAAAAACAATATAATGAACCCCACAGATTAGTACTGAATCAGATAAAGCCCTCTTCCTCTAAATCCTCTAGCTTCCTCTTGAGTGACTATGTCATAATAGTTTCAATGCAATATGGAGAAATTTATAACAGTGTAGCTCCATGTGAAATATCAATAGAGAACTCAACCTCTCTCACTAGAGGTAATCTTCAGAAGCCATCATAGAAAATAACCTTCGAATGATCAACCACTTTATGGAAATCAACCTAATGGGTTCCCTTATCATCCAGTTATAAACACGAATTCTAGATGTCATCCCATCCAGCTCAGGATGCTTCGGTCCAGCTCATCTCCCCTAGATATCCCACTCACACTTTTGAATAAAACATCTTCCATATTGTGATGTTAAATTCACCCTTCAATGATAGAAATCTATAAAGTCTTGAATGTGAACGAATCAGCCCATCCTAAAAATTATTTCAAATCCTTTCCTATTGAGGAAAAAAATTTCCCACACAAAGGGACAACCACCAATCTCACGGGGGAGATTCCTAAACTAAAGTACACCCTCCATTCCAATTCCTAGAATAGTTTGTAGTGTCAAAACTCCTTTAAAAAAACATTGAGCCTAATGAACTTCAGAATATGAACATATATAATGATATATTTATCCCCTATATCAAGAGTAGATTCTAATGTAGGGGATACTAGAATAGTTCCTCCCAAAATAGAAAGTCTGGGATCCTGCTCCTCAAGTGTCGGTTTGAATATATATATCCATCCTGATCAAAATCCTTATGATACAGCCTTGCTACCCTGACCGGACATTCTTATCTATCACTATAAAACTAGGGTCCAACTACCATGACCATGACCACCACCTCAACAAGATCGACCAGCTGTTCTCCAGATACCATCCTTATTAGAAGCTATCAACCCCACTTGTAAATGTTGAGTTAGTGGAAACCATCTCTCACTAGAGGTTGTGTACGATTTATTTATAATCACTACATAGGGTCCATCTTGCAGTTGGATCAACACTAAAGTATGTCCCCAAAATAATGTGGCCTCGTATGTCTAATACTATCTCTCCGGTGGCACCTTACCTTGCCACCTAATTATGTTATCTTGATATTAATGTCTCCACATGAAAAAATATAGATGATGCTTCCTACTAATAGTTGTTGAAATATAAGATCTCAAGGGAGAACCATCCTTGCTCTCACCCACAGTCTCTCCCAAGTTCCAATATATGACAATTTCATGAATCACTATTCCAGAAATGGTTTTCATCCAGAACAAATTCACCACTTATTAGATGTCATTCATAAGAACATCCTTGAATCACCAGAATTTGGATTGCTCATCACCCATACGAATATATGTGAACCATTGGGGCTCTATAAAATAGGTTGACTAATCCATAACTGATTGTGTGCCCTACACCAGGTGGAGGAACTCCTAGGATCTTTCTCCCCTCAATATCAAGGGAAATAAGTATTCATAGAAGTCTATATAACATCCTTATAGTCCATATCAAAATAAAATATCTTTTGAGTTATGAAATGCAAAATAATCTTGGAGGAATCATGCAGCATATATATATTTATCTTTACCATCCTTATCGGGGGTGTCTCTAGATGCTCAAAGATATATTGTGTCGCCACTATCCATGACTCAACAACCTATGGCCTGCATTCCTCGAAAAATGTTGGAGGATGTTTCTTCTAGAACTCATGTGTCAACTCCTACATAGTTGAGGAATTTCATGCGGATCCCTTAATGGCATGAATGAATCTCATAAATATTTTAAATAGTTGTGCCTCATTGCATGTAGACAGTACAACTTTTAGTTCCACAGCTAGAACTATTGGAGGATCCATCGGTAGGCCTTGGCCCACCACCCCCATAGTGTGGTAATTAGCACCCTCCTAGTGTATGACAATAACACATCATGCTGGAATACCTCAACAAAGTCCCAGAACAAGCCTTAGATCAAGATCATTATCAAGGTTCACAGATCAAATGCACAGATAATGAATTAGGATAGGGTCAAGCATTCCTATATAATATACACCACTCCTCCTACTCCTAAAGTCATCTTAATGGTGATATAAAACATATGTAAATTCATGATACACTACCTACTTCCCAATAAAAAGTTTGAGTATGGGTAAAGTACTCTTCTGTAAGAAAATAATTTTCTTTTTCTTTTTCACTTGAATTCATATGTTCATTCTCATTTGAATTTAAACGAATTTTACATTTATATCACGATTCATTTTGAAAGGTTAGACTAATGGTTCACCAATTCCAATCCATAAGGGCACAAAAACCTCATGAATCAAAATATTGATATCATATAATCTACACCGCAACCCATTATAGTATACATATGGAAACAAAACGTATATATACCTCCAATCAAAATAGCATGAAACATGTAATGAATCCAAAATGGAATTCCATAATTCATTGCATGTGATTCAAATAAAGTTCCTAAAATGAGCCATGAGATTTAAGTCGCCCATATATTTTGGTTTCTCCATAATATAACCCATAATAATTTCAATAATAATATAAAAATTCATGTGCATCACCCAAAAGATGAATCAAATCAAATATAATAGTTAGATTCTGGAAATTTGAAATTTAATTAGAGGATATTTGAATTTTTCCTATATGTGGGTTAGATACGCCCATACAAAACTCATTAATGCACTAAATTGCATTCTTATCACATTCTATTTTCCTAATAAATTAAATAAAATGATAAAATAATCCATTAATACCACATTGAAACATCCTGGACCAGGATGTACGATGTTGTAAATCATATAGACATTACATACATGATAGATATAGATAACAATAACATAAAGGAATATCATATATAGATGATGATACATGTCATATGTTTTTAATAAAGTAATAGAGACATATATACATAGAATGTGTACCATATATCATGCAAAAATACAAGAATTAAAAAAGTAACATAGCTAGCATCATGGGCAACAGCTCGGTCCCTTGCTCCCCTACTCCAAAGTTGTAGTCTATAACTTGTAGTTGGGAACTTTTAATTATCCATTATTGCAATCATGTAGTATGTTCAGATACCATAGGTGGATTGAATAGTGTGTGAGAGTAAATCATAGAAGGAAACCACCAATGGTCAAGTACCATCTTGTTAGTGAACACATAATAGTCATAGTGTTCAAGAAAAAATTTAATATGTAAAGAGGGTATTAAAAGTATGAATTTTTGAAATCTATATTATCTTTTAGAAAGACTTCCATTAAATAATACAATATCATTAAATTAATATGTATAGGGACCTATAACATAGCATAGAATACCATGTGAAAATAATTATCCAAATGACGCATAAACAGGCTATCCATAATGTATAAATAATGCATTACTGCATGATTTTTCTTGTCTTGGAAAACAAATCATATAAATCATTCAATTCATTATCAATTTAGAACTTGATCCCATCATTATAATTCCTAATTGGGAATACGGGTATCCCTATAGATATAATATAAAACACCACCCTACAATCCAATCCATAGTGAACATATCATGAACCCAAGTATCTCTTGACATTTATTATAACATCACTTCCATTCTAGTTCTTCCGAGGCAGTCTGCTAAGGGATCCCAAGTATCACCCATGGTATAAATGGTAGGATTCACTGTGAGTCTGTCCATGGAAATAAAAATTGAATCCAAGTATCCCTTAGTATATAAAATTTAAGCCTCTTGATTCTATCCTTAGAAGTCCATAAGAGATTCCATGTGTCTGTCAGGTATAAGAAAAGTAGGGTCCAATTGACTATGTCTATGGAATTGGTCATTTGAGTCCATGTTTCACCCAAGGCATATAATCATTTAATACCATTCAATACCATTTAATCAAAACATTTAATCATTTCAAGGTCATCATCAAGAACATTTAATTTAAACTCAACAAAAAGGTGGTTAAAGGAACAATCTCAGATTAGAAGGCTCAATCTATAATTTACTCACATGAAATTTTCATTAAAACAAGCATCTCATGATTAATTTACCCAAACATGGAAGTAGTCAAGGAGTATTGAATCCATCACCTTTACTAAAATCCATTTTTAGTACAATTTATAATTAATATTTCATTTCATTTTACAAATCAATTCATGGATTCCATTTAATCTTCAACATTCATTACTATGGGTAAAAGGGAACACATCAAAGGTACCCAACTCATATGCCATAAAATGGCCCATTTAATTAAACAACACACCCGAAAGGGGTGTTTCTGATTTAAATGTATTGATCCTATAAACATCCATTGATGAGAATCATTAATTACATAGTCCATTGCTAAAAATTTAACTGAAGGATTAAAATTAATTTAAAGGTGAATGCTCCAAGAATTTTGTGTGAAACCCATAGACATATGCATATATTGACTCGAAATTAAATTAAAGGAACATGACCACCTACTGTAGGTCCATTGAGGATATTTCTTCTGGTATCAGCTCCTGATTTGACATAGATCAGGAGAAAAATAAAGAAAATATGAATAACCTATTTATAGGTATTGTTAGATATCACTTAAATAGTACATCCTTTATCAAACCAAATGTTGAATGACAACAAAAAAATCAAGAAATCCCCAATGAAAATATTATGACATGATTTTCTCTTAAATCAAAGATTAGTCAGAGAGTGGGTGCTAATTCAGCGATTAGGATTTGAAAAGGTCTCCCAAACAAAGAAGTTTTTGTGCGAGAGGAATTTCAATAATTATATTTATAAATAATTTTTTTGTGTAAATTTTGTAATTTCACCCAAAAATATTGGTCTTCACTATTTGGCCACGTAGTTTCGAAAAACCATACACCAACTATGCATACTCAGTAGTAGGGAAGGGAACATCATAGGGTTTGTCCATATGGTTTGACTAACCATGTGAAAACCATGAAAACACCACTGTAAAAATTTCATATAATTCTAGATAGTCATGCACCACAAATTGAAATATTTAGTATAACCATGTGGTTTGGTACCTCTCATTTTCAAACCTTTCATAGTTTTATCTAACTATGTAGAATACCCTATTCAGGTTACCCAAACCATCTTCCAATATTTTTTCAACCAAATGGTTGGTGTTTGAGATCTGAACCATCCCCAAACACCACTAATACATTCAAGACCTCAAAGTACCTTTATATTAGGCCATATTTAAATATTTAAACTAAAAAATAATATATGAAAAGGATCAGTGACTCAATGAAAGAATCAGGTTCTAATAGAGTAATAAGAAGAGGATCTCACCCACCCCCACTCATGCATCACAAAAAGAGGAAATCCTATAGGGGATTAAAAATTTTAAATCCTCAATAGATCATCCCATACCATTAATAGTAAAACAATACTTAAATAGTGTCACACGGTGACCATGATTTACATGATATAATGTGTTGTTATCATGGAACCATTATAATGTTTCCCCATCAGTTCATGGCATGAATGAGAAAGGAATATCACTTGACCTCAAGAAAAACACCCTCATGGTGTTCGTATGATAGTCACAACAACATGTAATGTCTTATGAAGGCATCCCAGAATGACACCCCAATACAAATCATTAAGCATTACCAACACAAGTACATCACTTCATGGTTCCACTATAACTTATTTTGACCACCTTCCCTTACCCATCCTTCTAGAATATAGGATATCACCATTTTCTAACTCTCATTCATCACAATGTAATTCCCTAACTATAGTTGAATTCATCAACTAACACCCATGATATCCATCTAGGTGTTCATCAACCAAACAATCACTTTGAAAATATCCCGTAGGCCATCTAAATAATGATCAAAACACCCAATCATAGATCCAAATTACAAAATTAAAATTTACCCAATTTGTTTCTAACTCATAAAAACAACGTTCATTATAGGTTTAGCATATTAGTCTTTGATGTCACAACTTACAACTAGTGTTTCCTTGTAGTTTCAAAAATATCTCACCATATCACCTTTATGCTATTAATTCATACCAAAAAAATATTTTATTATATATAATATTCTACCATTACATATGATATTAGAGGATACACTAATGCTATCTATCATAAAATATGATTGATAATGCTTAATATTTTTAAGCACAACATTCTTATCAATCATATACATCATTTCTTGTTGTATCATTAAATGCTAATGATGAAGAACATTTACTTTTTCATAAAATTAAAATTTGAATTGAATTATATAAATTATAATTTCTCTAATAAATTGTAATAAATTTTATTTTGGGGAATATTTTAATTTTTAATAGGTTTATATTTTTATTATATTTGTTGTGTTTATAATTAATTAAATATTTATTAAACATTTACTCATAAGTATTTCATAATATAAAGTGTAAATATTAAAACATCTTTTACAAAATTATATAGAATAACTAATTTTTTTAAAAAAAGGTTTTATTAAGAAATAATAAGATTAATTTATTAAGTGTTTACAAATTAAAAAAAGGCTAAATATAAGGTGTTAATATTTTAGGACTATGAATTTGTCATAATAACTAATTATAATATTTCAAATTAATAGAAATATTTGGAAGATTATTTAATCACATCCAAAGTTTTTTCATGCGTGATTTGATTATGGTTTTTATAATATTAAGAATATGATAGTAAGATCATGTAAATAGTTTATATAATATAAATTGAAATATTAATTGTATATTGTTACTAAAATGTAACATAATTAGAGTAAAATTCCATGTGCTGAATAATATGAAGCATTTGAAATTATGAAATGAAAATAATGTGTTGATTTTAATGATTAATTATTTTACATAATTATTAGCTCAAATTATATTGTTTTATGAATAGTTTTCATTAATTAATTGATTATAATTTTTATCACATGTTTATGTATGCGAGGTTTTTATTTATTTAAAAGGTATTTCTATGTTTATTATTAATGAAAATAAAAATTTTTCTCTAATTGTGTGTATGTTTTAGTTTAAATTATTGAATTTATTAAACATATAATCATATATTCTTCAATGGAGTTACATGTTATGTCTCATAATGGATGTAGTTTTATACTACCTAAAAATTGATTGGTTTTAGGTTTTGAAGTTGTATTAAGAAGTGGGTTATGATATATATATATATATATATATATATATATTTGATGTTATAGTTATAATGGGATATATGTATCTCTTAATAAAAATATATCTTCATATTTAGACTTTGAGTTGGATTTACGAAAATCCATGACTCTCTGTGTTTTTCTATGAAAGTGGGGTTTACTATTTGTGGATTACTCATATGGAGGTCATTAATTTCATAGAATTCTCTACATTGACATGAAATAGTTTTATATAAATTAAATATAGGATATATTTGGATATATTATATTACAAATTGACTATTATTTAGGTTTTTGAATTAAGATATGAGTGTTGGGTTTGAAATCAATATAGCTTGAATATATATAGATTTGGATGAATGAATTGTATTCGATGATAAATTATTAAAATCATGAATACATGTAAAGGGAATAACCGTGATAAGATCGTGATATTAAATATCATTGAAAATAATAATTCTTAGATTCCATCCAAACTAAAACTAGTCAAGACCTTGATCATTCAGTATTGGTGGCTCTAACCATTATGTTCCCATGTATTATCATGTTTTTTGTAAAGAAAGTAATGAGGTGACTCTATTCTTCAGGTTCCTTATTAATGGTTTTTTTGGGATACACTTAACTGAGAAAACCTAACTATTATGATCCTAGAGGAATCATGTTATGTTTACCCACATGAGAGATATGGGAAAAAATTATTAACTTATTTATCTGAGAGTCATATATTATATAATTTAATGTATTTTTCCACTAGATATACTTAGGGAATATTTATATGATGAAAGATTTAATAAATAATTAAATATTTTTATTCACCCACTTTTTAAATTAATATGAATCAAAATGGGCCACATTGATAATGTGTCCATGTATAATAAATGTTCTTATTAAATATTTATAAAACATGATACCCTTATGATAACATTTTTTGTTATAGATGAATGGAGTCATCCTGATCAAACACAAATTTTATATTAATCCTAAAAAGGATAATATTAATGTAATATTATTAAGATAATAGTAACATAATAAAATTTATTAAATAATGAATGGTAATATGTGATAAGAAAACACATACCTTAGTAACCAACTATTATAGTTTTTCAACACTTGAATCTAGATGATCATAAAATATATAATGATTTAATTTTGGTTTTAATGGAATTTGATGCATGGTGAACATATTTATTTCAGTATATATTAATTTTATCAATATTATTTACAATCATATTTACATAGAGATACTAAAGAATTACTATAAAGATTTATTCTGGTTACAGAATCCATTCTACTATCATAGATTAAAATGTTCCAACAATTTGAATGATTTAATGAAATATTTCCATGATATTATTAATGTTTTGAGAAAATATGAACCGGGGAATATGATGTCCAGGATATGGTTCTTTATAGATAGTGAAATGTGTATAAGATCAAACAAAAAGATGAAAACATGCTTATAATGGCCATATTGTTTCATCGTGTAGTCAAATTTGGTCTTTGAAACATAGTGTTTTGGGGAATGATGTGTGATGATTTTATAGGATTGAGTTATTTATAATCCCTGATGATGATTGATAATTTAAATAGAAATACATGTAAGGTATTAGAATTATTAAAATTAATTTCATAATTTTTAGGGGTATGTGATTTTAACAGAATGTTTTACAAGTTCTGTAATGTTAAAAGATTTTACAATCAAAGGAATAATTCATAGATCTTGTGGTTTCCATTCAAATGATAAAGGAAAGAGTTATTACATCAAATATCGAAATGTATAATATTTTTTTTTATTTCTATCTTTATCTAAATAAGGTATTATATTCTTATCTCATATCATGTATATGATATGATATTTCATTGACTATCAATGTTATGGAATAAAAAAGATAAAATGATAAAAATGGATTATGATTTACCATATTTTGTAAATATTTTTCCAAAGTTGATATCGATAGAATATTTTTATCTGAGAAAGATTTTATTCATATATATGCAAAAATTTGAGGTTTTATTTTCCTGCCACCCAATAGTAGTATATTTTAAAAAATAAAGTATTATTTTTAGAAGAAAATGATCCAAACACATAGAATTCCATATATGATTTAGAAGAAATTGTTTGTTTTTGAAAATTAATACTATAAGATATGAAGAGTATTTTCCTAAGAATATTAAATGTTTTTGTAACAAATAAAGATATTCTAAAAATAATGTGACATATATGTCGCTAGTTGGAATATGTTTTAACTTGTATAAGTTCAAGGTTAAAAAGAAAATATTATACCTCTCAAAAAATTAATTTTATTTTCAAATAATTTCCTAAATTGTTATGGATATTTGATTTATAAGATAAATACAATGATTTAAATTTAGTTATTTTGAGAATGCTAATATCACTCATTCAAACAGATTATTACATCCAAGAAACAATGTGAATTTTTTTTCATATCATAAATGATTTTTTGGGTATGGAGGTGAATAAAATTTTATCAGTTATAATTATTAACCATGAAAACTTAACTATATATTTATCCTAAGGATGTTTTGGTTGTTTTAGTATGTTGTTATGTAAATAGTGATATTATTTTCTAATATACATCATTGAAATGTTTTTAAAAACATTTTATAATAATTATGATCTTGTACATAGTAGATAACTGAAGATCACGTCATAACTTTTGATGTTATAGAGTTATGAAGTTTGAATATGTTTAATGAGTTGAACATTCAAAATAGGACTCATAAATCTCACAATTTTTAAAACATTATTTCTTTATAAATGTTACAAACTAAATAATTTAGAAGAAGAGTTTTATCATATGGTCATATAGTGTTGAGGTACGAATTAGATGTAGATGTAATGAGTTAACAAAACATTAGAAAATATCATATTCCTAAGGACGATCATGAAATATATGTCATATGATATGTTATATAGTTTATTATGGATAATTATGTTATATATATATTTAATTTTAATAAGAATAAAAAATAGTATATAAAAGTTAATATCTACATTATCATTCATTCACATTGGTTGCATATATACACCTTTTGTACACATTTTTTGAATAGTAATGATAACTAACCTCTCAATTTATAACATTTTGATATACATAGCCAAAAAATTTCATTTAGTATTATATATTGTGATGAAATTAAAGGCTTATAGTTCGAAGGAATCTTTTTTAGAGGTAAAAAAATATTCTCATGAGGGATAAAAAGTTTTTATGTTCTATATGACCCTTGATGTATATCAACTAAGAGTTGAACACAATATATTTGGTATAATTTAGATTAATGAAATATAACTACATTAACCACAACTATAGTTTTAAATATACATATAATGATAACCCACATACATTGATATATTTGTTGATAAATCTTGGAGGCTTAGCTAATCAAAGGTTGTTGGATATGTTTTTAATCAATACATCAATTTGAGCTCAAATAAGATAGGATTTCTCCTCTTATATAATTATTATATCATATAGACCCTAGTTCGAGAAAGATTTAGGACTGTGTGACCACATCTAGATTGTAAATATGATTCTATTATTATCCCGGTGAGGGACATGTGGTGTTCTCATCCATAAATTTGAATGACATGTGATGCATTAATCATCCAGATTTTTTGATACATAGAGATTAATGAATGTATGACTTTTCTATATGAGATTTATATACTCTATGTCCCATGTTCTCCAGATTTCATGGACAAAGGGAGCATATGAAAATTATTTCTGGCATGTGATTTGATCAGTAGAAATTATTATATAGATACATGTTTTTTATATAGATCATGTCTGGTTCTTTATAGTATTGGTTGTATTGATACATTTATAGAAGAATATATTTTCATGAATTTAGGGATCTCGAGAACAATATTTTTTTCAACACTATAAAGGATAATGGGGTCACACATTATAGTTTAATGGATGGGGATGGATTCTAAGATCAATAGTTACTCAAGAAGTGTTTTAGAGTTAATCTATAGATATTTTGTATGGGTATCCTCAACATACTTCATATGATATGATACATGATAAAATTGATGATACCATTCCATAATTTTATTTTAATGATATATAAAATTTATTTGGTGTTTGATTTAACAAGATATTTTATATTATATTATATAAATTTAAATAGAACATAAGGCTTTTTGGATTTCGAAAAAGTGTGATATTAAAGAAGATATTGAATAAATCCCATATAAATATAATTTATTATTGTTATGTTATTTGTTAGTATTTTGTAAATCATAAATAATGGAATATATATATCAAGGAATATCCTTATCAATTCATATTATATGATAATGGGATATTTTGAGGTGTAACTGGCCATGCAAGTAGTAGTGTATGGTTGGACATGGAAAAAAGGCATGGTAAATGATACCATCATAGGGGTTTCATAACCTAATCAAGGAACTAAATCATGTGTTATAACACCTGAGTTATGAAATTATTTATAATTTGTGTCCTCAAACTAAATTACAAATTATCCTAAGTTCATGAAATGATGGGGTGTAACATCCTGATCATGTATTCTCAGTAAAAAAGTCTTCATCCGGAAGCTCCCATCTTATTCCACCATTACCGTTAAAGGAATCTGTAAGCAATGGTGTGAATAATAATGACACTCAGATGATGAGTGATTATTTTTATATCATGGATAGCATTGGAGGGTAGATAACATTGACATCCTCTAATGTGATCTTCATCAAACTTAGATGAATACTGTTTCTATTATAATAAATGGAATATGCTATACATAATGTTTTTTAAATTTTTCTATGTGTGATTCAATTAATAATTAATGGTTATTCTAGGTTTTTGGTTTCTATTTTGTTTCCTATATGATTAACATATTTAATAATATCCTAAAAACTAGAGCAGTAATGTTTTCATTAAAAGATCATTAAGAGGGCATGAATCCTTGATATAGTAGTGTGACCATTGAATTTTATGAGGAGGGTTCGTGTGATATCTCTAAAGTTAGTGATATTATAGTTTCCAAAGATATAAGGGGTGAGAGGTTTCTGGTGAATGACTTCATGGTGGAAGAATAAATGAGATAGAAGTACCTTATAGAAGGGATTTAAAATTTTAATCATGTTGGGAGAGGATATTCATAATGGTCTTAAGGTTCAAGTTGAATAACGTGGCATATTTATTCCATGAGGAAGCTATAATTATAGGTTATTATTCCATGAGGGATAATATAAGATGAAAATCATGCCTTCGACCTCATGCATATAATTCTTTAAGGATTCAATACACTCAACAAGGGGTTTAACCATAGTAATATTATTTAGTGGGGTATCCTAATATTTTATTATTTTCCCTATATAATTCTTATAATATTATAATTATCCTTTGAGTTTACTATGTTCATCAACATTGGGGTATATTTCTTCTCATAAATCCCATTTTGATATCATATTTGAGTCCTTGAGAATAACTATATATCGGGAAAGATATTTTGGGTTTTCATCTTGATTCTTTCATTATTATTTTTTTTATTCTTATATTTTATTATTACTAGTAGAACCGCTATGTCCCTACGTCATCAATGTAAAAAAATTAGAAAAACCATGTCTAAATCTGCGTGTAATATTTTCTACATTCCCTACTACTTTTTAGCCATTATTCTAATATTATCTCCTATTTTATTATTTTACTTTTATTTCCTAGTGAACCAAGAAGATAATTTTAGGGCGGAATTGGTGTAGTCATGTTTTTACTGAAAAAATTCCACTAAAACTCTGTCAACATTTTATGTTATTTAAATAAACATTATTTTTATGATGTATGGATAAAATAATTTTATTATTATACTAAAGATCACAAGTAATTCATATAATGTAAGAAACAAAATACATGGGAGATTTTTTAATCATTCGGTCCCAATGTTAAAACCCTACTCCAAGATAAATTTGATTATTATCTTAGTAAATACATTTTCCATTAATAATATTATATTAAATTAAAATTTTCAAAAGGTAATTATTATCTAATACCCATAGTTCATACCACTCTACATCAAATTCACCATGTTACATTGTTAAATCATCACCATATTAGGGATATGGATTTATTTTGATACATTTGGGCCAAATAAATTTTTTTAAAATCAAGTAATTTTGATGTCAAATTTTATTTTAATAGAGAATTTTGTAATCTTGATCATTTTTTTATGAAAATATTAATATAATAATTCTCTTGTTAAAATGTGAATTTATAGTGTTTAGTAGATCAAATTTTAAATTACATTAATTTTCGTATGTTTTTAGAATAAATATTAGGAATTATTTTAATATAAGGTTATCTAAATTATTATCATTGAAAAATAATTAATCTTTTATGATTTATGAGTAAATTTTTCCATATTTTATTTTATTTTTAATTTAACTTCTTATAATTTTCTCTATGAGGTTTGAAAAATTCAATATTGATTATGTTTTCCAAATCCATTAATTTTTTTAACTCATTTTTTAACTTATCAACATTTTTCCAAAAATTATTTTTACTTTGTTATATAAGAAACATATTTCATAAATATCATTTTCATATTATTGACAATGTATTTTTGAAAATGGTGTTTTTAGTAAGAGTAAAAGTGAATTTTGAAAAGGATTAATTGCTGCAGTAGTGTATTGAAATTTTAAGAAGTCTCATTTTATTAAGTATGTATTCCTTTTCAATAATGATTATTTCTTATTTGTGATATGTTTTTATAAAATTAAATTAGGATAATTTTTAAATTTCTATAAGTAAAAATTTCCAATTTTTGTAAGCCTAACCACATTCTCCTAAGTATAATATCCCATATGAATAATGACCATCATCATCCTTTTAAAAATCAGACAATGCTATGGGTGAATAAAGATGCTAACACTCATCATGAATGATGAAGCCGGTATAAATTCATGTAATAGTAAATATTGTGTCAAATATAAATAATTTATAGTGGGGGATTGAAGATGTAGTTTCAGATTAAGAATATCAATCATAGGCTTGATATCTGGGAAAGACTCTAGTACCTGTTGAAGCTATGTTGGTAAACTCTTTGTATGTAATTTTTTTTGAAGGTTTTGAGTGGATGAGTGGAAATTGAATATGATTAAACTATTTTAAAAAACTATTATGTAGTGTATGAGAATAAATAATATCAAAAAATTAAGAGCTCTATTAAACATAGGAATGATTGTGAGTCATGATGTAGTAACATAGATTTTTAGGAGTAGGTGAACATACCACATATCATAAAGGATTAAATATTGAATATCAAAACCAAGTGAGAAATACAAGTTAATAAATGATGATAATTGAGTTTTAGTGATTGATTTTATTTTCTAGTGGTGTTTTTTATATGTTGGAATTTTTGATGAGATAGTTAGGAAAGGGGATTTTTAGAGAAAATTCAAATTACATCTCACATCAAATGACTGAATAAATTCACTAAATAAATTCTGTTTGGTTTATGAAAATTGAGGATTTTTTATGCCCTCTAAAATCTGATGAAAATAAGATCCCTACTTAGGGTGATGATTTTCCATTCCATTTAAATTCATGAGAACTCGGATAAATGGTAGATTGAGGTCCACATGAGTTTTTATTGCCTACTGGATGATATGGACCTAATTTTATAATCCATAAAAGATACAAAGACATGAATTATCTTCCATAATTTAGATTGTGAGTCTACTGACCATTATTTTTACATTATAAATCAATATAAAGTAAAATTTATTAATAACATTAAAGACAAATTATGTATTCTTATTGATGAGGAAATTCATACATAATAATATACCTACTAAACTAATTAATAATTTGTAAAAACATCGACTAATAATTGTAAGAGAAAGGATATTTTTTATATTCATGAATTACGGGAATAAATTTTGGGATTTAAAATATTGACCATATTGGGAGATATATGATGAAAGTGACATTTTTCATTTTCACAATTTAAAATGAGAATTGGAACACTACTAAAAAAAAGGGCTATAGCTATCGACCTATAGCCACAATTTTATATGTTTGTGGATACAGATTTGTTTATACCCATAATTCAATTAAAATGGTCGGTATATCATAATTTATTGTCACAGATTAAAAAAATCCATAGCTATGTTTTTTTTAACTATCTATCAAGCTCCTCCTCCCCAGTCCGCGACAATATCCTCTCTTCCCCCGATTCATGAGCTCCTCCTCCCCACTATCCACGATTCTCCCCATGATGCTCTCCATAGAAATCTTGGCGATGCTCTCTATGATGCTCTCCACGACTCTCTCCTCCTCTCCTCCCTCGATCCACAAGCTCCTCCTCCCCACTGTTTGTGACTCCTCAAACCCTTGACCTAGACCTGCTCTTCGCGCACCCTTCCAAACATCGCTTCTACACTTCCTGGCCATCAGTGTTTCAGGGTAGCCTCCCCACACTCGAACATGACATTCTCCTCCCACCCTAGACCCTATCCCCAAGTAAATACTCCTTCTCCCTCTCCGTTCCTCCTCGCTCTCTATTACTCCAGCGACCCAATGGTCACGGATTACATCATGTAAGTTGATTGGACCTTTCATTTTTTCCATGCACGCATTCTTGGATTCTCAGGAATATGAGAAATTTGAAGGAAATTTGGAAGGGATTTCAATTCTGAGATTCAGAGTTTAGGGAAAATTTTGAACATGATTGCCCAGGCCGAGCTGACTTATCTTTCTCAATTGGTTCTCAGTATTGATAATAGGTTTTGAAATTTATATAATTTCCCTTGTTTCCTGGAATTTTTCAAATGTTTCCCAGCCAGAATGTTGATGGGATTTTATGTTTTACAAATATTTTCCTTTTCATCCCACATGATTCATACACCTCCTTTTCAAAAATCACTTTCTATTCTAGTTTCTATATAAGGTTCAATCTTTTGACTATTTTTCTTACCCAGTATCATGATAGTGGTAATCAGGTAACTTATGGTAGGGGATGATATAAGTAAATGTAAGAGTAATTTAGTTCGATATGGTTGATATGATATTGATAATAATAGGAACGATGGAAAAATCATAGTTAAAGTGTGTGGTTAGAAACTTAGGAGAATAATTTTTATTCTCCTCTATCAAACTAAAAATTTTCATTGGAGTACGCTCAGTGTGGCTGAAGAGGCCATAACTAGCCTATTTGTCCTAATAGGTTGAATGAGTGTCACAATTAGGAATGGGGTTGCAGGGGGATTTCCAGGTAAAGGGATGAGAATGTTGGGGTAGTGGGGGGTCTGTCCAGGGGGAGGGAAGGGGTGCAGGTTGGGGGGTGCAGGTTGGGGGGCTATCCAGGGGGAGGGTGGGGGTGGGGGCTATCCAGGGGGGTTTTATAGGGAGGTAGGTGGGATTTAGGTAGGGGGATGTGTTGGGTGGGGGGATACCCCAAGGAGAGATGGGAGTTATCTATGGAAGGAGTGGGGAAATGGGAGTGGGGGTTGTCTAGTGAAATTTTGAGAGTGTTATACGATAATTTTGGGACCCATTCGATGAAGAGAACAAAAATTAATCCCCAAATTGATTGGTAGAGTGGGTGAACTATATTGGTATTATAGGATATGTTGGGATCCTTTATTTATGACTTTGTATGGATGTGGGGGTCAATTTCCATTGGTAAATTTTTCTTATAGTAAAATCTATCATTTCAAAATCATTATGTAACCATTAGAAGATATATATGAGAGACCCATCATGTAATAAATTTGTTGGACTTTGAATGGTGAGACATCACTTAATGGAATGAAGATTGTGAAGGGTATGGAAATGAAAGAAAAAGTTTAAGGTGAGGATATGGGGACATCCCAAAGGATATAGATATCTCACAAAGGTTGAAATCTCAGACTTTTGGAGTTTGAACATTGGCATAAAAATTTCATGAATTTCTCCCCATGATGAGTATTATGGAGGCTTGAATGGGGTAGCAAGCTATCCCCCATGGTCATCAGTACATTCTTGATCCTATGGGGGTAATCTTAGTATTCTATCCACATGGAATCTCTACTAAAGTTAGACCATGTTCATGATCTCTTCCATGTGTTACAACTAAGGACATACATGAAATACACAATGCCAATTATTAACATGGTATATCATGAATTTTTTTTAAAGGTTGGGGCTGAAGCCTCATTAATTATTAAATCAAAGAAAAGACTTCTTTTAACTGTGTAGAGGGACACCCATTACATATCCCAAAGGCCTAGTGGGCATTTAGCCCATTACATGACCCATAAGCCCAAATTTATGGCCCAAATCCCATTCTATGAATAGTACTTCAACAATACCCGCACTCCTATAGTACCGCACAGTACCCGCCACCGCTAAAGTACCATGCCGCCGCTACAGTGACCTATCACCGCTATAGTGCCCGCCATTGCTACAGTGCCCGCCACTGCTACAGTATGCTACAGTACTACTACAGTAACCTGAGCCCCATCGGTTTTGAACCCCCTGATGGATATTTCTTTAAAAAATAACTGATTTTGATCAATGAACCATAGGATATTGTCCTCTAGTTGTAGTATAAATTTCTTTATTATTGATCTCTCTAGCATCCTTGTATACACTCATACAGTTTTCTCACTTCATCATCATATTATTTGAGTTCCTATTATATGATATATACTAGATATTAACATTATTTTTATTGAAACCCTATTATTGTTATTCATAATACTAGTTATAGTTTTCAAATGAGTTTCTTCTATTTTTTGGAGTCCTTCTTATGATATGAAGATCATCCTCAAGATTCTTAATCCATATCTCCTTCTCCACTAGTTGTCCTTCTAAATTATGAATTTGAGAATTCCTTTCACTTTATGTTATCTTATTATATTCTATATGTCGTACCTTAGAGATGATCATGGATATCTCATGTTTCCTCCTCATTAACAACTTTAATTCGTCAAAAAGTGACTAAATAATATCACCTTTCCCTACATTTTATTTCTCATATTTTAGATGATTTACCTAAATTATTTCATGAGATCACAATTCATTTATTCTTCAGCTTTCAAAACATTCAATTCATTTTTATAAGCCATATACATAATATGGTCTTCTATTATCTAACACATTTTCATACGAAAATATTAATCTCAAATGACTATCATTAAATCACAACTATTACATATAGTATACACTTCTATTGCATACATTGTATAAACTGTGTCAATAAAAGCTTATGGGATTTTGTATCCATTTTTCCATCATGGAAGGAAATGAAATTATTGAAGAACATCATTATTTCATTCACAAATATGGATAATGTGATAAATTTTGAATGTGAAAGATAAGTAATAATACTTTGTGGTTAAAGAAATATTATCTATAAACCAATGAATTAAACATTTGAACTAAACGATAGTTTAATAAAATCTAGAATTTCTTAATGTCATAATTTCTTTTGATAACTAGACAGAGTTTTGAGGTATTGATCAATGATGATTAAGAGACCCTGTGAAATTGAAATATTATGGTCTTCATCACCTAGAATTTATAGAAAAAACACTTTAGTAAATAGCATAAAAAAGGTAATCTGTGATCATAAGAGTTTTAATTCACTTTTATAGTCCTGGAATCTCATATCACTGCTATATTTTCACTTCTAAAGGTCTTATTTTTTCCTTATCACAACTTCTCAGTCGTAGATGCATTTTTTATCTTCTTAATAGCATTTAATTTTGTGCTTATGGTGATCATGTTAAGCTATATAAAAAAACTGGTTAGAAGTTATCCTGAATATATAAATTTTCAGTTGTCCTAATACTTTATATTGTAGGGAAAGGGTTTAATATTTTCTCAGTGATGATTTCAAAAAATTCTATTTTGGAGCCCAATTTTTATCAGATTCAGGTTAGTAGTTTGGTTTGTTATTCAGAGTTTGTTTTCATTTTTCAATTTTCATTTGTTATTTGGTGAAGTTTTCATAACTTTCTTTGAATATTTTTCATTTCATGCAATCTGTCACTACAATAGCCTGTATTTTTTTATATTATTCCTTTTAATTTAAATCTATGACACATATACCACTTCAGGTGAACAGTTATCTTATCACATCATCAAAAATCATTTAAACCTAACCCATGTTGTTACAGATCCACCTTAGTTTTCCATCATCAATAATGCCGAAAAATAATCTATCTTTGTGATCTAATCAAACCTTTTGTCCTTTCTAGACATCACCCTCCCTGGCTAACCCCCCTAGGCATTATTGTTTTCCAACATATGTTACTCTTTCAGTAATATGTTTTTGAAAAATAAGGGAGAGTGATCGAACTATAAATTTCATAAATTTTAATATGGAATTAATTTTTTTATTCCCTAAAATTCCATTGAAATCCCTGGGATTGGTATATTTACACATTTTGTTTGATTTTATATGATTAAAATAAATCTTGATTGATTTGTTGATTTTATTGATAGCCTTTTTATGTTTTAATTAATTAAATGTGTTCTCATTTATTTGTGTTTGGTTTATAAGGATTCTACTTCTCCTTCCATTTATTTAGGGGCATATGCTAATGCATATTTTGATGATGGTGGTGGTCTGAGAGGAGGAAAAAATGATTTTGGTGTTTCTAAAGGAGATGATGAGGGATGTGGTGGTTTTTGAGATACTTATATTTAGTTACATTTTAGATGTAAATTTTATTATTGGTTTATACATTTAATTATAACATTTAATTATGTTACTGTTTGGTAGATGTTTTGGTGTATACACAATGTTCACATTAATAGATCATGACATCATTTCCTTAACATTATGATCCACCATACTTGATATATTGTTTCTTTATATTTGTAGAATTTTTTCTTGAAGAAATTAAAAAAAAATATCACTCTACTAGAATAACATCCTCCACATATGAAGGCATTTTTGTGGCATTTACTTCTTTGAAATCATTAATGGAGTATAGCCTACGACATGGTGTAAATATTTTTATCATTTTTCAATGATACTATTAGTATCTAATAGACACTTATTTTATTTCTTATAATTCTTACACTATTAATTCTTTACATATATCCTTCAAATGTCAAGAGAGTTTGAAATGGTGATATTTGCGTATGCGTGCAATTGAAAAAAAGGATGATTCGAGTTGTCATCGTCAGAAGCAACATGTCTTTAGGTTTAGGTAGGTTTCTCTACCTAATCCTTTAATTTGAACTCTATAATTTCCTGATTTTTTTAAAAACATGTTTCCATAATAGATTTATTGTTTTACTCTATCTCTTTTCCTATAGACATAAAATAATGTGCTACTCTTAGGTAATCCAAAGTGTATAACCATTCTATAGAGTCCATAGTATTATTATCTTGATCATTTCCTACTAGTTTCACAATTTTGATAACTAAAATGTTTATTTATACGAATATAGAGTTCATCCTTACCACATGAGTAACTAGAGTCCCCGATAAAGCACAATCCAAAAATTATAGGGAGATATGGATTATTCATGCATCCAAGTGGGTGTTATACTAGGTGTACACCCCACAATATTCATATACCTGAGCCACATACCATGTTGAAACAGACTTAGAAAAACTAATGTGTAGCCCTAATAAATCACATATTGTCACTTATTTCACCAATAAATCATCTTTACCGCATGATGTGAAACAAAATTGATGATCCTATCATATAAACATAAATTAATTAAATAAAACTATGAGGGTTTTGATTCTTGTTCAAATAGGATACATAGTACAACTCTTCAACATTCATTCACAACATCCCAATATCATCACTATCACATCAACCACTTTTTAGGAAATATATCTGATTCTTGACCATATTTTAAGAGTAATCTAAACATTATAGTAGTCTCCAATATTAATTAAACCATTACTTGTCTTATGTGAGGAGTATAATAGGATTGGTCCTCACTGGAATTTAAATCGTGAACAGACTTATGCGATGAGCATAAGGGGACTAGTCCCCACTAGGCCTAAATTGATGATGATGATTCTGTGATAAGCATAATAGGACCCTACCTTTTCATATATGAAAATTATTATATTTATTATGTGATAATAATATGATGATTCCCCTTTCATAAGGCATCATAATACCACCCTTCTTCATTCTATGAACATGGAAATCCTTAGGTGATGAGCCTAGAGCTCATTAGGTGATGAGCCAAAAATACATCAGGTGAATAGACTATGATGACTTTGCTGATGAAGCTAGGATTATATAGGTTATGATAATAGTATTCCTTATATTATGATCATATTATGTCTATATGGATTTACATAAGAAGATATGATATCCTTTCAGCCTAGATCATAACTGAAGATCCATCCTTTACTTATATGTGGCAATCATAAGATTCCCTCACTTCTGGAAATGAAAATGAAATTTATGGGATTGTCTATATATACAATGTAATTGAAATTCTAGTCAACATTGATCATTAGGTTTTCACCTTGATAAGGAATAAAGTGAAATTATTAACTGATGTACACAATGAGATGGAATCAAGAACTAGATTCATGGGCATGTGTTCATTATATAATAGAAATATGGACTGGGAAATGAAAGCCATAATGATATAATTTAAACTCAAATCCTCCCATTTCAATGAAATCTTCTATAATCATCACTCTTGTGGTGACATGATTGTTATCTTAAAAAATTAGGCATGTGAGACAAAAATCATGACAATCCTAGTGTAATCTAACACAATGGGTTTGAAGTAATGTCTCAGAAAAAAGTGATGAAACTGAGTTGAATTCATTATCCTTCAACATATAGAGGAAGAGTATCATTGGGAATCAATTAGAAGGGGGTGGGTGGAGGGGAATTGGTAGGGGAGGATGGAGGGGGCAGAGGGTAGGGGGAGGGGTAGTGGGGACGTCTACTGGGCAAGTGGCAGGGGGAGGGGTGGGTGGAGGGGTAGGGGAAGGGGGAGTGGGGAGGTCTGCAGGGCGGGGGGTTGGTCTGCAAGGGGGTCTGTATGGTAGGTGGGAGGGAATAGGGAGCATGTTTGATGCAAGGTGGAGAGGTTGGTTGTCTGCAGGGCAGTTTGTAGGGCAGGGGGATGCAAGGGGTAGTGGAGGAGGGAAAAATGGCATGGGGGAGAGTGCAAGGGGGAGGTGGTAGGGGGTCTGTAGGGTAGTACGAAACTTCAATAGTTGGGTGACCAAATTAGATTTTCTATAATTAATTTTTAATATATATATTAAAAATATCCTATGACACCAAAATGTTAGAAAATAAAATAAGAATTAAAAAATTGGGTATAGAAAACTCTTGAAAAGAGATCTTCACTCCTATTCTCAATAGGGAAAATTCCCCTACCATCTCTAAATTCTTATTATCACTCTACCTAGCCTCTACTAAATCCTTCTCTTCTTACTGTATTCGCTTTGATCCTTTAAGGGTTTATTTCCATTTTTTTCTTTCTACCATATATATATTTCTTGAAATTTTATTCTAAAACAAATTTTTGTTATCTTTCCATTTATAAATTGATGTATGGATCACAACTATATAAGAGGCTATATTACATCCTAGAAAGACTTTATTAAATTGAAAATTTCTATGATATTTACTATTTACCTATCTTTGGGATATCCTTTCATGTGGTATTCTATATGAGTAATTACCAATTTTAGGTAGGAAACTTTTGTGAGAGGTTTCCAATATGGTCACCATTGCTTTTCATGGGGGAAGGGGTGTTGTAGGGGGTGGGGGTCTAGGGGGTTCTAGGAGAGAGGGGTGCTGGGGCAAGGGGGTCTGCTGGGGGTAGGGGTGTGTAGGGTAGGAGGAGGGGTGTGGAGTGGGGAGTGGGGTGTACAGGGGGTGGTCCTGGGGGGGAGTAGAGGGGGGATATTGCATGGGGGAAGGGGTGTTGTATGTAGTGGTGGTATAGGAGGGAGAGGGTGTCCAGGGTCTGGGGGAGGGGTGTCCATGATCTGTCCAAGGGGGTATGTCTAGGGTCTGGGGGTCTATTTGGGGGGTGTTCAGGGTCTTGGGGGGGGTTTTCTAGGGGGTGTCTAGAGTCCGGGGGGGTCTTTCCTGGGTTGTGGGGTGGGGCGTATATTCAGGGTCTCTCTAGTTCTTTCCTAGGGGGGTTTGTCCAGGGTTTGGGGGGGCATTCTGGGGGTGTCTAGGGTCTGTCCAGGGGGATCTCTCTAGGGTCTAGGGGGGGGGGGGTATGTCCATGTTCTGGGGGGGGTCCATGGTTGGGGGGGTCTATCCAGGGGGTATATGGGGTCTTGGGGTCTGTCCAGGGTTTTGGGGAGGGGAATGGGAAACCCTATATCCATGGTTTCAAACCGTGGCTATAGCCCTATGTGCCTTAAGCTACTTCCGTAGTTTGAAACTGTGGATTTTGGTGTATAGACACAGTTTGAACTATGGATATAAGTGTAGTGCCATGATTTGAACCATGGATATAGGGATATAGACATGAGTTGAACTGTGGCTATAAGGATATGAACACGATTTGAACCGTGGTTATAGGTCTAGAGCCACGGTTCGAACCGTGGATAGAGGGATATAACCCCAGTATGAAACCGCGGTTATAGGTCAAGGCATATATCCACACCAAACATAGCTATGGTTCCTCAAACCATGGTTATTACTTTTATCCAAAATTTTATGACCTATATCCGTAGTTTAAATTTGTGGCTATAGCCTAAATTTCTAGTATTGTAAGTATATATAAGGTAATAAAGAATAATAACCTTATGGTTAAACTTACATCCTAAAAAAATTTATTGTTTTTATTGCATGGAGCTAATTATATATACACATATGGGGTATCTTTATATTATATGTAATTATCTCAAGTCACTTGAGGAAGAGAATGAATAGCGATTGACATCACATTCCAAATATTGGGAAGATAAGTTGAAGAGAGGGTTGTTTGGAAAGTTCAATATTCCTTATTTTATTTAACATAAAACTTCATTATGATCGATTTGTTATTTAGATAGTAGTGATAGATATTTTATGCTTGTCCATGGATTTATAGTGTAAATAAGTGGAAATGTTCAAGGGATGCAGTTCAGTGGGATATCGCTCTAGTGGATGGACCTAAATTGACAAAGAAGATCCATTTTGTTCTTATTCTACTTCTTATTCCATTTATTAAGATGTTCATGATGAATTTCATGTATATTGGTGTTTATTTTATTTCAAATATATGTAAATAAATATCATTGGTGGGTCTAATATAAATAAATTTAAAATTTACCTTGTTCTTCCACAATTTTCATAGATTTATTTTTTCCATGTTTGGTTTTTTCCACTACCTCACTTTTCCATATTCTTTTCCAAAAATTAGATAGATTTATGTTAAAGAATAATTATCCTTATTTAATGAAAATTAATTACATGCCTTCAAAGGATTTCCATATTGAATTTGATTTTATTATAAATAAAAAAATTTGATTTTTTATTATGTTAAATCATTTAAATTCTCCTTCAAAATCATTTCTATTCGATTCAAAGTACCAATGAGTGATAAAAAATAGACCCATTTCTTAAGAATAATCAACACATGTACTTAATTTTGAGAATATTTAGGTTAATTTTCTCTAAATAAGAGTAATTGAACTATTTACTTTTCATTTAAAAATCATTAATTATGATGATTAAGAGAACAAATATGATGTCCAAAAAAACTAGGTGATTCATCTTCAATTCCAATTTTTTTTCAAAATTATTGTTATTCCAAAAATGATTTACATTTATTAATTCAAATCAATATTACCTTCCAATGAAAATAAATTTTTTAACTCATTGGTCCTTATCTTTCACTATTTTTTTCATAGTGCTTCTTCTTTTTTTCCTTTTCATCCATTTTGAGCCCTATTAATTTTTACTTTATACTCATGAAAATTTTCTGTTCCCTATTTTTAAATTTATTTTTATAGGAAAAAAATATATTTTATCCTATTGGGTTTGACCCTTATGATTTATGTTCTTTTTCAACATAGTTTTTATAAATATTTTTTTGAGGTGTTCAACAACCCTAATCAATTATTAAAGAGATTTTTTATTTACATTAATTCTTTATAGTCTTAATAGGTCCTATAAAAACCTAAAATAGTTATTTGACTAATAATATTATCATTCAGTATAACAACATGTATGTAGGAATTACATTAAAGAATCCTAAAACATAATTTTTGGAGATATCACCATAAGGTGATTCACCTCCTGTAACATTATTAGGGTATTGATAAAAGCTACCCTTTATGAAAATCTTATGATTTCATTTATTTTGGAAACCTCTCATCATTTATTTTGAACCCTATTCTTCAGTCATCTCAAAAGATTGACCCAAAATATCTTCTAAAAGGTACTGGTGAGACACCCATTTTCTCCTTTCAATATCTCATCAAAATACCTTACATATACTACAAAAATAATTTTAATGGTGTTCCCACATTATATCACCAAACATATTTTAATAAAAGTGGGTAAGAAGGGATCTATATTTGAACCACCCACTAACTCAAATATTTAGTCAAATACCACCAATATTTCTAATGATATTATATATTTACTTTGTTAGAACACTTTCAAAACTCAACATCAAATATTTTCAAATAATCCATAAATATTACCAAAAATAATGAACATTAATTTTCAAATTTATAATATTTTAATATCGAGGATAACATCTTTAAATGGTTTTTTCCTCTCAAAGTTGATTTGATATCACATAGTATATTTAGTAATCATTATACAATTACACATAAGATTTTCATATTCATTCATTATTTCTCTAAAAATATTCTTCAACATTCATCTTGAATAATATAATTAACTCATCATAACTTCAAAACTTCTTATTTTCAAATCATTTAGAATCATGCATTTTCTAAATTGACCTGACATATAAAAAAGAAATATATTTATCAACTCAGCTCCTAATATTTCATGAATATACATATTTTTAGAGTTCTTCTCTTAATGAAGTTGAACTTATGGTACTATTCTGTTCTATCATCTTCAAAAAAATTGGATTTGTATTTCATAATTTTAACACATTTCATTTTCATTATAGAATGTAATATACCGAACCTATTTTATCAGTAGCTTCTACCTATGGTATAACATAGAGTTGTTCCACTATCTTCTGAAACATTATAACTTCATCTCTACTACTTAAAAATTCATATAATGATCATAATGCATTATGGTCAGTTTAAATTTCATGCTTCTCTTAGATCACACACATCATAGGGTTATTTGAATCCAACCAAAACTAAATTTTCATGCTATTATATAATAAAATTTGAATTCTTGTCTATTCCATATTTCTATAGATCCATTAACATCGTCCTTCCTTCATCAATCATCAATCAATTTAACATAAGATCAACTTTTCTTAAATGAAAACTTCTTTATGAATAGGTGAATTCCCATATTTTTAAATGACAATAAATTCATGCTTCTCCTAGATCAAACACATCTTAGGGTTATTTGAATCCAACCAAAACTAAATTTTCATGCTATTATAAAATAAAATATGAATTCTTGTCTATTCCATATTTCTATATATCCGTTAACATCATCCTTCCTTCATCAATCATCAATCTATTGAACATATGATCAACATTTCTTAAATCAAAACTTCTTTATGAATGGGTGAATTTCCATATTTTAAAATGACAATAAATTCATTGTTTGATTTTTTGTGTGAATATATTTTACTCTTAAACTAAATCTAATATACCTTATTGTCTGATCGTATCACAAACCAACATCCAATGATAATCAACTTGTATTATAACTTGTATATCCTTTGAATCCTTTAGTTATGAAAAATGGTAGAACTCAACAATATTCTTTCAAATATCATATATTTAATAAACCATATGTACCTCAGGGTTAATATTATAAAATCAAAGAGTATTTTATAAAACATTCTCAATACATTATTTACTTTACCTTTAAGTCAGTTTCCCTATAGAAACTATACGTTATTGGATTACTTATTGAGTGACTTCTACTCATCTCAATGTAATCTCCAGAAAACTATATTTTTTTATCTAAATTTTTTTGTAATAATCATTGTTCCTATACTACAATAATATATTTAGTTCTAATGAGTATTCTATCATCATATATCATCCTAATTATCATTTAACATCACATCTAGTGCTCATCATCTATATTGGTAATCCAAGCATCTAATATTGATCTCTAGAGGGCTTCGAGTTTTTTTTAATGTCAATGTGAGAAGAATTTATTCTTTGATATCTCTTTCTAGTGAACTATAGACCCACCAATGAGATACATCTATTTTGATCCTAACATTCACGAAACTTATAATTTCATAGTTTAGTCAAATAAACATTCTATCACCTTTCAGGTCGGTGCGTTCTCGGTGTGTCTTCTTCTAGTCGCAGCTCAAATGGATTCGTTAACATCCTCGGCGTTTTGCATCACAGCTCGGCCTTCCCCTCATTTGGAGGTGCGATGATGCCCCAGGGTGCGGGTTCTTTGTTGTGACTATGGTTTTCCATCGAGGTTTTGTGTTGGCTATCCGGGCTTTTGGTAGATCTGGTCTCCAGGTGCGGGTTCGATGGTGGCGATAGGCTTTGTCTCATCTTTTGATGGTTTGTGTTGTGGTGGTGATCCCATCCAGGTATGTGGTTTATTTAGGGTTTATCTTGAAAAGGAATGCATGTTAATGGTGTGGGATATTCTCATCGACGGCGGTTCCAACGATGATTGGCTGATGTTGGTTGCTCTGCGGGATGTTTTCTGTGCATTTCTAGTTTCTATTTTCCGGTTCATCACCGGATTTGTTGGTTTCGTGAAATATGGTGATGTTTTTGCATTGTGACGAGAGTTTCGGACTCGCTATAATTGGTGTTGGGGTGTTGGCGGTGGATGCTGGTGATGTCTCGCCAGCGTCAGGGCTGTGGCCGCGAGTGATTGTCGAGGGTATCTGCGTCATTTGTGAAGGGGTCACGGCGGTGGTTGCCGGTGATATGTCTCGTCGGCATCTGAAGTGTGGCGTCTCCGGCGACGACACTCTGTTGGTCTCGCCGACGACCTACTGTGATGGCGACGTGTGATAATGGGCTCTCTGCCCGAGGTGTGGCGCGTGGAGGTTGATGGCGGGCGGTACGATGCAGGTGCGCAGCTCGAGGGATATCTCGCAGATTGTGGCTTTGGAAATTTGAATTTTGAAATGTAATGTTTGTTTGGTGGTTTGGTTGTGGTGGATTGGTTTTGGTGATGCTCTGTAATGGGTACTGGGAACCCTTAAACCGGATTTTTGAAAATATAAAAAAATTTATTTCCGGTAATTGTAAAATATTCATGGTACATTTGGATTACATTATCTCATAAACTTTCTCTTATTTAATTGGCATCATAAACTCCACCTTATTCATTATATCCAATGATCCAATGCATCATATCATTTCAACATATTACTTTATATTTATCATTAATACCCAATGAAATATGTTAAATTTATTTTATGTCTTCTATCCTATACCAACTATATTCTAGATTAGTAAATATCCAAACACCGATAGAACACTCCAACATCTTCTTCAAAATCCCTTTCATTAAAATTTCCAAGAATTTATTGCGATTTATAGCAGATATTGTGAACAAAAACTACAATAATCATCCTTATAAAAAGTCCATAAGGTGATTCAATATTCCCATATTTTTTTAATACCATATTAATGATAAATTCCGTGATTTTTTGTCCACGTCATTAAGAACAATAAAAATATTCACTTGTATTGGAACATTCACCTCATAATTCATTACTTTTTCTCATCTCACCTAAACCTCCATTGAATTGAATGTAAAAATTTAAATTATTAAGATAAATATTTCAATAATTTACTTGAGAAATGAGGAAAACATTTATAAACTAAAATTCTGTTTGACCTAGGATCAATATAGAAATAAATAGATACTAATATTTACCATAAAACTATCCATAGATATTGTCAAAGCGATGCCCATTCACAATTTCTTACATTATGTATTTTTCAAAATAATATTCACTTTATATATTTTGTGTATCCAAATAATAAAAATAAAAAAATCAATCCACAATTAGATTACTGTAAATTAAAATGTAATTTGACATTGTTTTGAAAATTTATGACACTAACACATAGTTATAAAATTGTTATTTTATACAAGGATAATAGATAACATCAATGTTCCTTATGAATTAATGAATCTTAAATATAACATATTTTTATAACCAAAAACCAATTATCATCATAATTTAGTTATTTTTAATTCTTACTTCCATCATCTAGAACTAAATTTCCACAACCTTCAACTATTTTTTTGTTTTTATAATTTAGGATTTTCCCCTTCCACATAAATATATCAAATCAATATCTCTAGATTCAGTTCATAAAAAATCATGAAATCCGTATTATTTTTTATTCAGAGATGATATTTGAAAACCACACTAATGTTAATAATAAATCATTTTTATGTCTTATTAATATTATTGTTTATATTTTATAAATTAACATTCATTAAAATAATCATATATAGTTTATCAAATTGAAAATAAATTATTTTATTTTAGATAATGTGGTTCCCATTTATTATATGATTTTAATTAAAAGTATAATTTATAAATATATGAATTTGAATTTTGTAAAATTGAATTCATTTTTCATTTAAAAATATAAATAATAGTTTCAGGTGAATTTTTAGTATTTTTATTAAAGGAATGATTTTTTGATGAATATTGAAAAATATTTAAAATTATAAAAAATTATTTTATTTTCATGTACATAAAAAGTAAAAATCTATTTTGAAATTGTTTTGAGGTAAATTGTTTCACATTTTATTAAAAATATTTCATCTAATCCAATAAGAATTAATCTTATGACTGATTTTCATATAAAATCATTTTCATTCTTGAAACAAAATTTTCAAAACTGTTGCTTTTCTTTTTTGTTTAGAGATGTTAAATTATAATTAATTTTGTCTACCTATGGAAACTGAGTTTTGAAAAACTAATTATATATTTTTAATTAGTGGGTTTAAATATATTCATGAGTTCAATTACTTTTTTTTATAATTACTTGTAGCCATGGTAAAAAACTATCACCACAATAATATATAAAAAGTTATCTAAGTTTATTTATATGTGATATGGTCGAAAATATCATCTTAAATAATATTATATGAATTTTTTTTACCCTTTTAACCTTATCTTCAAAATTAAAAATATTTAGTTCCACATTTCTATTAATGATAATATAATTTATTTTATATATTTGAAAATATTAAAAGAGTTCCACTCCCCTCAATTAAAAATGTGTTCTGATCTACTAACTTATTGATATATATTGAGGCATTTTTACCAAAACATACCTATACAAATACCTTCCCAAAATATCTTCCCACATTTTAGAGGTTCTAGTCTCAAAAACATACCAACCAAAAAGGCTTAAGTTTTATGAAAAATGTTTTTTCTAAAAAATTGGTATAACTCTTATGAAAGTTCAATCATATTTATTTATTCTCATAAATACTTATAATATTACATAATGTTGATAATGTGAATAATTAATTATATTATATATATTTAAATATAATTATGTTTGATGGGAAAATATATTTTCACCTTCTTTTCCATTCTATGGAAAATGAAATTATCTCTCGTGTATACATGTGGAATACCACATCCACAAAGACAAGTGTTTCATTTTTCATCATTGCATACAAAGGTAAAAAATTATAATGGATTTAATAAAAAAGATGTTCTATATATGAAAAAATTATTATTCTGAAATGAGATGAATCTCTATTCCATCTTTCTCATCCATCCATCATAAAATGATAATGTTTCTTGTGCGTACATGTATATTTCCACCACAACAATGTAATGTAATTATATTTTTAGGTCTGTATTTCATGGATTATTTTAAAATTATAGTAATTATATAGAACGGATAATTATTAAATGGATAATAGTGTATATAATATGGAACCAGGATTCATTTTTTCATGGTTAACCTACCTATGTTTTTTTTGCAATTATAAATTAAACTTCCACAAAATGTCTAACAGGAATGTATTTCATTTAGTAACTATATGATACGTTGTAAAAAATGAAATAAATTGGATTTAGATAATTTAATAGAAAAAAGAGATTAGTATGAAATTAAATAAATAATATATATTTTTATAGTAATTAAATAATATTTGGTGTGAGTCGGGACTAAGGAAATCTATTTTTATTAAAATGTTTTTGTGATATTTTAAATTATTTTTTCTTTTTATAAATGTTCATAAAATGAATCAATAATATTATTATATATTCTACATTTTTTTGAAATAAATTTGAACTATAATTTCCTTTTTTAATTTTTTTTTTAAAAATTGATCCTTTTTAATGTTTTCTTTATGGGTCACATTTGATACATTTTACTAAAGGGGAAAAGAATATATTTTTACATGTTTAACTTTATTATATTTTAAACCATCATAGATTATATATTTTATAAAATTATACTAAACGTTTTCATGGTTTTGAAAAAGAATCATTTCACATTCTCTTGGTAATATTTTGTTATAATATTTTCAAAGAAAAATGATTTTTTCCTTATTTTATGTGAAGGAACGATAGTTCTACTAAATATGTGTCAAGGATAAAATTTAAAGATATTTTTTAATTAAAATTAAAGATTATGTGTGTTTTATGTATGTTATAGTCCTCAGAATTTGTTTATGATGATTGTGAGACTAATATATCACTCTAATTTGATGGATAATGATTTTTTCCTCTAAAAGATTTATGTTGGAATAAATCAATTCAGTTATTCAATTTATAATCGATATTTACTAGTTTTTCAAATGGTCAAATAGGTTCCTTTCCTTTTTATATTCTATTCCATGATTTTTTTCACATCTAAAGTTTCAAAATGTGTTGGTTTGAATATTTATTTGTAATACCTATATAATAGTATGTTTTTTATATACCGGGATTCATAATAAAATAGGAGAACCTTTTTTGTATCAAATAGGTGTTTAATTTCCAGAATTATATTTTTTTTCTAAAAATATTCATTAATTGTAATAAGCGACATTATTTTTTTATTTATTTCATATGTATTCTTATTTTTTAATTCTATTAATATATAAACCTAAAAGAACATTGGAATGAAAGAAAACTAAATCCTTTATATTATACTCATAATTATAGGTTTTATAAGAATATGTTGTTTTAGTTGTTATCATAGAAATGTTTAGATAGATTTAAAGGTCATTTGTTTGGAAAATAAATTTAGTGTATTTTAATCTATAGTTTATTTAATCATGAGAGAAAAATTATGGATTCAAAATTTCATCACATAACCATTGTATGATTGAGAATGGTTTTTCAACATAGGAATCATGGAGAATAATTTCGATTGGAATCAAGAGGATAATATTCTTTAAAATTATCAATATATAATGGTTGTAATTAGAATAAATTAGATTTTAGTAATTTTAATATGGTTGACATATATAATTACCGGTTGTTCTCATGTTATAGAGTGACTGGATTCTACAGATACAAACTTGTCTATTATGGAACATTTCAAAAAATAGAACCCTATGAAATTTAGTGGAACCTTAGAACAAAAGGTAGTGAAATGATGGAACAATAATATGAAAATAATATTAGAAATTATGGTATGTTATTGACATAAAAATATAGTTCATTCCATTTACCACTTTGATGGTGAAGCCAGTCAGTGGTGATAATTAGTAAAAAATATTTTAGATAAATATTAGATTGAGGAAACGGATTGGTGAGTATTTAAATCCAATTTAATTTAGTGGTATTTTATAAATGTTTTTTAACAAAGGACATGAATAAAAAATTTGGAACCAATGAAAAAGAAAAAGTATTTTCATTCTTCCTATGAAGACAATTTTACATGATTTCTAGGTATATACTGTATTTCATTCTAGACCATGACGGTAAAATTGATAATTTTTACTCATTATTAAAAAAATTGTGAAGTGATATGGAATCTCGTGAATTTAAATAAATTGAGAAGTTTTTGAGGTTTCATGGCTAGGGAATGATAGAGTTTGTTGGTTTTAAAAAAACTAGTATAAAATTGTGTTCTAGATTATAAGTGATGGGGAATCACCCATTTATTAAATTAGAAGTAATGAGAATTAAATTTCAATTATGTGATAAATATTTTAAGATGTATCCTTGGGTTATTCAATTGAAATATAGGAACTATTTTTTATGTGTTGAGTTTTGAAATATAGCTTGTGACGGTAAGTAAAAATGGAATATTAATGAGCATACCAATAATAATAATAATCAAGAAGCAAGGTTTGATAAATTTTATGTAATGGGAAATTAAGAAAATTACTATTTTAAGATAAAAAATAATGATATAGATAATAAATAGCATCAAAATAATGTTGTGGAAAGGTCCTTGTGGACTACATAAAGAAATATTGGACAATTTAATGTTGTGAGGAATATTACACAACTTTTAAAATACGATTACAAAAAATAATTTTTTTATTTGGGGTCTACACATTCTTTAATTTTAATGAAATATTCTAATATAATGGAAATGCCCAATTAAGAAACAGTTATAATAATTTTGGTGAAAACTCCATGTGTATGTATTAAGGAAGCATTGATTTATAGGTAATTTTCTATTACTATATTTATATTTATTTTTTCTAATATTTTTGTTGTCTTTTCCATAATTTTTTATGATGTTATATGTGAAAAGTATTGGCACTAAATTTAACATGTTATGATATATTTTTAGAACTAAGGATCTTATATTCAATTTTCCGAGTGAGTTTGAATTTTTATATTAGAGTTAAGTAATATATTTTATAACTTATGAAAATGATGATAAATTTATTAAATATGGTATTAAGTGTTAACTTAATAATATTCATGAATGAAAATAAAATTCATAGGTTAGTGACATGCCAATAGTAAATGCATATATATATATTTTTCTAGATTATCATCCTAGGTTTTTTAATGAGCAGCAGGTTGAATTTTTTGGTTAATTTCATCCAAATTATATGAAAATTAAAAAACCTGCTAATTTAATTTCTCCATGCGATTAATTATAATAGAAAATTAATTGTTAGAGATTATTAATATGTTTTTAATTAACCTGATCACTAAAAAATGGGGTGACCTTATGTTATTTGTTAAAAATAAGGATGGTTCTATGTGATATTAAATTTATTACAGATAATTCAATAGCATAACTATTAAGAACAACTATATGATGCCTCATATAGACTTCTTATTTGAATATAATTAGTGAGAATAATATTTTTTATGATATGTTTCTTGTTTTTATGTCATGATCTTAATTTGAAGAAGAAATAAATTTTATATATAATTTTTTTTACTGGGTATGGCAGTTATGAGTTTTAGTTTATTTGTTCCATTGTGATGAATTCATGTGTTTTATTTATGGATGTTATGAATAGTGTTTTCCATGATTTTTTTGAAAAAAAATTTATGGTCATCATTGATGACATTCTATCTTTTCTGAATATTTTGATAAATATGATAAAAAACTAATGATTTAAAAAAATTGTATTGAAATTTTATGTAAAATTCCAAAAATGAGAGTTTTAGTTGCATTTGATTTCATTCAGTGGGCACATACATTCTAAAAATGGAATAATTTTTAACTGAACTAAAAATAATGTAATAGAAGAGTTCAATATACCTATAAATGTCATAAATATTTTATGTTCTTGAGTTAGTGGGTCACTATATATGGTTTGTTGAAAAACATTCTTGATTATCTAAACCTCTAATTAAGTGAAATCAAAATTGATTAAAATTATTCTAGAAAAGGGATTTTATATAATGTTTCAAGAAATTAAAATGAATATTTGATAAATCCCTAGTTTTATCCTAGATAATAAGAAAATGCAAATTTTTCATTTAAAATGATGCTTATTTGATGGGCCATAACTTTTTATTAGTGAAAGATAATCAGTTAAATGAATATACTTAATTCCAATTGAAACATCAGGAAACATTTAACATATCCATGGTCTTGAAATTATAGTTGGGGTTTTTTTATTTAAAATTTGCATGAATATTTTATTTTGGGTGAAATATGAAATATATACTTAAAAAACATGTTTAATATTTATATTGACTCCAACAATTCAAAAATGATGTAGAGAAATGGTTTAAACATATAAAGGATTATCATTTAACAATTTAATACCATCAAGGTAAAGAAAAAAGTAGTTAATTCATTGACCCAAAACTATAATGCCCCCATTAAATATAATATATATCAATCATGATCATCAGGTTTATTTATTTATTAAATATTATATTAGTTATTATTAATGCATGAACTCTCTATCATTTGGGTCAAGTTTCAATTCAATAATCCTTGTGAGAAAAAATTAATAATAATTATAAAGAACATAACAGTTTCCATGAAAGAAAAAAATATTGTTCATATGGGTGTTTTCATAAATTTTATAATGACAAATAATGTTTTATAAGATTTAGAATGTGGTTTTGAGTTCCATGTATCCCCTAATTAAAGAAGGAATAATTTAGTGAAGCTAACAACTCACCACTATTTTCTCATCCTTGAAATACTAGGTAGTATAAATATGTTCAAAAATATTAATGGTGGGATGAAATGAGAAATAATATTTCATATATTACCATGAAATTTTTTAATTTTCAACAGGTTTATGTGGGATTACAAAATAAATCCTGACATAATAATGAAATTTGGGATAATGTTTATCATTTCACTAAATATTTTAATATTCTTATAATTCAATATAATTTTACATTAGATCATTTTTATTTACTTTTTATTAAAGATAATTTTTGGATGCATGTATTTTTTTCTCCCTATTATATCATAAAATTTTCCCATATTTACCTCTATTTTTTTAAATGTATATTAAATTTCAGCAGGTATGGAATTATATTTCATAATATATGTTTTTACATATTTCTATAGATAGTTAGAGAACATGATTTTGAAATTGGATGGTATTATTTGAGCATGATCATTAGATTACTAGGGTTGAAGGCATAAACATATTTCATTATATGAGTTTTATTATGAAAATATTTTCTATTCTAATATATAAATAAAAGATTTTATGGAAGTATATAGAAATTGGTGTTGAACACCATTATATTAGGTTGCAGTTGGTGAGTGGTTGATTTTTGGAAGATAAAATAAATTGATGATAAGTAAAGATGATTAATCATTACATAAGGGAATATTTGGGCATGAAAAATACTTATCCAAATATCTGGTGGAAAGATATTTCATTTGAGAAAGGTGAAGACTTATTTCTTAAAATATATCAATTGAAATGTGTTCAATTATTTGGCAAAAATATAATGATAATCCCAATGTATATGTCAAAACATGAAAATCATGAAAATGTGGGTTGAGTTTCTTTTTGGGATTCTTTTCTTGTATGTTATCTTAGGTAAAACATTCATCTCATATTTTGAAGTTATAAAGATATATAACTAAATTCTCTCATGTTTTGGGCCTATTGGTGGTACATTTAGATAAAAGTCATTCATATGAGGAAGATATAGTGTGGATTGTAGATTTTATAGAGAAGGTGTTTTAATGTATGCTTACTCAATTGGTAAATTTTTTATAAAAACTACATGATTAAAAAAGCAATATGGGATCCACAAATGTCTATGAGGGGAAAACATCCAATCATGAATAATTAGAGAATAAAATAAGGATGGTATAATTTATTTAAGGAGGTAACAATGTGAAAAACAAGGTAATTTTAATAATACATAAATTTCATGTCTTATTAATATTCGTGATTACATTTTATAGAATCTCATTCATTGCAACAATATTATATGATTTTAAAAATTGATAAGAAATTATTTTATTCCAACTAAAGTGTTTCACATATATTATATAGATCCGAATAATGTAAAAATTATAAATTTTAGAAAAACTATTTTCTAAAATTAACTTCGTTTTTGATATTATAATATCAAATATAAATAATGGGGAATTATTAATATTTTTATGAAAATATTGATTATTTGTTGAATAGAGAAAAATACTTATTTTTTATAAAAATATCATATAATTTCAAGTATTAAAAAAGGTTCATTATTTTTAGTATTGGTTTTAATGTAAAAAATAATCCATTTTATTAAAAAAACCAATTAATTGCATAATAATCAATATTATTCTTTGTTTTAGAATATTTTAAATTTTATGTGGAGAAAACACATTTTTTAAATGATTATTTTCATTGAAATTTTTTAAAATATATTTAATATAATTTATTTAATTTATGTTAATTTAATATTGAAAAATATATTTAATTTTAAATATGATAATGTTCTATTTTTTAAGGAGTTAAATTTCATATTTGGTCGTAACGAACAGTAACCATGGAAAAGTTTTCAATAGGTTAATGGGTAATACATGTTAATTAAGGATAAAACTATTTAATAACAGCATAAAATATCATATAAAATCTTAATTTATTTTATAATTATATTTTTTATCACAATATCATATAAATATTATAGATGTAGTTAAACTTTCAGTGGAATAAGACTTTAATTTATTTTAAAACATTGAAAAATTTATAAGAGTTCAACTCACCCCACATATAAATATCACCTCTACCATATAATATTTAAATAATATGTTAACTATATTTCAATAAAAACAACCTAAATACAATAACAACATCCCTCCCCATATCCTATAGGTTTTCATCTCACCAAAATAACAACCTCATATGATTATTGTGTAATCAATAGGATTTATTCCAATGAAGATAAATTACACTTAACTGAATACTTTCATATTTATTTATTCTTAAACATTATAAAACTATTATATAAATTTTATAATAATATAAAATAATTCTATTACGTAGATTTAAATATAATTTTTTATGTAAAACTTCATTTTCATATCCTTTTCATTTCCATGGGAAAATAAAATTCACCCTTACATATGTGTGGACAACCACCTTCATAAATTAATATTTTTATTTTTTCTTCATTTCCTCAAAAGTCAGGTAATTAATATTTATTAAATTAATATATATTGTATTTTTAAAATATTCAGGATTACTTAAATATAATATGTTAGTTAACTTATTTCCCTTCTATCTTTATAAAATGATAACATCATTATTGTGTATGTGTGTACTACAACCTCGACAAATTGATATGATTAATTTATCTTGTCCATAATTCATGGATGGTAATAAAATTTTATTTAATTAATATAAATGATAATTATTTGAGGATAAATATTATGGATATGATGTAACCATGAACCCTCTAAAAAATTTCTATCAACCATTGTTTTTTGGAATTTTTAAACCTAAATCCTCCCAACGTCAAACATTAACTAAGTTGATTTAGTAAATATATAATATATGATAATAAATGAAATAAAATAGAATAATATTTGTTATTAAACATTATAAAAATTCATAATCAAGTAAGTAATTAATATAAGTTTATTATTTTGGATTTAAATAATATATATGGAAAGATAGACATGAGGTAGGGGAATTTTATTTAAAACATGTTTTAAATGATTTAACTCATATCCCACCATATCCATGTTCTTGAAAATATGTAAATAATTTTGTTATATATATAATATATTGTTTTTAAAATTTATTTTCAACTATCCTTGTCTTTTTACATTGGTTTCAAAGTGAAAGAATTATTTCATTTTCTATACTGGTTACTTTTGACCCTATTTATTAAAGTGTAAAAGACTGTTTTTTAACATGTATTGAAAGACATTAATTTAAAACATAATATCAATTATTAAATAAAATATTCCAATAAATGAATTTTGTATTTTTCAAATAAAATCATAATTTTAATTATCTTTGGACATTTTTTCTTTAAGAGTTCAACAAGAGAGGATTTTAATCCTTATATTTGCGTGACACCCAAATATAATTTTTCATTTTTGTTAAAATTTTCTAGGGGATTTTTTTAATGAAAATACATAGCGGGGGAGAATCAGTGGAGATGTGTATTTACTGACTGAGAAAATAAAATATTGACACCTAATTATTTGGATAAAATCTATTCTTATTTTGGTTAGTTTGATATTATTATTATACCTCGTTACTAATTATCCTATGTATTACAAATAATGAAATAAATAGTTGTACAAGAGATTTTGAATGTCTGGACCTAATATGGTTAACATAATCATTTCTAAATTTTGGTGTCATCGTGTTTTGTAAATTTTACACTCAAAATATTATAATAAATTACTATTTATTATGGATCATTATCATTTGAGATCTTGATTTCATCTTTAATACTTATACTTACCCATATTATATTGGTGATTCTTATGTATTTTACAAAAGTTAAGAGTTCCCTAAATGACCTCTATATAGGCTTCATGGGTTCACCATGTACTCCACATATAGGTCCTTAATTTCCATTCTTAACATATGATACAAAGAAATCAAATGGAACTTTTTATAATATATTTAGAAACATAATCTATGGATATCCAACCTTCAAGAGATTCAATTCCTAGAAATTCATCACGTGGGCCTTTTATTTTTTTCTTTCTCTCTGTCCTCTAGTTTCATGAATTATAGATATCTCTTAATTCTTCTTTAAAATAACATTATCTTTTATTATTAAAATTTTGACATAAAAAATATTTATATTGTACAAGTTCACCTCCATTTCCCCCCATTCAATTTCTTATTAGAATCTCTCACTCATAATATCAAATCCATTCTGAAATAAAACTTCTCTTTATATAACCAAGTAACCTATACCAAATTCTGTGAATGTGGGCATTGAATTTGAAACCCCCTCAAAAACAATTATTCATTCAACCACCTTCAATGATTCTAAATATATCTGGTATTGATTTTGTTAAAACATACACAAAATATTGTATCAACTATCCAAAAATATGTGACAAATATTAAATAAAATCATGTACTTTGCTTTTGGAATTTAGAATATTTGAACATCCACATTAAAATCATCACAGCGTCTCTGATTTATAAAAGTTAATGTGAAGTTACTCTACATCTCCAGGTAGTCAAACATCATTATATTTTACTCAGATCTTTTATCTTCCAGATATGCCTTTGACTCTACATCAACACAATTCAACATTCTACAACAACGGAAACATTAAACCAATTTTTCTATTTCTCTTAATATAACATCCAAAAATTAAAATATATTATCGAATATATCAATATTTTCAACATCATTCCCCTAATTTATCATTCTATAATATTGACCATGAATTTCACAAATCAATTTAAGTAATCTAATATGAATTTATGTAACAAAAATATGTGTTTTAAAATATTCATTGAAGTCAAGAATCCAATTTCCCACATATTTAAATCCTCATACAATTTATTTTTCACAATAAATCAATTTATTTCATTAAAATCAATAACCAAGATTATTATATCATAAAATAAAATTATTTTATTAATGTTTATGTCCCTATATAATATTTTTACACAATTAAGTGAGTTTATTTCAAAATTAACATTCCAAACATATGGTAATTTAAGTTGATAATTTTATTTCCAAATTATTAATTATATCTACCATATTAGGTAAAAAGATAAATATTATTCCCTTCCATATAAATTAATTATTAACATTTGAAAATAATTAGCATGGTAAAATAAAATAAGTGTAAAAGTTAAAAATTAAAAAATGCCATAATGTCCAAACTATAAACAAAAAAGGCATGTTTGAGGTTTTTTTGAACCATAATAATTTTCAATCCACTATTGTCTAATTTTTGCCTTTTAAACATGGATAGAAACCATTCATGGTGGAAAATTTACGGGTTACTCCCAAAACTACTCTCCCACACACTTGTAGAAGGATAACATAGTCACCTCATCAAGACTCATGTATTATTTATATTTATCCTTTTATCAATTAAATATTCCACCTCCTAGAACCATATTTAGAAATAAAAAATTTTAGAATCACCATAATTTAGTATAAATCATCCATTTCTATAGAGGCTTCAATGGGAAATTAAAATCACTAGCATGATTTTTATCATCTACTTAGTGTTTTATTCTTAATTATCTTGTTTCAAATTTCTTCTATAAAACAATATAATAATATAATTATTATTTTATACTATAATGTTTCTATAAAAATATTATTGTCCTTGTTTATTCATATAACCCATCGATTAGGAAAAATATAATTCTTGATTGTGTGATGAGCGGACTACCACCTCCACAACGCAACATTTTTCTTTTTCCATAACCACCATACAAGGGTTGATATAAGGATCCTATTAAAGTAAAAATATTACACCTATTATGAAATTTATGATTTATTATGAAACATTAGGGAACATATTAATGACACAATCAAAAAATGATCATCATTGATTTAACAATTCAGAATAAGTGTAAAAAGAGGAATGTGTAGTCTTTTTTTTATGTAAGGACTTTATAAAAATTATAATTTCATTATTATTACTTAAAAGTATTATATATCACACTAATGATAACTAAATATTATCATTTTGCTTATATTATGATGATATCATAAAAAAATAACCACATAATCATCCGTTATTCATGGTAGGTTCATGTTTTTGTCACCTTAGCCTCTTACTTTAAGATTACTATGAATTTGTCTCATTTATTTTATAATATCTTATTTATTTTAATTGTATTGTATAATTAAATATATAATTGTTTTGGTATGGTTATATAAAATTTTTACTCAGTAACTAATAAATGACCATTCCTTTGTTATGAATCACCTGAATAATATTATCAGGGATTTTATTTTCATTGTTTGAAACCGAAAATTAAATAGATTGAAATTATAAGACTATAAAATATATTGTAAAATAAATTAACGTATATTATTATATCTTATAGTAATACACATTGTGAAAACAATAGATACTAACACCTCTTTTATGAAACTATTTCAAAGTGAAAATAATTATGTACACATTGTGTATAAAATAGGTAAAAACTAACTAATATATATATAAATATAGGTTGATTATATTTATAAATTTCAATTAAAAATTTATATAGAAATGAATAATATTATTGAGGAAATAATTAATGATCTTAATTTAATTATTCTATGTAATGTTAAAATTGAATCAAGACTGAGGAAAGGGTTTTTCATATAAAACTTAATTCATTGATATATGTTAGATATTGTGATCCTAGTTTAATATATGTTCTATATCAGTTCATATTTGAGATATCATATAATTAATTGACTTCTAATCATGGATTTTTTACTCAAATTCACTCCCTCTATTAGAAGATGTTTTGATTCAAATTTTCTGATGTTTTAAGGGTTTTTATTGTCTCAATTTTTATTAATATAGACATAATAAAATTTGCAAACCATGTTTCATTTGTATGTTGTATTAACTACGAATAAATATAATTTTAAAATAAAAATTATATTAATTTATATTAACTAGAAAGGTCTTTATCTTTTATTCAAGTGGATATTGATTCTGTTTTTCCCCATAGTGAGGTATTTTGGAAATTTAATTATGATCATTATTTTAACTTATTTAATATAGATTTGGTATGTTACTCCTTTTTATTATATTATATAGTTTTCACATATTGTTTAAAAGGGTTATACATTCCTAAGACATAATTTCTTTGATCTATATTAATCATTTCATGAGTTATGTTCTTTTTAACCCATCAATTTTCTTTCTCCAAATGGATTATGATCATGTTATTTCAGAATTTATTTTGTTGTATACCAATTGAAATATAAGTTGTGAACATCACATTTTTAATCATTTATATTGTACGGTGTTCACCTAAAAATAATATTATTCTATGGACATAATGAATATTATTTCATTCCTTAAATTGATAACCCAATACTGTTGGTTATTGGAATGTTGACAATGTATTTCTTGACCTTCCATCATCTTTCCCAAGATGGGGTTTTTTCATATTATCCCTATATTTTCGTAGGGAAAACAATGGAAATTATGGATGATTATTACCCACTAACTAAAGTTGGTCAGGTATGTATATGCATTATTCTTCATTAAATGGATGTCTATATATTTACTCATCCAATGGTTCCTTTGGGAATGGTATAAAAGGCCCTGTTGACTCTTATAGTGAATTCATTGTAATTAATCCCATGAAAGGTTTGGATTAGAATTATATATCCCCTTTATGCATTGACAGGTCTCATGAAAAACAATATGTTAGAGAATTTTGTTTATGACTTCCCAATTCAAAAAGATGTCTTAATTTTAGTCTTGATGACAAGAAATGCCCTTTTACGAGGCCTTGAAAACAGGTTATTGATGTATGACATTATACATTCCATTAGTATGATATCAAAATTATTGTTATCCGTGTTTTAATATGTTATCATGGATATACAATTATCTATGTTCAATGTTTATTATATCTTCATTCCTTTTAATTATTATTTCTGTTATACATTTAACAAGTTTATTCTAAGATTTCTTATATTATATATTTTCCCTTATTGAGTCCTGGAGCTCTCCCCTTTTTAAATTTTCAATTCTTATGTTATAAGAAATATTACATGTGACATATCTAGAAGTATAACACATGTAACATAATTAATAAGACATTTTGAAGATTTTTTGGGGATTAAGTAGTTTTGTATATGATGAAAATATATACATATATATATTTGATTACAAGAACATGGGATTTTATTGTTATTTTTATTTCTTAATTATCTAAGTATCTAATACTGACATGATTTTTTAGATATAAGATATGGAATCGTTGTTATTTTTTTAATTAATGATTTTCATATCTAGTATTTTACCACTAGTATTAATGAACGTATGTAATGTATGTGTCTATGAGAATTAGATATGGGAGTGTGGTTTTGGAGAATCATATTTGGTATCAAATAAAAGGTTTAGATAAAATTGGATATGATGAGGTTTTTTGGACAATTTCTGGTTTGATAATATTGTGTTGATTATATTTTTAATGGTATATATAAAAAATCCAGTTAATATATATTTTAATGGTAATGAAATAATGATAATTTTGTTTGGGGATTATTATGAGGGTCCTTTATGGAAAAATTTATGGAATATGAAAATTTATTTTATAACATCATGATATTTTAGTAATGTATAGAGTATGTTGTTTTCCATGAAATTAAATCATTTTCTAGACATTGGAATGTGGTTGTGCATAGAGAATAGATTCACCTAGGTGTAATCACACTGAAAATAGTTTGTTGAGAATTTACTCAATTATCACTTTAATGGGTGTTGAGTGGTACTAACACTAAACACATGGTGAGACACATTCACGGGATATGGTTTGGTTTATAAAATCCTACTTTTGAACCACTATGAAGGATTTAATAATACGTTAACAAAATTGGTTAGAGATATCAATAGAAAAATTCACTTTCATATCAAAGGATTTGACATGGAGGATAATTGATTGATCTAAAACTATTATATGATAAAAAATGTTTCATAGTAGAAGTAATTTTTTTGTTTTTGTTCTCATATTCATATTAATGATTTTATCATAACCATTTAGGTATCTATATTTGGATGAAACATAATAAAAAAGTGAAGCTGATAATGGTATGTACCATGAAACCACAATATATGATAATATAATAATGGATCATACATTAATGGTTAATAATCTTATTATATTATTATTTTAGTGGACATGTTGAGTTTCCATGTCTTACCTAAGGCTATGAGATTGATATTTTATTAAAATTATTAGAAATTTTCATTGGTGACTTAAATTTATCCATGATATTATTGTGTATTCTAAATGTTATAATGATTATATAAAACATATAAAGATTATTCATTAGTATTCTTAGGTTAAAAGTATAGTGTCATATATATAATGTAATTATTAAAATTGAATATTGATTTTATTACATGATTATATTTTTGTGGATAGCTATTTGAGAACACATGATTGAGGTGTGGATAAAATTTATGTTTGTTATAAAAATGATTTTGACATAATATATTGTGGTTTTATTTTGAAGAAATATGTTAATTATTAATTTGTAAACATGGAATTGTTAATTGATTTTGGGTTATTATTTTGGTATCAACCATAACTTTTATAAAATAAATCCCATTGAAATTTCATTAAATGTCCTATTATATATAATACCAGGAAGGCTCAGTTAGAGGAAGACCTCTGACCATTTATTAAAATAAAGGAAAAGTGAAGCATGAAAGTACATCACACATGAAAAAAAACTACAGATCAGAAAAAATCATAATCATCATCGTATCAATGATAAAATGATTCATTTGTAGAAGCTGATTCCCACTGTGAGCTTTGATAGTGCTTTGGAATCATGGCATACTTCTTCCTTAGATTCAACGACTCCATAGAAATAAAATCCTTTGAATATTTCATTCCATTATTAAATCAAGATACAACCCCAGAATAAGTCTCCCACTTGTACGATGATATTGAAGTCATCGGATTCTTCATGTAAGAGTAATCATTCCTTGGCCTTCTCCTTGGTGGATCAGTCATACTGTTGTCACTATTAGACACATTATTTTTTCCACCATGCATAATATCACTATAAGACTTTTTAGAGATAGTATTAGCATTTTCATTATCACTATCAGAGAAATTTCCCCATTTACCACTGATGTGCACATAGTCAGTCATTTGGTAGACATCAGTTCTTCTAATATAATTACCCTCTAGCACAGGTAGACATCCTCCAATTAGCTGATGCAGTTTCTTATTATTGTCAATTGGAACGAGACATTGAAGTGACACATCATTTCCAACACCATTGCATGGAACCTTCCCCATTGCATCCTCAATCACTATAGGCTAAGAATAGAAGTAAAGCTACAAATTATCAGGGTCAATACCTTGCGGCCCTTCCTCTATAGGGGAAACATTATCAATTTCTTATCCCTTGAACTAGTTACAAGTGGGAATATTAACCATCTTGAACTAGCCAATTCTAGTATCATCCGCCAAAGGCCTCTTCCAGATCCCAATATCTGAATTAATATGATCAAATACGTTCTTCACCAATGGATTCATTACAGGTCACACTTCCTTCACCAAAATTGTATGCACAAGAAACCTAGTAAAAAAATTCTTCATAAACTCACACTCTTCTGTTAGATGAGTCTGCTCTTCTACCACTGTACGAACCAAAGGAGATGACTTCACTCTCACCCCAGATCAGAGATCTCTTGTCTATCCTTTCTCATGGCCTCTTGATGTGTTTCAGAAGATCACTTAATCAGAGAGGCCCCGGGCTGGACATCCACTAGTGACTGCTCCAGACCATTAACAACAGAGCCACTAGCTCCTCCCATTATCACCTCATGTGAAATCCCAATCACATTTCTTACTATTATATATAGTAGTTATATAACCCAATGAACTTAATTGATTATATTATATCCTATAAGATTTAAAGTACCATTAATAATCATTAACAATGATAATATAGCTTTCAAGTTGTGACCATATGATTAGTATAAATATAGGTTTCTAACAAATCCAATTGACACTGACAAAGAAAGTGGTGGCCTCAACCATTATGATTATACCATATGAATACCATTTATTGGAACTTTTTGACGGAGATAGAATTACTTGGATTTTCACTTTACCAAGCCCAATATGAGATCCAACAACTTAACTATAAGCAAAACTATTTATTAGATAAGTTTAATCGCATTGAGATCACACCCCTACCCATGTATGTTGAACCACTCCATAAAAGTCTCACGATCATGCATGTTAACCTTATAGATTTATTATAATTTTGTAAATGTATGTGTATGAACTCCCTAAAAATATGAATATTTATATTTTATAGAATAATTAATATACTTTCATCATATGATTGTCACATTATAGAAAATTTGATTATCATAAAATAAAACAAAAATTGTATTTTCTGGTAATATTCAAATTTTGTTAAGGAATTTACTTTCATGAATTATTGGATTTTTTCAATATATAATAATTTAATAAAATATTATTATTAAATAATTTTTATTAAATATTGATGTTTATATAAATTTTTTTGATGTAAAATATAATTCTTATAAGTGTTTAAAAACTGTGAATTTTAAAAACCAACATTTCTAAATAAATGTCGATTATTATTTTAAAATTGAAAAACCTAATATTTTTAATATTATTTGGATAATATAAATATTATTTTTGTAATCATAACATCTAAATTATCCAATGGTTAATTTTTCATAATATTTTGAGCCAACTAAATTTTGGGGTAAAATTAAATACAGTATAAATATATTGTGTGTATTATGACATCATAATAACCCAAATATTATTTAACAATTTATATAATGGGTATACAAAGAAAAATATATGTTTTCCATCAAAATATTGTCATATTATGTTTATAAATTTTATTTTTTTTAATCCATTACGAATCCTTCAAAATATATAATATCTTTTGAAGTTTTAAAATCATTTCCTTAAGTAAATAACTCACATCAACATCACCAAGGTAAATATTCATATAATTTAGGACCTCATATATTTATAATAATTAAAACCACTCACCTTACTCAAAACTCCTGGAACAACCATGTGAAGGGTTGTAGTTTTGTTATTTTAATATATACTATCCAAAACCTATGTTTGAGAAATATTAAAGAATTCCCCACTCATTTCCTTTATAAATCCACCCATCCTCCCATTTATCTACACTAAAAACACTTTTAAAACATATTTACTCTTCCCGCCACCTTCTAGGGTCATTTCAAGGTTAAACCAATCTCTTAAGAAGCACATATAAAGTCTTTGCAGATTTCCCCACACTCTAAGGGTTCTCTTCCATGTCTTCTTTAGTCTAGTTTCTTCATTATATTATGCCTCCAATTTACAATTACTAATATTGGGATATGTCTTTAGAAGTCCCTATTACTATAACTACTGATTCCAAATTATGAGAGACCCCTTTCTATATCATCAGATGATATAATGATTCTTTAATTAACGCCATTATAGTACCAAAATATCACCGTCATTTTCCATCACAGTAATTGCATAGTGAATACATGTACCCATTTCATATCTATAGAGTTCATCATTATGAACTTATAAATATTTATTGGCGAAGTATATTTATTTATTTTTAACACCATTATCATGGAAAAATATTTTATGGAATGACTCAATTTTGTATGATCAATGTGGCGCACTTATGCACTAGAATGAAATGAATGTGACGGGTTGGCCCCAAATTATATAACTCTCCTATGATTTGGGTAATGTTTTTGGGTTATGAAACTTCATTAATGGGATTAGGGGATAACCTAATACATCATGTGATTATTTCCATCATAATTTATATTCATTAATCCTTAAATTATTAATATGAAGTATTATTTTATGTTGTTTCCACATTCCCTAGGGTGCCTTTATGTAGTCATTCTATATCATTCATTACTAATATTTTTTATTATTCAAAAAAAAATTATGAACCATTGATATTACCATTGTAAAAAATGTATCACTTTATTCATGTCATTCCATTTTTATTCCATTATTAAGATTTATATCTCACCAATTTCTTGTTTATGTCCTTAGGTTATCCCATGTAGTTTTAAGTGCAAGAATGTTAAATATGTTTTTAATAATGATGATGTATTTACTATTTTATGATTTTATGTAATGTACCTAATTCTTCAAGACACTGTAAATATAGATATTCTTGGTATTACTATGTGTACTTTTATATATTAAATGAGGATATAATATGTAATAATGATATGTGTTTACATAGTTGGTATAAAAATAAGAGTTTAGTTATTTATGGAATTGGGATTAGAAAACTCTAAAGAATGACTTTTGAATAAGAATAATTATTATAAAACATCCCAAAATTTTGGTATGTATACATTAAGTGTTTTATCAATAAAATAAATTTCAGTTTAGATATTATATATTGGTTTAGATCTAGAATATATATACATATGTATAAAACTAGAAAATATTATGTTGAGATAGACTCTATTATGAACTATTACATGAAAATAGGCCTTAATACAAACCCATTCTAACAATCTTGGGGGAAATGATTTGGTAAATTCACAAAAACATTATTAACTATTATAAGATAATATATTAGGAAATAGGTTTTAGATAACATAGATTGAATCAATGAAAATTTTAAGATAAGAAATAAATTTCTTTTATAAATTATACATTTAATTTCAATTGATTCCCATTTATATGTCCATTTTTTAAAATACTCATCCGTAATTATTTCTGTTATTCTTTCCAATGGCTAGAAATATGTGGAATTAGGTTAAAAATTAATTTGAATGGAATTGTGATTACTTCTCCGATGATATGAAATCTTTGATTTGAGTAGTAATGCTGAACATTATAATGATACTCTGCCAAATTAATTAGAAAAGTACCAAAATCCCACTCTGAAATAAAAATATGCAATTGAGATTTTTATCAGATATAGGCCTGAGACTACCAAATTATCACCTGAACCCTTAATTATTGAGAAATAGATCAAAACCTTTTAGGAGATCTTCTCCATCCTTCAATGTTCCAAATAAAAACATGGTTCTATTATTTTTTATTGTATGGAGGGAGAAGCTAATATGTGGTATTCATTGATCATGAATATGAAGCCTGGGGAACAGATTTAAGTAGTGGGGTGGAAGGAATTCTGGAAAATATTTTTTTTATAATTATTTTCCTCACACTCTCTATCTTAAAATTTAAATAGATCTTTTCCCTCAAAAAATCAAGACAATGAATCTATCAAGAGTGTGAGGAAAGGATAACAAGATTTTCACATTATTCCATTATCAATATTATTTCCCTTGAGTTAAAGGTTGATCACTTCTTCAGTAGGCTAAAACCTATTCAATGAAAATCACTCATGGTCTGAGACATTGATAGTTATGAGGATATTTTTTTTGCGCCACACAAAGTAGAAATAGAGAACAGAGAATCTCATTGGTATCATTGGGATAAAATGTAAAATTTTGAGTTTAATTTTGTCATTATGATGGAGAAATATAATAATTTTATGAAACATAAACATCCCAATTTTCAAATGCTTTTAAAGATACACTTAGGAAATTTCCAAAGCTCAACAATGAAATACTTTTAGTGCAGGAATGAAGGGAACCTCCATATTGATTAAAAATAGGAGAACCCAACTAATGCAATGGGGGAAAGGAATACACTAGTCAACCATCAGCATATTGTTCATCGATTCAACTTCAAAGAACAAAGGATCTTTACAAACTTATTCACTATGGAAATGGGTTTCAAAGAAAACCAACAACCTCTACTGAAATAAGGGTGACAGTTTTCCATCACAACTACAGAGGTGTACCAGAATATTTTAATAATGTTTATTTCTTAAATTATTATGTAATTTTATCCTTTAATTAGTGAAGTGAGTATAATTAAATGAGACTATTGGGTTTTGACTGTTATATGTCCATTGGTCAATATGACCGTTGGAAACAAAATTCTCAATGTTACAATTTTTTTATAAATTCAAATGATCATTGTTAATTAATACAGAAAGAAGATTCGGTGGCATCATCCTATAGACTCGGGCCATATGATGCCTATCTTTCGGAGCTTGGGAAGGAGGTAACATCAATGGGAATTTCTCTGGACCAAGCCCAAGACGAAAATCAACATGTGAATCATGAATGGAATCGCCTAAGGGAGAAGTTCAAACAGATAGAAATCACCATTCGGGAAATGTTGTCCGAGCGACCCCAAGATTCTATCACCATAGCACACCATACACATACATCCTATGGGGGTGTTATATGTTGATTTGTAATGAATCATTAGTTACTTATTGTAATCCTTTTTGTATAAATAAATTATTTACTTATTATTATGGTAAAATTTTGGAATTTCAAAGGTCCAGATAAATATAGGATGAATTTAATAAATTTCCATATTATTGATGAATTTTGGAAAATGGGGGTATCTTAAAATATTTTTGTATTCTTTAAATAATTATTAATGTGAATTGATTCTCAAACAATGGTCTTCTACAGTTGTGTTTAATAAAAAATTTAGTGTATAATAAGATCATCATAATTTTTAGTGAATAGTAAAGTATGAATAGTAACATACCCATATGAATAGTAATGAATAGTAAATCGACCAAAAAATAGAAACTTCACCCATGAATGTATAAATACATTTTAGACATCTTAAAAGTAAAAAACAGTCATAGTTTAATTTTTGGTATTTTTGAATGTCATAAATATTTTATTTATAATTTTATAATTAATTTAATAATTTAAAATGAAAATGTATTTTTAAAAAATTTCATAATAAATTGATACTTTATTGTCTTATGGTTATACAATAACTTTATGGGACCTTGATTACTTTCTTAAGGTGTTACAAAATGAGTGATAGTTTTAAAGTTGTATTTCTGGAATAAATAATGATTTAATTTAAAAATTAAATTAAAAATATTAAAAATATTATTTTCCTAAAATGGAGTTCATTTTTGAATTCAGATGTTTGATATTAGGTTAGAGTGAATTTTTTGGATTTTTCTGAAAGAGTTGATTTTTCAGTGAATAGTAAAAATTCTGTTTTGAGTTTCGGGTGTTTAATGACATCATTGATGATGTAATCATGCTGAAATAATCTGGTTGACTTTTGAATAGTATTATATGTTTGGAGGTGTCCCAAGTAGCCAATACCATAGTAAAATACCAGGGAAAAGCCCATGGTTTTGCAAATACCACAGATGGGGTGTCCCTTGGAAATTAATAATTTATTCCCTCACTTTTCCTATTAATACCAAGTCATTCCCTAATTATTTTCATTTCAAAATCCTCGTCAACGAAGCTATGGTCTTTCTACCACCCAATTAATCTTCTCAAAGTTCCCTTAATCCTCCGAAGGTCCCTCCCTTCATGATTTTGAAGTTACTCTTCAAAGTAAGGGAACCTTTCACCCTCCTCTTTTAAATCATGACTTCCTTTATGTTATGTCTTATAATTCCATTTTAATATTTGCGGGATTGTTATTATATATCTTTAATACTTTCCATTTCATGTCAAAATTATGAGAGACACTTTCCATTCTCATCAATTGATTTTCTGACTTTTTATGTGACGCCGTTAGGCTGCCAAATTGTTTGTAAAAGAAATTGCATCTTCTCATTCAATTCAAGTTTCCTTTACATGTGATATGACATTAAAATATCCATAACATGTTTATATATCCATGTTATTAATCCTTTATACTGTATTATTAGTTATTTATGAGTGGTTTAACCTTGTACCCTCTCTTTTTAATGTTTTCTAAAAGGATGTTATGTAGCCATTAGGCTGTAGAATTTTCATCTAAAAATTCCTCTCCTTCTCTCAAGAAATTCTCTTATTTTATTTATGTGAATACCTAGAACTATTTATTTTTTATGGGTGTTAATAAATACAAAAAATGATATATTTGATTCTGTAATTGACATACAAATAACCATCACTCATTTTCCATGGGTTATAAATGACATAATGATCTTTTTGTTTTGATCTTTTAAAACATCACAATTTTGAAATGAAACACATTTATTTTTTTTCTATGGGTAATTTAAGAAATGATTGATTATGATCTACGTGGATCTCATGAAATTAAATAAATATTAAGGGTGCACAATGATATCCCTCCAATGCATTGGGTAAAGAATTAATCTCTAGAGAGAACTAGTTTCACGACACCTTGGTGAATAACCTTTGAAATTTTTATGACCCCTTGTGGATGAACCATGGTGTTATGTTAATGAATGTATAAATTAAATATTTTAGACACATATTAATGTTATGTTTCATGTTTTTTTGATTATGAAATTCCTATAATTAAATTGCTCATGTTTTTAGGTTTTTATCAAGTTCTTTATGATTTCATAAGTAAACAGATTCCCTTGTTTTCTTTACTGGGCCTCCTGCTCACCCATTCCTTTGATGTATGTCACCAGGTTATGAGAATTGGTAATTATACTTAGGATAAAACTATGATGAACCCTGAAACGTCTATTATAAGTATTATTTATGTTGTTTTCATGTATTATGTCCCTAATTTCCAAGACACTAGACTTTAAAGATCCTTTGTATGTAAAATGTAAAGAAAATTTATATAATAAAAAGGAGGGATGTCGTAGTTGGTATCATAGTATAGTTACTTATGTAAATTATAATGCAAAAACATTAGGAATAATCCTATAGAAAATTTTAAATATAGGAAAAATTCCTTGTATTTGGGTGAGTATTGAGTAAGTGGTTCATCAAGAAAATACATCCCTGTCTGGATATGAGCAGGTAGAGGTGGCTCTGACACAGAGGTACCTAGGAGTGAAAACTCTGACATGGAGTTTCAGGCTTGACCCAAGGTATTATGGTACAATACAATGGTCCTTGCTGCACTCTTGGTAACAATACTCCCGGGGGATATTTTTTCCTAATCATAAGATTTCTATGAATCATTAAGAAGAATTTAAGAGAAATGTAATTGTTTAAAGAATTTTTAAGACATAAAAACCTTTATAGTTAAAAGATTCATAATTTAAATAATTTTCTCACTAAGGTTTTAATATTTTATAATATGGCAGGAAATAAAAGGAACCATGCAAATTGTGATCGCAATGGACCATGCGATGATGACCCTCCGATGGAAATCGAAATGGAAACTTTCATGCGAATGAAGAACCAACTGACTCAAGTTATGGTAAATAACTTGAATCAAGATGAGAGATGGATCTCACTATGAAGGTAACAACCTTATGTTGAATCCTTTATGCTTCAACGACCACCAACCTTCAGTGGATCTACCGACCAATTGATTGTTGAATAGTAGATCAGCTATATCGAGAATATCTTTTAGGTGCTACAATGTTCTGAACAAGAAAATTTTACCCTGGATAACTATCTCTTAGAGGGAGAAGCTGATCGGTGGTGGGAACTGATTAAAAATACAAGTCTAGGAGTGGAAGTTGATTTTATGGAGTGGTAAGAGTTTAGAGGGATATTGTTCAACAAGTGTTTCCCTGTGTAACGACCCGAAGTTTTTCAATGGAAATTACCTTCTTATAATTTCTTTCATAAAATAACATGAAAACACAACATTATGAACTAATAAATGATAAGTGAACTTTAAACATATGTTTTTCACTTTTGTGTTTGGAATTTTGAAAATCTGACATACACGGTTGAGTTCAAGATGATTTTTGGAGTCTAATAACACAAAAAAATATGGTGAATAGTAACCTACCCTTATGAATAGTAACATACCCTTATGAATAATGATATACCCTAATTAATAGTAACCTTATCTATGATAGTATAAAAATAATATTCATGTGATAGTATGATGTACCTATATTTTAGAATAAGTAAATGAATGTTTTAAAACTGTTTTGTAGTAATGAACTATGATTTTAATTAAATACTAAATTATTCATATTTAGATAATTATTTTTGAAAAATAGTCTTCATTTTTGGATTCTACACATCGAAAAATTGTTGGGTTAAATTTTTGGGATTTTTCTAAAATACTTGAATTTTTTGTGAATATTAAAATACATTAATTTACCGTATAAATACATTATAATTAAAACCCACTATTCTTGACATCACAAGTGATGTAAGAACCCAAATCACGATCTCACATGCCTTATTTACTATTATTGGTCATGGATTACTCACTATTCATTGTCGTAGGGGAAATTAATAAACTGATGAATTTTATATAAGGAAACCCCTCTCCCCTCCACTATAAAAACCACCCTTCACACCCTCATTTTCTCACACCTATAAAGCTCAAATACATCTTTAAAATATACACAAACATCATCCCTAGCCCCTCTCACACGTCCAAGAGCTTTTGGTCTCATCAAAAGACCACGCCTAGCTTCCTTAAGGAGGATCTCAAGAGGAGGATTTAAGAGGTAATTTCTCTTCCTCTTCTCCTTTCTTTTTCTTTCAAGTTCAAGTTCATTTCTTGATCTCTCCCCACCTATCTTCATCCAAATGGTATTTTAACTCCATTTTTAAAATTATAATGTAATTTTAGGATTATAATGGGATATTATATCATCCATCACCTTTTCCCTCTTTTTTTTATTTTATTTAAGAGAATGTTGTTCTTGAGGTGTTAATTTATCACCTTTATGAACGACATGCTTTCTTCTTCCATTTCTACCTTCAGATCTGGTCCTGAAACCATTTTTATGATTTAACCAGAATATGTTATATGTATTAACTCCTATTTAAAGTTCAGTAACTATCTTATGACCATATTTCTAGTGATAAAATAAAACAAGTTCATTGTGATCAAAAAACCATCCAAATTAACCCAAACAATCTTCATTTAATTTTTATCAAATGATTCATCCACATGGTATATGATATAACTCATTATAAGATCATTTTAAATTATTTAATGTCATTAATAAAATGTAATATTATTTTTGGATGTTTACCGATGTTCTACCCGAACTTCAATTTAAAAATACAAGTGAACCACCCTAGAACAACCATAAAAATGAACATCCCCGAATAATGTTTTTAAACTCTATAACACGTCCAAAGGCACATAAAATCACTTAATGAAACCATAATGAACCATATTAATGTAAAAAAGGTTCTGTATTTCTAATTAATTTATATAATGTCATTATACAGGACATTAAAGGGAAGGAATCATATAGATACAAGGCAAGGGGAAATCTCGAACCCAATTTTCTTCCTTCAGGTTCTCCCTATTTCACTCTATTTTTGGTATGGTTACTCCTTAAAGATCATTTATTAATCATTTAATTTAATTTTTTGGGATATACGTGTTTTTAACTAGTTTTATGTTAAACAAAAAGTTTTCAAAAATAACTCTTCTTTTAAGAACACCTCTTTTACTTCTTGCTGAAAGTGGACAGTTCTTGAAACATGTATGTTATTCCCTCTTTATTTTGGAAACCCAAAGCTTATGAATGTGTCATTATGAGATGATACCCATTACATTCCATGGGTTAGTTATGTATATTATTTATATGTGTTCTATGTGGCAAGTATGATGATGATAATGTTATGATGTGACGGGTGCACCCCAAATTATATAGCACAATATGAATGTTTCAATGTGATAGGTGCGTCAGGAATTATACAGCACTACAATGAATTTGGTAAAGTGATGAATCTCATGAGTAAATTTTAAATTATTTGTGAAGAAGATTCTATCTTGGTTCACAAGTATGTGTGTTAGTAACCACTATGACATGACGTTTCATTTTTTTTCATTGCCACATGTCAAGTCGTTTATTTATGATACTCTCACATTCATGATATTTTTCCTATGTTATGATTATTCTCAACCCATGCTATATATATTGTTCTTATCTATCCTCTTACCAGGCTTCTAGCTCACCCCTTTTGATGTATATCCTCCGGTGGCTACATGTACTAAGGAGAGAACAAGTTACAATAAGAAGCTAGAGAAGATAAAATTAAATAAATGTTAATGCTTGATGTTGTATTTGTTTTGTATGGTCCTAGTTTTCCCAAGACACTAAACCTTTGGATCCACAATGTGTAATACTATTAAGTTGTTTATCTTTGAAATGATGTAATAGTAATGTTAGAAAAGGTCGGGTCTCTATAGTTGGTATTAGAGGAAAGGATTAGTTAATTTGGGAATTAGGATTAGTGAACCCTTGATAAAACCACTAGAATGAGACAAAATACAAATATGCACACAAGAATATTCACATAGGGATCCCATATGTTATGTTTTTGGTATAAATTTTTTAAGTTATTCATGACTTGTTTACTTATGTTTTGTTTGAACATTTTCTATTTTAGAATATGGTGGGAACCAGGGGAAATCTGGACAACAACTCGTGTGAGGGCCAGTGCAACGATTTCCCAAATGACATCCCCAATGATTTGGGAGGTGAAGTTTAGAACTTCATGATGATGATTACACAATTATCTTAGGTTATGAACAATAACTATAATAATGGGGAATGTCCTCCTTCACCAAATAGGGAGCAGCTGGCTATCAAATGTTTTATGCAGCAATGACCACTGACGTTTAGTGGATCTTCTGATCCACTAGTTGCAGAATAGTGGGTCAACTCCATGGAGATGATCTTTTCTGTGCTTCACTGTTCTGAGATAGAGAAGGTGACCCTATTCGTTTATCATCTAGATGGAGAAGCCGATTAATGGTGGTCTTTGATTAAGAAAACCATGCCAAGGGAGAAAATTTAAGAGATGGAATGGGAAGACTTTAAGATAATGTTTCATAATAAGTATTTCCCTTGAAATCATCGCAAAAAGATAGAGAGAGAATTCATAAAGCTCAAGAAAAAAGAAGGAGAATCTGTCACAAACTATGAAGTGAATTTCACAAGGCTTGCAAGGTATGCTTCAGGTTTTGTTATCAATAATGATAGAAAAATTGATAAATTTTTTAGTTGATTAAAACCACAACTTAGAAAGGCTCTTGCAATTAAATATTTTGGGAGTTATGAAGAAGTTGTCTGATTTGATCACAAAGTGGATATGGAGTTTGTAGAATGGTCCCATGGAAATGGGGATAAGACACAAAATATGGAGTTTCATGCCAGTGGATCTAATGATAAAGGTGGGAAGAAATATCAATGACCCACATGCCAAAAATGTGGGAAGTTGCACCATGGGAACTGCCATAAAGAAACGGGTAAATGATTCAATTGTGGGAAAGAAGGAAACCATGATAAAGAGTGTCTAAAAGATACGAAAAGGAAGGATAGTGTAGCCGATGAAAGGATATAACCAATCGTGGTTCAATGCTAAAACTGTAGGGAGCTAGGGAACTATGAAAACCAGTGCACTAAACCTCGTGTTCTCGAGGGTAATCAATGTTAGCAACCACTAAAGCCAAAGGATCAAGGGAAGGATTATGCCATCACTACTACAAAGGTGGAGCATGATAATGAAGTCTTAAAAGGTACAATACCTATTCACTCATCAATGTAAAACGTATTATTTGATTCTGGTTCTATGCATATCTTTATATCTTGCAAGTTTTCTAGAAACATAGAATCGAAACCCCAAAACCTTGAAGTAGAGATATCTGTAAAAACACCAAGTGGGGAAATCATTGAAACCCAGGTGTTTGACTCTTCTCTTGTTGGCATATGTGGGAATATTCTTATGGAAAATAACATAATGCTTCCCTTGGTGGAATTCGATGCTATAATGGGAATGGATTGGCTCTCATTATATAGAGAACATATCAACTACGGAGAAAATAAAATATCTTTTCATATTCTAAACCATCCCATGCTCCTCTAAAGATTCAAAGAATATCATGAATCTACTTTGAGAAATCCTTCAATGGTGTGGGTGTTGATTCCCTATGAAGAATCATACCTCACCCAAATGGTTGAGTCAAAGGAAACATCAAACCTTGAGTAAATTCCCATCGTGAGGGAATACGATGATTTATTTCTTCAAGTGTTACTCGGAATTCCTCTGGATCATGAGTTAGAGTGCTTAATTGAACTCATACCTAGAGCTACTCCTCTCTCAAATTTTCCCTATGGGATAGATCCTATCGATCAGGAGGAGTTAAAGAAGCAGCTGCAAGAGAATCTGGAAAAAGGGTTCATAAGCCCTAGTGCATCAACTTGGGGTGCGCCAGTGCACTTTGTGAAGAAGAAGGATGGAACAATGTGGCTGTGTATCGATTATCGAGAACTCAACAAGATCACCATAATGAAAAAGTATCATCTTACAAGGATTGAAGAACTGTTCAACCAGTTAAGAGGTGCTCAGTACTTCTCAAATGTGGATCTTTTTGTTCTGGATGTCATCAGGTAAAGGTGAAGAAGGAAGATATTCAAAAGACTGCCTTCCGTAAAAGGTATGGGAACTTTGAGTTTTTAGTGATTCCCTTCAAACATACTAATGCCCCTGAAATCTTCATGGATTTGATGAATAGAATATTTAGACATTACCTCGACAAATTTTTGGTAGTTTTTATCGACGATATACTCATCTACTCCAAGAGCAAGGAGGAACATGAAGAACATATAAGACTTGTGTTAGAGACATTGAGAAAGTAGAAGTTGTACGCCAAGTTCAAAAACTGTGACTTTTGGATGAATCAAGTCACGTTCTTGGGACATGTGATCACAACTAAGAAAATTTTTGTGGATCCTTCAAAGAAAATGGTGATTGAGGAATCGCCCAGGCCCTCTAGTGTCAAAGATATCCATAGTTTTCTTGGATTAGCTAGGTACTACCGACATTTTGTGAGTAACTTCTCATGATTTTCAAGCCCGCTAACTAAGTTAACAAAGAAAGGGGTAAAGTATGTCTGGACAGAAGAATGTGAGGGAAGGTTCAAGGAGCTAAAGAGAAGTCTGATCACTACACGTGTACTCATACTAACAAAAAGTGGAGAAAGTTTTGTGATATATAGTGATGATTCAAATAAAGGAATGGGTTGTGTACTTGTGAAGAACGACAATGTGAAAGACTATGCCTCACGGTAGTTGAATATCCATGAGAAGAACTACCCGACGCATGATCTAGAGATGGAAGCCATGATTTTTTACTTGATAATATGGCGGCACTGCCTTTATGGTGAGAAGTGTGACATATACACTAAACACAAGTGCCTAAAGTATATATTCACAGAAAAGGAGCTCAACATGCATCAGAGGAGATGGTTAGATCTAATAAAGGATCATGATTTCTCTATTCACTATCATCTTGGAAAGGCGAACAAGGTAGCTTATGCTCTAAGCAGAAATAAACCTTCTACTCTATCCATGTTACGGATTGAGAAAGACACTATCTTCTTCGATATACAAAGAATGGATTTGGAAATCATAAGGGCAAGGAATACATCCTACCTTTCCCAAATGATTGCACAACCATCCATCCAGGATAAGATTAAGGAAGCACAAAGGGATGATGTGGAGATACAAAAGAGGGTGAATGGAGTAAAGGAAGGGATTCTGCAAGAGTTCCATATCGACGATGATGGTGTGATTACGTTTGGAATACGGATTTGTGTACCTTCATCATTAGGGATAAAGGAGTTATTGGATAATGCACATAGCCCAACATTCTCTATCCATCCTGGGAGTACCAAGATGTACCGTGATCTCCGGGAACACTTCTGGTGGGATAACATGAATAAGTAGATTGCGGAATATATATCAAGGTTCTTGGTATGTCAGCAATTTAATGTTGAGAGACAGAAGTCCAAATGTATGATGCATCTATTTCATATACCCTTGTTGAAATGGGAAAATGTTACTATGGAATTTGTCATGGGTTTCCCGAAGATGTCAAAGTGGAATAATGCGATGTGGGTTGTAGTTGACCGACTCACCAGGACTGCCCATTTTATCGCTATTCGGGAAGATCTCTCACTTGAACAACATGAAAAGATATATGTAAAGGAAGTGGTGAGACTTCACAGTGTTCCACTCTCAATTGTCTCTGACCGTGATCCAATGTTCACATATAAATTCTGGAGGATCCTTCATCATGATTTGAGTACTGAATAAAATTTCAGCACGACCTATCACCCCCAAACTGATGGCCAATCTAAAAGAACTATTCAGATGCTTGATGATATGCTAAGAGCATGCTCTCTTGAATTCAAAGGTGGTTGGGATCAATATCTACCATTGGTTGAGTTCTCATAAAACAATTGCATCCAATCGTGTATTCAGATGGCTCCATATGAAGCTCTGTACAGAAAGTGATGTAGAACTCCAACCTGTTGGGATGAAGTTGGAGAAAGAAATCTACTTGGACCCGATCTTGTTCAAGAGATGACAGAGAAGGTTCAAGTCATCCAGAAGCACATCAAAGCTGCTCAAAGTCGGCAAAAGAGCTATGCGAACAACCATCGATGGGACTTGGAGTTCGACGTTTGAGATAAAGTCTTCCTTCGAATATCTCCATGGAAGAGAGTCGTGCAATTAGGGAAGAACAGGAAGCTACAGCCAAGGTATATTGGACCCTTTGAGATCCTTGACTGCATATGAGTTGTGGACTACTATTTTGCACTTCCACCGAATATGGCTCAATTTCATGATGTGTTTATTTTATCACTATTGAGGAAGTACATACCAGACCCCTCACTTGTACTAAACTCAGAGGTGGTGCAGTTGGAAGATGGTCTCTCCTATGAGAAGCAACCAGTAAAGATCTTGGATCAGAGAGATAAGGTTCTATGAAAAAACGAAAACCCATATTTTCAAAGTGTTGTGGAGGAACCATAAGTTTGATGAAGCATATTGGGAACTAGATGATTCAATGAAGGACAAACACCGTCACCAGTTTTTGTAAAGTGAAATTTTAGGGGTGAAATTTCTTAAGGGGAGGAGAATGTAATGACCCAATGTTTTTCAATGGAAATTACCTTTTTATAATTTTTTTCATAAAATAACATTAAAACAAAACATAATGAACTACTAAGTGATAAGTGACATTTAAACATAAGTTTTTCAGTTCCGTGTTTGGAATTTTGAAAATCTGACATACACGGGTGTGTTCAAGATGATTTTTAGAGTCTAAGAAACAAAAATAATTTTTGGTGAATAGTAACCTACCCTTATGAATAGTATCATACCCTTATGAAATATTATATACCCTAATTAATAGTAATCTTATGTATGATAGTATAAAAATAATATTCAAGTGAAAGTATGATGTACCTATATTTTAGAATAAGTAAATGAATGTTTTAAAACTGTTTTTTAGTAATAAACTATGATTTTTATTAAATACTAAATTAATCATATTTAGAAAATTCTTTTTGAAAAATATACCTCATTTTAGGATTCTACGCGTCAAAAAATGGTTGGGGTGAATTTTTGCGGTTTTTCCAAAATACATGATTTTTTTGAATAGTAAAATACATTAATTTACCGTATAAATACATTATAATTCAAATCCACTATTACTAACATCACAAGTGATTAAAGCACCCAAATATCAAACTCACATGCCTTATTTATTATTCTTGTTCATGGATGAATCATTATTCTTTGTCTTAGGGGAAATTAATAAACTAATGAATTTAATATTAACGAAACCCCTCTCCCCTCCACTATAAAAACCACCCTTCACACCCTCATTTCCTCACACCTCTCAAGCTCTAATCCTTCTCTAAACAGTTCCCAAACATCATCCCAATACCCTATACCACGTCCAAGAGCTTCTGGTCTCATCAATAGACCAAGCCTAGCTTCCTTAAGGAGGATCTCAATAGGAGAATATAAGAGGTAATTTCTCTCCCTCTTCTCCTTTGTTTTTCTTTCATGTTCAAGTTTATTTCTTGATCTCTCCCAACCTATCATCATCCAAATGGTATTGTAACTCAAGTATTATACATATAATGTAATTATATGATTCTAATGGGATATTATACCATCCCACCCCTTTTCCCTGTTCCTTTTATTTTATTAAATAGAATGTTGTTCGTGAGGTGTTAATTTATCACATTAAAGAACGACAAGATTTCTTCTTCCATTTATACCGTCAGATCTGGTCGTGAAACCATTTTTATGGTTGAAAAATAATATTATATATGTATTACCTCCAATTTAATGTTCTAGAACTAACTTATGACCATATTACTAGTGATAATATAGAACATGTTCATTGTGATCGAAAAAACGCCCAAATTAACCCAAACAATCTTCATTTAATTTTTCTCTAATGATTCATCCACATGGTATATGATATGACTCATTATAAGATAATTTTAAATTTTTTAATTTAATTAATAACATGTAATGTTAGTACTATATGTTTACCCATGTTCTACCTGAACATCAATTTAAGAATACAAGTGAACCACCCAAGAAAAACCATAAAAACGAACATCCATGAATATTGTTTTTAAACTCTATAACTCATCCAAAGGAATATAAAATCACTTAATGTAACCATAATGAACCATATTAATGTAAAAAAGGTTCTAGATCTCTAATTACTGAATATAATGTCATTATATAGGACATTAAAGAGAAGGAAGCATTCGAATACAAGGGAAGGGGAAATCTCGAACACAATTTTCTTCCTTCCGGATCTCCCTCTTTCACTCCATTTTTTATATGGTTACTCCTTAAAGATCATTTATTCATCATTTTATATAAATTTATGGGATATAAATTTTTGTCACAGGTTTTTATTTCAATCAAAATGTTTTCCAAAAGAGCTCTTCTTTTAATAACACCCCTCTTACATCTCACTCAAAGTGAACGGTTCTTGCAACATGTATGTTATTCCATCTTTCTTTTGTGAACCCAAATCTTATGAATGTGTAATTATGAGATGAAACTCATTAGATTCCGTGGGTTAGTTATGTACATTTTTTATATGTGTTCTATGTGGCATGAATGATGATGATAATGTTATGATTTGATGGGTGCGCCCGGAATTATACAGTGATCCAATGCATTGGGTAAAGGGATGAATCTCATGATTAAATGTTAAATGATGTGTGAACAAGATTCTACCTTGGTTCACAAGTATGTATGGTAGTTAACTACTAAGAAATGATGTTTCATTTTTTATGCATTTCCACATTTCAAGTCTTTAATTTATGCTCCTCGTATTCATGATCTTTTTTCCATGTTATGATTACGCTCGCCCCATGCTATATTGTTCTTATATATCCTCTTACTGGGCTTCTAGCTCACCCCTTTTGATGTATATCCTCAAGTGTCTATATGTATTAAGGATAGTACAAGTGCCAATAAGAATCTGGTGATGAAGAATTTAAATAAATGTTTCTGCTTGATGTTGTATTTGTTATGTATGGTCCTAGTACTCCCAAGACACTAAAACTTTGGATCCTATATGTGTAATACTATTATGTTTTGTATCTTTGAAATGATTTAATATTAATGTATGAAAATCTCGGGTCGCTATACCCTGGATCGATGATAACCAAAATGGAGGAGTTTCTCGAGCTGGATCAGAAGGAGAATGAATCTGTGGGAGGCTACAAGATGAACTTCACAAGTATTTCAAGTTACACCTCTAGATTTTTCATGGATCAAAATGGTAAGGTTGATAGATTCTTTAGTGGACTGAGACCTTATATGTGGAAGAATCTAGCCAGCCTAGACTATGATAGATATGAGGAGATCATTCTGAGAGTGATGAAAGATGAGATGGAGTTTGGTGAGACACAATGGTCTCATAAATATAATGACAATAATATATTGATGGAGCCCAGCATCGGGAAGACCATTGATCAGGGAAGAGGAAGAAATCAAGTGCAACATCCCACGTGTAATAAATTTGGGAAGAATCATTCAGGGAACTGCCTACTCGGGAGTGGGAAATGCTACAAGTGTTGAAGAAAAGGATATATTGCGATAAATTGTCATAGTGGGGTGAAACCTCTACTTCCTAACACTAACGACAAGGGGAATCTGGTGAAGGCCCCACCTGATGTCCAGTGCTTTAAGTATGCACAACTTGGGTCACTTTTCCATTAATTGTTCAAATCCATGGGTAGTAGAGGGGAACCACCATCAACCTCAGCAAAGGCCATGGGAGAAAGGTCATGCTTTTTATATCATTGTAGCTAAAGGTGAATCACCAAATGATGTGGTAGCGGGTACACTTATTGTTCTCTCAAAGATATCATGTTCTTTGTTTGATAATAGTTCTACACATTCCTTTATTTCCTCCATGTTTTCAAGGAATTTAGAATCAACACCTGATTTTCTAAAATAAGAGTTATTAGTGAAGACACCTGGTGGGATTATCCATGCATCTTCATTATTTGAAAACTCTAGTATTTACTTTAGTGAGAAAAATCATATCGCAAATTGAGTAGTCATTCCCATGATGGAATTGGGTATTATACTATGGATGGACTGGCTCTCATAGTATAATACTAAGATCAAATGCAAAAGAAAGTAAATATTTGTAGTCTTGAATGGAGAACCTATAGTTATCTTCCTAAGAGAGATATATCAACCTGATATTTGTCTATAAGAAGCTCCTATATCATTCTTTGTGGAGTTGATTGGTGAAGAAGAAGAAGGAAATAAGAATTTGAGGATCAAAAATGTCCCCATCTTCTAGGAATATGTTGACGTATTTCCTGAGGAGTTTCTTAGACCTCCCCCAGAAAGAGAGGTAGAGTTCTCTATTAAACTCGTACCGGGATTTCATCTAATATTGATGACCCCGTATAGGATGGAAAATGTGGAGAAGTAGGAATTAAATAAAAAACTCCAATATCTTTTGGGGAAGGGGTTTATCCGACCGAGTGTGTCTCCTTGAGGAGAACCAGTTCACTTTGTGAAGAATAATGATGGATCAATGCGGCTATTCATTGATTATAGAGAACTAAATGGGGACACAATAAAGAAAAAATTCCCTCTTCTAAGAATTCACGACTTATTTGACCAACTTTTTGGGGCTCAATTCTTCTCTAAAATTGATCTTCATTCTTGTTGCCATCAATTGAGGGTGAAGAAATAATATATTCCAAAAACTACCTCCGGATCAAGATATGTGCATTATGAGTTTGGTGTTATGCCCTTCCGACTAACTAATGCATCTAAAATTTTATGTATTTGATGAATAGAGTCTTTAAGGACTACGTTGATAACATTGTGGTAGTTTTTATTGATGATATTCTAATATATTGCAAAACTCATGAGGAGCATGAGGATCATCTATGAGTTATTTTGAAAAATCTACAGAAGGAGAGGATTTTTTGGAAGTTCAAAAAATGAGAATTATGGTTACAATAGGTTGCTTTCTTGGGGGCACATTGTTACCAATAAAGGAATCATAGTTAACCCTCCAAATAAGAAATATGTAGAGGAGTGGCCTTATCCTACATTAATAACCGTGATTCGTAGTTTCTATGGTCTAGCGGGATATTATAGGAGGTTTGTGATTAACGTTTCCTAACTTTCTAATCCATTACCCATGTTTACTCAAAAATGGGTCAAGTTCATCTGGCCAAAGGAGTGTGAGGATTGTTTCTCAGAGCCGAAGAAGAGATTGGTTACTACACCCGTCTTAACTCTGCCCACAAGTGGAGAATGATTCATTATTTTTAGTGATGAATCTATGAATGGTCTTGGGTTCATCCTCGTGAAAAATGACAAAGTCATTGATTTTTCATCTAGATGGTTAAAGTCTCATGAGAAGAACTATCCTATGCATGATATAGAGCTGACTGCTGTTGATTTTTCTCTGAAGATATAAAGGCATTATCGTTATGGGGAGAAATAGGATATATAAATATACCATCAATTTTTGAAGTATATTTTCACAAAAAAGGAATTTATCATGAGACAAAGGGGATTTTTGGAACTTCTCAAATTCTATTATAGTTCAATTCGCTATCGTCCCAGAAGAGCAAACAAAGTCGTTAATGCATTAAGATGGAAATACCCAGTTGTTCATTCCATGATAAGGATTCAAAGAGATCCTTTGATCAATGACATAGTAAAACTGAACATTGGAACTATAAGGGAAGGGACATCATCAACCCTAACCCAAATGGTTTCTCAACCATAATTACTAGAGAAGATCAATAAAGCTCAGAAGGAAGATCCTTTGTTATAGAAGAAGTTTGAGGCTATGAAGGATGGGAATATTCCTAAGTTAGATATTGATCAAGAAGGTATACTGAAATTTCGAACAAGATTATGGGTTCTATATACTCCAAAAAAAAGATGGAGCTGATGGATGAAGCTCATAGCTCTACTTTCTCTATACATCCTGGAAGCACAAAAATGTATAGGGTCCTTTGTGATCATTATTGGTGAGCTAATATTAAAAGGAAAATTGCTGACTACACTTCATGGTACCTGGTATGTCAGCAAGTGAAGGCAGGGCGATAACTTCCGAAAGGGGTATTGCAACCACTACCCATACTAGCATGGAAATGGGACAATATCACTATGGACTTCGTCACTGGTGTCATGAGAACTTCAAAGGAAACAATTCAATATGGGTTATTGTGGACGGTCTCACCATGACTTCCCAGTTTATCTCCATTCAGGAATATTTCCCTCTAGATCAACATTCTAGGATTTATGTGAAGTGTTAAGTTTGTATGGAGTTCCACATTATATGGTATCTGATCGTGATTCAAGGTTCACGTCAAAATTCTGGAGAAGTCTTCAATATGCTCTGATCACTGAATTGAATTTCAGTATGGCCTTTCACCCCTAAAGTGATGGCTGATTAGAAAGGACTACTCAAAGACACTAGGATATGCTGAGAAAATGATCAATGGAATTTAAAGGTGGATGGGATCAACATCTCCCTTTAGTTGAGTTCTCTTATAACAACAACATCCACTAGAGCATTCAAATGGAACCCTATGAAGATCTATATGGGAATCAATTTAGAACTCCTACTTGTTGGGATGAGGCTGGTGAGAGAAATATCCTTGGTCCTGATCTTGTGCAAGAGATGATAGAAAAAGTCAATTCCATCCAGCAACACATTTAGGCTGCTCAGAGTCAGCAGAAGAGCCATGCTGAAAACCATCCTAGGGACTTGTAGTTTGATGTTTGTGACAAATTCTTTCTTCAAATTTCACCTTGGAATAGATTCATGAGGTTTAGGAAGAAAGGGAGGCTCAGCCCTAGGTACATTGGCCCCCATGAAATACTTAATCATGTATGATCATTGGCCTATAGGCTTGGACTTCCTCCAAATATAGCACAAGTTCTTGATGCCTTCCATGTATCCCCCTTGAGGAAGTACATACCTGACCTGTAACATGTACTAAATCAAGAGGTGGTACAATTGAAACATGACCTCTCTTATAAGGAGAAGCTGGTGGAGATCTTGGATCATAAAGACAAGGTTCTACTCAAAAAAGAGTACTCACCTTGTTAAGGTGTTGTGGGAGAACCACAAATGTGAGGAAGCCACGTGGGAACTAGAGGAGTCTATGATGTAGAAGTACCCATACCTTTTCACTTCCTAAGGTACGAGTTAAAATTTCATGGGAGAAATTTCATAATGGGGGAAGAATGAAGAGACACGAACTTTTTAATAATATTTATTTCCAAAATTTGTGTATTATTTTATCTATTAATTAATGATGTGTGTATAATAAAATTAGACTATTCAATTTTGACAGTTATATGGCCATTGGCCAATATGACAATTGAAAACTAAATTCTCAATGTTACAGTTATTGTTTATAAATTCAAATGATCTTGGTTCATTAATATAGAAAGAAGAGTCAATGGCATCATCCAATAGACTCGGGCCATATGAATCTCATCTGTCAAAGCATGGGAAGGAGGTGGCATCACTAGTCTTTTCTCTAGACCAAACCCAAGTCGTACTTCAATATGTGAAGCTTGAACGGAATCTTCTAAGGGAGAAGATCAAGCTGATAAAAATCACCACTCAGGAAATGTTGTTAGAGCCACCCCAATATTCTATCACCATAGCACACCTTACACTTAGGTCCTATGCAGGTGTTATAAGGGGCTATGTAATGAATCCTTTGTTACTTTCTATAATCCTTTTATATAAATAAAATTTTTACTTTTTATTATTGTAAAATTTGTGAATTTTAAAAATCTAGATAAATATAGGATGAATTTATAGAAGTTCCATATTATTGATGAATTTTGGAAAAATAGTATATTTTAATTTATTTCTATTTTCTTTAAATAATTGATAATGTGATTTGGTTGCCAAAAAATGGTCTTCTACAGTAGGTTTCTGTAGGAAATATAGAGTCTAAGAAGATCAACTTAATTTCTAGTGAATTGTAAAGTATGAATAGTAACATACTCGTATGAATAGTAATGAATAGTGAATGAACCAAAAAAATATCAACTTCACCCATGAATATATAAATATATTTTAGACATCTTAAAAGTGAATAAACGATAATAGTTTAGGTTTTGGTATTTTTTTATGTCATAAATATTTTATTTAAAATTTTAAAATTAAATTAATAATTTAAAATGGAAATTTATTTCCCTAAAATTTAATAATAAATTGTTACTTTATTGTCTTATTCTTATAAAATAATTTTATGGGACCTTTATTACTTTCTTAAGGTGTTACAAAATGAGTTATAGTTTTAAAGTTGTATATTTGGAATAAATAAGGATTTTATTTAAGAATTAAATTAAAAATATTTAGAAAATTATTTTCATAAAATGGAGTTTATTTTTGAATTCATAGTATGAATATTATGTTAAAGTGAATTTTTAGGATTTTTCTGAAATAGTTGATTTTTCGGTGAATAGTAAAAATACAGTTTTGAGTTTCGCATGTTTAATGACATCATTGCAGATGTAAGCATGCTGTAAATAATCTGGTCGACTTGTGAATAGTAATATATTATATGAGGTGTTTCAAGGGACAATACCATGGGAAAATACCATGGGAATTCCAATGGTTTTGCAAATACCACCGATGAGGTGTCCCTTGGAAATTAATAATTTATTCTCTCAATTTTCATATAAATACCAAGACATTCCCTCATTCAATTTAGTACAAAGTCCTCCTCAATGAAGCTATGGTGTTTCTACCTCCCAATTAATCCTCCAAAGGTGCCCTCAAATATCCCAATGTCCTGACCTTCATGCTTGCGAAGTTACTCTTCAAGGTAATGGAACCTTTTACCCTACTTTTTTAAGTCATGACATCCTTTATGTTATGTCTTATAGTTATATTTTATTATGTGTGGGCTAGTAATTATATTTCTTTATTCCTTTCCATTTCATGTCCAAATTATTACAGACCCTTTCATCTCTCATAAATGGATTTTCATAATTTTTAATTGATGTTGTTAGGCTACTTAATTTTTTTGTAATTGAAAACACGTGTTCTATTTTTTTTCAAGTTTCCTTTTCAGGTGGTATGACATTCAAATATCCATACCATGTTATTATATCCAAGTTATTTTTCCCTTATACTATATTTTGTGTTTTTTATAATTGGTCTACCCTTGAACCCTCTTTTTTAGTGTTTTTAAAAAAGATGTTATGTAGCCGTTATGCTGCAGAATTTTCATCTCAAAATTCCACTCTCTTTCTCTCAAGAATTTTTCTCGTTTTATTTATATGAATTCCCAGAACTATTTATTTTCTATGGGTGTTCATAAATTAAAAAATTATATATTTTATTCTGGAATTTACATACATATAACTATCACTCCCTTTCCATGGGTTATAAATGACATAATGGTCTTATTTTTTGAACATTTAAAATGTCAAAATATTGAAATGAAACACATTTCTTTTGTTCTCTATGGGTTATTTAGAAATTTTTTGATTATGATATATGTGTATCACATGAAATTAAAGACATATTAATGGTTCTCTCTGATAGCGCTCCAATGCATTGGGTAAATAATTAATCTCTATAGATGAAAAGTTTCACTATACCTTTGTGAATAACCATGGTAATTTTTACAACGCCTTGGGGATGAACCTTGGTGATATGTTCATGAATGTATAAATTAAATTTTGTAGCCTTTTATTCAGGTTATGGATCATGTTAATTTCATTATGAAATTCTTCTACTTCCATTTGTCATGCCTTTATATTTTTATCATGTTTTTTTATTTCACAAGTAAACGGATTCCCTTGTTTTCCTTTCTGGGCCTTCTACTCACCCTTTCCGTTGATGTGTGTATCTAGGGTTTGAGAAGCAGTAATTGTACATTGGATGAACCTATGATAAAGCCTTAGAATTGTATTAGAAGGATGTTTTATGTTGTTTTCATGTATTATGTCCCTGATTTCCAAGACACTAGTCTTTAAAGATCCTCTATATGTAAAATGTTATGAAAAGTTATGTAATAAAAATGCGGGATGCCATATGGATCCCAACACTAAAGTGGTTACTAGTAAGCTACTTATTCATTAAATAAAAATGATCATAATTTTTTATTATATTTCTATGAATTCATTTATATCAAGAATGTTTATTAGAACTATTCAAACACTGCCACAAAGCATAGATGTTGGCTAATAGAGAAAATAGAAAATGGGGTAATTATTTTATCCCATGTATATAACTCCCCCTATCCAAAAGTTTTGGAAAAAAATCCTATAAAACCGTGTGATACTCCATTTGGAATAATTTTCCCCAATTTTGGGTGTGGATTGGATTTACCCATGTATAGGCATGATAAATTTCTCCAAGAAGGAAATCACAATCTATGTTGTGAATCGTCCACTGATTTTATACAAATGTAAGGAGATGGATTAATTCTCTTAAGCACCAACATGTCTAGAAAAGATATTATTTCCTAAATATAATTAATATATATCTCAAATTATTTAGTCTGAGGAAAGAATCATCCTTGAAGACATGCCCATTTTGAAATAATATGGTGATGTCTCCCCCAAAGAATTGTCTAGTCTTCCTCCAAGTTGAGAGGTTGAATTTTCAATCGAGAATATACCTGGATAATTACCAGATTCCAAAACACTATATTGAATGTATATTGAGAAAAATGGGTGTTGAAGGAACAAATATATGATAATCTTGATAAATGGTTCATACACCTAAGTGCTCCCGCTTGGGTGCACTACTCCTCCATGTCAAGATGAAGGATGTGTCAATGCACCTTTGCATTGATTATGGTGAGCTCAATAAGTGCATTATGTATAAAATTTAACATCTTACACAGATTTATGACTTTATCAATAAGATATGTGAAGTAAAATACTTCTCTAAGGTGGATCTGTGGTGGGGGTTCTACCAGTTTAGTTTGAAGAAGGAGAATATACACATGAATTCTTTTCATACAAGTACGAATTCTATGAGTTCATAGTAATTCCATTCAGACACAATAATTATCTAAAAATATTCAAGTACATGGTGAATATAGTCTATATTGATTACCTTGAAATTTTTTTGGTATTATTTATAGATGATACTCCAATATACTAAAAAATAAAGGAGGATCATGTGGAATATCAAAAAATTGTGCCATAAACCTTATGTAAGATGATGCTTTATGAAAAGTATAACAAATGTGAGTTTTTGTTGATGGATGTATCATTCATAGAGAATATTATGTCATGTAATGGGATATATATAAACCCTTCATTGATAGATGAAAATATAGGATTGTTGAGAAAAAATATATGATATATTTTCATATACTCCTTGTATTAGTTGGGTACTATCGTTGATTTGTGAGAAATATCACAAAATATTCAAATATAAAGACCAAGATAACATTTAAGGTAGTCATGTTTTATTAGAGTAATGAATGTGAAGACAACAATAAGGAGATGAAAATGAGTCCAATCACAATACATGTACTCACACTACCAATAGGTGGAGAATTTGGAATTCCTTTAAGAAGGTGTTGGGTTGTGAGTTAATGCAGAATAATAAACTAATAGACTATACATCAATTATATTGATATTTCATGAATAAAAAATCCCAACATAATACGGTGTTGGATGAATTGGCCATAGATTTGAAGATATGGTGGAGTTAATAATTTGGGGATAATAATGAAATATATACAGATCAAAAAATTGTAAATTATATATTCACACCAAAAAAATTGAATATGCGCCAGCGATGATGGGAAGAGCGGACCAAGGATTATAATTTCACAATCCACTACAATCCTGGAAAAATTAATAATGTGATAGCTGATATTTGAATAAAGGTAGAAACAATTTTATCATTAATGATAATTTAAAAGGATATGATCATCTTAGATATAGAAATATTGAAATGGGAATTATAAAGGGGCTCACCATGAATACATTCACAAATTATTTCTCAATCATCCCTTCTAGATAAGATAAATAATTCTCATGATTTTTTATGGCATAAAATCACAAGTGAATGAAGGCCCTTTGGGATGATATATATTGATCAAATTTATTCAACTATCTTGCAATAACAAATATGTATCGAGATATTAAAAATCACTATGGGTGGAAAATATAAATAAAGACAACACCGAATATACATAAAGATATCTTGTGTGTCATTACTTGAAGGATAAAACGAAAAACATCCAATGAGATGATGTGATCATTACCCATAACCTCATAGAAAAAACCAAACAACCAGGGAAATTTTCAATATTCATTTAATGAAATCTAGAGGAAAAATTTCTATATGGGTTTTGGTGGATCATCTAATGAATAATTATCCATGCATCAAAATTTTAGAGGTCTTCTCAGTTGGTCAACTTGTGAAGATATACATTAGAAAAAAATTGAGAAGTATAGAATAACATTATTGAATGTATGTGATTGAGACCCATGATTTACCTATATGTTCTAGAAGATTCTACACCATTCTCCAATTACTGAATTGAACATATACATTGAATATCAACCATAATATGATGGTGAATCTATGTGGACTATTCAAACACTTGGTGAAATATTGAGAGCATGATTAATTTAATTCAAGGGATGATGGGATCAACATCTTCCTCTTATTGAGTTCTAATACATAAGCATTTTACACTAAAGAATCCAAATGGCTCCCTATAAATCCATTTATGGGAATAGTTGTAGAACACCTTCATGCTACGATAAAGTTGGGGAAAAAAATTTCTTGGTCCTAAATTGGTCAAGGAAATGTTCAAAATAGTTATGATCATTCAACAAAACATCAAGGATTCTTAGTGTCAATAGAAGTGCTATTCTGAAAATCATCAATGAGACCAAGAGTCTGATGATGTGGACATGGTATCCCTCTACATATCTATATGGAAGAAATTTATGAGATTTGGGATGAACGGAAAGCTTCATCTAGGATACATCGGTCCCTTTGAAATCCTCAATCACATCAGAGTGGTGGACTATAAACTAGAACTCCCACCAAACCTATCTCAAGTAAACGATGTATTCCATATATACCTATTAAAGAATTATAATGTAGAACCCAGACATTTACTAAATCCATAGGTGGAACCATTGGATAAGTATTTTCCCTCTCAACACTTTTGGGTGAAAATATTCTATTTTAGAGAAAAAATTCTACGAAATTCAAAAAATCTCTTAGTTAATGTGTTGTAGTGAAAACACATGTTTGATGAAGAGATATGGTATTATAAAGATGTGAGGAAACAGAGTTACACTCTTAGATTTTATCCTGTGAAATTAAAATTTCAATGGATAAATTTCTGTAGGGGAACAAATTGTAATAACCTGAACATTTATAAATAAAATTCCCTTTTAAATTTAATTTTCTGTATTTTTCTGTATAACGGTTATAGAAAACATATAAACTTCTTCAGTTTTATAACATCTTAACAGATTTAATATATTTTTAATCATCTTTGCCTTTGATACTATATCCATTTAACGGTGAATATATGATTGGTATAAATATTTGATTTTAACAAATCCAATTGGAATAGAAAAATGAACATATGGCCTCAACTGGAAAGATCATACCCTATGAAGCCCATTTATCAGTGCTTAATATAGATATTTAGAATCATTGGGAATTTTCCATGGCCAATCACAATCTAGTATCCAATAACATAAGCATGATTGAAAAAAATTATAGGGAAATTTCTTGATCAATAAGATCATGTCCCAAACCATGTACACTAAACTACCCCGTGAAAGTCTCATTATCACACACCATACCATAAGGGTGTTTACTAGTGTATTAAATAGATACATATAAATACCCTTATAATATGTATATATATATTTTATATATGAAATAATATATTTTTGTATTATTACTATGAATTTATAAAAAATTATGATTTTGAAACAAATAATATTAAAATTCAATTAAGGAATTTAATTTCATGAATTAATGGTTTTTTAAAACAAATAATATTTTAGTACATTTTTATTACTAAATTGTGGTTACTAAATATGAGTTGTCATATTATATTTACGCATTAAATTGTAATTTCCAAAAGTGTTCAAAAATTATTTTTATAAAATATAATTATCATTTCTAAATAAGTGTCATTTATTATTTTAAAATTTAAAATTAACAGATTTTGAAAATTAATTAGATGAAATAAATATTATTTTTGGAATCATTACATAAAAATTATCAAAAGGTGATTTTTACCTAATTTTCTAAGATAGTCGAATTTTTTGGTAAAAATTATATACAATACAAATATAGGATTGTGTTGAAACATTCTAATGAACCAAAATGGTTTAATTAGTACAATAATAGGTCTCTAAGACTAAATCATTGAATTAAATTTTAAAAAATGATATATTAATTTTATTTGAATTATTTTATAAATCCATTATGAATCCTCGAAAACACATTATATATTTTAATGTTTTAAAATCATATCATTAAGGACACTACTCACATACACATCACCATGGGTATTATTTTAATAATTTATACCCTTGGACATATAATACAATAAAAAACACTCCACTTTGATAAAAACCATGGTATGGTTTTTTATTTTGGTTATTTGATTATATAGATTCCAAAATATAATTTTGGGAAATGATAAAGAATTCCCCACTCAATTCTTATATATAACCCCCCATTATACCATTAATATTCATATAAGACACTTAGATCAGTTATTTAATCCCCCCTATGATTCCTCCCAAGGTACCCCTAGCTCTTAAAAATCTCCTCACAAGCATTTGGAGTCCAACTCTCATGTTAAGGGTTCTTTTCCTTCTCTAATTTATTCATGTTTTTTACTATCTTATGCCTCTTATTTCCAATTAATAATGATGGGATATATGTTTACATTTCCTAATTACTCTATATTTTATATAAAAATCATGAGATACCCCTTTCTCTCTCATCAACTAATTTTATGAATCTAAATTTAATGTTGTTTTATACACAGAATTTCAGCATGATTTTCCATGCTGAGGAATTATGTTGTGAATACCTGTACTCATTCCATATCTAGGGTGTTCACATTTAGATACATATACTTCAGTATTGGTTATGTAAATCTATTTATTACGTGGTCCTTCTCTAAGGGAAAAATTTTATGAGGATTGAGTCAACTTTTAACAATAAATTTGGTACACATAATGATGAGATTGAAATAAATGTGACAGGTGTGCCCATAAATATATAGCTCTCCAATGCAATGGGTAATGTTTTAGTCTCATGATATTTCATGAAATGGATTAGGGAGTGATCCTATTCCATCACATGAATTTTTTCATAATTATATCTTAGTAGTTATCTTTGACTTTTGTTTCTGATGCAGTTTTTTAATGTTTTCCCACATTTCCCAAGTTAACATTATGTTATCACGCAACATAATACCATATTAGTCATGTTTCTGATTATAACACCTTTTATACCCCATTTATTTTCATATTGGTTTTAAATTATTAACATTATTTATCTTATAACTTGTTTATTCTCTTACTATGATTTGTAGCTCAACACTTTCTTATCTATATCCCCATGTTATCCCATAAAGTTTTAAGTAAGAACATGTTAAGGAAGCTTTAAATAAAGATAAGTATTTCCAATTCAATTTTTTTATGTAATTTACCTAATTCCCTAATACACTATGCTTCTCAATCTTAAGGGTTTTATTATTTATACTTTTAGGTATTAAATTAGGAATTTATATGTAATAAATATAAGGGTTTTCATATATTTGGAAAAGTTCATCTCATTTTTTGGATTATAATATACTGTTTCTAGTGTTTGACTATATGACCTATGGGTTAATACTATCTGAGGGATAAACTGGGAGTTCATTTTTGGAAAAATATATAATCTTGCTGTGGTTTAATATCATAGATATTCAAATAGGATTTTGGAAAGGTGCATTATTGAGAGTATATGATTATGGTATATACATACATGGGTTTTCATTATAGAAATTATTAATGTTTTTTATGAATTATAAGTTCAATTTTGATTACATATATTAAAATTATTTTAGGGTTTATAATAATTTAAGAAAGTTCATAGTAATTTGGGATCTCTATTTTAAGGAATATGATAAAAAAAATTTTTCACCCAACTAAATATAACTAAGGCCGATCAAAGAATGATATATGTAAAACTAAATTTCATATAGTTTTAACATAGTTTGATACTAACTAAGTTGTAAAAACAATAGGCTAACATGATATTGTTATAATATGAGACACATTAAGGTTACATTTTCTTGTACTTATTTATGATTATTCACTTATAATAATTGTATTTACACTTTTGGTTTTAGTATTATCTAGAAATAGAAGGAATCATGGGTGTGGGGAACAATGAGAATATTACGTCCATGAACAACCCATCAGAATGGGAGTTGGAGTGAAAAAATTGTGATTATTTCCAAATATCTTCCACAAAAATGTTTAAAAATCTGAATATAGGAAAAGTATAAAATACACTAATGAAGAGAAAGAATGAGTCTTGGGAACTATCATGTGATGAATATGATGTTGAAAAAATGATTCAATTTAATATATGTAAAAAAGTTAAAAAGATATATGAGTAAAATTTACTTAACGAGATGGCTAAATTCAATAGCTATGGAGATGAAGTCCATCACACTCACAACTATAATGTGAAGGGAGATGCTGCAAAAATATGTTTATTCAATTGTAAGATATTGGGGTATTATGTGGATCAATTTCCCAATATAATGGACAATAAGGTACATAGTCACTAACAAAAATGAGAATAAGTTAAATCCTAGGAAAATACTAACAACGAATTAGGTAGTGAGTTTCAACTCTAGATTTTATAATGTCATATTCCTTCTAATTTTTCATCAACAACTGAATATTGAGTTAATGACAATAATCCATAGTGTAAATATTATAATATAAATATTTTTAAGGTTTTGGGAAGTTATTCCTCTTGGATATAGATATAAATCTTTTTGTAGAATTCAATTAAATATTATGAATAATTTATCTCTATTTATATATCACTTATAATTACTTTTCAAATAGATAAATCATGATAAAAATCCTAAATAAACTCATGATCATCTAGCAGTGTATAGTTAATTATGAGTTCCCTGGGGAATATATTATGATTTTATGATTCAAATTGGGAGAAAAAAATTTATTTAAGTCGGGGAGAATATAACACCCTGAAATTATAATATATTATTACCTTTAAATTATTCGATGTGTTTGATTTCATGCTCTACACACAATACAAAAATTAAATTATTTGACAATATATATAGATAAAATATAAATATTTATGTGTAGTCATTATAAATTAGTTGTTCAATTGGTTGGAATAAATAATATGGACAACATTATGCATATTTTGTGTAAATAAGTAATGAATACATTTAATACGAATTAAAATAAAATTATATTATCTAAAAATATAAATAAAATAATTTATTATTTCAAGATGTATTTTTCCAAAAAAATAAATAATTCTCAAGTAAATTTAATTTTATTTTATATAAAATATAATTAATTACGATAAGAAATGATATATATTAAGAATTAGATAAAACCAATTTTTTCATTAAATGATATTAAATAAAAATAAAAATAACTAAAATTTAAAAATGTCATTTTCAAATAAAAATGGGTTTTTTATATTTTGTATTTTTATTCTAAAAAAAATTATAAATTATTTAAATTAAAATTAATAAAATGAACTTCATTTTTGAATTATTCATATCCAAAATGACTTACTATAATTTTTCAAAAAATTTTTGGAAAGTCCGGGTATTAGTAAAAAATGTTGTTTTCATGAATCATTATATTTTTTAGAATTTATCATTATATATGAATGAATTATAAGATTTTGAAACATATTTAAAAATAAAATATTATTTTAATTAATAGAAAATATCATTTTAAAAACTTATTTCATCATATAAATCTTATGTCTAATATTTGTAGATCAAATTAGAATGATACATTAATAAAATAAACTATTTTGGGTCTTTTATTTGTATAGTTTATTTTCGACCAATAATAAATTTTTTATTTCCTTAAAATTCACATATCCTTTATTTTTTTTAATATTATAACATTTCATTTCATTAAAATCATTATCCATGATAATTTTTCTTATATAAAGATTAATCTATAAAAACCTTATTTCTCTAAAAACCATTATTATGTAATTATGTGTATATTTTTTAAATTAAATATTAAAATCATTAGAAATTTTAAATGATTTAATTATTCCCAAATTTTAAATTATAAGTATCAAATTACATATATATATATATATATATTTTAATACGAATATTTTTCCTTAAAATAAATTACTACCATTTGAAATTAATTAACAAGTTGAAAGTAAATTAGGATAAATGGTAAAAAGTTAAAACAAAAAACCATAACACACTAAATGTGGAATAAAAAAGAATTAACGGAAGGAATTTTGACCCAATAAAAAATTTATCCCAATTTTTCGTTTTATTCAATTTGATAATTTAATAATATCACAACAATATTTAAAATATAAGGGTTACACCAAAAAAACTAACCTTCTATTCCCTTATAAAATGGTAACATCTTTTCCACTTAAATTCTCACTTATATTTTTTATTTCTAATTAAACACGAACATTTTTAAATTATTATCACCCTATTCCATGTTCAAAATATTCAATTCACTATTAGTTAGCATAATGGTTTCATTTTTTAAGTGACTTCAAAGGAAAATCAATGTCTATGATGGGAGTATTATCAATTAATTAACATATTATTCTTAATTGTCATATTTTACATTTAGTCTATCCACAATAATATAATAATATTACTATCTCTTGTATAATTTAGTGTTATAATATTAATAATATCATCATTTTTTATTCATATACCCATTTAAATAAGAAAACCCAAACAATCTTTCATGCATTGTGTGGACTACCACCATCACGATGCAAAATGTTTTTTTTCTTTACCACCCGACAAAGATTGATAAATTGATGATATAAAATGATAAATAATATTTTCATGATTTCATAAATTCTATTTTATGAAAATCTGGTGAACATATTAATCACATGATAAATAAATGATAATCAGTAATTCAATATGTTAAAATAAACATACTATCACGAAAATTATATCTTCTATAATATTTAGAGACGTTGTATAATTTATATTCAAATAAAAAATATTTTAAATTAAGATATATTAAACTAATAAACACCAAATAATATAATTATGATAATGTTATATTATTTTTAAACTAAACCAACTCATAATAACCCATTAACCACGGTAGGCTCATGGTTCGGTCAGTTTAACCACCTACACAAACAATATAATGCATTTATATCATAACATAAAAAGAAAAATTATTTAATTTTATAATTTTATGTGTCTATATATATATTTTAATTTTGGTTTTCTTTTGGTTATATCATAACTCATTAATTAATAAAATACTTTTCATTCGTTAAGAATCACCAAAACATAATCATTGTTGATTTCATTTTCTTGGATAGTAAGAAAAAGTGACATGAAATGAAATAACAAATTAATAAAAAAAATTATAAAATCTATTCTAGTAGCATGGAAAATCAAATAGAGATGGACTTTACAAAAATAATAAATATCATCACCTCTCTTATGAAACTTGCTCAAAGCGATAATGATTTCATTCACCCATTGTGGAAAATAGTGAATAAACTAATATATACGATTATAATGATTATAGTGGATTATAAATTGTTATAGTTATGAATAAGGTTATTTAGTATATATTTAATGAAATTCATTTATTTGTTTTGGATTTTTTGGTCATGGGAAGAATGAATCAGGGCCGAGGTGGGGGTTACTATCTCAAATTATTCTATCTAGGAAATGTATGGTATTATCCACCTATGTTCATTTATGTGGTGTATAAACTTCTAATCTGAGATATAATATCATGAATTTATTTTTGATATTTTTTTATTTCAATTTCATATCCCTTATTTCAAATGGTTTTATTTTGTTTTTTTACACTCCTAAGGGATTTATTGGTCTCCATTTTGATTCATTGAGACACAGTACATTGTTTTCGATGTGTTATCTTTGTATGGTGTATTCACTAACCAAGGATATATTTATATCATAATAATTTTATTCACAATATTTTCTATAAAAATCAGTTTCCCTTCACTACTATTGACTTACTTTTTTCTGTAGGGGTAATGATTTTTTAATTCAAGTTTGATCATTCTAGGAGCTTATTTAATATAAGTTGGTTTAAATATTCATTTCGATTGTATTTTATGGTATCCTAAATTTTTTTTCAAGGGTTATACATTTCGACTAAAAATACCATTTGATTAATTTTCCTCACATCTTGGGTGATGTTCTTTTCAAACCTTCCATTTTCCTTCTTTAGATGGTTAAGATCAGGTTATTCTATTATTGAAATAGTTGTATACTCATTGTTCCATGAAATGTTAACATAAAATTTCACATACCTAAATTTTATAATGTTCAACTAGAAGTAATTTTATTCTTTTAACATGGGGAATATTATTTTCATATCATATATGGATATCCCAAAATTAATGATCATTGGAGATTTGATTATGTATTGATTGGTCATCCAGATTCTTTCTTATGATGGGTTATGATCATGTTATACCTTTATTGACATGGGTCAATATATTTAAAATATTTATTATTATTAGTTTATAAAAATATAATATCATGTATTTATATTATTTATTTTTCATTATATGTATATTCAGGTTTTTATTCATCAAATGTTTCTTTAGGGAACGATATAAAAGGTCTTGATGACACTTATAGTTAATGTATTGGAATTATATCAGTGATGTGTGGGGACCATAATTATATATCCCAATGATGAGTCGATAGGTATGACACAATTATATCATGGGGTGTGGAAAAAAATAATTTATATTACCTATGTAAATTATAGTAATTAATCATAGGTGGTATCCCTAAGAGGAGTGCACACAAAATAGTTTTGCACTATAAAATTAATGAAAAATTGTTGTGTTTTTAAAAATATTTGGTTTTGAATGAAAGTAAATAAAAGTAATTAATTAATAAAATTATTGAAATTTAATTTTAAAACTCAATTTATTAATGACTATGATATGAGAAGGGGGATCAGGTCGGGGTTGGTTTTCTAATGGAAAAGTTATTTTCATTATATTTAATTTAATCCCCTTCTGCTAAACGGATTAATATGAAATTCCATGATTGTTTCCTCTCACATCCATTATCTAATGGTGATGGGGAGAGAAAACCATTCCATAATCTTATTTTGGTCCAATATACTTCTTTTTGCAATATAGATTCCTTAAATATCCTCAAATTTCTTTGGAATGTTTTGATCGGGTCTTGTTTATTACAAACAATGATGAACATCCACTACCACATTCACATGTACAAATGATCATCAATTACTTCACCAATAATCCTTGGAATATTCCATTATATATAAAACAAAACCTAGTGGATAGATATAATTATCATAAACCAATGAAAAAATAAATAACGTTTTAAAAAACCAAATACGATCGCATGTGATAATAAAAAACCCATTACGAAATTCAGAATAATGTCATAGAAGAGAGAAAGATATTTCATTAAATTATGTTCAATAATTCAAGAATTAAAAAATATAAAACTAAACCATAACTAATATGTATAATTTTTATCTCACCATAGTAATATTAATCAGGATTAATGGGGGAGAATAATTCATTAGAAAATTAGAAAAATAAAGTAGAGAAAATAAAATGAGAAAAGTTTTCGTCTAGAATATATCTACCAAATTATTGATCATTTTTTTCATACCTATACTCAGAATAATGGTATATTTCTGTCTTATAAGATCCACAAAATTAAATTTCTTACATCCCCTTAAAATTATAAATTAATTGGAGGTATAAAATATGAGTTATCCCATAATTACTATGTAATACTTCTTCTACCCGGTTATTCCATAATTTACTTTAATTTTTTTGTGTTCACTTTCTATCTTAATGACTGAATAAGTCACTAGAATTTAATATAATTTTTTTAAGTTACTCCTATTCCTAAAACCAGTGCAATCACCTTAATTTTATATGTGTATCCCATGTTATTCATGATATTCAGAAGAAAGGTCCACACTACTGGCCCAAATGTTTTTCCAAATTGATTGACATTTTCAGGCCGTTAGATGACCGAGTTAACACTTAGTGAAGAAAATAAATTTATTTCACATGAAAATATAAATCTTAAAAAATGAATCAAATTAATTTGATTGATATTTTAAATTCTATTCATGAAATACCAATGTGATTGAAATCTGTTAGAACTCATGAATTAAGCAATTTTCACATTTTCTCCCCAAAACACACAAAAAATACAATATTAATGAAAATATAGAAGAATTGATAATTTTAGGGGTTGTAAATAATGTAAATACATTAAAAAACGTGGAAAATATTGTCTCTATCAATTCAACCTCAATTAGCACTTGGACACCTAGGAAAATAAGCATTAAATAAATTAAAATTCAAATGACATACCCATGAGATCCACTAATATTTTAATAAGAAACAAAATATATCATGCCGAATAAAAATAATTATTTAAATTTTTTCATTAATATAATTCAATATATTTCCACTTAACCTCTCATCCGTTGAACACAAAACAATTTCCTCATGAACAATGCCTCAACTCAAATTTTGCAATTTTTTACCAACACATTTCTCATCCAAACCATGGAAGAGTCACCATAGGCTTGATAAATTCTTAATTATCCCCCTATGTGATTCAAGAACATGTGTATGTCATAAATAATTTTCATGTTTGTTTTGTGGGTTTTAGATGGTATTAGTTTTGATGATAGACATTCTGAAGCCGAATGGGGAGGGCATGTCTCTTTTTGAGAAAAAATTGCTCGATTCTAATTTTCACTCAAGTATGGTCTCTTTTTCACTCCCATAGAATAAAATATTCTCAAAAAATACTATCAAAATCTATTTAATTGGTATCCCATACATTATTTTATTCTTCCTCTTTATCATAGAAACTTTTTAAAATCTCTTCATAGGCACAACATTATTTCTCCTTTGGAAGCTCCACAAAGTCACAACATATTCTATCGTGAAAGCTCTATAAAGGCAAGACAGTCAATATACTAAATTTTTTCAGCAGTAAAATCATCTCATTGACATTTTATTTCCACCAATTTTATCTTCAAATGTGGTAGAACAACATAAGAAATATCCCCACTCCCCACAATTAAGTTTATCTAGATCATGAAATTTCACATGAAAATATTGTCAAATAGGGAAAATTGGATTATAATGTTGCTAAACTAATAATATTTTCTTGGATTCAAATAGATAAAAGGATTAAATATACATTTATTCCCATAATAAAAATTATTTTCATGAAAATGGGGATTTAAAATAAAAGAAATTCCTCAATCATTTATAAAACAAGTTCCACAAACACCTTAGTTTTGTTATGAATGAATGAAATTATAGTCAAATAACATGGTTTGGTTTTCTCAAGAAGTGATGTGAATGTGAATAATATGAAAAATGGGTTCAAAATATCCATAGCAATGTGAATTAAAATATAAATATAGCGAGTTATTCTATGGGATTCAAAAATCAATGGGAATTTCCAAAAGATCCCCAAATATTTTAACATGAAGAATAGTCATTTTCAGTATTCATTTATGCTCTATTTCATGAAATAAATTATAAAGGATAATCATTCTAGATCAAAGATTATTAAATAATTAAAAATTATAAAATTAAGACAAAGTAATTTTAAAACCATACTTTCATTTTTTTTAAATAAAAATTAAATCAAAAAAAATTTAAATTCATTAACTGAAACAGTTCCCTCCCCCACAATAAAATTATGAAATTTAATAAATTATTTCATGTATATTTTAACATGAATGTTTATTTTAAATTGGATAGTATAAAAAATAAACGTTTATGGAGAGGTATGACCTAAAGGGTTTTATTGATAAACTGGTTGGATTTGTGTAAACTACTCCACTAGCTATAATGTAATGTTGAAATGAAATTTATCAATCCTATGTCCATTAAAAGTTTTTGGATCCTGATCGCTATAAATCTCAATCTACACCTCACCGAAAGGATAAAAATGCGTAACTATAAATTGACCTTCCTATCTACAATAATGTATACCTGGAATCTACATGAGTATTCAGTTGGATTACAATGGTTGGTCTGCGGGTTGGATGTATTTTGAATGAATCATCTTTTCATGAACTACACTTGTTCTCTCTCGGTAAATCCTTAAATTTTTCAAAATCCTCCATTATAATTTCCTCTAGCTTCTGCAATATCAATATTCTATCTTTTCCAATTCTTTTATGTTCCATAGCCATAATTTTTATAGTATAATATTTATTATGCTACAACTCTATAGGAAGGTGATAACTTTTACCATAAATCAACCTATATAGACTCATTCCCATTAGTTTTTTGTTGGACGCACTATAAGCCCCATATGTATCCTCCAACTTTTGTCTCCCATCCTTCCTATTATGATTTGTTGTATTTTCCAAAATTACTTTGACTTATCTGTTCGAAATATCATATTGTAAATTATTATATGGATAATTGTAATTTGATGTTTTATGATGCATCCCATATTTTATTACCAAATCCTCCATTAACCTATTGAAAAACAAGGTCCCTTAATCATAGATGATTTCTCTAGGAACACTAAACATATAAAATATGTTGTCCCCAAAAAATTTGAAAACTAATGTAGCATCATCAGTCTTGTTGGATATTTCCTCCATCCATTTTAAAACATAATCAACTAAAATAATGATATATTAATTTCCCTATGTAATTGGGAAAGGACCCATAGAATCAATCTCCTATACTTCAAAAATTCCATAAAATATTTATTGCATTTTATGTCATTTCTGGTATCTTTGAAATATTTCCGGAAAACTAACATTTTTTAACACTGTAACAGCCCAAGATTTTATGAAAAATATTCCTTTTAATTTCACTAATGTCTTGTGTTGTACGCTACACCAAAAGGACCTTGCACAACACACATCCTTGACTTGCCTGGCATTACACGCAATCGCGACCTTCCTCGATAGCGTGTGTTGTACGAAATAACGAGTTTCACTAAACAACAGTATGTTATTAAAATATTATTAAAACTAGCCATTATGAATAGTAATAACCACTTTTTGAAATTTTGTAAATTTTATTTTTCAAAATGGAATTCATTTTTGGATTCGTAATATCGAAATTAGCTTAGGGTGAAATTTTGGTACTTTTCAGATAACATTCATTTTCTGATGAATAGTGAAAATTACTAAATTTTAATTAAAAACAACATTTTTAATCAAAATAATTAATAGTGATAAATTGTTAATTTGAGTGGTTTTCAAGTATATTTAGAATATATTTTTACAGTTTAATACAATGTTGGTCATTGAATGTAATTCCACATTTACACAAGACATAAACAAGTGTTAATCTTTTGATAGTTATTATCTCTTAAAAACACGCTATTTGTTGTGACAGCGGAAATTAATTATAAAATTAATTAATGCAACTTATATGTTGGGAATTTTTTAAAATAGAAATCATTTTTGAATTCGGAATATCAATTTTAGATTAGGGTGAAATTTTTGCATTTTTCTGAAAAACTTCAATTTTTTATGAATAGTGAAACTACTAAGTGGTAGTTAAAAAAATTAATTTTTTCATAAATCATAATTTTACCACTTCTGTGAATGGAATTTCAAAAAATCCGAGAGACACGAATGATTTTAGTAAGAAAAATTTGGTTCAATGAGATGAAAATAATTTTCGGTGAATAGTAACTTTTTACTTTTATTTACCACAGTTAAAAGTAAATAGGTTAATTAAGCGTAAAAATGATATTAATATTACCCTAAAACATGTCCTAATCCTATTGTACAAGTTTATCTCGACCAAAAACAACCTTAAGTGTAAAATATTATCATTTAGTCCCACTTGGATTAGATTAGGACATTTATTATTATTTAATTCAAAGAAGAGTTAAAAGAGTTAAAATCAACGTTTATTTACTAAAACATTTTTAATATAGGGTTATACATAATATAATTTAGACTATAAATATTCATTAGAAATCTAAAAATATTTCCTACATAATGGAATTTTATTTGTAATTTTTATACTTTAAATAATTTACTATATTTATGACACAACGATGATGTGGTAATTACCTTTTTAAGAAAATATTAACATAATTGATGTTATAAATGCCCAAATAAATGTAATTTGAGACTTTTTATGACTTACACTAATTTTTCTAGGTTAATATGACATGTTATTGTTGGTTTAAGTAACTTGGTTCGAACTTATCATTCTGTTAGAAATTTCATAAAAATCATGTACCAAATAGTGTCACAATTGACATAAATTAGTTTTTAAAACAAATATTATATTATTAATTGTTATTTAATTCCTAAAAATCTAATGTTCGGCCAAATGACTTAGGTAAGGATAGATATATTAATAATAATCAACTTGGGGTTCGTTTGGCTTCATATAGTTTGTTTATTAACCATATAGTGTAAGAAAACAAAAAAGACACGGTAAAAGTTAAATTATTTAACATAGAGTTAAATCTAATTGATAAATAACCTAAACTTGTCTAAATACTATTGGATTAGAGGATTTAGACCCCTCCCCACTTTATCATCGAAATAATACCATTTGGAACCATTATAAACCGAATTTGACCTTAATATAAAATAATATTTTGAGATTTTCCTAAGATGCCCATCTCCTCCCTTATAAAAGGGCACCTCCTCCCTCTCCTCCTCACACCAATTTGAGCATTCAAGCTCGGACAAACCCAGCCAAAATCTCTTCTCCACTTCCCTAGTTTCATCCTATAGGTCCTGGTCTTCTTTAAAGACCATCCTTAGTTCATTAAGTGGAGGTTAAGTGAAGGCGCGTCAAAAAGAGGTAATATCCATTACCGATCTTTTTCAATTTCTTTCTTCTTCAACTTCTTCTTCTTTAGTTGTTTCATGATAAAGTAATAACATCATTATTTCTTATATACTGATATGTTATTATAAATATGAAAAAACTCTAATTAACCTTCTATCCATTCTACGGAAAAAGGAAATCACCGCGCGTGCGTACGTACGGAATACCGTCTCCACGCCGTGGTGTAATCTATTTTTCGCCACCACCTTAATTGGATGGGTATAATGGTGTAATAAGTAACAATATATGATTATTATAAAGTGATATTGATACTGAAATAGTATACATACACTTCAACACAATTCCACGACCATGAGAACGATATCATCGCTCGTGCGTACGTACGGACTACCGTCTCCACGACGCGATGAGATTCATTCTCAATGATCAACCATTCATGAATGATTATAAAGTATATATTGTAAGTACTAATGAAATATATTACATAATAATGATACTGGATTTATTTATATTTATATGTATGTCATCTACTTAATTCTGTTCAATTCAATAAGGAAACGAAAACAACGTTCATGCGTACGTACGGACTACCGTCTCCATGAACGGTGTATTTCTTTCCATTTACTGATTTATTATATATATGTATATTCTGAATATATATATATATAAATCATGTTTTATATTCTGGAATTATGTAATCATGATCTAAGTAATCATATGAATAGTTACAAGTCAAAACACAGACGACAAATGATACAATTTTACCCAAAACGCTTTTTAACATGGAATTTACAAAAGAACGGGTAATATAAAGTCATAAGTGAACCATATATGATATAATAACAATGAATATGATTTTTTAATAAGTCAATGACATTATTTAAATCATTATACAGGAGGTTCGGACACTTACGAAGCAAATCGGACCTAAGGTAAGGGAAATATCACAATCTCATTTTTATCCGAGATTGTTTATACTTTGGCATTTACTGGGGTGTATTTTATCATCAACATCCATGTTTCCTCAATATGTAATATTATTTCCATCCACCTACAATTGTTGAAATCCAATTTTACCCTTCAGTGAGTTTTTAGTAAAAGATATGAAAGGAATCTTTTGTCGTTTTTCATACGAGGTACTTTTTGACATTTCCGACAAAAGTACGAAGAATGTTTTTTTAACTTATACGGCATGAATGGATTTTTAAAACATTATTTCCAAGAATATTCCTTTACAAGTTTTCAAGTTTATTTTTAATCAACTTCTTTTATTTTAAAGTCGTATGACATGTTAAGAAAGGAAAAATGTTTTTGAAGAAGAAAGGATATTTTCCTCAAGAATGGAGTTCAAGTGTTTTATCAAAATTATTTTCCATCTAAGATAATAAAGGGTTCTGTTTTTATCCCTATTATTACATTGATTTGATCATGTTGCGATGGAATTATTTTTATGAATTCCTTTATCTTATATGAATTGTTTTATGATGTAATGATGTTTAAGATTCCCATTTGTATTACATGGGTTATGCAATGATGTATGATTTATGATTTTGTGGAACACATAAGATTGGTATTATTATAAGATGGGTGGGACCTATATCTCCCTCCAATGCATTGGGTAAAGATTTTATATCTCCTGAGATAGACATGGCTGGAACCGTAGGTTATATCGGTTCAGTGAAACAGGACTGGAACGAGGGTGACTCGGTTCAAAAAGGGACTTTGTCAACTAAGATATTCTTGGCAATGAATCTTGACTAACAAGAAATGATTCTCTATGATTATGTGTGTATGACACAAAGTTTCATGTTTTAAGTTATGGTTATTGTGATTACATTTCACTACTATGATTTATCCCATGTTATGAAATCATGATTCTTTTTGCAGGTTAAGATTTCCAAAAGTTATGTGCTTGTGTATACGATGAGATTTATATTTCTTTTGTTTACCCTTACTGAGCATTTGAGCTCACCCTTTTATGTTTTCTTTTCCCCAGGATATAAAGAAAGGTTTTAGGTAAAAAAAGGGAAGATCTTTATGGGAGATATTGAAGATCTTTCACCACGATTAGAAGATTACGTTCCGAGTTTCCAAAGACACTAAACTATTACAATCCTTGTGTGTGTGTGTGTTTTTTTTGTTATGTACTAAGTATTCCGCAAAAGTAATGTAATGTTCATGTACGTCAAGATTCGGGTCTCTACAGTTGGTATCAGAGGAAAGGTTTAGTCAACCTTTGGAAACTAGGATGCGAGAACTTTAGTGAGATCCCTAGAGATATTTATAAGGTATGTCTAGGGATGTCTCTAAGGTTAAGTATACTTATAGGTTATAGTCCTAGAATTGTGCTAATGATCTTAGAATTTAACCTAAGATGTTAGATATTGAGGGTACTCCCCCTTTATTATGTTGTTTTCCCTATCATGATTTTTGCCTCTCACACTATTCTTTTTGGGTTTTAGACGATGGCTAGAACCCGAAGGAACCGTGTTGATCAATGCAATGGACAATGCAATGATTGTCCTTCTGAACAAACAAATGTTATGGGAGATGGAGTTCAAAATCTTATTGCTATACATACTCAAGCTATGAATCATTTTGGACTTCCAAATGAGCAGAGAAGGGAACAATATTCTATTGAGTCCTTCATGAGGCAGCGTCCACCTTCTTTCAGTGGGTCTTTTGATCCACTTGTTGCTGAACAATGGATCAGTACCACTGAAAAGATATTTTCAGTTCTTCAATGTTCTAAACATGATAAAGTCATCTTAGCAGTGTATCGTTTGGAAGGTGATGCTGATCAACGGTGGAATCTTATTAAGAATACAAGGGAAAGGGATGAAATTGAGTCCATGGAATGGGACGAGTTCAAGAACTTATTTTTCAATAATTACTTCCCTCATATTCTTCGAACAAATATGGAGAAGGAGTTTCTTGAACTAAAGCAAAAGGATGATGAATCCGTTGGTATATACGAAGCAAATTTTACAAGACATGTAAGGTATGCATCTGGCATTATCATCCTACCATAAAGTAAAGTTGATCAATTTTTCAGTGGCTTAAAACCAAGTCTTCGAAGGGAATTAGCTATAAGATACTTCAGTAGCTATGAAGAAATTTTGAATTGTGATATCAAGGTATAAATGGAAGTTGGTGTTACATATCCATCTCATGGTTTTGACAAGAAACGAAAGATGGAGTTCAAGGAGAAATCTCAGAATAATGGTGAAAAGAAGATGAATGTTTCCTTATGCACAAAGTGTGGAAAGAAGCATTGTGGAGATTGTCTTAAAGGGACTAGAAAATGTTTTAAGTGTGGAAAAGAAGGTCATCGAGCAGATGAGTGTCGAAGTAATGGAAAAAGTGATTCTAATGATGTGAATAAAGAAAACACTACAGAGAACTCACAACCAACACTTCAATGCTTCAAGTGCAAGGAAATGGGGAATTATGCTAATAAATTCCCTAATCCAAGGGTTAGTGATGATCAAAATAACCACTGAAGGCAAAGGACAAAGGGAAGTCACTTGTGATCACTAATGGTGATGTTGAATATGACAACAATGTGGTGGAATGATTAAGTGTTTATGTAATGGGATTCCAAAATAATGTGGTATCATAAAGTATTGGAATATTTATGTGTTGGTCTAATGTGGTATTCAAAGTGATTGAGATATTTTTTGAAATAAGATGATATGCGAATAATGAATGGAAAACGAGAAAATGAAATATTTAATAGTATTCATGAGCACATGATTGATATAAGGACTAAGTGATATCATGGTTTGAGTATATAGAATTTTGAGGATTTTGGTATGTGGAAAGTGTTAACTTTTGATAGCACTCATGTTTTTACTAAGATTCAATGGGTATTCATTTTTCAAGAGATTACATGATTATGGTATTCACATGACTGGAATGTGATGAACAAGATATATGAGGGATAAATGATGGCATTCACGTGATCATTTTCTCTATACTATGAGCTTGGACCGAAGTATTTTGGATAAGCCTAAAGATTGGAATGGATTATGTTGGACATAAGTTAGTATTGTTTAAGGATAGAATATTTTTGATATTATTGATGGGATGTTATAGTAATGTAGTTTTAGAAAAAGGACAACCTGTAGGACGGGCGACAACCCATCGCGTCGGACAAGGATGTGGAGATCGAACCCACAATCGAAGTGCGACTGGCCTTTATCGCCTACCACTGGCCTACAGGAAGTCCCTGTTTAGTAGAAACTAGTTTTATTATATTAAGTAGTATGATATATGGAGTAAAAGTCCATTTTAGGAACTATATATGATTAATCTCACTATATATGGACTTATGTATTTTTTTGATAACTTTTCTAACCTTTTGTTTGAGACAGATGGAATGACCCATCATTCTATCACATGATCTTCTAACACTTCACGAATAACAAATTCAACTTCATTTATTTGAGAGATGAAGTGTAAATTGTTCAAGGCATGAACAACAGTGAGATTGTACCAAAATAAAGTAAGTATTTATTCTAATTCAAATTCTTCAACTTTAGGGAAACGATCTTGAAAACCAAAAATGTTGTCCTAGTGATCTTATATCTGATTAATAAGATGGTACCTTAGATCGTCACAAATTTATGGATTTGTGATTGTTGGCTTTTCCATAGCCATGTTCTCTACCACTCTCCATCAGAACATGATGGTTGGATTTTTCTTCCATATCCATATTTTCACCTATGTGGAAACCCAGTGATTAGTTTATTTGGGTAACCGTTACGTTTCATACTTTCGTTTTTAAAGATTGGTTTTGGTATTCCTTTTTACGATGTGGGTTTCTATTAAAGAAACTTTCGAATAGTAAACCATTTATAACCCCGATGAATTTCGAGGGTGAAATTCATTTTAAGGGGGTAGAATGTAACAGCCCAAGATTTTATGAAAAATATTCTTTTTAATTTCACTATTTTCTTGTGTTGTACGCTACACCAAAAGGATCTTGCACAACACGCATCCTTGACTTTCCTTGCATTACACGCAATCACGACCTTCCTCGATAGCGTGTGTAGTACGCAATAACGAGTTTCACAAAACAACAATATGTTATTAAAATATTATTAAAACTAGCCGTTATGAATAGTAATAACCACTTTTTGAAATTTTGTAAATTTTTATTTTTCAAAATGGAATTCATTTTTGGATTCGTAATATCAAAATTAGCTTAGGGTGAAATTTTGGTACTTTTCGGATAACTTTCATTTTATGATGAATAGTGAAAATTACTAAATTTTAATAAAAAACAACTTTTTTAATCGAAATAATTAATAGTGATAAATTGTTAATTTGAGTGGTTTTAAAGTATATTTAGAATATATTTTTACAATTTAATACAATGTTGGTCATTGAATGTAATTCCACATTTACACCAGACATAAACAAGTGTTAATCTTTTGATAGTTATTATCTCTTAAAAACACGCTATTTGTGGTGACAGCAGAAATTAATTATAAAATTAATTAATGCAACTTATATGTTGTAAATTTTGTATAATAGAAATCATTTTTGAATTCGGAATATCAATTATAGCTTATGGTGAAATTTTGGCATTTTTCTGAAAAACTTCAATTTTTGATGAATAGTGAAACTACTAAGTGGTAGTTAAAAAAATTAATTTTTTCATAAATCATAATTTTGCCGCTTCTGTGAATGGAATTTCAAAAATCCGAGAGACACGGTTGATGTCAGTAGGTAAAATGTGGTTCAATGAGATGAAAATAATTTTCGGTGAATAGTAACTTTTTACTTTTATTTACCACAGTTAAAAGTAAATAGGGTAATTAAGGGTAAAAATGATATTAATATTACCCTAACACATATCCTAATCCTATTGGACAAGTTTAGCTCGACAAAAAACAACCTTAAGTGTAAAATATTATCATTTAGGCCCACTTGGATTAGATTTGGACATTAATTATTATTTAATTCAAAGAAGAGTTAAAAGAGTTAAAATCAAAGTTTATTTACTAAAACATTTTTAATATAGGGTTATACATAATATAATTTGGACTATAAATATTAATTGTAAAGATAAAAAGATTTTATACATAATTGAATTTTATTTGTAATTTTTATACTTTAAATAATTTAATTTATTTATGACACAACGATGATGCAGTAATTACCTTTTTAAGAAAATATTAACATAATTGATGTTATAAATTCCCAAATAAATGTAATTTGAGACTTTTTATGACATACACTAATTTTATAGGTTAATATGACATGTTATTGTTTATTTAAGTAACTTGGTTCGATCTTATCATTCTGTTAGAAATTTCATAAAAATCATGTAACAAATAGTGTCACAGTTGACATAAATTAGTTTTTAAAACAAATATTATATTATTAATTGTTATTTATTTAATAAAAACCTAAGGTTCGTCCAAATGACTTAGATAAGGATATATATATTAATAATAATCAACTTGTGGTTAGTTTGGCTTCATATAGTAAGTTTATTAACCATATTGTTTAAGAAAACAAAAAGACACAGTAAAAGTTAAATTATTTAACTTCGAGTTAAATCTAATTGATAAATAACCTAAACTTGTCTAAATCCTATTTAATTATAGGATTTAGACCCCTCCCCACTTTATCATCAAAATAAGACCATTTGGAACCATTATAAACCGAATTTGACCTTAATATAAAATAATATTTTGAGAATTTCCTAAGATGCCCCTCTCGTCCCTTATAAAAGGGCACCTCCTCCCTCTCCTTCTCATACCAATTTGAGCATTAAAGCTCGGCCAAACCCTGCCAAAATCTCTTCTCCACTTACCTAGTATCATAATATAGGTCCTGGTCTTCTTTAAAGACCATCCTTAGTTCTTTAAGTGGAGGTTATGTGAAGGCGCGTCAAAAAGAGGTAATATCCATTACCGATCTTTTTCGATTTCTTTCTTCTTCAACTTCTTATTATTTAGTTGTTTCATGATAAAGTAATAAAATCATTATTTATTATATACTGATATGATATTATAAATATGAAAAAACTCTACTTAACCTTCTATCCATCCTACGGAAAAAGGAAATCACCGCACGTGCGTACGTACGGAATACCGTCTCCACGCCCTGGTGTAATCTATTTTCTACAACCACCTTAATTGGATGGTTATAATAGTATAATGAGTAACTATATATGATTATTATAAAGTGATATTGATACTCAAATAGTATACATACACTTCAACACAATTCCACGACCATGGGAACGATATCATCGCTCGTGCGTACGTACGGACTACCGTCTCCACGACGCGATGAGATTCATTCTCAATGATCAACCATTCATGAATGATTATAAAGTATATATAGTAAGTACTAATGAAATATATGACATAATAATGATACTGGATTTATTTATATTTATATGTATTTCATCTACTTAATTCCATTCAATTCAATAAGGAAACGAAAACAGCATTCATGCGTACGTACGGACTACCGTCTCCATGAACGGTGTATTTCTTTCCATTTACTGATTTATTATATATATGTATATTCTGAATATATATATATAAATCATGTTTTATATTCTGTAATTATGTAATCATGATCTAAGTAATCATATGAATAATTACAAGTCAAAACACGGACGACAAATGAAACAATTTTAACCAAAACGCTCTTTAACATGGAATTTACAAAATAACGGGTAATATAAAATCATCAGTGAACCATATATGATATAATAACAATGAATATGATTTTGTAATAAGTCAATGACATTATTTAAATCATTATACAGGAGGTTCAGACACTTACGAAGCAAATCGGACCTAAGGTAAGGGAAATATCACAATCTCATTTTTATCCGAGATTGTTTATACTTTGGCATTTACTGGGGTGTATTTTATCATCCACATCCATGTTTCCTCAATATGTAATATTATTTCCATCCACCTACAATTGTTGAAATCTAATTTTACCCTTCAGTGTGTTTTTAGTAAAAGATAAGAAAGGAATCTTTTGTCGTTTTTTATACGAGGTACTTTTTGACATTTCCGACAAAAGTACGAAGAATGTTTTTTTAACTTATACAGAATGAATGGATTTTTAAAACATTATTTCCAAGAAGCTTACTTTACAAGTTTTCAAGTTTATTTTTAATCAACTTCTTTTATTTTAAATTCGTATGACATGTTAAGAAAGGAAAAATGTTTTTGATGAAAAAAGGATATTTTCCTCAAGAATGGAGTTCAAGTGTTTTATCAAAATTATTTTCCATCTAAGATAATAAAGGGTTCTGTTTTTATCCCTATTATTACATTGATTTGATCATGTTGTGATGGAATTATTTTTATGAATTCCTTTATCTTATATGAATTGTTTTATGATGTCATGATGTTTAAGATTCCCATTTTTATTACATGGGTTATGCAATGATGTATGATTTATGATTTTGTGGCACACATAAGAATGGTATCAGTATGATATGGGTGGGACCTATATCTCCCTCCAATGCATTGGGTAAAGATTCTATATCTCATGAGATAGACATGGCTGGAACGGTAGGTTATACCGGTTCAGTGAAACAGGACTGGAACGAGGGTGACTCGGTTCAGAAAGGGACTTTGTCCACTAAGATAGTCTTGGCAATGAGTCTTGACTAACAAGAAATGATTCTCTATGATTATGTGTGTATTCCACAAAGTTTCATGTTTTAGGTTATGATTATTGTGATTACATTTCACTACTATGATTTATCCCATGTTATGAAATCATGATTCTTTTTACAGGTTAAGATTTCCAAAAGTTCTGTGCTTGTGTATACAATGAGATTTATATTTCTTTTGTTTACCCTTACTGAGCATTTGAGCTCACCCTTTTATGTTTTCTTTTCCCCAGGATATAAATAAAGGTTTTAGGTAATAAAAGGGAAGATCTTTATGGGAGATATAGAAGATATTTCACCACGATTAGAAGATTACGTTCCGAGTTTCCAAAGACACTAAACTATTACGATCCTTGTGTGTGTGTGTTTTTTTGTTATGTACTAAGTATTCCGCAAAAGTAATGTAATGTTCATTTACGTCATGCTTCGGGTATCTACAAACACCTTTTTCCAAAATTCATGATGATCATAAAAAAGGATGTGAAAATAAATTATTGATTTTAAAACCTTCTTTATTTTCCATTTATGAAAAAAAATTACCTCCATAAGATAATGTGTGACAAAACTAAAATACAAATTCAATTTCTCTTTCAGGAAAACAACTTCTTCTCACTTGATCATTGAGAATATTCCAAATAAATGGATCATCACAAAATAAATATCTTGATTCAGATTTTATTTTTAGAATATAGTGTGAATTAAAATGATACGGGACCAGATATGATACCAGATAAATAGAAATTTCATCATACTAAAGAACATATCCTTTAATCATGAATAATTTCTCTCCTAGAATTTGATCATTTAGTTTCTAATTTTCTATAATTTTAGTTTCATAAGTATTTGGTAGTCTAATTATCTGATCTACACCGTGGTAATAAACTCCCTTATTATATTTCATTTCTATATTTAACTTATAGAGTAGTATCATCCATCTCACCAGCCTTGTTTTATAATTATCCTTCTTCATCAAGTACCTAAGAGTTGTGTGATCAAAAAACATAGTGATTTTCATTCTAAGTTGATATGATGTAATTCTTTACAAAGAAATACAAATTCTAAAGACAATTATTCTATAGTCATGTAATTTAATTGGGCCACATCTAAGGTTCTTGAGGCATATGAAATGAATTATGACCTTCCATCAATTTTTTGATAAAGGAATGATCCAATCACTTGGTTGGAAGCATCCTAAAGTAGCTAGAATGGTTTTTCCCAATTTTGTAGGTGCATCATAGGTGGGGAAAATAATATCTTCTTCAACTCATCTGAGGATTCACTAAATGATCTATTTAAATCAGAATCAGAGTCTTTAAAAATTAATCTCAATATAGGGAGATAAATCATATTGAGTTCATTGATAAACTTCATGTAGAATATTGCATAACCAAAAAATGATTTAACATTGTCTACACAAGTTGGGTTAGGAAATTAATTAATCGCTTCAACTTTTAATATATCCACCTTAATGGATTTTTTTGAGTGGACATGACCAAGGACAATTCATTTCTCAACCATTAAATGACACTATCTTAAATATAAAATAATATTTTTTTTAATGAAGGTATTAGGAGAATTCTAGATTTTTTAAATAATGGTAAAATGAATCTCAAAAAATATTGTAATCATCTATGAAAACATCAAATAAATTATAAATAAGACCAAAATATATACTTACCTTGTAAATCTGAAATGTACCTAGAGAATTAAATATTACAAATATCATCCTATTTCATGACATTTTTTGAAAAGGACATTTAAATTGAGCCTTCTCTTGATCATCAAGAGAAATGGGTACATGGAAATAACCTAAAAATCGATCCAAAAAGCAGTAATGATTTCTCCCTAACAACGTCTCTAATATCTGGTCAATTAATGGGATGGAAAAAATATCATTTTTATGTGACTTTATTAAACATCACATACTCTATGAACATGCTATAACTATTCTGAATTCTCATATGGAGTAATTCATTATTTTCAGTCCTCAGAGTGGTTAGGATGGGTTTCATTGGAACTACATGAATATGGATATAACACTATGAATTTATAGTGGGGTAGATGATCCCAGATTCCTAGATATTCTCAATATCCTTATTTATAACTTCTATAACAGTGGGATTCAGCCTCCTTTGGGGCTATTTGATAGGTTTGGAATCTCCCTTAAGATGAATTCTATGTGAGATTATTTTCTAGTTTGATCAAGTGATATCACCTAAACATCATCCTATTATTGGTTAATAATCCCTCAAAATCCGAATCAATGATTCTTATGGGGTTTCAAATGGATTAATATAAATTATCACTCTTAATTTTCCCCCTCCATGAGGTACACATTTTTCAAATAAATGGGGAGTGGTTTTAGTTATAGGTATTAGAGATTCTAATGGGATACAATTAAATTTATGTTCCTTATTTCTGAAGGCTGGACCTCCAGCACATAAGAAATCTTATCATATTCTTTATTATTTAAAAAATCCTACATGAAATAATATTTTACCTCTTATTACCATATATAATAACATTCTCTTCTATTTTTATCATTCACTTGTTCAGAGATATTTTTAATGGAAAATTTTTATGCTATTTCTACAAATTCATGTCACAAACTGGATTCTTCAATTATTTCAGTACAGACATCATGGGTGAGTGAAAAGAGTAATTGTCCATCTGATGGGTTATTCGTGGGTTCAATAATATTTAAGTAAATAGTGATATCTACAAACACCATGGTGAGTGTCCCTTAATGGACATTGACGATGGTTTTGGCTATTTTTAAGAATAGTATCTCCAAAATGATGTGTGACTATGTTAGGATCATATCTTCTTTCATATTAAGAAAAAAATAAGTTAATTTGGAATAAAAGAACTATGACTTCACAAAGACATCTTCTATGATTCATAGTGGGAAAAATGTGGATCTATTTTCAAGTTATACCCCCACTCATTTGGCCATCAAGTATACGATTTTGAAATAAGTGTATACTAAGAAAGGTAAGAAATTAATTAAACCACCAAGGTCACATATATCATTCAAATACCCAATGGTTCATTGAATATAAAACTTCCCTTGATATTTAAATTTTGTTAGAAACAATAGTGTGATAAGAACTGAGAAACATATTTCCAATTTCATCCTCTCACATCCATAAAGTATACATTTATTGGTGAAAATATATTTCAAAAATATTGTATACCTTATAATTTATTTTACTTCTTCATGTAGTGGATAATAATTTCTACTTTCTAAAAGGTGTCTACAGTTTCTTTGTGATGTAATTCTTCATAAAATATCATTGATTCGATTATCCTTGATGGAAATGGTGGGTGTAATTATTTATTCTACCTTCTCTTTCCTTTGAAATGGTGTATCTTTACTCCTTAGCATATCCTTACACTCCTTATTTTATTCCTTATTCTTGATGAATTTTAGCCAATTTTTATGAATTTTAAACAACATTCTCTCTCAAAAAAAGTGATATTTGTTTCAGGTTAAAGTGTGGATATAGGTGGGATTTCTTTTCCACTTATTATATTTTTCATTTTTCATTATCCATTAGGTTTTGGAAAATCTGGTAATGAAGTTTTCCATATTATTTTTTATAATTCCTTTGAAACTATAGAAATTTGTTAGAAAAATAATTTATTGTGGAATTCATCACCCCAATATCATATTGTTGTTGTTGATCTAGGATAGAAAGTTGGGGACTAGTGGATAGTTGTCTATGGGTTCTTGATAATGTTTGTGGTTGAATGTTTTGATGTTGGTATGCATATTTATATGTTTTTTTGAATGGTGGTGGGTTTTTGATATTATTTTTTCTATTATGGTGGATTATTGGGTTGATGGTTTGGATTGAATTATCTCACCTAGTTTTTTCATTTTTCGTATCCTTGTTGGTCTTGGAGATAGTGCGGTTGATTCTTCTGGATTTTTCTTAGCTGAATGGCCACGTCATAGTATTTTGTCGCATGTATCTCAAAGCACTAGTCAGTATTATTAGTGGAAGAAAAACATAAACCACATACCTAAAATGAAGGTTATTCCCCATTTCCTTGGGTTACATATATTTTACAGACTAAATTTGCGATGTCATCAACTTTGGTTTCAATCGGCTCAGTTGAATCCAAATTTTTACCATATGTATCCCCCAAGTTCTCAAACTTATCATTTCAAATCGTTGAAGGTTTTGTTCAGTCATCTCAATCATTCCTCCATCATTTGAATTTGACTTGTCAATCAGTTCTCCTTGAGAGGAGAAGTCTATAAAATTTCAATCATTTTTTAGTTGTATTTGGTAGACAAACAAAAAGAATTTGTGTTCCTCCATCTAAAAATTTGTGCATCTAGAACACATATTCTTGAAACGCACCTAGAACATATAGATGATATCTCTAATTGATTGTGGTATTATGTAAATATTTTTTTGAAGCACCCCTATATACGAGAAAGAATATTTGAATGAATCAATAACATAAATCCTCGCAATCATTGATATTTCCGAGTTTTAGATTGTAGAACCATTCTTTAGCTACTCTTTTAAGTGGGAATGGGAATTCCCTCTATTGAAATTGGTCTTCGTCTGCTCTTCTTGGCCTGAGGCTTAAGCAAGTGATGTTGAATTTTTTCTTGTGCCGATTTGGGTCTTCTCCAGCAGAAAAATGAAATTTTGGAAGTATAGGAATCATATTGAAACACAATTGAAAATAATTTGGGGTAGTACTTGTAATGAGTTTGTTATTTTGAAAAGAAAATTGATATGCACACAGATCATAAAAGGTGGGTTTGGGATTTACACCAAGGATTTCATGTTCAATGTGAACACTTAGAGTGTCACTTGAATTATTGAGGTTTATTTCCTCAAAATAGTTACATAATTTCGTTTTTCTATGTTTTGTTAGTTTTCAATCAATTTCAGGACCAAATTTATTTAAATGGTTAGTTGAACTATGAGTCATTAAGTTTGTTGAAAAAAAATTGTTAAGTTTTATTTTCTTCCTAGAAACAGGGATATGATTGACATAAACCTATCATGGAATGTGGGAAAACATTATTTTATATTACATAAGTATAGTTATGTAATTAACCCCAGGTAGACTCTCAAAGAGGAGTTCATAAAAAACAGTTTGTCACATTTTAATTAGAGAAAAAATATAGTGTCTTAAAAATTGTGTGGTTTTTAATGAAATGAAATAAAAGAAAAATATAAAAAAATTATAGGGATAGAATTATAAAATCATTTTAATTAAATCTATGATATGATAAGGGTGATTAGGTTGTATTTTGTTTTCCAATTATAATGTTATCCTTGTTATATTTAATTCAATCCTCTTCAACTATGTTTATTAAATTAAGGTTCCATGATCATTTCTTCTCAATCCATTGTTAAAATAGTGATGGGGAAGAAAACAATATCAAGATATTAATTTGAAATACTATCTTTCCAGATGAAATGGAGTTGCAATGAATATCCTCAAATGACTTAGTTAATACCTAATTTATTCTTGTGTATCCCAAAAAATCAAGACCATCCCCTACCCCTTTAACATGTATTGATGATCATCAAGTACATCACCACTATGATTTGGTATATTCTAGTGTATATAAACCAAAAACTATTGCAGGGAGATAAGTATCATTGACTAATGAAATAAATAAATAACAAAATCAAAACCCAAATATGATCATACTTGATAATAAAAACTGATATATGAAAGTGAAAACAACACCACGGAAGAGAGAAAGAGAATTCTTTTAATTAAGCCCAAGAACTCAAGCATTGAAAAATAGAAAACCAAACCCTAGAAAATCACTAAAATGTTTACCCCGCAATAGAAAGGGTAATTTTGAATTATGGGGAATAATAAGTCATTAAAAATGAATAAAAACATAAGAGAGAAAAAGTAATGTAGAAAAGTTATCCTCTAATGTCTATCCATCGAATCATTTCTCCAGTTTGACACACTTATCCTTTAATTCATGATAATCTCTTTTATTATAGGTTGTACCCAATTAATTTTCCTATATCCCCTTAAAATATAAAATTAATTGGATGTGTAAAATAGGATTTATTGTATAGTTATTGTATAATACTTATCTAGATGGGGATTCCAGAATTATTCATTCAATATTGAGCATTCAATAACCATCTTAATGATTGAATAAATCTAGGAAATTTAATGGAAGAGGTTTAATTAATCCCTTTTTAGAATTCCATTGTAACAACTTAAATGGGATGTTTTTAGACCAATTTATTCTTGATTTATGTTGTTGGGACAACTCTATCAGAAAGAATGATTTCCCAACTTGATTGATTTCTTCACTCCATTAGATAATAGGATTAGAACATGGTGTAGAAAAGATAATTTTCTCCCACAAAATGTAAATATAAAAATATAATCACATAAATTGTATCGATATTTTAAAATTTATGAGTGAAATACCAAAGTGATTAAAATCTGTTAAAATTCAACAATAATGAAATTTTAAAATTTTATCTCAAAACACACTAAATATCCATAATTCTTAAAAATACTCTCAAATTGATAAATTTTTAGGAATTAAATCATTGGAAGAGTATAAAAAATAGTGAAAATATTATCACTATCAAGGTCTAACATGGGGAAAAATTTTCTATTTTTTTCAATCCATCCTAATTCTGCAAGATGTCCTGACATTAGTCTCAATGATATGTAAATATTTTAGAATAATTCCATGACAACATGTTTTTTAGAACCCACATTATGCATTCCATTAGTATGATTTTATTATTGTTGATAACCATGTTTATATATATTATTATTGATATATCATACTATCAGTTTCACATTAATTATGGATTCATGTTATTTAATTTTTCTCATCCATAATATGTATTCTCTGTTTATTCCTTCATTTATTAGGATGTATGATTTTTCTTATTGATCATTTTAGATTACCCATTAATTTGTATCTATTTTCTCTTGTAATTAAGTAATGTAGTGCATGCGACATGTTTATAACGATATATCTTATGAATGAATTTATTTTAGATGTTGAAGACTAATTTGGGATTAAGTAGTTCTTTATATAATGAAAAAACTTCTTAATTGATATAAATAAAATTTTATTTTCAGATTATTTTTGATTAATAATACTAGAAATCTAAAATCCCAAAACAATCCTATGGATGTAATAGATTAATTGATGGTTATTTATTTTATAATTAAAGATTCATGATCCTATATTTTTAAACAAATATCAAATAAGAATGGAAAGTATGTGGTCATTGAAAAATGGGTCAGGAAGTGTGGCTTCAGTGTGTTACAACTAATATTTTTTTATTCATACTCTTGTTTCTCTAAAAACAATATTTGGTATTCATCTTGAAATGCCTCATAAAATCATTACAACTTTTTATGACATTCTCTTCTAGTCATTTGGATGTTTGAATTTTCAAATTTCACTTAATTAATGATGATAAAATCTAACCATAAACACAAATCATGATCTTAAATGAATATATTTTTTGTTGTTATTATATCCAGGTAGTGGGAATTATGATCTTATATTTTTCTTATATCTTCTTAGCACACTGATCATTCATTCAAGATTATGAAACATGGTTATTTAAATCAACCAAATACATCCACAAAATTGACATTATATAGTGGTTTTTTCCTTTGGATTTATTTAAGTTCATTGCTCAATATTTTTTTCTCTATAATTACTTCAATATATTTGAAATATTTTTCTTCAAATCATATAGTCATTTGGTTAGTATAACTTCCATTTTTTCCATAGACCATCCCATCTTCATTTTCATTAACTTATTCCTTGTCTATAATTACTATTAATTCTGATGATATCTTTGCTCACTTATTTTTTCCCTTTAATCAAATTTATTATAGTTCATCATTATCCTTCATTCAGCTCTATCTGGTTTATTTTACTTTAGATCGGATTTTATTGAATTAATGATTATTTTTGAAAGCGTGATTTACCTTTCATTGTAATCATAGTGCAATAATTGTTTAACATAATATTTGAACAACTTAGATTCTTCAATATTCACACTCCTTTTATATTCTACGTTATTTTATAACATTGAAAAGGTTTCTGAATATCATCATATAGTTTAATAAATTCTTGAACATTTGAATCCTAAAATTATGGAAAACTGTTGAACTGTAGAATCAAAAACCATTTTCCATATCTCCATTTTAAAATATTTTCTTTGAGCTTAACATTATGAACTCATGTTTGTTTTTTAAGTTTATATGGACTCATTTATAAATTTACCATATATTCATCTATCAGGGAAAATAAATATACTTTTCTTCTTCATTGACTGACTTCTGGTCATCTCATAGTCTTCACAAGAAGAATATTTTATTTGATCTTATAAATCAATGTTCACAATAATTTTTAATCTTTATTGACTTTAAATTTATATAATGTTATTCTATTATTATAAAAAATATCTTGTATTATCCCTTATAATTTCATCAGGTAATCCTCATATCTTTTTTTCATGCTAATTTCTGATATTCTTCTCCGATTCTCTTTCTGTTATATCAATGTCATTGAATGTGAACTATATTAAATGAACATTCCTTTTGGTAAACCATATAATCATGTTTTTGTCACAACATTTCTAATCGAATATTTCCTTAATATGATCATGTCATTCTTTTTAAAATTATTATTTAACTTCCAATCGCATCCTCATCCGACAAAAATACCTTTTTATGAATGATTCTGACACTATAATATTTTTCTACAATTTTATATTCATTTTATTTCATTGTAAATAAAGTCAAAATATTTGGCTGTATTTATACAAAATATGTATAAGTAATTTATATTTCTTCTCTTAAAATCAGTGTTTTTCATGAAATCCGCTAAATCTTTGTTCATAAACTGTTATATATTTAGGATTCTTATAGATAAAGTCTTATCAACAAATTCTTCTTCATTCATTGATATCATAATCTCTATTCTTCTTTATTACTTATATAGGTCCATTCCCCTAATTCAACTAGGGAAATTTCCCATCATTCCTTATTAACATCTATGATAAGTATGCCTTATTTATTTTCTTCTATAATTTATAGAAATAACTATAAGATTTATAACATCTAAAACTCCCATAGATAACTCCAATTTATTCTTCATCATAATTTTCATTAAATTGTTTATCCATTTGTGGTAATTGTAAAAAATAAATTGGCAATAAAATGCAACACACATCATCACAACCAACTCATTGGGTTAATAAGTTGTATCTGAATAATTTTTATATTCGTAGTATTTTTATCTAACTATATCATTTTTCATCAATTATTAATGTTTACTATTGTAATTTTAACAAGAATCACTAATTTTTAGTCTCATTCTCTTTAGATTCCGGTTTCATATAATCTGTTTGTTAGTATCCAACTATTAAATATAATTTATATTTTTTACTTATTTATTACTACTATTGAAAAAGGTATAATCATGTTAAATTTTTTTTAATTGTTTTGAGCATAAAAATTTAATCCATACATCTCCTTAACATTGAATGTGGAAAACCTCATAGTGTAGAATACACCAATTTGTAACATATAAAATGTATAATTAGTTTTACATCGTAGAATATATTGCATTTTATTCTATATAATGGATTTTTATGGAATTATTATTCAATTATTCTCTAAACATAGTTATGTTTAAAATTTTATGGAATTATTTTTAATTGGTTCTATTGACAGATATATTATTATTATTATTTTACTCCCAATTATTACTCTTTTTGTTTTGATAATCTTGGTAGATTGTGTAGGCGTTGTCCATGTTATAGTGACTATCAAAGTTGGAAGGTTTTTTTGTCATGTGTTTTATATCTTTTTCACCATTTCAATTGATCTAGAAATCACCTATTATTTTTGTACAATGTGGTATTCTCTTATTTATGGAACATTCTTTGGGTTGTCTATAGTTTAGGTAAGATATTCTTTTTATGTGGAGATATATATCAATCAGCCTCATTGAAGACTCTTGTGGGGATTTACTTGAAATCAAATTTAATTTATCCTTTCCCATTTTTTGAATATTATGATAGGGACTTTTACCATGACCATTTCAGATTTTAGTTGTATTCCTCGTGGATTCATGGGAAAATAGACTCATAATTTTTCTATGATGTTTGATAGACCTGTGTAGAATTAGGGTGAGAGTCTAGATGTTTAATATTCTAGGATATATATTAATTCTGATACTCTAGTTTTTTATGTTATTTAATTCAATAGTTTTGTAGTACTATTATTGGTTTTTTATTTTTTTCTCAATTTGAGTAATATTTATATGTTGAATTTATTCTATGGTAGAGTTTTTTATTTGAAAAATTAGAAATTGTTGTGGTTTTTTGGGGTCTTGTAGGCATCTGAGATATACTTCACACTTTAGTGGAATGAGTTCAGTTGGGTTGTAATTATGTGAGTGGGAAATTAATTAAATGAAAGTAATATTTTTGTGGATTTTATTATGTACATTCAAATTACATTTCTAATAATTTTTTAGCAATTGAAATTTCACAGAATTGATTAGGTAGGTGTGTGTAACTACAATGAACATAGACAAAATATTATAGTTTTATTGAAATTTGTTAGAATTACAATCTTTCCCATATCAATTTGATTGGTTAGATTTTTTTGTACATTAGGGGCTTAAGTTTGTCAATTTGTTTTTAATGGTACGATATTTCTAATTTTATGAATATATTTTTTAAAAATTAAATTAAATTTTACTACTGTTTTGTTTTATACATGTCTTATTTATATAATATTTACCTGGGTTCCTTAAATTTTTTCCCTAATGTTTCATTTTGATGAATCATACATGAGTACCTTCAACATATCCTTCCTTGTATCTCTATTTATTCTTATATGTGGCCTTAGTTATTCATATGTTAGGATAAATTTTTTAATCTTACATGGATTTTGGGTCTAATATTAAATTATAATTTTCATATTCTATTTTATTAGATATAGAACATTTATTCTCTTGATGTGGTTTTCCTACCGCACATAAATTTTTTAGAGAACTGATTGTCTTGTGTTGTATGAACTCACATGAAGTGGTGTGTATTCTTTATCAATTGTTTGATGGTTCCAATGTAGTGTTTCATAACATTCCACATATTACCATTTATTTATACCTTCTTAAGGATTTCTATAGCCACTTAACACCGTCATTATTATAGAATGGCTCCTCAATCATTGAGCATGACACTATGTTTTCTTGGGGAGTTTTTGGTACAAATCTTCCTATTTATTGATATTCTTGATTTCTAAGAGAGAAGGTAGGAGAGGGATATGTTGATCATTTTTTATGGAGTGGGAGAAAGAAAAAAGTTGAATGGACTATGGTGAGGGTATCTCTGATGCTCATGGTGTTGGGTGGGGAGATTCGTGAAGCTATGTATGTCCTTTCAATAACACACAATGGTCTTGGTTTGTAAGGAATCTATACTATGAGAAACATATTATTTGAGGATGATTGGAGGATAATAGTCACACCCTGAATCCCCAATGTCTATAGTCTTAATGATATGATACAATGAGGAGGTGTAAACACCATATTATGAAGGTTAACCCATTTATTATGACCTTTTTCATTATATATATATATTTTGTTTCATGATTTATATTTGGGTTGAGTGAGTTAAACAAGATTTATATATATCCCATCAAATAGTCTCCAGTTTGATCATAGGTTCTTTGTCATTATTTGAAATCATTCTTGAATAACTTTTTTAGTTTATCTTATTGATAATTTCTTATTTCTTATATCTTTTTTAATATTCATATTTATATTTTATTGTGGAACTTTATTTCCCCTTCAACATGCAAATTTTACTGAAGCACATAAACCCCATAGTGTCATATTTTATGATTTCATTATTACTTTATACTGACTATAGTTTCTTATTTTTTCCATTATTTGATTATGTTGTATCATATTATTTTTTATGTTCATATTTATTTTATCAAACAATATATATTTTCATTTTTATATTTTATGGTATTATAATTTACAAGATTATAGACATCATATTATCATATTTTTATGATTCTAGAGTGATAAAATCATTTATATGCCTTCTAGATAATAGATATTGCTTCTTGATATATTTTCCTATTCATGAATACTTATTAAAAAAATTATTGACATGTTCTATTTTTTTTAATATATTTAGGTAAAATATTTAAATCCATACTTGTTCTAGATTATGAATGTGGTGTACCCTAATGTGAATACCATAATACAATATTTATTATCATGATATAAATTCTATAATTCTTGGTGTTATTTATGTTTTTATCATGTAAAAATACTTCTTATGTCATTGTGTGTTGATATCATGGGGGTGTGATATAAATGTCTCATAAAAATCCAAAAAAACATAAAACGTATTCTTATTCAATACTATAAATAGTAACATTACATATATTCATGGATAACATCATTGTGTGATCATATATTATTTCTAAAATGTTTCAATATAACTCATAAAAGTTAAAAATTAAAAGCTTGATGGGTAAAAAAACCTTGAAAACAATAATGTGTGGAATAGGTATAATTAATCCATGTCATTGTTGGAAAGATATAACTAATTTTATTTTAAGGTATCATTGATTTTATATTTTTTAAATATATATAATTATTTCACATTCTTGTTTTAGTTCATTAAATATAATTAATCTTATGACCATGGTGTCCACAAAGATTTTGACAAATTGTAGGTAGAACAAAGAAAAAAACAACAAAAAATTATCTTAAGTGGAGGTGAACAAATTAAATCTAATAATACTAAATAATAAAAACATGAGAACAAACATTCGATATAAATGGATACTTTATATTATAGTGTAACATCCTCATAATTTATAATTTTTTTCTTTATTTTTAATCTATTAGATAGCTTGTGATACATGTAACCTCAAGTCTAAATGAATTTTAAAATAGTATATTATTATATAAAATTCTTTATATTTGAGGCACTAATAAGAATAACCAAATTTAATAAAAATTATAATGGTTTTAGATAATGAAAATATATTTTTTATAATAGCATTTATACCTTTAGGAAAATATATATTTTTCATAAAATTGATTTTATTGATTTTTTGAGAAAATAATGTAATTATTTTTTCCAAATTTTATAAAATTTATTTGAAAAAATAATCTTTTTACAAATAATAGTCTTAAATTTATCATTGAATTAATTTTTTATATGTTTCCAAAAAGATTAGTTTTTCAATGAATTGTGAAAATACTATCATTTTTTTAAATTTATTTTTTGTTTAAAGAATTTAAAATCAACTATTTTTTTACAATAGTAAAATTTCGTGAATTATATTATTATTTGTAAAATTTTAGAAATTTTATATAATTTTATGTTTAATTTTTATATAAATACTTTTATTATGTAGGAAAACATTTTGATTGGAAAGCCTCATTTCATCATGTTTGTATGATTAATTTTAAATAAATTTATGTCACTCCAATGAATTGAATTCTATAAAATAATTTCCATATTAATAATTATATTATTTAATATTATTTAATAAGGTCTAATTAATTTTTTTTCATAAGTAATTGTAAAAATATTAAACAAAATATGATTCTATATTTAAGGTTAAAATAAGTTTTCTAGGGGCTTAATCTAAGAGATAATGTCTAAAATGACCCAAAACATGTATACATTATCTTTTCTATAAATAGTTAGACCATATCTCATCTAATATTGTTATATGGTTCATTATATATCAATTTTATATAAATAAGTCATATATATATTTTATTCTTTTCAAAAAATCCAATTTTATAATCTTACCTAGTTATAAAATGACACCCACTCTCCTATACAATGCGCACTTGAATTTAAATTTGATTTAGCCAAAACCATACCAAATCCCTTCCTTAAATCACTCAAAATGACCTCCATTACATTTTTTTAGAACAAGTTCCTAGTACATCATTCGGTATAAACCTAAAATTGTTTTTATGTGAAAAGGAAACCATGCATTTTCATTCTATTTATTCTTCAACCTCCTTCAAACATTATTAAATAATACTAACATAATAACAACAATATATTTCGCATAATTATATGTTATAATGTTAATTTAGTAGTCTATATCCGTCTATACTTCCATAAAATGTGTAAACATTAGCCTATCGTGAATATGGAGGACTTCTACATTGTAGAAAAATGTAAATTGTTTTCCATCATCGCCACTCAAGGATTGATTTAATGATGGATTTAATTATTATTTATTAACATTGTGACAAATTTATTCTTTTGTAATTAAAATATCACATCTTCATTCATACATTATAATTCATTTGAAAATGATAATTTCTTTCAAACAGATGTGTGAACTACGACCTCCATGGAGCGATGTGATTTGTTTTTCATTTCAACTTTACAATGATGGTAATAAAAATGAATTTGATAAAAATATATGATTTATATGATAAAATAATCATTCAAAAATGTTTAATTTTTATTAAATTTTCTATTTTTTAATAAATCAAAATATAAAAACAACATTCATGCATGCGTACGAGCTACTGTCTCCCTAAATAGTGGAATTCATTGTTTTGTCGATGACTTACTTGAAAGACTATAAATATTTAAAAAATGATTGTATATGATAATTATATCATGAATAATATATTCAACAGGATGTAACTATGATTAAATTTCAATTACCAACATTTTCAAAGAAATACATACCAAGAAAATAATGTAATTATCACCCAGAATAGGGATTTCCATAAAATATTATTTATTAATTGTTGAAAAAAATGTTATAAGAAATCATATATGGTATGATATATATTTCCAGGGTACTAGAATTTATTTATAATTAATATATATTTATTATACATCAATCTTGAACTCATGAAGAGAATGTCAGACATGTTGTATGGGTTTTATTTTACAATCTAATTATTTATGAGGATTTCTTATGATTATGTTTTCAATAATGGAATTTCATGATATTTGTCACGAACTGACCCAATGGGGCTTGAGAAGTGACTCCCCCAGCCCACCTCAAATAGGCCAGGGTCTAGAAACAAGCGCTGAGTAGGTTATCACACACTTGAGAGGCATTACACTAAGGTACCTATACACACGCACCCACATACACCTCCATGAAACAGTGTAGAGATATATATATAAACATAAAATAAAATCATGGATAAATCTAACCCCCAACCAGAGTACAACAAAATTACAAAAGGGAAAATTTAGGTCCCACTAAAAGTAAAACAAAAATGTGTCCAACCAGCTCAAAAGGTGGGGATCACTGTCAAAAGCACTTGCCGGAAAGCTCCTCAGCCAAGCTCTGGTAAACTCCCCGGTCGATCAAGCTCACTAAGCTCCACCTACTCTAGGTCCTCCTAGGACTCAATCTAAGGGCTTGTGGTCTTCACAAGACACAAAACATGTGCAGAAAAGACCGTGTAGGGTTGAGAATAAAAAAAACTTAGTAGGCTCCCCAAAACCCCCAAAATAATATAGGGCAACTAAAAGAAAATAGTCAGCTCATCCTAGCTGGAGGTAACCCAAATGAGTGAGAAACTCCCTCTCGATACCATCCTTGAAAAAACATTACTAGTCATCTTAGCTCAGGTATATACTCATACATATACAATGAACATCTAGATATACTCATCTCAACCACCAAGCCTCGTGAGGTTCCGACCAAATTACCAGCGACAGGTTCTACTCAATGCTCTAAGGCATACACAAACCAGGAGAACACAACCCACTAGATCTGTCATCCCAGATGAAATGTGTTTGAGAGATGCACTCCCCTGGGTTACATCACTATCTCAGATGTCCCATCCAAGTGAACACGCTCATCGGATAACGTCATTGAGAATTCCACGCTGAAATAGTGTAAACACCAAACTCCTCAGATAGGGGATCACTCCTAAGGTCCGCTAGGTGATACAAGAACCCACTCCGGTATCCCGAAGATCTCATAGATAGGGGATAACTCATAGTATCTACTGGAGATACCACAACCCGATATGACGGTCAATAAAATACATCACTCAAATAGAGGATCATTGCCCAAAGGTGGTCATGACGATACTGAAAACCCCATCTGGTGTTACCTGTGAGGTAAGGGATCGAACCTATGATACCACAAACCCTACCGAAACCCCGCACTGTGTAGGGGATCAAATTACCGACAATACCACAACACTAGCAAAAAAACACTAGCTAAGTTGGGTATCATATAATCGATGATACCACAACCCCACAACTATAGCCCACTGCATAGTGGATCATATTTCCGATGATGCCTCAAACCCTATGGCGTTATCCTGGTAGATAGGGGATAACCCCCCATGGATAAGCGGTCACAACGATACTATGAACCCGATCTCGGTAAGTGAAGATAGAGGATCATGCTCCAGCCTCACCAGAAGGATACCAAAAATCTATCTGAAATTTATCCTATAAAGGGGATCAAAAACATGTACTAGGGTTATAATTCCATATGAACCCTCATCAGAACAAACCAAGGCAGTTCCCTCAACAACTACTAGTCCAAATGTCACTAACCCAAGAGACCTACAACATCGCCACACTACTGACCATAGAGGTCCAATCCGAGGGCACCATCGCGTTCTACGTAGAAAGACACACAAGATAGGATATTTACTTTCCAAAAAAGGATAATCCTTGAGAACGGTACTATTCACTATAGAAAGTCTAAGTGGGTCCCACACCTCAATTATGAAACTCATCCAGAGGATTTCACCATTTTTATCCCCTTAGAAAAATGTACTAGATCTTCTTCTCATTTGTCCAAAATGTATACCAGATGGAAAATTTATGTTTCTCCGTAAATGCCCAAAATGAACCTTGGGGGCCAACATTCTGATCTCGGCCACAAGGCCGAGAAACTATCTTGAAATTTCTTCTTTACTATTAAGATCACAATGACACTAACATTGCGTCAATCAGACATTCTGAGCAGAAGTTACAGCTAGTCGAAGTTGAATAATAATAAATTATTATTATTTTTTTCAACATTTCATGACCCTAGGCCAAAAACCTGACTCATTAAATTCCATAAGTGAGCTCAAAATTTCCATTGTGATGCAAGGAACACATCACCTCAAATAGCTCGCAATTCGAACTTGTGCTTTGCGAGTTACGGGGGGTTTAAAGAACCCCATGAAAAATATGGCTGGACCACCATTGTCTCACCAAAAACCGCAGCCACCGCCTGTCAGACCACCACCGCCTAGTCTAAAACCACCTCCGCTGCCTTCCAGACCCCTTCCAGAGGCAGATGGCTCACTGGAAACCATCGTGATGCACAGGAAAATGCTACTGAAGCTTCCGTGAACCACCGGGAGCACCCTAATGCTCCAAAAACAAATCTAAAACATGTTCTAAGACCCTTAGGACGGGATCTACATAGCCTCAGTGAAAAAACGATGAAAAACAAAGCATAATCATGAACATATGGGTTAAAATCTCAAACTTCCTACCTCATAGGAAAAATTATGATGCATTGGGTGTAGAACGACGCCTGCGATGCGCTGATGCTAAATCTTCCAGTGATTGATGATGAAAAAAGTAACTAGCGGCACCCTTTGTCCTTGGTTTGTCGAAGGGAGAGGGGGTGTCACCTCTTGTGCATTAATAGGTTGGTGGAGAGAGAGATGATTGATTTTTTTAAACAAAATCATCATTTTAACTCCTCACCAACACACCTCTTCCCAACACCTGATGCAGAAAAGATTTAAGTCACCCCTATGGTAAATGCGGCATTATGAACTAAATCGTGCACTCAAAATTTTGATGTGAGGCTCTGTTCATGAGGTATTTGGGATGACGTCCATTAATAAATTTATTCATTTATTTAAAAAAATGACACTGGTGAACTTTTTCTATTGCAGGCCTACGCCCCAAAAGGTTACACCCTAACTATGATAAACGGCACACTCCATACACAATTGTGCCCTCGAATTTTTGATACGAGAAACCATTTATAAGATAACCCATTTATATCATGTGCATAGTATAAAAATTGTTAATATTTTTAAACAATGAATTATGAGCACACCGGGCCTTGGAATCGCACCCTCCCTTTGCGCCTAACTCTGGAATTATTTGTAAGAATATTACAATGTTTTAGAGGTCCAAAACCCAAGTCACTACATCCTCCCCACCTTAGGAATTTTCGTCTCCGAAAATCCATCAGCATGAGGATAAGAAACAGAACTCTAAACTAGGTTTTCCACAATAGTGAGTTCACCAAAACCACAATAAAAACACCAAGGGATACCATGCATCCAACTAGTACACACTATGGGGATCCCAAAGCCTTTCACACAAACTACCCTACATACAACCCTACCCCAAACATATAAGTTAGAGGGACTCATCCTCCTCGCCCCAAAACTATCCTCTTTGGGTGGCACTAACTCGCCTGCATGGTTTCAATCATGTCACAAAAACACATCTCAGTGGGAGAAGGATCCCTCTTCCCCGTGGATTCAAAGTATGTTGAAAAACACCAACATAGGGTCTTACCAACTCCCTAAAAAAACCATGCTAAAGTAAAAAAAAGGAAATATTTCTTCTTAACAGTGTCTAGAAAAACTTTTTTAGAAATTTGAGAGTACACAGAGAATACCTCAATCCATCCGAAGAGGCTCGAGGTCAAATACCTCTAAGGAATGCAGTTATCCTCACCCCACCCTCCATCTCCCTGAGCTCGGCGTGGACCACATGGGTTGGTGGTGGTGGAAACTCATACAGCCCGCCACCTCCTTTTGTTGCACCAGCTCCGTTGCCACATTCGACACCCTGCGGACTTGCGTACTCGACACATTATCTCAAGCAAGGAGGCATGTCGATCGGCTCCCTCTCAGCTTCATGACGAGTTAGAAAATCTCTACCAAGATGTCCTGGCTATCACAAACATAACACTGCCTCTCCTGTGAATGACCAAAACAGGCCTGAGAGCCCTGATACATAGATCATCTGTCTTGGGGTCACCTCCTGAAGCGTCGAACGCACCTAGATCCCTGCAACTTTCATCAACTAACAGCTATTGATCCAGCTGTCGATGTCTCAGCTCTTATGTTCCTAGCATTGATGGGATGAATCTTCTCAGCCAAAAATCACTCCACCACCAAGGCTCTCCCTAATACTCTAGAATAGGTGGGAAAAACATGGAAACCACACATACCCGAATGTCTATGTGTAGGCCTTGCTCAAAGGTCTGTGCCCAAATGAATGGGTATCGAAACATTTCCAAGGAGTAGCGCGATAGGTCTATAAACCTTGCTGAGTACTCTGATGTACTCATGACCTCCTACTAAAGCTGCAGAAGCTCCTGGATCTACACTAAACCTAGCGTCACTGGATATAACTCATCCCTAAAGATCCTCTCAAACTATGCCCACATGAGAATCTCCTTGTCAAGGTACTGCATCACCAGACACCACCATTGCCTAGTCGAACCATGCAGAAGGATCGCCTTGAGGACCACTATATGATCTGTATTTTTCCTCACTAGGCAGAAATCCCAAGTGATTTCTTCGAGCCAGTCATCAGCTACCTGGGTGTCTGGGTCACCATGGTACTGCAAAGGACACTACCTTTGGAACTGATGCAGTGCACTCAGCTTGCGTGTATCCTCGTCCTGCACTTCTAGGACAACTAGTTTCTCAATAGTTAGCCGCTCAACTGTTGGGCCACCTTGAGGTCCAACCTCAGAACCTATGCCTACCTCCAAATCCTCAACTCAGGGTGAAGCGTCACAACAATCCCATTTTGGAACCCTCGTTGACATTTGTCGTGGATGCATCCAAAAATATAGTCAAGATGCACCACGGTAAAATTAAATATTTGGGGAGTTGACTCAAGAAGAACAAGGAAAAACCAAAAACCAGTCCTATATGATGGATGTACTGTTACTTACCTATGAAAAATGTACTAATGTCCCAAGCCAAAAGGTAGGTTATTAGAGTCCTAGTGAATGGATACATAGACTACCGCACCTACACTAGAGTCCCTGGCCTAAAATTCGAACTCAAAACATCTGAACACTGTCGTTATGAAACCCAAACCAAGCTCGCAGCTAGACCACCTATTCTCAGAGATGCCAAAGGTGGAAACTCCTTGAATACCACTCGGTCACAACCTGAACTAATGGGTTCGAGCCGCGACTCCCCAAGCCCGCCTCCAATAGTCCAGGGGTAGGTGACTAGCACCGAGTACGCTATCACACACATGAGAGGCCTTAGACTAAGGTACATGTACACACACTCCCATATACAAATCCATGAAACAGTGCAGATATATATATATAAAAACTAAAAAAGAAATGCATGCATACTTCTAACCCACAACCATATTAAAAAAAACTACAAAATGGAAAATACATGACCCATCAAAAATAAACTGCAAAAGCATTAATCCTACTTAGATAGAGGGGATCACTATCAAAATAACCCTCTATAAAGATCTTTGGCATAGCTCCAATAAACTTCCTGGTCGGTCAAGATCACTATGATATGCCTACTCTAGGTCCTCCTTGGACTCCGTCAAAAGGCATGTGGTCTGAAAAAGACACAGAACATGTTAGGGAAAATCCTGTGTAGGTTTCAGTATAAAAATACTGAGTGGGTTACTGAAAAACTCCATCATAAAATTGATAAAGTAAAAGGAAACAATCATCTCATCTAGGATGGTGGTTACCCAAAATGAGAGAGAAACTCCATCTGGAGACAATCCTCACTAAAACACGATTATTCATCTCAAATTAGGTATATTCACATAAATATAACATGAACATCCAGATATACTCATCTCAATCACCGAGCCTCATGAGGTTCCATCCTCGTAACCAACAATAGTTTCTACTCAAAGTTATAAGGATTACACAAACCAGGAGAACAAAATTCACGAGCTATGTCACCCTAGATGACACATGTCCAAGAGATACACTCCACCGAGTAACATTGCCATCCTAGATGGCCCATCCACGTAAACATGCTCGTCAGATATCATCACTATGAACACCACATTGAAATAGAAGAAACACCAAAATCCTTGGATTGGGGATCACTCTTTTGGTCTGCTAGAGAATGCAAGAACCCACTCTGGTAACTCGATGATCTCATAGATGGTGGATCACTCCCAGGATCTGCTAGGGGATACCACAACCCGATCTGATGTTCCACAAAACATATCACTCAGATTGAGGATCGTCGCCAGAAGGTGGTCGTGATGATGTCAGAAACCCCATCTCATATAACATGCGAAGTAGGGGATTGAACTGATGATACCAGAAACCCTACAAAAAAACATGCAATGAGTAGGGGAACACATTACTGACAATACCACAAAACTAAAAAAACACATGTTTAGTAGGGGATCGTATAATCGATGATACCACAACCCTACTACTACGGCCCACTTCATAGGGGATTATATTCCTGGTGATACCTCAAACCCTTCAGTATTGTCCTGCTACATAGGGGATCACCGCCAGTGGATAAATGGTCACAACGATACCAAGAACCCGATCTAGGGAAGTGAAGCTAGAGGATTATACTCCATACTCACCATAAAGATACCACAACTCTATCTGAGATTCATCCTATCGAGGGGATCAAAAACCTGTACGGGGTTTGTAATGCCACAGGAACCCTTATAGGAACAAACCAAGGGAGTTCACTCAATTTTTGCTGGTCCAAATGTCGCTTACCCAAGAAACCCGCAACATTGCCTCACTGTGTACCTGTGAGGTCAAAACCAAGGCTACATCACATTCTACATGGAAAAATATGCATTATATGATATTTACTCACCCGAAACGAACAATCAGAGAAAAAGGTACTATTAACCATAGCAAGTCTGACTGGGTCCCACACCTCAATTATGAAACTCATCAAGAGGATTTCACCATTGTGATCCCATCATAAAAACACATGTGATTGTCTACTCATTTGTCCAAAGCGGATACCAAACTAAAAAGTCATGTTTCTCCATAAACTCCCAAAACCAAGCTTGTGGCACCCACACCCTAATCTAGGTCCCATCACCAGGAAAATTTATTAAAAATTCCAGCTTACTATTAGGATCAAAATAGCACTGATGGCGCATCAATTGGATGCTCTGAGCAGAAGTTACGACAGGTCAAAGTAGAAAAATAATATAATATTATTATTATTTTCAACTTTTCATGCCTCAGGAAAAAAACCCGATTATAAAATTCCCAAAGAAATATCAAACGTTCTATATCAATGCAAGGAATGCTTCACCACAAATGGGTACAAAATCTGACTTATGTTTTGTATGAAATGAATGATTAAAGAACCCCCAGAAAAATATGCCCGGACCACGATTGTCTCATGGGAAACAATGGTCGGCGCCTACCAAATCGTCGCCTCCATGCCATAAAATATCAGTTACACCTAGAGGACCACCATTAGAGACACCTGGTTCACCAGAAACCACGTCTCCATTCTAGAAAATGCTATCAGAGCTTTTACGGACAACCGGGAGCACCCTTGTGCTTCAAAAACATACCTGAAACCTATTCTGAGACCCTCGGGACCAGATCAAAATATACTTGATGAAAAAAAATGAAAAATAAATCATAATAAGATATGGGTGGGATATATCTCAAACCACCTACCTTTTTGGAAAAACGCCTATGCTTCAGGTGCAGAATGACGCCCACGAAGCGCTGATGCTAGATTTGCTGGTGATCGATGATGAAAACGGCACCTAGCGGCACCCTTTCACCTTGGTTCGTCGAAGGGAAGGGGGTGTTGTCTCATGGGCATCAACTGGTTGGGAGAGAGATGATTTATTTTCTTATTTTATTAAAAAAAACAAAATAATCATTTTAACTACCCGCCAATAGGCCTCCGCCCGACACTCGGTGCATAAAAGATTAGGTCGCCCTTAGGGTAAACATGACATTATGAACTCAACTGTGGACTCAAAATTTTGTAGTGATGATCTATTATGGAGTGATTCAAGACAATGTTAATAAATAAATTTATTCATTTATTTAACAAAATTCTACTGGTCACCATTTTCTATAGCAGCCCCGCACCCGCAAAGGTTACACCACGCCTAGGTTAAACAGTACACTCCAGATGAAGTCGTTCCCTCATATTTCTAATCCCAACAACCATTTAGTATATAACAAATTTTCGACATGTTCATAGCATAAAAATACTTAATATTTTTATAAAATTAATTCTGGACACACCAGGCCCTGGAATTGCACGTCGTCTTTATGCCTAACTCCGGAACTATTTGTAGGAATATTCCAAAGTCTGACAGGGCCAAAACCCAAGTCACTTCAATATTACTCTCAATAATCTCATGAATTTTCATTTCTGTTGGTTATTTATGGATAGGAAATTATATACATCCATTTTCTTTTTTTAATGTACTCATTAGAATGAAATATTTTTTTTGGAAAATTGACTTTATTTCTATATTTAGTCAAAATTCCATTTTTGTCCATGTCCATGTTTTCACTAAAATTATTCCAAAATGTTTTACTAATATTATAAAATTTTTTCAGGCCATTTTTACCTATTATTTCAAATTTTAATAATAGTTTATATTTAATTTTATTGTAATTCTTTGATTTAGGTACATTTTACTTCTTGCAGAAAATGTGAAAGGAACTATTATTTCAATGTATCGACAAAAAAAAATTCATGCAATCATGACAAATAAATTATTTTAATATTAAATTAAAATTTTCCAAAAATATATTCAAATAATATTTTCTCTATAATATTTAGAATAATTTTAGATTTATCAAATTAGTTCAATGTAGAAAAGGTATTTCTTCGTGAAATGATCCAAGTGATATTTTAAAATAATTTTCCATCTAAGATGGAATGTTTTGATGTTTCTTATCATTAATGGGTATATAAAACAATAATACAATACTTATTACTTTTTTATGGTTTATGATTATTATGATAAGATGTTTTAAAAAACTATTTTCTTTTCATGGTTTATGTTATAATGATATGATTCATGTTCTGTGATCTTGTGGAACATATATGTATGGTTTTAACATTGTAATATGTTTTTTATGAATTATATGGACGTAGATTCATTGGGTAATGATGGATATCCAATACATATGGTATACTACTAGTTTTAGTTAACATAGTTCAGAAAGGGACACTTCCCACTAAGATATTCATCGGAGTGACCCATGACTACTATGACGGTTTGGGGAGTGAACCCAATATGGTAAGATATAATTGATATAAATACTTGTTAACTATGGAAATGGTTTTCTATGATTATTATTATTCCAAATAGTTATGTATTATGATAATGTTATTCTATCCTGGCTCTTGTTCATAGATATTTTTAGGATTCAAGTCTTATGAACTGAAAATATTTCTGTCATGACACAATATATGGTTTTGAAATGATTTACCCAAGTTCTCGTAACCATATTCTCATGCCTTGTTTATAAGATCATTAATATCTTCTAGTTCTAACATTATAGAGCATAAAATCATACGCATTCTAATGTTTCCTTTCCCAATGTTGTGAACAATGCTTTTATATATCATATTAATAAAAAGGGTGTTGGCTATAGATAAATTTTTGGGACATTATACAATCTAATTATGTACCAATAGTTTCTGTATCCATATTTCCATACATACAAAAACAATACAATTCTAGTACGGATCATAGTGTTATGTAATTTATATTCATATAATAATATTTAATATAAAATTATTAAATGTAAGGGCCATTAGAGGTGATATCATAGTATGGCTTGGTTAAACCTTAGAAACAAGTCTGAAAAAACATTAGAGAGAACCCTTGGTATAATAATATGTATTATAGAATGTCCTATATTATTTTAATGAAGGATGTGTGGTTGTTTAGAAATTTTTTTTTGTGTATTTGCTAAAACTGGAAATTGTTTTGGTACAAATACATATAGGGGTAATAACCAATAAAAAATTTATTCTATATTATCTTGGCCATCATTGTGGTGCCTAGTGAGGGTTCCCATATAATGAACCTAGTTTGACACTCTTGTAGGATATTCTTGTGTCACTTCATATTTTAATTTTGATCAATCATAAAGGATTAAATTAGATTATGATTAATTTAATTATAAAGAGTCATGGATTTAAAAAAACATTAAATATTTTGAAATCCTATGAATTATTTTTCATTGTTAAGTATATGATAATTGACTGTCGAGGGCCTTTGAAACCATTTTATTTTTGGTAATGCATTGAATGATTAATGATATATCTTAGGTGGTCGTAAGTATGATTAAATTTTTAATTACACTTTTTTACCATAGTTATATTAATTATATATTATAAACAAATGTATTTATGAATGTTTATTCATATCTTCAACAACTATATTTGGAATTTTGAAAAAACCTGATTATACAATGATAACCCCTCAATTATATCATCATTATACTTCTTAAGTTTGTATTAATTTTATTCTGGTAAATTTTTTTATTCAATTTCATGTTTAATTTGATGTTCATAAATGATTGTAATTATCTATATAAATACCACGTATGTTCATGTTGAACGAATGTAACATTTGATAATCCAAACAAACCAATGATCATATTCAATGTGACAAAAAGTATGATCATACAATCGAAATACAATCCCTTATATGGGTCTTGATTCCTATTCAAAAGTGGTTTTTATCTTAGATAGTATGAGAGAATCAAATCATCGATGATATACCAATAGTGTCTTATTTTGTTGAATTACATTTTAACATATTCATAGTTGTCCAATAAATCATGCATACAAGCATTCTATAGAACCCATAAATGGTTCTACACCAATTTCAATGAATCCACATACAATGTACCTAATTGAGTTGTAGGAATTGTAGAAAAAACTCTAAAATAATATTGAAAGGTATTAATTCAGGAATTTGCATAGCCATGAGGTGCACCTATTCTTTTTATAAAAAAGAATAATAGATCATTGTCACTATAAATTAATTATCGAGAACTTAACAAGATCACAGTCAAGAATAATTATCATTTTCCCTATATTGATGACTATTTTTATCAACTACAAGGATCTAAATAATTTTCCATGAGTGATATTCATTTTGGATATTATATTGATAGTTTAGATAGAGGATATACCTTATAAATAATTTCATACAATGTACAGACACTATGAAAATATAGTGATTCCATTTGTTCTTACTTATTCCCTATCTATCTTCATAAATTCAATTAATGTAGTCATTATTGATAACCTTTATTAGTTTTTGGTAGTATTTATAGATTATATTCATATATATTCAAAGGGTAAGGAATATACTAAAGTTCATTTTATGACTTTACTTAAGGAAATAAGGAAAAAAATATGTATGAAAAATATACATATTGTAAACATTGGCTAAAAAAATTACATTTTTGGTCACATAATCTCAAGAGAGGTATATCTATGGATCTATAAATGATAATAGTTATTTAAAAAATACCAAAAAAACTTCTCTGACTAAAATAAAAAAAATCCTTGGCTTATATATATATTATCAGCACTGTGTGGATATTGATTCAAGACAATATAATCCTCTCAGTATGATTACTTGGAACATTGCTAAGTTAATTCAGATAGATAATTGTGTAAAAAAATCAAGGAACCAAAGATAAGGTTAGTTTGTTTATATATTCTTACATTACACCAAAGTGGATAAGGGTTTATGATATATAATGATTCATCAATGAAGGTTCATGGATGAATTATCAAGCATAATGATATGGTGATATCTTATGCCTCATGTGAATTCAAAGTTCTGGATAAAATTAACCAAATAATGAATAAGAGTCATTATTAATAATTTTTTCATTAATGAACCTGTGGAATTATATTTATGCTGAAATGTGTGACATATATACTGATAATAATATTTGAAATTATTTATTTACTTTGAAATCATTGAATATTAACCAAATAATATTATTTTAGTTAATTAAAAAGTATTACAACTCAATAGATTAGAAACCTATGATGGAAAACATGGGTTATATGTTTTGTGTTCAATGGTCCATGGGATATTAACAATGATGAGGATCACCAAATATCCAATATTTAAGGATTCTTAAATGATGAATATGGAATTATTAAAGGGGGATAAAATATTATCTTTCTCAAATTAATGATTAGTCATCTATCAAATTATTTATTAAAAAGGTACATAAATAATATGTGATACTTCATTATAAGATTAAAAATTGTATGTTTAACATTGGTTATGATGGAATGATAAAATTCATGAACTATGTAGGCATTTCGTCAATACCATATTTGAAGAAGGATTTATTGGATGAATTTCATAGTTCATCACTCTCTATTCATCATGGAATAATATAGATGTATAGATACATGAAATAATTTATCTTATGGTACAACATGAAGAAAGATATTATAAAATATTTCATGTTTCTTGGTATGTAACAATTTTACGAATGATACATAGAATTATTAGGGGATATCATAACAATTTCCCATATCAAAAATGAAATTGGAAGTACATCACTTTGGATTTTGTCGTTGAGTTCCCTAAAACATCAAAATGTCATAATGATATTTAGGTTGTACTTTATCTACTTAAAATTTCATCATAATTAATTTTATAATATAGATGATATCAATCATGATCGTGTTTAAAAAAACATAAATAAATTGATTAGAGTTTTTTTTTGTACTAAATTCTATTATATTTGAATGGGGTTAATGGTTTACCACAAAACTATGAAAAATTATTTAGTAGGATATGGATATAGAGTTAAGTTCTAGTATTACATATCAAACTCAAATAGATGTTAGTTTTACAGAACTATTCAAACCCAAACTGATAATTTGAGATTTTATAATAGATTTCAAAGGATTTTTCGTTAATAGCTCCCTTTGAATGTGTTTTCTTATAAAAATATCTTTAACTATCTCAATAAAATGGATCATTATGAATCCCTATGTTGAAATAAGTGTATAAATATTTTTTGTTGGTTCATTGATGGATAAATAAATTAATTTTAGACACAGTATTGCTTTCGAAATGGTAGAGAATGTTAGAATCATTCAACAGCACATCGAGGCAGATCAGAGCCAACAAAAAAGTATTGTTAATAAACGTCATTGGAATCTAGAGTTAGAAGTTGATGAGAATATGTATCTATGAATATCTCAATGGAATAGTTTTAATAGATTAAAAATTATTGGAAAGATGAAACCTAGTTATATTGTCCCATTAAATATTTCTCCTCAAGTTACGATGATAACATATCTATTGGTACTTTCAATAAGCATCTCTCATGTTCATGATGTGTTTCCATTATCTCTCATGAGGCAGTTTATACCTGATTATTCACATGTATTGAACTCAGATTCCATAAAATTAGATCTCGATCTGCTCTATGTTGAAATACAAGTAGAAATCTTGGTTCATATAGATAATTTGTTATGGAACATGAGTACTCACCTGGTCAATGTTTTATATAGGACTCATAAATTTGAAGAAGTTATTAGGGATCCCAAGGATCAGATAAAAAATAGATACCCTCATTTTTAAATCATTGGGAATAAATTTTTAGGAAAAAAATTATTTTAAGGTATGTATAATGTTACACCCTAATATTTTTTGATATATTTCTATATTTTTAATATCTTTGACAGTGTGTGATACATGCTACACTGAGTATGAATAAACAATAAACAAATACACCCTTATAACATCGCCATTATATTATTGGGTTTTCTAGTTTTAATAATATCTTAAATATATATATATATAAATGGTTTAGAAAAATAAAATATATTTTTATTAAAGTCGTTATATGATTCAAAAAGAAATATTTTTGTTAATGTGGTTTGTATTTATTTTTGGAGAAAAATATATAATTTATATTTTATCAGTTTTGAAAATTTTATTTGAAAAAATTTAATTCATTTTAGAAATTAAAATATCAAAATTATCTTTGAGTAATTTTTGGGTAATTTCCTAAAAAGGTCAATTTTAAATGAATAGTGAAAAATAATGATTTTAATTAAAAAAATGATTTTTTTATTAAAGAATTTAAAAATATAGACATTTATTTAAAAATAAAATTAATAAAATTTTATTATTAATAATATAATTTAGTACATTTTAATGAATTTTATTTTTAATTTTTATATATAAACTTATATACATAAGAAAACATTTTGTTTGGAACCTCACTTTTTATTGTGTCAGTGGGTATAATTTAAAATTATACTACACCACCTAATTAAATTGAATTTAATTAAATGGATTCTATTTTTTATAATAAATATAATTAATATTAATTAATATTTATAACTTAAAATTGTCTCATAATGGCCATTAAAAATTGTAAAGAATCTATTATAGTGATTAATTTTAAAATAGGTTTATGAGGGTTTAAACTAATGAGATAAGGATTGAAATAACCTAAAACTTTCCTAAATTCAATTTTAGGGAAATATTTCTACCATATAACCACTTTTATTTAGTAATAGTATTTTTTGAATCTATTTAGTGTGAATAGGATATTAATATATTGTATTCATTTCATAAAAACCTAATGTTTTCTCTTTCCCACCTACAAAAGGAAACCACCTCTCCTATCCTCTCCACAGTTAAAGAGACATTCAGTTAAACCAATCAAAAAAAACAATTCTGAATCCCTTAATATGACCTATTGACCATGTTTTGATCAAAAAAACATCCTACAAATTATTTAGGTATAAACCTAAAGATGTTGTTTGAGGATAAAGTATAGTTGTTAACCATATTTTTTTATTTCTTATTATACATCATTAAAAACATCTAAAACCTTGGTTAAAAAATAACATATGTATATTAAATTTAAATATTTTTTTTATAATTTCATTCCTATATATATCTACGCTTATATCAAATGGGAATAAAAATCATCCATCGTGGGTATGGTAGACTACAGTGTCACGAATCGATGTAATTTGTTTTCTTTCACAGAATCTCATGTAATAATATAATCACTAACTTAATTTATACGTGTTATATTTATGAAAGAAATTAAAATTATTCAATTATAATATTGCATCTACCTTCTAACTTTCCAACCCTTTGCAAAATGTTAATGGCACTTATGAATATTGGTGGACTACCACCTCCACAAAGTGATGTGATTCAATTTTCATGTCAAATTTACATGGATTATAAAATGGATATATTATTTTAATATATATGATATATATGAAATAATAATATATTTTTAATTTTTAATTATTATTTACCATTACTTAATTTCATCTGTTGAAAAATGAAATCAATGTACTTGTGTATGTATGATATACCATATCCATGAACAATGTAATTCATTTTTATATATATAAATTTTTGGATGAATATAAATACATATATAATGAAAATATATTATATTTTTATCATGATTATAATTATTATGGTGATGTAACAATGATATTTTTACAATGAACAAAACTTTTTAACAAAATTATACACTAAAAACAAATTAGGTGTCACCTAGAATGCTGATTCCAAAAAATAAATGTTAATAAATTGGTGACAAATGGTTATAAGTACTCATATATTTTATGTTATATATGATCGTGGTACTCAAAAATATTTAAAATTAATTGATATTTATTATACTTGAGGTTCAAACATATACAATGGACTTCAAACCTAAGGTAAGAGTATTATGATATAACATCATTGGTTATTATGATTGTTTATGACAACATTTTTGTTGATGAAATTTCAAGATATCCCCCTCTAGAATCCCATGAATATTATTCTCCTCTGGTTGTTTTAAGAGAATAAATTCTTTTCATGCATTTTTCACTCTTTATATACTCAATCGTGGGATATAATTTTTTTAATTAAAATTGATGTTATTTTTCTCTTCAGTTGAAAATCATACATGTTTATGTTTTCCCTAAAATATTAACAAGAATTGTTTATTATTCTTCTATACTAGTTTAATGAAATTTTTACCTATGTTTTAAATTTAAAAAATAATTAAAAGTAATATTATTTTTATTTAGTTAATGGGTTAATTTTTTCTTTTATCAAAAAATGTGAAAGGAAAAATTGTTTTAATGTGTACGACTAGAAAACAAAATTCATGTTTTTATGACTACTAAATGAATTGAGGATTCCATTACTAGTTTCCAATGTTATATTCAACTATGTTTTTATATTTGAAAAGTTTTTATATTTTTAAAACGTTATTTCAATGTAAATAAATTATATTTTCCTCTATAAATGTTTTTAGCGATATTTTAAATGAATTTTCATATATTATGGAAGCCCTTGACGTTTATTAATATTTAGATGTGATATGATAAAACTATAGAGTCCTTATTTTTTCTCTAGACAGTTTATTATTATGATAAAAAGATTTTTATTAATCTTTTTTCTTTTTATTGTTCATTTTATGATGATAGGATGAATTAATTATAATTTTTTGGAATATATATGTATAGTTTTGATATTTTGATGGTTAGGTATGAAATTATATAGCCCTATAATGCATTGTCGAAATATGTATATCTCATGGGATAAATAGGACCTGAATGGGGGATTGAAATAATGTTGTAAAGGTGCATTGCACACAGTGATTGTCTTGGGGGTAAACTTTGTCTACTGTGGTGGTTTTGAGAGTGCACCCAATCCACTATAATAGTCTTAGAAGTACGTAAGGATTAAAAATGAATGGATTTTCTATGCTCATTTTATTCCAAAAAATTATGACTTATCCAACTTTTACACTCTCGTGGATCATGTTTTGTTATTCCATTATGTTTTTTGTCTTACGGACATCCAATATTTATGTCATGACTCAGTATTATTATATGCAGGTTATGGTTTTAAAATTCTATATTCATGCTATTTATTATCCCACCCTTATGATCATGTTATTATTTTGTTCTCATTGATATCTCCCTTGAATACCCTTAAAGAGAATGAGATATCACCATTTCTTATATTTACTTTCCCTAGGGTATAAAGAGAGGTTTTAGGTATAATATGTCATGAAGGGTGATAGTTATGAAGAACATAGTTTGAGATGATCTAATTCACTTATGAACTAGTTGTTTATGTATCCATCATTCTAGAGATGTTATACCAATATGATTTTGGAATAGATAATTATTTTATTTAATGAATATTAATCTTTTATGTTTCAATATATATGTATGAAATTTATGGTTTATTATATTTCATACATGGATACTAGATGAAAATGGAAATTTTTTTATAAACATAATATGAAATTTATAATTAGTAAGTTAAAACATAGTCAAATAGGAATAAACATCTATAAAAAAATCAACAAAAAGAAGAAAATAAAGAACAAAAGATGATAATAGTATTTTTATGTACATTGGAAAATTTTCCTACATGAATAGCATACATGCACTAAGGTTTCACATTTAGAAAATAATATAAGGAGAACAGTGAATATAAGAGACATTAAAGACACTGGAAAAAAATAATAAAAGCTATCTAATATGCATTTCATAGAAACAAAAAGAACTCATGATTAATTAATGATTTATAAGATGTAATAAGAATCCAAATGGATTAGAAATCTCATATAATATAATATAAACCAAACTAGAATAAATATCTAACGAAACCATAAAATTAAAAAAATAACTAAGTAAACAATCTATCTATGGTTAGTTCAGTTATTTAATTTATCCGATCAATTGGAGATTAACTGAACAATTTTAATGAAATTATTTTTGTCATTAATTAATTCTCTAGTAATAGCCACCTCATAATTAATCTTCATTATGAACTATAAAAATTTAATGATGTCTAAGAACACAAGAATCTAGATGAAGCACCTCACCCATCACCATTTTCATTGAAAACCACCCACAAGGTCCTTCTATGTAATTTTTTCTTTTTCCTTCTCCTTGATCGATGAACAAGAAGCTTGTAACCAAGTCTCTCTCCAACATTCTCCTATAATAGATAGGAATCACCAAATTTAGGGAAAATTCAACGAAATAAAATAGAGCACCTCACACATAGATATAGGAGAAACATTGTAGTAATTATTGTTTAAACCTAGAAAAAATGTTTATTTTTAATTTTTTATCCCACATGAAAAATTGAGAAGGACCCCACCAAAAAATGAAATAGTCAACCAGTATTGTTGGCTATATCAGGTGTCGAAATGCAGGATATGAGAATAAATTTTCATTATTGAATGAGGAGAAGTATTCACACCACATCAATTGAATAAAAATAACATGTAAAATTAAAAAACATTATATGAAACGTATCTTGTAATAATAAACCAATCCCCCATGTAAAATTAAAAATGTTCATCTCAGGTATAAATAGCCATGTACTTCCCTAAAAATAAATAAATATTCATGAAAGAAGAGATGAGACGAGAAGGTACTAACATATGATTCCTTAGAAGAAAATGCTAGGTGAAACCCAATGTAAAGGCCCTCACAAAAGAATCATACAATATAAAATATTCATTGAGCGTTAAATAATGAAATAACATTTTATATAAATAACAATAGTCAGTAATATTAAATATATAAATCATTAAAATTAAATGTATAGAAAAAACCCTATGATGTCCCTACAATAAATAAAATGTGAAATTAATTTGGTCAAATATATGGTTTTAGCCAAGTCTATTACTAAAAGAGCCCCATTTACCTCCATGTGTATCACATTTACAAACACTTACTTGATCAATGAAAGGTAATTTAACTAATAAAACGTTCATATAAATAAATTCTAAATATAAGATGAAACATTAACAAAACTTTTACATTTTATTAGTTGAGGTTCCTATTACATATTTGTAACCAAACTATAATCATATTTTTTTCTGTTTTTAGAGTATCTATCCTATGCTTAGAGAAAAAAAAGTGTTGCAGCCATTCCCTCAAAGAGAGTAACTATAAAAACACCATATTTCATGTTATGGGAAAAAATAAAAATAAGAAATAGTAAAAATGGAGGATATGCAACTAAAAATTAAGATAATAGTACGAAATCACTTAATATAGAAAAATAAATATTCATGGCTCTGAGTATGTGAAATTATTTAAAAATCACCACAAGTATTCACCGTTTAATTAATCATCATGAATTTCCTATGAGTTTTATTCAGAAAACACACCCCTATGAAGACACAAAAATTAAATTCGTCTTAGTAAAATAACTTATAAACTTCTTCAAAAAAGTTGATATCAAAAATCTACACTGATTTTTAATCAGTATTTAGAAAAATCCGAAATGAATTTTATTTGGAATCGTATCCAACTTAGTTAAACAATGTACCTAAATTAAACACCTCTGAAAGGATGCTTATTAAATAATAGTTCAACCCATTGAACAACACCAAAAGATCAATTTTGGCTAAAACCTAATGGTGGAAATGATAAAAAACACAGCAAAAATTCCTCAAAAACTATAAAACATAATTCTACCCATAAAAATGTATAAAAGATACCTGGACCCAAAATCAAATATAGGATAAATGTGGAGAATGAATTTCCATTTAAATCATTCTGTCAAAATAATATAAAACAATTAAGGATAAAAAATAAAATCCAATCATGAAGATAAATTTAAAAAATAATAATTCATACAAATCCAATGAATAGAATAATAATTGATAAATTGTGAGATTAAATATTATTTAAACTTTAGAAATAAATATAATTATTATTGGATGTTCGTGTGGACTAGTATAAATTCAATGATTAAGATAGGTATGGATTAAATATTCCTTATAATTTTTTTAAAAAATATGTATATAATTATATAAACAATATTAATAAAAAATGACACAAATATAGAAATTAATTCTCATAAGTGGAAGTTAAAAAGTGATTCTAAAAAATAAGAATCATAAAAACATGAAAATAAAAAATTTAATATTCATATAGACATTATATTAGTGTAAAATATTAGTTTAAGAAAAGATATATAGATTGATAAACACAATAAAAACATCAAAATCAGTTAGCTATAACCGAATCAAACAATATTGAACATTATTTTCAGTATGTGATATAATGTTGTGAAGAAGAAATAAAATAAGAAATTGGGATACTTCTGCTCATCAAATAATTTTCTTATTATAATAAGTTAGATCCACCTAGGATACACTTTGAAAAATAAATATGAATATTTAAACCGATATGAGAAATAAAAAACACTATATTGGAAAAACCATAGCATATATTCAAGACAGAGTTTTTTGAAATACCAGGTTCCCAATATCAAACTAGGATTTAGGAAATAACATATAAATCATACATTATGGTAGAAATCAATGACCATGAAAAATAATAAACCAGTAAAAATTTACATGGAGGCCATCAAAATAAATAGATGAATACTTTACCAAATTATATTATTATGGGTCTATCAGTTTGTGAGTTTATAGAATCATTCAAACATTAGCTACCCAAGTTCAATGATGTGATCATCATCCTCTAAGTATATAATTATCATACTATAGCTTCCTCTAAAATGAAAACCATCACATTATATAATAAAAAACCCATTCGGTTCATGACACATCTCACCCAACACTCTGGACATCATAAATCCTCACTCCAAATTCCAACCATCTCATTTATTTCTCCTCCTCCTAACATCGTATAGTTGAAAATTGTAACCATTTACCCCATTCTCTCTTCTCTCTCATAATGTATAAATCATCATAAGTAAGAGGATCTAGTCAAAACATGCCCTTATAAAATTGATCGTTTCAATCATTGATCAAGGAGACACTTCATGCTAATGATGGTACGGAGCAAGAATAACAACCCCACGACTATTAAAAATGATTGAGTATATAAAAAAAATTGGGAATCACCCCATAAAATATCAAAAAATGGATATATGATACTTTCTGTGAGGTCATTTGTTACATGAGAATCAATTATTTGTGTTTTGTGAGGGGAATTCCAAATTCCATGTTAAGATAATAATGTTTTCATGTTAGATCAAATTGTAAGAATAAAACTACATAATATTAGACCCATATCCCATGTCATATTAAAACCATTATTTTTGTATGAATTACCAAGTCCCCCGGTATGAATAAGTAGTGATCCACATAAGTAGTAATGGAAGGGCCTCTTTTATATTTCATCTTAAGGCCACAGAAGGTGAAAACAAATTAATGGCCCCCACATAATAATTTTATAACATCGAATATTCATGTAAAGAAAAAAATAATGAATATAAATTTAATTTTCATACTAATAGTGTCAAAAATCATTGATGTATATCAAAAAAAATATGTTTACTATTCATTTTTACTATGTAGGAAAATTCAAACATCACCTGCATTCAATTTATATGAAAATTTCATGCGATCGTTTTATTGTTCATACCACATTTTATGATTTCATAACTACATTATATATATCGTGGTTAATTATTGTTTTCTATGTGTATAAAAAGGGGAGGAACTAATATAAATGACATGACACCAATATTACTTTCTTATGATATAATACCTAAGTCATTATATGCCTTTCCCAATCAGCATTTTCCTTATACAATAACTATAAATATCATAGTGTACATATATCTCCACATTCATATATAAATACTCATCAGAATCAAAAAAAATTATATAACAATGAATATATAAATAAAATATACATATATAATTATATTTCTATATAATATTACAATATAGTAATGTAGTTCACATGTGATATCAAGGTTTATCATCAATTATGTTTAATGGAATTTATTATCACAATATAGTTCATGAAAAATAAATAATACAATTACACATGAACATCATGTTTAAAAAAATAAAAACAAGAAAATAAAAACTCACATCCAATATCCTATCTTTTTTATTTCAAAACATAACATAGTGTCCACCAAAATTATCCTTTATTTTGAAAATATTTAAAATTGAACACAATTAAAAACAGATCATGTATTTTATGTGGAGTTATAAAATTTAAACAACATAAAAAAATTTCCACTATTTGAATTAGAAAATCCTAATATGAAAAAAATCCCATAATATAATAATATGAGTAACTAAATGAAGAATACAAAGAACACATTAGTATTGAAAAAAACTAGAAATATATGTGTGCTATAAGAAAAAAACCATGTTAAAAGTAAACAAAGATCCTTATAACCCTATATATAAAAAAACTACAATCTAAGGATACCAAATATTCAATAATATAAAAAATGATTACTTCTTGAGTAAAAATTGAATATAGTAATGTATACTCCCCCATAAATCTAATCATTTTCTTCTAAAAAGTGATATGTTAGTGTAATTACCATCATTATAAAAGTCCCCTTACATTATAATTTATCACAAATATCCAAGAAATTTTTTAGATATATTCAACAAAAAATATTTGATTAATTTAAAAGAAAATTCCAAAATCATGTAGGGTATATTATATAAAACTTTGAAATCATGTGAATTATACAAGAGAAAGATCCAACTAGAATACCGAATCATAAAATGTGTCCAAATATGCCCTTATGTACAAAATGAAACATTACACTAAAGGATGTAGACTATATTAAAATTACTATAATTATAAATATTACCTTTAAGAACCACAGTTGTGAAATATTAGACATATTTAGATTAATAAAAAATTAAAAATTAATGTAATTTTGTGACCATGTTATTGTGAATTTATTAGAGAAAATTTAGTTTTATAGTGTCCATATATTCTGTATCTAAAATAATCAATAGATGAAATATTTATAGTAGTACCATTAACAAAATAATTCTTTTAAATCTTGTAATATTTCAAAATACACCCAATACTATGATGTTTAATTCATACTTTTTCATGACATGAACTTAACTAAATATTCACCCCTAATTTGAAATTTATCTTGTGCTTCATTTATCATGACAATATAGGTTTTAGAGTTTCCATTCTCCCTCTTGGAATCCTAATAGTTTTCATAAACCATTTCAAGACAAAAATAAGAATTACCTCTAAATTTTTCATTCCCCTCGCTTAACATTGACATATTATTCATCATGATCTTAAGAGTCTCCCTAATATTGTTCTACTTGTTATTGAGTTTAACTAGGACATAGTATAAATAATCACAAATAACATGATATTTATGATTTTTAGAAACAATATCAGATAATCCAAATTATTGGGAGGAGGAATATAAAAACTAAAAAGGATATGCCATCAATACAAATTTAATTTTTTTGTTTTTTATTACCCTAAATAGATGGTTTTATGGATTCATCTTCCTAATGATTACAATGAAAATTATAAAATTATTATTTTTTGTTTTGGTAGAGATTTTTTTTGAATCATTGGAAATTCATATTTCAAGTGTCCCAGAACAATATAATTAAAATATATATTATTGAATTAAGTAGTTCATTAACCTTTGTGGTCATTGTTGCAATGAACTAGGTTTTTTTCTTGGGCATGAAATCGATCTTTCTTGAGATTAAAATTCATAAACCATTAAACAAAGGTTTATTAGTAAATTCACTATAGTAAAATATCTTTAAAAAAATTATAATTTTATTTTAGGTCTTGTAAATTTTTTATTAGCTTGAGATGAATGTTGATAATGTTAAATGTTCTATTTTAAGGGATATTTAAAATTTATTTATTAAAATTATTTATCCCCAAGATGGTGGTAGTACTTCCTATAGCTTCATAGATAATTCCTCCATGCATAGTGGTCTTGTACATGCATAGTGACCCAAAATTTTCTTTTCTTGAGTATAACATAGTTTGTCGTTATTTTTCCTCAAGACCTCATACAGAATAAATGTCCATATTACCATAGAAGGAGACATAATAACAATTATCCAATTTTTCCATTAATGTAAAGGCAGTGTGTGTGCCTCCTAGGTTTCTAAAGCAAAATATTTCATATTTCATGGAGCCGTGAATAATATCTAAGAGTTATAAAAACAATTTTTTATTACATGGAAAGGTAATTATGATGAAATGACTATATCTACATAACTATATATTAGATAGGAAATATGAAAATGATATTATATCCAGATCATTAGATTTACCTTAGGGGAGGTGTAACCTTTTTATCATTAGGTTTCTCAAGGTTGGGTTATTGTAAGTAAAATAATTTAATTAAATTATGTAAACAAATTTGTTTTTAAATTTTGGAGGATTTCTAATCAGTCCCTTTAAATACACTTTATTCCCTTATAGCTTGGGAAATCCTCTACACACAATATTTGGAGTGGTAAGTGGAGGAGAGTATAATAGAATTGGGAAATAATAAGACTGGGTAATATAACTCTTCAATGAGATCATAAAAAATGATCGATAGTGTCATTGTAAATGATAAATCCATTATGAAGTAGGAATCATTATTTCATATTATTATTATTATAAATTTACTCATTTTGGATGAACAAGGGTTCAAATTTCAATCGTGTTGTAAACATATTGAATTTTATTTATTTAAACCCAGTCATTACGTCTTTTTTTAAATATCTATGTTCTATGCCATCATCATTCTCTCTATGTGAAAAATGTGGTCTTTTCATTCATTAAGGATAATTTATTTAATTGGGGTGTGAAATTGGAAAATAATTATTAAAAAAATGTCCCACCCCCTCTATCTTCTTGTGTGAAAAAATATAGGTATAATATTGTGGTTTAATGGAATGTTTCATGTGTGGGGATAAAATAAAACTGAAGTGATATAACGAGTGAGTCATGTCTATTGGAGGATATGAGGTCGTCATCTAGATAAATATGTGTGGTAGAAGAAGAGATCATAATGGTTAATATCGTTTATGGTGTGAATTGTGGATATGTTGAAATAGGGTAACTAGCTATGATGATGGACAATACTAGGAATTAGATGTTGAGGCCCAGGAGTTTCTGTGATATATAAACAATTTCTAGGAGGGGTGGCATGATTGGAGTGAGGAAGGGACATAATTATTAGATATGGAAGGCCACAAACAAGATTTATTTCCCCCTAGAATAAATAATTTTATAAAATTATTATTATTATTATTATTATTATAATTATTAAAGCTCAAAATTTTAGTTTTGGGTGTACATTTTCATTATTATGTCATATTGACTGTCTATATGGGTAATCCTGGTCTAGAAATTATTATAGATAAATCAAGAAATATTAGTGATAGGTAATTTTGACTTCTTTCATGACACCTAGATCCTTTCATGTAATAACTATCATCCATGGTAATATTTAAATCATATTTTTCATATCATGAATTTTTTTAATAAATAAATGCCATATCCTGACTATTTTTTCCTTATAGATATCAATTGTGTCGTATATTCAGCCATATCAGGTCATTATTTAGGTGATGTTTGAAAAAAATTTATTTTTCTCTATAGGATTTGTGATTGGGATTAGGTGTGATAACTACAATATTCATTGGGCGATGTATAGTCCCCAAAATACTATTTCCATTTTGAAATTCTTCGGTCTCCCTTTTAATAATGGAGTTAGATACTGGTCCAATCAACTTTTGTGAGTTTCCCTTTTTTATGTGTTCTTGTTATGTTTTAATTTTTGTGAGGTTCCTTATCTCTAAATTTAGATATTTACCCTTATTTTTGTGTGGTAAACATTCCATTGGTTTACTAGTGGGGTAGATTATCCCCCAGATCAATACACGTCCCCATAGCAACGTATTGGATTCCACACATCAGATTGTTGAGGTTACATAGGATGATAGACTTTGGAATTTTGGATATATAACTAGTTGAATTGTATTGGAAGATAGGAGATTGTGGTGTTCCCCTTGGCTATTGAAAATTCTTTAGTAATGATAAAACTCACCATCATGGATTTTAGTGGTGTTAGGTCACATGGAAGGGTGGATTAGTGTAGAAAACTTCAGGTTTTTAACCCCAGAACACTTTGTGAAAATCTTTTACGTGTGATATATACCAGGACCATAGAATATTACAACATAGTCCTTTCAGTTATGTGATAATAATAAAGTTTTCATAAGTTTAATTCCCAAAAACCAGGCATGTGGCCCAAAACTCCTCCCTCTAATAAGCTTCACCCGATATAGATTTCTTTTTTTACAATTAATTTTCAATTCCTCCTCCATTAATCAATAATTAACTTCCTTCGGTCCAAAAAAATGTTTCAATCACCCCACATCTTCATGAAGTCTATAGTCACCCATTCCACCATTTCAAGCATCCATCCACCATAATAGACCGCAACTGACACTGTTCCATATTCTCAACTTATCTACACCTCTAAATGAGCCACCCCACACTGGTCATTCATACATTGGAAGCTTATTAATGATTAGTGGTCCATCCCCAGTGCACACCACCTCGTTTTTTCAGGATCCATCAACAATATTGGAATCTATTAATATGTATTTGAGATAGTTTGTGTGTCTATGTGTGTTTTTTTTTGTGGTGTGAGAGTGGGGGGTATACCTTTAATAATGACTTCCAATTTAACAATTGTAATAAAAAAATACATGAATAATTTGTAAACTCAATATTAATAAAAATTATATATATATCCCATGTAGAATCAAGTATGAGAATTCATGAATCCCTTCCTCAGTATTAAATGATCATTGGGGAATAATTCTCGTCTCTTTCAACAAATAAAAGGTCTCATTCATCTGTACCACACGATCTGGTCTCAATCATTATCCAAAAAATCAATAATTTTATGAAATTCTATCTCCCTCTCCATATCTCTAAGGTTATGTCAATCATATAATATGGATAACTCTGTTGAGGAAACATAATAGGGATTATACAGAGTACCACTAAGGTGTCTCCATAATAAATATTTTTTATATTGTTAATTAAATAGGTTTAATGATTGAATTTCCTCTTATAATGACCTGAACATGTGAACCTCATGGAAACTAAAAATACATCATCCCTAGGGTAAAACCCTTATTCTAGGTTCAAGTATGATCCTAGTTTTTTATTTAATTTTCCATATAAAAGAAAAGGAATAATTCCATAGAAGGCATATGTGTAACTAGAAATAATAATTTAATACTTAATATATTTTTATTGAGGTCTAACAACACATAAACACTACTATTGTCTCATCTCAATGGGAATACCTAAACCCTGGAACAAAAAAATCATGATTTAATTTTAATGAGTTCAACAATTAGATTAAATTTACAATTTTATACATGGTAAGGTCCCGGTACTTAGAAACTAAAAATTGAGTTTCATAGGCCTTAGAACTGCTTAGGGATAAAATTTCATATTTTCCATAAAAACAAACACATAAAAATATTAAATGTCTTTTTCATTCTAGTGTGTGGTGTTAACCCATTGGTTGAGATGGAGTGAGATTCTGGGAATAATGGTGTCATAATAAAAATATACGAAGTATAAAAACAATTTTCATAGTTTTCAACTGTGTAACTATGATGAAATGATAACATCCACTTAACAGTGTCTCATATGGAAAATATACCACTTCATTTGAATCTAAAATGTAGGAGTTTCCTTATAGTAGGTGTAACCTTTGTTCCTATCGGGATTCCCAGGTTCGGTCCATTTCGAGTGAAAGGAATTAATTAATTTAGTTTATTTAATTATTTTATAAATTATGTAATATCCATAATCACTCCATTTATATATATCAAAATCCCATATATCTGGGGAAATCCTCTAAATTCTAGCCTAAGAGAGGGAGATATAGGACAAGAAGGTGAAATTATGAACCCAGGAGATCGAGGAACATAAAGTTTCAACAAGATCATGTATGAAAATAAAAAAAAACATGATCTTCATCAATAATAGATCTATTCTAATATTGGACTTATTATTTTCTATTCCTATTTCATTATTTATTTATTTAATAATTACGGTGTCTTTTTTAATTCCATATTATACTTTTTATAATTTAGTATTTTATTATCCACTTTATTCGATCACTGTATGAAATTTATATCTTATCTCTCATCATCTTGATTTCTTTTTCATCAAATCATTATTCATGTTCATTGATGATTTATAATATGATTTATGTATTATACCAAAAAAATAGTTTCTAGAATTCTTTACCACCTGCTATGTCTTCTTGGGAAAACATTAATAGAGGAAAGATGATTTGGATGTTTGTGTAGCATCATGGTCAGGGATTTCACATCATGGTAGATGTATGATTCATGATATGTTTCTAATAGAATATACATAGTGGATATCCAATGTTTTAAGAAAGGAAGACATGTATTTTGAATTTTTCGGGATAGTTAATTTGAGTGGGTAGTGTTAAAACTACAAGAGGGGAACCAACAATGGTGGAAGATTGTTCTTCCTGAGAGATTTTTTCCTTGATGATGAATGACACTAGGTGTCTACGGCAGTGGACGATGGGTTTTCATGTAACACAGGGAACCGCTAGGAGGGGTGGAATTATTAGAATAAGAATGAAGGGGAGGAATTATTTGATAGAGGTCCCCTACCTGAATTCATCCACTAGCATTATTTTATTTTATTTTATATCAATAATAATACTAATACTAATTATATTTTTGTTATTATTATTGTTAATCCTAAAATATTTTTTGGGAATATTTTATCATTATGTTATTGGACTTATTATCCATTTATGAGATTGGGATCATGACATTAAAATAGAATAATCTAAAAAAAAATTAGACACTTAATTCTGTCTCATGGCATGAGCCTGGGGTGCCATCATGTAGCACCTCTCATCTATGTTATAGTGAAATATAAATTCTTCATATTATAGAATTTTTTAATAAATAATTTACATATCAAAATTATTTTTTAGGTATATCTCAATGGTGTGTTCCATTCATCTATCTAATGTTATTTTCTAGGAGAGGTAGGTAGAATTTAGAATTATATTTTTTAACTGGTTATAGGGATTAGGTTGATGACTTGGTGTTTACAATGCTTGGTATACCCCCTTGAAAAGTGTGTGTTGATTGAGAATTCATGGGGCTCCCATATTATTAATGTAGTTAGATACCCTTTACCCTACCTACTATTAGATAATACCATCTACTATGTTTTTATTATGTTCTTCTTGGGTGTGATTACTCTATCACTCATGTTAGATAATTTCCTCTATAACTATGTTATATTTGGAGCATGTAACCTCTAATCGAGTTACATATCCTCTTGACTGATACTATTATTCTTAGTGAGGAAGTGGATTTACCACTATAGATCCATTTAGGATACGTTATCTACTCATCTTTGGTAGTTTAGATACTTAATTGTCATCATGGTATTGTTGAACTACAATGTGTGGTGTTCCACTTAACTATTTAAGATTTTTTACTAATGATTAGACACCGCATATTCAATTCTATCATTGTTGTTATTTTTTAATGGTTGAAAAGGTAATACCCCTTTAGTATGGTGACTCCTTGACACCCTAGGATTGTCTTTGTGTTGAAAAATACAGGTGAACAATTCACTTTGGACTTTGTGGTCAATTTTGGTTCTCTAAGAAAACCTAGTTTCTCATTTGTTTCATTTCCCTGTGTATTGCATCAATAATTATTTGAATTTTGTTGTGTTCTTAGGAAATCTGGTTATAGATCATATCTAAATTTCCATATCATATACTTTTTTTGTAACTTACATATACAAGAGTTTATGGTGGGTTTTCACTATCTTCCTTTGGGATACTTTTTAGTAATGTAATATTTAATATGGCATCATGTTCTATTTTTTTCTTTTTGACTCCCTTCTAATTATCTCTTACACTATATTTCTTGTCTAGTTTTTTTATTTTTTTTTCTTTTATGTTTTATAGTAATCTTATTGTGTATATTAACACACACACCCATCTTTAATTTCTTCCCAAATTTTTTACATCTATGTAGTATAAAAATAGGTCATATATGTTCTCGATGGATGTGAAAATAGTATGCCTGGTCCAATGTGGATTCCTATTGGTGACCTTGACAGACATGGTGTTTTTGGGGCTTAGTGTCAATGATAGTTGAAATGGGTAGGCATCATTTGATTTTAGATCCATATTTCTATAAGTTTTTCAAATTAATTACATTTGTTGGTTTTCCTATTTGGCTAATGGGAGTGTATCATTCCCTATTTCCATAATGGATTCTATATTGGTTTTCATGAGTATATTGACTTATGCATGTATTTTTAATTGTTTATAAATATTCTTTAGGTGTTTTGGATGTATTATTCATAGAATATTTGCATATATTGTAGGATTTGATAGGATAAGGCATCACATACTTTTAGATATGTCTAATTTGTGATAGTCATTTGGCCTACATCTATTGGATATGGGTTTTTCACACCAGGCCTATTACCATCCTGTGTGGGGCCATGGTGTGTTTGGTTATGAAATAGTGGCATTAAACTGGGTTTATCCAAGGGATGGAGCTTGGAGTTTGGTTTAATTTTATTATGTATGGTAATTGAGGGAAATAATGTTAATTCATCTTGGTTTTTGATTTTTTCCGTTGAACCTAATGATTGTGTGGCAGACTCTATGTCCATTTACCAGAACTCTGATAACCTGTTTTATGAATATATACATTGAGGAATGAATTTTGAGTAACATTAATGTCACAAACCTCATATAGGAATAGGTAATTGAATTCTAAGTTCTTCTTGTGTTATATTCAAAAATATTATCTTTTATCTATTTTACATTTTATTAATTGTTAGAGGTTTCCACATTATCATCCCACCAAGATTATGAGGTAGTATTTTGATATAATAAAACCAACAATTGATCCTATAGTTAATTATCATCTCATTGACAAGGATTTTATTCATGGGTCTACTGTCTTGTGGTGTTCCCTCATTTATAGTTTTCTCCCACATATTCTATGATATACCATATTGTTGACTTCCACAATTATTTATTTTCTTATATCCAATGAGTAATGGGTTATCCTATGTGATTCAACAACTATTTATGTGCCACTCAATTCTATTATGTCCTACCTAAGGAGGAATTGGTTCTCTTGTATGATTCACTAGATTGATTTGTTCTATTTGATGAGGTGTGGGATCCCCTTTAGTAATCCACATGGTAGATAAGTCATTGTTTCTAAGACTCAGTTGAGAGATATCCTTTCCCTATGATTTGATTCAATTTGTCTCTTAGATTAAATTAGTGTAAATATTATATAGAGGATGGTACTCATTGATAAGATATAAAAGACTTCCTATTGGTTGGATATGTTTTATCCATTATAATGACTAAGGCCCCATGGATTTATATGGATAACATTAATCTTATGAAAAAGTTTTTTGGTCAAATTTTTTGATTTTCCTTACAATCAATGTTTGAATTTTATTGATTATTTATTCATTCTTGTATAATGGTTTACACTTGGCATAGTGTTTTTTAGTGGATGATTATCCTCTGTAAATCATGATGCGACTTGACTAAAAATATTGGAGTTTGATCTTTTATTTATGTCATAATTTTATCTAATAATGTGACACCCTTCATGGGGTAACATGATTACATTATAGTATTTAGGAGGGCCATATACCCCATGATTTGATCCATTGAAATTTTTCATTGTAGATTAATTTGATTTCATTAGTTTTGGAAGAGACTTTGAGGAAAGACATAACAATCTATGGTTGATTTTTCACATAATACCACCTATATAGAAGACCCCCATAGTCAGAATTTTTCATTGTGTTTTTTTGGAGGAGATACACCCTAGCTATGTAAATTTCTTATCATTTCACATAGTAATAGACAATGAGGTGTTTGGGAAAGAACTGTACATTAAAAATGTCGTTGATTTTAAACTTTCCCCTATTATTGGAAGCATCCTAGATGGTTGGGGTTTCAGTTGGGGAGTGGGTAGTGAGAAAATGGATATATATGGATGATTATATAATTATCTCTCATAAATCATGACCATCATGTTATTCCTATTAGGTGTGGAGTACATTTGTAAAGTGATATAATAGGATAAGTATAATGTTTGGTGGTGGTTGGGAATCTATTTATACAAGTCAACATAAGATTTGGGTTCCCTTTAAGAACCTTCATAACAAATTTCATTTTTATGAATTGTCTCTTTGTGTTAAATCTTCTTATGCTAAAGACTCCATTAGAACCCCTAGAAATACCCTTATTTGATCTATAATTTTTCACTATTGACGACTTCCACTATATCACAAGTTATAATGACGTGGGATTAGAATATTCAGATATAGAGTTAGTGATTTTCTATTTAGTCATGTGTTTGACGTACAAATTTTTTCAAATCATAGAAACATGTGATTTCCGTGACTTGATGCATCTATAAAGGTTTATTGTGATAAGATTTATGGATTTCAAAAAACATGTAATGAAAACCCTTATAGGAATCAGTTAATTTAATAACTAATTGATAATTTTAAGAATTCACCTTTGTCTTACAATGAGAAATCTATATGTACATTAGACACTTGTTGTATAATGGCCAGAATCATGGGGCATCATTGGTCTTCATTGAAACATCTTTGATTTTGGATGGGGAATTAATTTTTTACAATTCAGTTTAAACAACTTGATTTTTTTCAAAAATAATTATTAAGGGTTTGTGGAAGGGTTTTATGGATTTTGAGGCTTATTTGAAACCCAATGCTCTATTTTTTAGAGATATATCCTAGGCCTCATGGTTGGAGCATGGTTAGTAGTAACCATGTGGCTCAACCATATGGGCGATATATAGAGGATTATGGTATGAAAAATAGTGCAAGGTAGGCTGCAATGCCATAAATTTTAGTGCAAGTTTATTATAGTGGGACCTCATGGGATTCACATTCTTTACTAAATCCATTTTCATTGCTTACATGGTTAGTTCCACATAGTTTAGGTTGCATATTTAGGAGCACAATTTGGAATATAATGTGACCAAACCTTGTTCCCTTTAAAAAGGGTTTAAATACCCATTATTCCATACATTATTTAATTTTTCCTCCCAATTTTTCTTTTATATTTTGATAAATGGCTTCTCCCCTCCATGTGAGCTTCAACGTCTCCTCACGATAGGGTTGAAGTTTCATTCTTCATCTATAATCTAATTACAATTCTATTCATCATGCTGGATATGTAAATGTATACTCTTCATTCCCATCTCTTCCTTTATGTGGATATCTCTCCTTAGAGAATACTAAATTCTTGTCATCTACGAATCCCTATTTTCAAGGTTATATTTTTTCAATTTATCCCATTCTATCATAGATTTGAGCCCAATACCACATGATAAGAATATTTCCCATCCAATATTGGTGGTTTATTACTTTTCCCCTTAAATTCATGATGTCAATAGATCATGTCATAGTTCCACATACTGAACATTCCATGTGTTTCTTCTAAAAAGAGGAATACCTTTATGTCAATTTTTTGAAAAGTTATTTTGATGTACCTTAGCCCATTTTATATGTTTAGACATCACTGACCTCAACCCAAAAAACCCATTATGGTGGGTTCATTTGAATTCCTATAATTTTTCCACCCATTTGTGTGAGATAGGATTTCCACCAATGTGTGGAAGTTGTATATGAATTAAAAGGGTATGTGAAATGTTAAATGCAACTTTTAGGATCTTTTTATTTGTAAATAAAAGGTAATAATGAAATTAAATAAATTGTAATTGTAAATTGAGTGGGATGATCTCATCGATTATACACATTAACATAGATGATTGTTAAGCCGGTATGTACACTTACATGCCCCCAAATTTTATCACTTGTGTTTAGATTGATCAATGAGTTAAATAATCATATCATGGTATGGAACAAATATCATGGTATGGAAAAAAACCTAAGGGTATTGAACCGAAATCATGGTATGGAATTGATGATTTACTTATATTGGATTCCATGAATTATTACACTTGGATCTAGATTACATGGTCCACCTTGGATGTTCTCCTTCGTATCCTCCCAAGTGTTTGTCATGTTTATTGTGGATGAGATCTATATACTTGAAGAATAGTTATTGTTCAATATCACTGGGTCCAGGACCATGTAGTTCTACATTAAATCAAGTTTTTTATGTATTTCCTTCGTATACTCCAGGAGGAATCTCTACTCAATGGAATTTGGTACTGGCTCTCTTTGTTCTAACACATGAGACACATAGACATTATATTCTTGATACATGATCAATCTGGCCATTAATGTTCTAATTCTTGATACATATAATATGTTCGCTAATTGATTCTTTACTCTGTTATGTAGTTACTTTACATTGTATACTACATTTCACAATATATACCTGTAGATTTCTATTATACTATTTATTCATTTTCAGACTCATTTATGATATAGCAACACATGGTTAAAACTTTTATACACATACTAGACTCGTTATAGGAACCGTTGGTGGTTCCTTACTGATTATATCTCACACCCTGCTTAGGCTGTCGATTGGTACTTGAAAGACATTATGGTTTCAAGTAGGGAAAAAGGGAAGGGTCCATATTTGGATTTCACAACATATACATGTAGATTTCTGAAATATTTTTGTATTTTATTTACTTTTATGTGGAATATTGTATATCTCAGCTACTTTGTTACCCACGTATGACTCATTTTATTAAATGGTATGAAAAAGAACATTTTTTTATATATTGTTTGGTATTGTTCTACCATTATTCTTCAAAGTATATCTAATATAAATGGATGATTTATTTATTCCACTACCTTATTAATTTATTTTTTTTATAATTATTTCTTAACATATTATAATTATTTTCTGAACTCTAATAATGAGGGTATAGTCTCCCCACCATATCACCATTGATCTACCCCTCTAGATAGCAACCTCTTGAATACTGGGAGGTGCTCTTAAGTCCATGTGGATCCCATGTTCAATTAATTTCTAGTGAAAAAGACCTCGAATGTAATAATTGGTGTCATACGACCTTCTTCTATTTTAATACTTCTTTGGGTTAATAGAAAAGTGTCTTGGAATTTGTTGGATTTTTTCAATGAGCATGTGTCTTGTAGTAGATAACTAATATAAAGGGAAATTACAAATTAACTAGGAAGTAATATTCTTTTATGGATAATGCCTAGTATAATTTTGTTGATTTCACCAGTGTTTGAAACACAAGAGCTATCGAATTTATAATGATTATATGTTGTGTTTTTTCCTTGAAAAAATATGAAAAGGAAGGGTTATTTCATGCATCATAGTAAGCGCATGAGGATTCAAATTCCATGTATATTTCATTTCAAATCTATTTTAATTCAAGCATATTTTGTAGCATGTTGTAGTGGCATTACTATTATGTAGGCAATATGACTAATTTTTTTGCAGGATAAATGGGATAAATAATTTTTCAATTCTAGTGTATGCATCAACCAAAATGGTTTTGTCCCATATAAATTGACAACAGTACCTTAAATCTGACAATTATGCAATATTTGATCCATGTAGTTATTATTCATAGGACATAAAATCTTATTGGTTACAATTAAATAAACCGAAGATGGTAATTAAGGAGTGTGTGTGCCTCTAGAAACTGAGATTGGTGATCCAGTGATTGAACTGTTGAAAATGAAATGTTGTATGTTACATGATATACCAATTGTAATCTATAAATATTAGGACTTTATAAAATGGGAATGATAACTCATATAACTAGACTATGATATATATGAACATGAAATACACATGTGAACGTGTAGATTCATGGAAATTAAATATAATGGTTTTCATTATATGGGGTTTCCAAATGAGACTTAATGGGTATTTTCTTATATAATTTTAAATTGAAACTTCATATACCAAAACCCTGAATAAAAAATAGAGAACTTTTGTATGACCCAACTTCATTGGTCAGTAGTTGGAAGTATCTCTGTGTTTTTTCTTGTTTTTTATTTCACCTAAACATGTCTCTAGGAGAAGGAAGAGGGTGTGAATTTTCATAAGAAGTTATGTTCATATTCTATGATTTATTTATGATCATTTAGTTATCAAATTCTTTTTTATGGATGAATTTTAAAGTTTTATAAATATTCCACCACGACGACCTCAAGTCATACGCTAGGAGTGTGGAAAGAACATGATCTAGTGTGGTGGTCCTTTAGACACCAGTAATACCTCATATAAGACAACTAGTCACACCCCCAACGTATTCTTGATATGACCATCAGTTCTCAATTTCCAAGAAATTTTATATAACTTATTCATGTCATTTAGGGTCCTTCAGATGCTTCCTCGACAATAAAAGAGTTTATGGATGCATTTTAGTAGCAGCATCCACTAATTTTAGGTGGGTATAGAGGTCCTTAGGATGTTGAGTCACGGTTAGAGGCCATTTTTTCTATCTTTGACCATCAAAAAATTCTTCCGTAGTGGTGGTTCGGTCTTGTAACATATATTATCAGTGGTATTTCCAATATATGGTTGGATATTTTATCCTAGGTAGGAAAACATCAGGTCATGGTCATTAGGGATTTCAAGGTATCTTTCAATTATTATTATACTTTAAATATGGTGAGAATATAATAATAGAAAAAATTTATACACCTTGAGAAGGGAATCCTATCTATTTTTGATGATTTATCTCAATTTATAGATCTTAATAACTTCCTTAATTCTCTCCTTGGTGATAATAAATCATGAGATTAACATGTTTAGGATGGTCTCATATAAAACATCTAGTCTTAGGATAATCTGTTCCATTTGACTATCATCCATGAGATATTAGACCCTTCTCATTAAGCACAACCATAGTGAATTCATAGGTATTGTATAAGGAATTCTAGTACCTCATTAGAACATTAGTTCATAGAGAGGTATAAATAGTCATTTCAATATTTTTAGAGGAAGTGGGAAGTTGGACAACTACTGGTTTTTTAGGGTGTGGAGGTTTCTCTAACCAAGGAATATACACATTATACTTACTACGCTAGTGGACTGGGCCTAGAAAGGGTAGTTAGGATACATCTCAGTGCCATGAAAAAGGATAGTCATATGTTGTAAAGGAAATACCTAAGGATTATAAATAATATCCGTCTATAATTCATTGTAAAATTCTAGTAGGTTCTTCTTTATTTTCTATTTTATTTGAAATAGGAGCATCCCACACACTTATATATATAGAAATTTTGTAGCGTCTTCGGCTCACAATCTAGTATTTATATGGGGTTATGACACTCGATACCCCATTGGGGATCTGATCATAAATTGTACGATAGTGTATTTAATTACTATCAATGTAGGTGGCTGTCATTAAACATATAATCTCTTCATCCTTGAGATGATAGCTTTTTACATCATTCTCTGGATGGAGTGGTTACTTCCTTATCAAGTGTACATTAATTTTCATCATCAAAGAGTTTCTTTTACATCACTGGAAAAAAAAAACAATATTTATAAGGGTGAATAGGATTTATTGGTGTGTTAATTTGGACCCATATATCATGGGATGGTAACAGTTATATCATAAATTTATAGTCTCTTTTTTGATGATCATATAATAAATCAGATAGACTTTCCTTATATGGTGGACCATTTTTGGGAAGTTTTCCTTCATTATTTTCATAGAATACATTTTTATTGAAAAGTAGAGTTTATCATTGGTCTAGTTATAGCAGGTTCACCATTATCTGATTATCTTTTCTATATTTCTACTAATAATTTATAGGATCTCAAGTGTCTAGAAGATGAGGATGCAAAGGGTTTTATTTGAACAAATACTTCTCCTTTTGAATAATCCATTATTTCAAAAAAGATGGTGGATGGTTCCCTTATTGTTTTCCTATACTGTCACTAGTTAAACCATCATACAATTAAGAATCAGAATCCTTTTCTATATATAGAAGTTATATTTTACCCCATCAAAGGAGGGACAATTTTCTCCAAGATATAATTTAGGTTTAGATACCACCAGGTGAATGTTAGATCATTGGATATATGACATAGAATATTCTAAAGTTGATATTAGTCATATGACTAACTTCCATGTTGTTCAATCTCATTAATTCACCAAATTTTAACAAGGATTAGATAAATTCAGTTTTCCACATGGATCAATACTAATTTTTGTTATTCTTCATGGAAAACATATTTTTATATTATCATACATGAAACGACGATTAAAATAATGTCGAGAACATACTGAATATTCTTTGTGATCACCATCTCTATGATAGGCATAGAAAATGACACTTTTTGGGTTAATAGTGTTCACTTCCTATGTCACATCATATTAAAATAACTGGTACATCTGGAACCATAGAAGGTGAGAGATGTGTTTTTATGTGAGAAACACATGAAAATAATTTACACATGGAGATTTTTTGGTTTGGATAGATATTACATAAGCTCTATTTTATATTTATCTACAGTTTCAGCACATCATAAGTTCTTGAAAAATAAGTTTGTCAGTTTACTATGGTTAGAAGAGTGTATGAAATCCTTTTAGGATCTCAATTGGATGTAGAATCCAGAATTTATTATCATTCTACTAGATATGAGAATAATTTATATGGTTTACAATGATGCATTAGGAAATAGGGTGGGATCTATTTTTATAAATGGAGACCAAGTAGTGGTGTATGGATCCCAAAAGTTGAGATCTCATTATTGTAATTACCTAACATACAATCACAAGTTAGCAGTTGTGGTTCATGATTTTCATTTTTGAGCCATAACATTCTTGGGGAGTGGTTTGTGGTGTTGATGGACCATAAAATCCTTATTTCAAAATTCAAACAGTGTGCCTTATATCTTGGGCAAAAAAAATGGGTTCAATACCACTAATCCATAAACATACATCTTTATTATACGGAAGAGAAAGGAAATATAATTGTTGACACTTTGTTCAAAAAAAATTAACACAAGAAGTTCACAAGACCAATACTAAATGAAAGTTTATGTCCTTGTTTTTTTATATCTATCATGAGGTTTAGGATATATATGGGTAGCCTATTTTTTAAAAAATTTATCTAAAATATTCACTCATGGATAGGGTAATGTTGAAGAATCATTATAATCCTTTGGGATTTTTCCTATGCTACAATATTTTAGTTGAGGGCCCATTTCATAGTGGGGCCATTACTGAGGATGAGATCCTCTGAATTCTTGGATGTGTCTATTTTCTTGTAGAAATATAGGGGGATTTATGTGAGAGTATTATGCCTCTTATAGGGTAGTACATCCCAAAATTACAATTATATACCATAAATTTCACCACCAATACTCGTGGATGGGGATGCAAATAAATATAGTTGGATTTGTTACTCATTTTTCCACCTTTCAGTAGGACAAGGTGGAACACTAGAGACTTGTAGGGGGTTTACAACCATTTCTTATTCGAAAGTGTAAATGGTATGACAACACTATGGATTTTTTTATTGGTTTACTGATGTCACCTTGAGGTAGTGATGTTGTATTGGTAGATGTAGATAGGTTGAAAAATGTACCCCACTTCTTTCCTTTTTAGGAGATATTTTTTATGGATAGGCTAGGGAGGAATATTTCATTGAGATCATACTCATTAATGGAGTTCCCAATACCATTGATTGGGTTAGAGATTCTTGATTCACATCAATGTTTTGTAAAGGGTTGTAAAAGGATATTAATCAATAAGTAATTATGAGAACAACCTATCACCCACATATCGACAGTCAATCCTACAGTATGATATAGGTATTGGGGGACATGATCCAAGTATTAATCCTTTATTAAGGATATTTATAGGAAAAAAATCTATCACAAATTTTTCTTTAAATAACAACATTCATGATACAATAATGATGTATCCTTATGAGGCCTTATACGAAAGGACATATCGTTCAACCATGTAAAGGATGGAGGTATGTCATGTTGGAATACTGTGACCAAAACGTATTCAGGATACGTCTAAGTAGGTACAACTTATCTTGAAACAAATGGATTCCACTCATTCATGTTATAAGTCTTATTTCGACCACCATATATGACTATTGGAGTCAGAGGTTGGGAATCATGTCTTCTTTTGTGACTCATCTAGACTGGGGTTTCAATGGTTCAGGAGGAAAGGGATGATAGAACCTAGGTTCATTAGACTATCTGATATCACAAAGGGAGTTAGTCCAGTATCCTATTAGTAATAGTTACCTCAAATGTACCAATCCACATATAACGTCTTCTTTGTTCCATAGTTTCCCCACTATCATTCCAATATATCTCACATTTTTATGCCTAATGATGTTGCGTTAGAGGTCAATTATTCCTTCAAGGAATATCCCATATGTATTATGGAACATAACATTAAGTCTCTGTATGGAAGGTCAGTTCCACTAGTTTGGGTAAAATGGAAGAAAACTATGTATAGTATGAGAACTAGGAATGATAGGCTGATATATATGCTAAGTTCCAATAGAATTTATCAAAAGGTGACCTATCACCCACAGAACAAAGGCTCAGTGAAAAGTTTTTTTAAGGCAAAAAGGTTATAACCTCCAAAAAAAATTGATGTATGAGTCCTTTAATTTTGATTTTTAACCTCTTATTTCCTTATAATTCATGTAACTAATGGTTTTCAATAGGGTTCAAGAGAATCAGAGGCTTGTTCTAGTCCTAGAGCTCTTTTTTTGGGAGAAAATTATACGCTCACACAGTTAGTGTCTAATTAGTAGTAACCATGTGGCCCATATAAAGAGGATAATGTTTTGGTAAAGCATGAAAGGGATTACTCATAGTCGTGAATTTTGGAATATGTGTGTCATAGAGGGACCATAAGGGATGTGCACGGTTTTCTAAAAACATGTGCCTATCCCACACTATTAGTGATACATAGGTACTGAGCCTAAACTATTTGATAAACTATTTATTCAAACCATGCACCAAATTATAGGGGTAAAATCCATATTTCCCCTATAATATTTAAATTTTCTTCCCATTATTCTTTTCTATCTATTCATAACAGCTTCTATCCCACGGTGTGTTCTTTCACTTCTCTTCAAGGTTGTATTTTAGCTATGCTAATCGTTTTATATCCAATTCCATCACCAATCATTATAGAGGATTTGTACTGGTATGCTGTTCAATTTACCTATTTCATTTCTTGGTCATCTCTCCATATCTAATGTTAAATATTTGTGAGATACTATGAAAAAAAATTGGATAATTCATCTATTTATTTAATTTCTCCCATTCTATCCTATGTTAGTGGCTGATAATAGACAAGGAGAGTAATACCCATAAAATTTTTGTTGATTATTCCTTTTACCTTAACGTATTGAAATTTATTGCTCACATCGTAGTTCCACACACTGAATTTTTCATGCATTGATTATAAAATAATGAATAACTTGATGTTAAATATTTTAAAATTTATTTTGATTTACATTATCACCTTTTACATGGATAGATGTTTATGAACTCTACCCAAACCACAACTTGTGATGGGTTCATTCGAATGCCTAGGATTATGCCTACCCTTTGTTGAGTTGGAACTACCACCTAGGAGTGGAAGGCATATTTGTATTAAAAGGGAATAGAAAATATTAAATACCTCTTACGTAACATTCTAGTTTATAAATAAAATGTGATGATGAAATGGAATAATTGGGAATTATTAATTGAGTTGGTTTACCTCTTGAATTATTCACTTTAATATAGATAGATGGGAAGGTGGCTTGGAAATTAACATGTCCCATCATTTTATCAGTTATGAATGAATTGATTAATTAATTATATGACATGAATTTAATTGATAAAAGAGGAATGAAAATTAACATGGTCCCTTGATTACTTATAATAATTATAGATAAAGGATTATTTGGTCTGTAAATTACCTAATGGTAGGGATCTGATATCATAGTATAGATCCAACATCATGGTATGGAACCGACATTATCAGATGACATCAAAATATTTCTTCTATTTGGTTCCTAAAATTATTACTCATTGATCCAAAATTCTGGGACTACCTTAGACATTCCCCTTGGGAACATACTAGGTCACCAATGATTTTTCTATGTATAATATTTGTGGACTCAAATATGAAACTTTTGTTGATATACCTGGGTCATGGACCATGTAGGTCTACATTACACCATGTTTTATATAGATAAGATTTGTGTACATGAAAATAATTCTCTAGTCTATAGACCTTGGTCCTGGCCCTCATGGGTCTGATACATGGTGCACCTAGAGCACATTATCCTGATATCTAATACATCTATCCCTCGTATGTCTGATACATGATACAAAAAATGTACTATAGCAGATTCATTACAATTTTAAAAAAGTTATTTTCATTATATATTTCGTATCACAACATGTACATGTAGATTTTGGTTATATCAATGATTCATTTTCATCTTTATTTGTGATATTCCTACACATTGTTATATATTATATTCATATATTGTACTTGTTATAGAAACCATTTATGGTGGCCTATTTTGTATATCTCACACACTATTTTAGGCTGATTAGTACTAGGACAGAAATTATGGTTTCTAGTAGGGAAAAGGTAAGGGTTCGACTCTAGACACATGATTCATATTCTAAGATGGGGTATTTTAGTAGAGGACCTTGACTAATCTTTTGGTTTTATTGGATATTAATTTTGGTATTTTTTTACTTTTCTATAGAATGTTGTACATACCGGCTGATATTTTCTCCAAGTATCTCCCATTGCTTCTTAACTTGACATGATCCTCATTTTCTTATTTGATACCGGATATGTTCCTCAATTTTTCTTACCATATTGTATTATATAATTAGATGATGTATATATTACCATATCATATTAATATATATGCTTTTATTACTTCACATCTTCTTATATGGTTGTGATTCACAATGATTATGAGGGTATAGTCTCCCAACCATATCATAACTAACCTTCGCTACTATTAAACATCCCCTAGAATAAAGAGAGGTACAATTGAGGCTAGGTGTCTCTCAAGTTTAGATAATTACTAGTAAATAAAACCTATTATGTTATAAAAATTTTACTTTCTGGGTGGTTGATGGATCCTTTATGGTGTAGTATTTTCATGGTGATTTACACTTTTGTTATAGGACTACGTGTCTAGATGATGGTTGAGGTTCCTGAGTAGATAACGTCATGGTAGTTTATTTTTCAACATATATTGGGATGATTTTAATATTTAATCGATGGTTGTGGCCCATACCCTCTCCTAGAGAATTAGAGGATAGTGGTGGTAATATCAATTTATAGTTTTGGGGTGACCAGTAGTTCTCTGGTGGTAGACATATATGGATTTCTTAAAAGTGAAGAGAGTTTTCCCATCTTTTCATGATGGATAGTTATATTATTTATTGTTTTTATTAAATATTGGGATAAAAAACTATGTAGTGTCTCCCTATTACATGAGGACCCTAAGTGTGGTCTGTCTAAAAAGATCTTTTTTGTTGTGCTCTTAACATAAAAAATCTTTTATGCTAAGAAGAAAGATTATATTATTGGAGGTTCTGGATGTGGGTAACTTAGTCATGTGTTATCATTGGTTTTGGGGCTAACAGAGAATGGTTATCTAAATGGTTAGGACCATCCACAATGGATTACGGTGGAATGAGAATTTTTATGGGAATTTTTATGATGCCAAACATTTTGGAATGTTTAGTTTTCTTCCCAATGTGATCATTACTTTAAAACTATTCTATTCCAATGGTTTTAAACTATTGGGATAGTCCCCAAAATTGTTGGGATAACATATCCCAACAATTTTATGAATAGTTGGGGTGTTGAGAATTGAAATAGCTATATACCAATGGTTTAGGTTGAACAGTTGATATAGTGATCCTGATATTGATATATATCAATGCTTTATCTTGAACCGATTGTTAATCCCTATCCTAATGGTTGGAAACCATTAGGATAGGTTTGTACTAATGGTATTCGGCCATTGGTATACCATTATCCCAATGGTTATGAACCGTTTCACATGCTTAGATACTAATTAATACCAACTGTTCTTTGAACCATTGCTATACCTTAACACCAAATTTAAAATTTTACCACTATTATACACACACAACAGGCCAACCAGTAGCAAGTAGAATTCCTGTCGTAGCCAATACACATCAACCTTCCTTCTTTCACCTGCCTTTAGACACCAAGCTTCCATCTAGTGCACAGCCCCCACCAAATCCCCAACTCCACTACACCACCCCAATCCCCAACCCCACTACATCCCCCCCCACTAGGCTTCCTACAGTATTCAGTATACCCACCCCCCCCCCCACTAGGCTTCATACAATAGCCTTTACACCAAGCTTGTTGTAGTAGCCCATAAATACCAACCCCCCCCCATCCCCCACTCCACAGACCCCATCCCCCACTTTTAAGAACATAAATATTATTTTCAGGTATGGATTATGTTTTTTGGTGTTGTGGAGAAAAGAGGGGTTTCTGGAAATTTAAAGAGTACACATCATTTACTTAGGAGTACACACTGTGTATACGAATGTCGTGGGTTGTTGTGTACTGGTCATGTAATGGATGGGTAAATGGCCGTGTGTGGTGACCTGGAGACTACCTAATGTAGGTCCCGATAAATTCATATACATGCCATGTATCTTTAAAGAACACAAAATGTATTTTTCTTTTTAATTGTTAATTTGGAATAGGGTCATGTCTAATTGGTCGAAACGACTTCTTCTAGCTTCTTCTCGACCAGGAGTGACTGATATCTCTGATTCTTCCAAGATCCCCAGAATGGAAATCTATTCTTCAAATTGAACTCAGTCGGTTGTGTTGGAATCACATCAGTGAGCTATTCCTTCCTCTAGAGCCTTGTTCCTTTATTTATCCTCTTTCATGAGATATTATATCTTGAACATTTTAGAGGTGTTTCGAGATCTATGATGTTCTTGGTCTAATAAGAGGCGTGCATTCAAATATATCAATTATACAACGTTGAGGTAGGTGGTATGTTCATTTCTATAGATTTTCATTGAATTATATATGCAAACGTTCCCAATACCCCTAGTTTGGGGTATTGTGTATTAGGGAATTTAACCCTTTAATGTTTTTTATTCCTTGATTTCATGAGTTTGGGATCTTGTTTGAGAATATTTTTTATTTTCCATGATGTGGATATTTTTTCCCATGTTTGATTGTTTTTGTCAATGGTTCCTGAACATCCTATTAGGATGCTTTGTATTCCATGCCTAGTGTTGTTAGGGTGGAGTGATATGATCTGATATATAGTGATATGCTTCGTAATTGTTTATCTAAGTAGTATATTGTTATTTTCATTGGTTGTTGGATATCATTCATGCATAATTTATTTATACAGGGTTGTGGGTACTTGGTGTAGTTATACTATATAAGGAATGTGCACTGAGGGATTCCCTAGAGTGTCTGTTATACTTTTCACATTGCGAGACCATAGGAGGATGTACATTAGTTCCCCCTCAAAGTGTTTGTAGTTCCATGTTTATGAGACCAAAAGGGGAATTAGATGTTGAGTGCTTCCCCAGAGTGTCAATAATTTACTGATGAAAGACCACATGGGGAATTAATGGTGACTGGTTCCTTAGAGAGTCTTTGTTTAAGCTAAACCATAGGGGTTAGACATTGAGTACTTCTAAGAGGGAAGCATGTGTGGATTGGTTGATTATTTTGATAAATGTAAATGAATATAGATGAAACTATAGGACTATTTACTTTTGAGTAATTCCGTGTAAATTTAGTCATTTTTCATATTTCCCACCATATATATATTCACTAACAGATAGGCACAGATCATTGGGTGATTTCCTACTCAGATTCGTCTGACAGCATGTTTGGGTCATGCTTTTGGGACCAAAATGATTATATAGTTGTACGTTTAGATAAGTGAAATCACCCTTCTTATTCATATACTTGATTATTGTGGAGCTGGAGACCATGGGACCAAGCAGAGCCTTGTGATTCAGCTGGAGTTATTTACTTTTTTTCGTGGTACATCGGTTTAGTACTGTATTCTAGCATTGGGACTTGTATAGATGATTTTCTAGACATATGTGACATGAATCATTTACGTATGTTCTCTAGTTGTAAATCTACTTGTAGTCTTACCATGTTTACTGTGGCATGTTATTATTACTACTTCCTCTATTGTTATATGTTTCTTTCTGTTGTGTTACACTACTAATGGGGGAATTGTTTCCCCACTATAACACCCAAGGCCCTCGCTTCTAGTCAACAACCTCTGGCATTCGGGGAAATGGGCTTGAGGCCATGTGACAAACCTGGTACGGGGCACCTCTGGGTGGATCCCAGAACCGGGATGTTACAAAGTGGTATCAATGGAATTATTTTCTTCTTTGACATACTATTTGGTGCCTATATACATGGATAGAAAAGAATGGGTAGTTAGTAATAAGTTGTGCCTAGTAGTAGTGATGCACCCTATTTTTGTATATATTTTCCCAAACTTTATTGAAAATAATAATAAGATTTCATAAAATAATTACTACTAAGTAAATAAATACTCTAATAATGGTGATCTTTTTCATTTTTAGGTGATTTCTGGCCAAAATCACAAACTGGGGGGAAATTGAGCAAAATTTACAACTACACGACGTGTACATAAATACAAGCCATTTAAAATCAATCTTAGACACATATTTTCTAGGAAAAGTTCATGCCCAAGTTACTAGAAGCACATACATGTCATTTACTAAAACGACACGCCATATATAGTCTTCTGGAAGCGGTTTGTGGTTGATACAAAGTCTACACACCCATGTGTCCATCTGACGGTTTCACACTATGTACAAAATCTACACATTATGTGTAGTTTTCTAGAAGTTTTTGGAGGCCAATTAAATAAATTACACACCATGTGTGGCGGCGCTACATGCTCTTTAAATCCACCTACCATGCAGTGTCATGTTTCAAGTCAAAGACGGTGTGTTAGTGTAGAGACCCAAAGCTTGACATACATGTAAATTACATTAATTTTGAGGAATACTTAATACATAATAAAAACAAACACCAAAGGACTGTAATATTTTAGTGTCTTTGGAAACTCGGAGCATAATCTCTTAATTGTGGTGAAAGATCCTCAACATCTCCCATAAAGATCTTCCCATTTTATTTTCTTACCTAAAACCATTCTTTATATCCTGGGGAAAATAAAACATATAAAGGGTGAGCTCAAATTATCAGTAAGGGTAGGAATGGAAAAAATAAAACCAACCATATACATTTGAAATTATAAACATGAACATAATGTTTAAACTTCAAAATATTGAGTAATGAAATAAAACATGGCACTACGTAAGGCATAGATCATAATAGAATATCAATCATGATAAAATAGCATGGGAATAAAACATGTGATTGTGTCAAACCATTAATCACTTGATATGATTTCCATAGTAGCCAAGTCACTGCTTCCAAGGCCATCTTATTGGACAATGTCCCTTTCTGAATCGAGTTCAATCCTCGTTCCAGTCCTATAACACTGAACCAGAATAACTTATCATTCCAACCATGTCTATCTCATGAGATATAAATCTTTACCCAATTTATTGGAGGGAGATATAGGTCCCACCCATCTCATAATTAAATCATTCTTACTTATGCCAAAAAAATAAACATAAATCATTCATCATAACCCAAAGAATAAAAATGGGTTTCATAAACATATTTCCATAATAACATAATTCATATAAAACAAATGGATATCATTTCATCATGAAAAAAATTGAAACCATGTAAATCATAGATACTTTATACTTGAAACATACACATGTGAAATAATGTAATCTTATGTGGAAAATGGTTTTGATAAAACACTTGAAATGAATTCTTGAGGAAAATATCCTTTCTTCTTCAAAATCATTTTCTTTTCACAAAATGCCATGCAATTTTAAAAGAAAATTATTTTGTCTAAAATAGTAATAAAATCTAGTATATTAATCTTCATGAAAATGAGGATTTATGAAACCAAAAAAATCCATTCATACCATATAAGTTTAAAAAAAATTTACTCGTACTTTAGCCGGAAAAGTCAAAAAGTTCTTCTTATGGTAAACAAAAGAAAGATTACTTCTATAACACAATGTAAAATTAAAAAATTGGGTAATCATGACATTAAACATACATGAAAGAATATTAAAAACTTTATGGAAAACATTTTTATAGACATTGATGAAAAATATAACCCCAGTAAATATTTACAAATAAATAATCTCGGATAAGAAGGGGATTGGAATAGTTATCCCTTACCTTAGGTCTGATATGATTCATACATGTCTGAACCTCCTATATAATGATTTACATAATTTCATTTAATTATTATAGAATCATATTAATTTTTATGATATCATATATGGTTCACTTATGACTTTATATTACCCGTTCTTTTGTAAATTCCATGTTAAAGCAGAGTTTTGAGTAAAATCGTTTCATTTATCGTACGTGTTTCGACATTTTGTTCATGATATTTTCACTTATATCTTGATTTAATTAATTCCATAATTTAAAAAATTATTTATATAATATATATATTCAGTATATAAATATATATGATAGATCGATAAATGGAATGAAATACATTGTTCATGGAGACGGTAGGCCGTGTGTACGCATGAACGTTGTTTTTGTTTACTTATTGAATTAAATTTAATTAATAAATAAAAAATATATGTACATAAATCCAGTATCATTATTATGTAATATCTTTCATCATTATTTATTATATATACTATATAATCATACTTTAATGGTTAATCATGGAAAATGAATCTCATCGCGTTCCTGGAGACGGTAGTCCGTACGTACGCACGAGTGATGATATCATTCCAATGATCGTGGAATTGTATTGAAGTGTATGTATAATATTTCAGAATAAATATCACTTTACAATAATCATATATAGTAATATATTTACACCATTATACCCATCCAAGTAAGGTGGTGGTTTAAAAACTGATTACACCACGGCATGGAGACGGTATTCCGTACGTACGCACGCACGGTGATTTCATTTTCTGTAGGATGAATAGAAGGTGAAATAGGGTTGTTAAATATTTATGTTAACCTATAAGTATAAAATTAATAATTATGTTATTACTTTATAATGAAACAACTAAAGAAGAGGAAGTAGAAGAAGAAATAAACTTGAAAGAGTCGGTAGAAGAGATTACCTCTTCCTCGATGCACCTTCTTTAAAATTCTTATTAGGGCACTAGAGTTGGTCTTTTGAGAAGACCAGAACCTCTATTATATAACTATATAGGTTGATAAGAGGAATTTTCAGGGATTGGCCGAGCTTCAAGGCTCCAAAAGGTGTGAAGAGAAGAGGGAAGGGGTGCTCTTTTATAAGGGAGGAGAGGGTCACCTTTAGAAAAACATAAAATATTGTTTTATAATAAAGTCATATTCGGTTTATAATAGTTTAAAATTGATTTATTTAGAAGCTAAAATGGGTATGGGACTAAATACTATCAACCAATAGGTTTTAGGAAAGTTTAGGTTACTATTTTATCCTTATCATTTAGATTTAACTCTATGTTGAATAATTTAACTTTTACTGTGTCTTTTTCTTTTCTTACACTATATGGTTAATAAACTTACTATAACAATCCAAAGAACCCCAAGTGGTTCATTATTAATATATATATCCTTATATAAGTCATTTGGATGAATATTAGATTTTTAGGAATAAAATAAAAATTAATAATATAATGTTTGTTTTAAAAACAATTTTATGTCAATTTTGAAACTATTTGGTACCTGATATTTTTGAAAATCATTACATCATGATTAGTTAGAAAAAAGACCATTAAATCAATAATAACATGTCATATTAACCTATAAAATTATTTTAATTCATAAAAAGTATAAAATTACATTTATTTGGGTATTTATAACATCAATTATGTTAATATTTCATTAATAAGGTAATTATTGCAACATCATTGTGTCAAAGATAAATTAAATTATTTAATGTCTAAAAATTATAAATAAAATACCATTATGTAGGAAATATTTCTATATTTATAATGAATATTTATAGTCTAATTTATCTTTTGTATAACATAATATTAAAAATGTTTTAGTTATTAAACATTGATTTTAACTATTTTAATTCTTCTTTAAATAAAATAATAATAAATGTCATAATCTAATCCAAGTGGACCTAATGTAACGACCCGAAATTTTGAATAAATCTTGTTTCCTAATTTTATGTGTTATTTTATTTAATTTCTGTACTCAACAAAAATGTTTCATTTGATAACATGAGTATAATTAAAATGAGACTGTTGGGTTTTGACCGTTATTTGACCATTGGTCAATATGACCGCTGTAAACTAAACGTTTCTATTATTTTCTCTAAATACAAGTAATATTGGTTAATGAATATAGAAAGAAGATTCGATGGCCTCTCCCAATAGTCTTGGACCGATCGAAGCTCATCTAACAGAACTTGGGAAGGAGGTAGCACCACTGGGCTTTGCTCTGGACCAAACCCAAGTTGAACTTCATTGTATAAAGCTAGAACGGGATCGCCTTCGCGAGAAGTTCAAACTGATAGAAATTACTACTCGTGCGATGTTGGCCGAGCCTCCCTCAGATTCTCTAACCTTATCACACCTTACACTTAGGTCCTTTGCTGGTGTGATAAGGGGCTATGTAAGGAGACCGTAACTGTCTTGTGTAATCCTATATTTTAAATAAAAATTTCGATTTCTTTTATGAATTTTTAAATGACCGGATAAATATAGTATGCATATTTTTGATGAATTTTAGAAAAAGGATATTTTAAAAATGTTTATGTAAACCTTAAATAATTAAAAATGTGTAATGATTTTCAAAAAATGGTCTTCTACAATTATGTTTAGTACGAAATTTAGAGTCTAATAAGATCAACTTGATTTTTGATGAATAGTAAATTATGAATAGAGATTTTATGATTAGTATTAATAATGTTTCCAAATGGATTATTAATCTCACTTAAAGAAAGTATTAAAATAAGCTAGGCACTTTTATTAAGGAATGTGATTCAATAAAATGGTTAAATAACGGTTTCATAAATTATTATTCAAGTATTAGTTTTTTCATATGAATAGTGTTTTTTAATTAAAATTTTAATTAAAAATATTTAGAAAATTATTTTTATAAAATGGAATTCATTTTTGAACTCAGAGCATCGATATTATGTTAAGGTAATTTTTGGGGATTTTTCTGAAAAAATAAATTTTCGATGAATAGTGTTTTTTATTAAAAATTTAATTAAAAATATTTGGAAAATTATTTTTATAAAATGGATATCATTTTTAAAATCAGAGAATTGATATTTGGTTAAGGTGAAATTTTGGGATTATTCTGAGAAAGTTGAATTTTTGATGAATAGTGAAAATACAGTTTTTAAGTTACGGGTGTTTAATGACATCATTAAATGATTTGTTAACTATGTAATCAATATGGTCGACTTTTGAATAGTAAGATAAGGTATGAGGTGTCCCAAGTGGCCAATACCATGGGAAAATACCATGGGCAAGTCCATGGTTTTGCCAAAACCACTAATGAGGTGTCCCTTGGCCATTAATGCCTTGTCCCCTCACTTTACCTATAAATACCAAGCCATCCTCTCATCCATTCGACTCCCCACTCTCCCCCAACGAATTTCTGGTCCCCGTACCTCCCAAGGAGTCCTCCCAAGGTTCCCCCAAGCCCTCAAGGTCAAAATCTTTGAATTTTAAGAGTTACGTTTTAAGGTAAAGGATCCGACCTCTCTCTTTCTTTTCAAGAAATCTCTTTTATGTAATTTCTTTTATGCTCCATGTTATTATGTTAAATAATATTATTTTATTCTCCTCTTACTTCCCTTTTCATGTTAATATAATGATAGATCCCCTCTTTCTCTCATTATTTCGTTTTATGAAGATTTAAGTAGTGCCGTTAGGCTGCCGAAATTTTTGTAACGGATTCTTTCTCCCTTCTCAATTTTCAAGATCTATTATCATGTAATGTATTTCAAGATCCTTTTTATTATGTTGGGGTATGATATATAAATTTATCATACTGATATTTTATGATCATATGATGAGAGACCCCAGTTGATCTTTTCAATTCAGTATTTTGAAGTTTTAAGTGGCGCTGTTAGGCTGCCGAATTCTTAAGTGGTTCTTCACCCTTCTCGTTTTGAAGTTCTACTTTCATGTCAATTCTTTCAAGTTACTTTTTGTTATGTTGGGGTATGATCTCTATATCTATCATACTGTACTCTTATGTTCATATGATGAGATAACCCATTTTATCTCTTCAATTCAGTATTTTAATGTTTTAAGTGGCGCCGTTAGGCTGCCGAATTTTTAAGGGATTCTTTCACCCTTCTCCTTTTCAAAGTTCTAATTCCATGTCAAGTCTTGAAAGTTCCTTTTTATTATGTTGGGTTATGATATCTATATATATCATACTTATATTTTATGTTAATATGATTAGATAGCCTATTTGACATCATCATTTCATTTTTGGTTGAAGTTTATGTAACGCTATTAGGCTGCAGAATTTTCATAAGAGAAATCTTATTTTTGTCTTCCTTTCATGTTCTTCATTTCATATGGTATATTTTCAAATTTCATTATCATGTTCTTAAATACCTTATATTCTGTCCCTCTACTATTTTATGGTTCATTTATTATTTTTTGACCCATGTCCCCTCTCTTTTCAACGTTTTCTAAAACCCTGTAACGTAGCCGTTGTGCTGCAGAATTTTCATCTCAAAATGACTCTCTCTTTTTCTAAAAATTACTTCATGTTATTAAGTGAATACTCAAAGCTATTATTTCTATAGGGTTATTCAAATATATACAAAAATGTTGTATTTTAAATTCTGTGATTTACATACATAAAACCCGCTCTCCCCTTCCGTGGGTTTAAAGTGACGTAAAGATCATGTCTTTAAAGCAGTTTTTAAAACGTTATGATTATGAAATGAAACCCATTTATTTTATGCTATATGGGTTATTTATGAAATGTTTGGTGATGATATATGTGGCTCACATGATAATAAAGGAAAATTTAAGGGTGCGCCCTGATAGCTCTCCAATGCATTGGGTAAAGACTTAATCTCTAGAGATGGCCATTTTTTAACGACGCCTTGGTGAATAACCTTGGTAATTTTTAACGGCGCCTTGGTGAATAACCTTGGTAATTTTTAATGACACCTTGGGGATGGACCTTAGTGAAACGAAACGATTGTCAATATTAAATGTTGCAGCCACATCTTCAAGTTATGAAAATGTTTTATTTTTATTATGATATGCCTCATGATTTCATTTTCATGCCTTAAATTACTTTTCATGACTTTATTGATGTATCTCATGTTCATATGTAAAATGTTTCACTTGTTTCCCTTGCTGGGCCTTCTGCTCACCCTTTCTTTGAATGTATGTCCCCAGGTTATGAGATGCAGTAATGAGCCTAGGGTGAACATGGGGAGAAGCCTTTCAAGTGTTTAAGAAGAATGTTTTTTTTTGTTTCATGTTTTATGTTCTTTGTTTCCAAGACACTAAACCTTAAAGATCCTCAGTTCTGTGTAACGGAATGAAAGTTATGTTATAAAAATACGGGAAGCTATAGTTGGTATCAAAGGATGGTTTAGTTATTTGTGGAAATTAGGATATGAAATCTTTAGGAAGAAACCTATAGAAAAGTTTAAATATAGGAATTCTTCCTGGTATTTTGGTGAGTATTGAGTAAGGGATTTCCAAGAAAATACATCCATGTCTGGATACGAGCAGGTAGAGGTGGCTCTGAAACAGATGTACATAGGGGTAAAACCCGAAAAAACCACTTTGAGCTAGACTCGAACGGGAACTGGTACACGACAATGGGCCTTGCTGCACTTTTGGTTACGACACTCCTGGGGGATATGATTTGGTAAATTCATAAGCTTGGTATGAACCATTTTTAAAGGAACAAAGATAAAATAAAATAAAGATTCACATAAGAATATATTATCATGGATAACCTAGATGGGAACCTAGGGGATCACAAGTTAGGGTATACTTTTCTTCTACAAGTTATCCTTATATGCTTTAAGTTCCTTTTCATGATTATTGGTTAAGTATTTAAGCCTCTAATTATACTTTCTCTTCTTAGTTAATGGTGGGAAATGGAATAATGTGTCCCAACAACCAATGTGATAGGAAATGCGATGATTTCCGTATTAATATGACAAAGATGATTAGGGGATTAAAAGATGATTATTATTTTGGAAGACATTCACTATTTTGGGGACCCTATATGATCGAGGTAAATAGATTACTATAGTATTTTCATTGAGGAGTAAGGTTGACTTATATTTTGAAGAATTGATGAATTTAAGGTGGACTTATAGTAATTTAGGTTACTTATGGGGATGATTAACCTATCTTGGGTAAAATATGTTTAGGTTAGCTACTTTTGTTATAAGATGTTAGGATTGGTTGATGTTGTCTAGAGATGAACAATGAAGTTGTTTTGGAAGTCTATGTTATAAAATCCTTCTTGTATTTGGGTTTCAATCATAGTTTGGTTTATTTTGAGGAATTTTAAGGACCATTATTTATGGAATGGTCTATAATGAACTTTGGGTAGTACCATGGAACTTTGAAGATTTAAAAGTAGTTTCACTTCCTATGGGATTCTTTCTTTTTGAAGAGTTGTTTTACCTTAAACTTTATATTTTTGGGATAATGTTTAAAGATAGAAGAAATAGATAGTTAATCTTTTTTGGATTATGTGATTCTTTAGAAGATGATTCTTTTGCTTTTTATGAGAACAAGTGTTTTTGAATTCTCATCATTTGGAGAAAAGATTAGTTTTGGTAGAGACTTATTAAAGGATGAAACTCTACATGAAGGCAGGTATATTTTCTAATGTTTTTGTTCTATGTAGTAAATGAATTCCTCATAATTATGAAATGGAACTTAAAACAAAAATGTTTTCGGTTTACGTTTCCTACTAGGTAATCAAAGACTGTTTACACACATCGTAATTTTGGGATTTTCTTATGGTTAAATTTCTCTTAATCATGTTTTCTATCACTCTCCCTCAGAACTTTACACTTTGTTTTTCTTCCATGTCCATGTTTTCCTACATGGAAACCTAGTGTGGGTTATCTCGGGTGGCCTTTGTACTTCCCTTTCTTTATTTTAAAGTAATAATTTTACTGACTCCTTTTCCGATGTGGGACCTTCAATGAAATTTCAAAACCCAATTTTAAAAATTGTGAGGACGCAATTTCTTAAGGGGGGAAGATTGTAACGACCCGAAATTTTGAATAAATCTTGTTTCCTAATTTTATGTTTTATTTTATTTTATTTTTGTACTCAACAAAAATGTTTCATTTGATAACATGCGTATAATTAAAATGAGGCTGTTGGGTTTTGACCATTATTTGACCATTGGTCAATATGACCGCTGTAAACTAAATGTTTCGATTATTTTTTCTAAATACAAGTAATATTGGTTAATTAATATATAAAGAAGATTCGATTGCCTCACCCAGTAGTCTTGGACCGATCGAAGCTCATCTAACAGAACTTGGGAAGGAGGTAGCACCACTGGGCTTTGCTCTGGACCAAACCCAAGCTGAACTTCATCGTATAAAGCTAGAACGGGATCACCTTTGCGAGAAGTTCAAACTGATAGAAATTACTACTCGTGTGATGTTGGCCGAGCCTCCCTCGGATTCTCTAACCTTAGCACACCTTACACTTAGGTCCTATGCTGGTGTGATAAGGGGCTATGTAAGGAGACCGTAACTGTCTTGTGTAATCCTTTGTTTTAAATAAAAATTTTGATATCTTTTATGAATTTTCAAATGACCGGATAAATATAGTTTTCATATTTTTGATGAATTTTAGAAAAAGAATATTTTAAAAATGTATATGTAATCCGTAAATAATTAAAAATTTGTAATGATTTTTAAAAAATGGTCTTCTACAATTATGTTCAGTACGAAATTTAGAGTCTAATAAGATCAACTTGATTTTTGATGAATAGTAAATTATGAATAGTGATTTTATGATTAGGATTAATAATGTGTCCAAATGGATTAGTAATCTCACTTAAAGAAAGTATTAAAATAAGCTAGGCACTTTGATTAAGTAATGTGATTCAATAAAATGGTTAAATAATGGTTTCATAAATTATTATTCAAGTATTAGTTTTTTCGGATAAATAGTGTTTTTTAATTAAAATTTTAATTAGAAATATTTATAAAATTATTTTTATAAAATGGAATTCATTTTTGAACTCAGAGCATTGATATTATGTTAAGGTAATTTTTGGGGATTTTTCGGAAAAAAATAAATTTTCGATGAATAGTGTTTTTTATTAAAAATTTAATTAAAAATATTTGGAAAATTATTTTTATAAAATGGATATCATTTTTAAAATCAGAGAATTGATATTTGGTTAAGGTGAAATTTTGGGATTATTCTGAGAAAGTTGAATTTTTGATGAATAGTGAAAATACAGTTTTTAAGTTACGGGTGTTTAATGACATCATTAAATGATTTGTTAACTATGTAATCAATATGGTCGACTTTTGAATAGTAAGATAAGGTATGAGGTGTCCCAAGTGGCCAATACCATGGGAAAATACCATGGGCAAGTCCATGGTTTTGCCAAAACCACTAATGAGGTGTCCCTTGGCCATTAATGCCTTGTCCCCTCACTTTACCTATAAATACCAAGCCATCCTCTCATCCATTCGACTCCCCACTCTCCCCCAACGAATTTCTGGTCCCCGTACCTCCCAAGGAGTCCTCCCAAGGTTCCCCCAAGCCCTCAAGGTCAAAATCTTTGAATTTTAAGAGTTACGTTTTAAGGTAAAGGATCCGACCTCTCTCTTTCTTTTCAAGAAATCTCTTTTATGTAATTTCTTTTATGCTCCATGTTATTATGTTAAATAATATTATTTTATTCTCCTCTTACTTCCCTTTTCATGTTAATATAATGATAGATCCCCTCTTTCTCTCATTATTTCGTTTTATGAAGATTTAAGTAGTGCCGTTAGGCTGCCGAAATTTTTGTAACGGATTCTTTCTCCCTTCTCAATTTTCAAGATCTATTATCATGTAATGTATTTCAAGATCCTTTTTATTATGTTGGGGTATGATATCTAAATTTATCATACTGATATTTTATGATCATATGATGAGAGACCCCAGTTGATCTTTTCAATTCAGTATTTTGAAGTTTTAAGTGGCGCTGTTAGGCTGCCGAATTCTTAAGTGGTTCTTCACCCTTCTCGTTTTGAAGTTCTACTTTCATGTCAATTCTTTCAAGTTACTTTTTGTTATGTTGGGGTATGATCTCTATATCTATCATACTGTACTCTTATGTTCATATGATGAGATAACCCATTTTATCTCTTCAATTCAGTATTTTAATGTTTTAAGTGGCGCCGTTAGGCTGCCGAATTTTTAAGGGATTCTTTCACCCTTCTCCTTTTCAAAGTTCTAATTCCATGTCAAGTCTTGAAAGTTCCTTTTTATTATGTTGGGTTATGATATCTATATATATCATACTGATATTTTATGTTAATATGATTAGATAGCCTATTTGACATCATCATTTCATTTTTGGTTGAAGTTTATGTAACGCTATTAGGCTGCAGAATTTTCATAAGAGAAATCTTATTTTTGTCTTCCTTTCATGTTCTTCATTTCATATGGTATATTTTCAAATTTCATTATCATGTTCTTAAATACCTTATATTCTGTCCCTCTACTATTTTATGGTTCATTTATTATTTTTTGACCCATGTCCCCTCTCTTTTCAACGTTTTCTAAAACCCTGTAACGTAGCCGTTGTGCTGCAGAATTTTCATCTCAAAATGACTCTCTCTTTTTCTAAAAATTACTTCATGTTATTAAGTGAATACTCAAAGCTCTTATTTCTATAGTGTTATTCAAATATATACAAAAATGTTGTATTTTAAATTCTGTGATTTACATACATAAAACCCGCTCTCCCCTTCCGTGGGTTTAAAGTGACGTAAAGCTCATGTCTTTAAAGCAGTTTTTAAAACGTTATGATTATGAAATGAAACCCATTTATTTTATGCTATATGGGTTATTTATGAAATGTTTGGTGATGATATATGTGGCTCACATGATAATAAAGGAAAATTTAAGGGTGCGCCCTGATAGCTCTCCAATGCATTGGGTAAAGACTTAATCTCTAGAGATGGCCATTTTTTAACGACGCCTTGGTGAATAACCTTGGTAATTTTTAACGGCGCCTTGGTGAATAACCTTGGTAATTTTTAATGACACCTTGGGGATGGACCTTAGTGAAACGAAACGATTGTCAATATTAAATGTTGCAGCCACATCTTCAAGTTATGAAAATGTTTTATTTTTATTATGATATGCCTCATGATTTCATTTTCATGCCTTAAATTACTTTTCATGACTTTTTTGATGTATCTCATGTTCATATGTAAAATGTTTCACTTGTTTCCCTTGCTGGGCCTTCTGCTCACCCTTTCTTTGAATGTATGTCCCCAGGTTATGAGATGCAGTAATGAGCCTAGGGTGAACATGGGGAGAAGCCTTTCAAGTGTTTAAGAAGAATGTTTTTTTTTGTTTCATGTTTTATGTTCTTTGTTTCCAAGACACTAAACCTTAAAGATCCTCAGTTCTGTGTAACGGAATGAAAGTTATGTTATAAAAATACGGGAAGCTATAGTTGGTATCAAAGGATGGTTTAGTTATTTGTGGAAATTAGGATATGAAATCTTTAGGAAGAAACCTATAGAAAAGTTTAAATATAGGAATTCTTCCTGGTATTTTGGTGAGTATTGAGTAAGGGATTTCCAAGAAAATACATCCATGTCTGGATACGAGCAGGTAGAGGTGGCTCTGAAACAGATGTACATAGGGGTAAAACCCGAAAAAACCACTTTGAGCTAGACTCGAACGGGAACTGGTACACGACAATGGGCCTTGCTGCACTTTTGGTTACGACACTCCTGGGGGATATGATTTGGTAAATTCATAAGCTTGGTATGAACCATTGTTAAAGGAACAAAGATAAAATAAAATAACGATTCACATAAGAATATATTATCATGGATAACCTAGATGGGAACCTAGGGGATCACAAGTTAGGGTATACTTTTCTTCTACAAGTTATCCTTATATGCTTTAAGTTCCTTTTCATGATTATTGGTTAAGTATTTAAGCCTCTAATTATACTTTCTCTTCTTAGTTAATGGTGGGAAATGGAATAATGTGTCCCAACAACCAATGTGATAGGAAATGCGATGATTTCCGTATTAATATGACAAAGATGATTAGGGGATTAAAAGATGATTATTATTTTGGAAGACATTCACTATTTTGGGGACCCTATATGATCGAGGTAAATAGATTACTATAGTATTTTCATTGAGGAGTAAGGTTGACTTATATTTTGAAGAATTGATGAATTTAAGGTGGACTTATAGTAATTTAGGTTACTTATGGGGATGATTAACCTATCTTGGGTAAAATATGTTTAGGTTAGCTACTTTTGTTATAAGATGTTAGGAGTGGTTGATGTTGTCTAGAGATGAACAATGAAGTTGTTTTGGAAGTCTATGTTATAAAATCCTTCTTGTATTTGGGTTTCAATCATAGTTTGGTTTATTTTGAGGAATTTTAAGGACCATTATTTATGGAATGGTCTATAATGAACTTTGGGTAGTACCATGGAACTTTGAAGATTTAAAAGTAGTTTCACTTCCTATGGGATTCTTTCTTTTTGAAGAGTTGTTTTACCTTAAACTTTATATTTTTGGGATAATGTTTAAAGATAGAAGAAATAGATAGTTAATCTTTTTTGGATTATGTGATTCTTTAGAAGATGATTCTTTTGCTTTTTATGAGAACAAGTGTTTTTGAATTCTCATCATTTGGAGAAAAGATTAGTTTTGGTAGAGACTTATTAAAGGATGAAACTCTACATGAAGGCGGGTATATTTTCTAATGTTTTTGTTCTATGTAGTAAATGAATTCCTCATAATTATGAAATGGAACTTAAAACAAAAATGTTTTCGGTTTACGTTTCCTACTAGGTAATCAAAGACTGTTTACACACATCGTAATTTTGGGATTTTCTTATGGTTAAATTTCTCTTAATCATGTTTTCTATCACTCTCCCTCAGAACTTTACACTTTGTTTTTCTTCCATGTCCATGTTTTCCTACATGGAAACCTAGTGTGGGTTATCTCGGGTGGCCTTTGTACTTCCCTTTCTTTATTTTAAAGTAATAATTTTACTGACTCCTTTTCCGATGTGGGACCTTCAATGAAATTTCAAAACCCAATTTTAAAAATTGTGAGGACTCAATTTCTTAAGGGGGGAAGATTGTAACGACCCGAAATTTTGAATAAATCTTGTTTCCTAATTTTATGTTTTATTTTATTTTATTTTTGTACTCAACAAAAATGTTTCATTTGATAACATGCGTATAATTAAAATGAGACTGTTGGGTTTTGACCATTATTTGACCATTGGTCAATATGACCGCTGTAAACTAAATGTTTCGATTATTTTTTCTAAATACAAGTAATATTGGTTAATTAATATATAAAGAAGATTCGATTGCCTCACCCAGTAGTCTTGGACCGATCGAAGCTCATCTAACAGAACTTGGGAAGGAGGTAGCACCACTGGGCTTTGCTCTGGACCAAACCCAAGCTGAACTTCATCGTATAAAGCTAGAACGGGATCACCTTTGCGAGAAGTTCAAACTGATAGAAATTACTACTCGTGTGATGTTGGCCGAGCCTCCCTCGGATTCTCTAACCTTAGCACACCTTACACTTAGGTCCTATGCTGGTGTGATAAGGGGCTATGTAAGGAGACCGTAACTGTCTTGTGTAATCCTTTGTTTTAAATAAAAATTTTGATATCTTTTATGAATTTTCAAATGACCGGATAAATATAGTTTTCATATTTTTGATGAATTTTAGAAAAAGAATATTTTAAAAATGTATATGTAAACCGTAAATAATTAAAAATTTGTAATGATTTTTAAAAAATGGTCTTCTACAATTATGTTCAGTACGAAATTTAGAGTCTAATAAGATCAACTTGATTTTTGATGAATAGTAAATTATGAATAGTGATTTTATGATTAGGATTAATAATGTGTCCAAATGGATTAGTAATCTCACTTAAAGAAAGTATTAAAATAAGCTAGGCACTTTGATTAAGTAATGTGATTCAATAAAATGGTTAAATAATGGTTTCATAAATTATTATTCAAGTATTAGTTTTTTCGGATAAATAGTGTTTTTTAATTAAAATTTTAATTAGAAATATTTATAAAATTATTTTTATAAAATGGAATTCATTTTTGAACTCAGAGCATTGATATTATGTTAAGGTAATTTTTGGGGATTTTTCTGAAAAAAATAAATTTTCGATGAATAGTGTTTTTTATTAAAAATTTAATTAAAAATATTTGGAAAATTATTTTTATAAAATGGATATCATTTTTAAAATCAGAGAATTGATATTTGGTTAAGGTGAAATTTTGGGATTATTCTGAGAAAGTTGAATTTTTGATGAATAGTGAAAATACAGTTTTTAAGTTACGGGTGTTTAATGACATCATTAAATGATTTGTTAACTATGTAATCAATATGGTCGACTTTTGAATAGTAAGATAAGGTATGAGGTGTCCCAAGTGGCCAATACCATGGGAAAATACCATGGGCAAGTCCATGGTTTTGCCAAAACCACTAATGAGGTGTCCCTTGGCCATTAATGCCTTGTCCCCTCACTTTACCTATAAATACCAAGCCATCCTCTCATCCATTCGACTCCCCACTCTCCCCCAACGAATTTCTGGTCCCCGTACCTCCCAAGGAGTCCTCCCAAGGTTCCCCCAAGCCCTCAAGGTCAAAATCTTTGAATTTTAAGAGTTACGTTTTAAGGTAAAGGATTCGACCTCTCTCTTTCTTTTCAAGAAATCTCTTTTATGTAATTTCTTTTATGCTCCATGTTATTATGTTAAATAATATTATTTTATTCTCCTATTACTTCCCTTTTCATGTTAATATAATGATAGATCCCCTCTTTCTCTCATTATTTCGTTTTATGAAGATTTAAGTAGTGCCGTTAGGCTGCCGAAATTTTTGTAACGGATTCTTTCTCCCTTCTCAATTTTCAAGATCTATTATCATGTAATGTATTTCAAGATCCTTTTTATTATGTTGGGGTATGATATCTAAATTTGTCATACTGATATTTTATGATCATATGATGAGAGACCCCAGTTGATCTTTTCAATTCAGTATTTTGAAGTTTTAAGTGGCGCTGTTAGGCTGCCGAATTCTTAAGTGGTTCTTCACCCTTCTCGTTTTGAAGTTCTACTTTCATGTCAATTCTTTCAAGTTACTTTTTGTTATGTTGGGGTATGATCTCTATATCTATCATACTGTACTCTTATTTTCATATGATGAGATAACCCATTTTATCTCTTCAATTCAGTATTTTAAAGTTTTAAGTGGCGCCGTTAGGCTGCCGAATTTTTAAGGGATTCTTTCACCCTTCTCCTTTTCAAAGTTCTAATTCCATGTCAAGTCTTGAAAGTTCCTTTTTATTATGTTGGGTTATGATATCTATATATATCATACTGATATTTTATGTTAATATGATTAGATAGCCTATTTGACATCATCATTTCATTTTTGGTTGAAGTTTATGTAACGCTATTAGGCTGCAGAATTTTCATAAGAGAAATCTTATTTTTGTCTTCCTTTCATGTTCTTCATTTCATATGGTATATTTTCAAATTTCATTATCATGTTCTTAAATACCTTATATTCTGTCCCTCTACTATTTTATGGTTCATTTATTATTTTTTGACCCATGTCCCCTCTCTTTTCAACGTTTTCTAAAACCCTGTAACGTAGCCGTTGTGCTGCAGAATTTTCATCTCAAAATGACTCTCTCTTTTTCTAAAAATTACTTCATGTTATTAAGTGAATACTCAAAGCTATTATTTCTATAGGGTTATTCAAATATATACAAAAATGTTGTATTTTAAATTCTGTGATTTACATACATAAAACCCGCTCTCCCCTTCCGTGGGTTTAAAGTGACGTAAAGATCATGTCTTTAAAGCAGTTTTTAAAACGTTATGATTATGAAATGAAACCCATTTATTTTATGCTATATGGGTTATTTATGAAATGTTTGGTGATGATATATGTGGCTCACATGATAATAAAGGAAAATTTAAGGGTGCGCCCTGATAGCTCTCCAATGCATTGGGTAAAGACTTAATCTCTAGAGATGGCCATTTTTTAACGACGCCTTGGTGAATAACCTTGGTAATTTTTAACGGCGCCTTGGTGAATAACCTTGGTAATTTTTAATGACACCTTGGGGATGGACCTTAGTGAAACGAAACGATTGTCAATATTAAATGTTGCAGCCACATCTTCAAGTTATGAAAATGTTTTATTTTTATTATGATATGCCTCATGATTTCATTTTCATGCCTTAAATTACTTTTCATGACTTTATTGATGTATCTCATGTTCATATGTAAAATGTTTCACTTGTTTCCCTTGCTGGGCCTTCTGCTCACCCTTTCTTTGAATGTATGTCCCCAGGTTATGAGATGCAGTAATGAGCCTAGGGTGAACATGGGGAGAAGCCTTTCAAGTGTTTAAGAAGAATGTTTTTTTTTGTTTCATGTTTTATGTTCTTTGTTTCCAAGACACTAAACCTTAAAGATCCTCAGTTCTGTGTAACGGAATGAAAGTTATGTTATAAAAATACGGGAAGCTATAGTTGGTATCAAAGGATGGTTTAGTTATTTGTGGAAATTAGGATATGAAATCTTTAGGAAGAAACCTATAGAAAAGTTTAAATATAGGAATTCTTCCTGGTATTTTGGTGAGTATTGAGTAAGGGATTTCCAAGAAAATACATCCATGTCTGGATACGAGCAGGTAGAGGTGGCTCTGAAACAGATGTACATAGGGGTAAAACCCGAAAAAACCACTTTGAGCTAGACTCGAACGGGAACTGGTACACGACAATGGGCCTTGCTGCAGTTTTGGTTACGACACTCCTGGGGGATATGATTTGGTAAATTCATAAGCTTGGTATGAACCATTGTTAAAGGAACAAAGATAAAATAAAATAAAGATTCACATAAGAATATATTATCATGGATAACCTAGATGGGAACCTAGGGGATCACAAGTTAGGGTATACTTTTCTTCTACAAGTTATCCTTATATGCTTTAAGTTCCTTTTCATGATTATTGGTTAAGTATTTAAGCCTCTAATTATACTTTCTCTTCTTAGTTAATGGTGGGAAATGGAATAATGTGTCCCAACAACCAATGTGATAGGAAATGCGATGATTTCCGTATTAATATGACAAAGATGATTAGGGGATTAAAAGATGATTATTATTTTGGAAGACATTCACTATTTTGGGGACCCTATATGATCGAGGTAAATAGATTACTATAGTATTTTCATTGAGGAGTAAGGTTGACTTATATTTTGAAGAATTGATGAATTTAAGGTGGACTTATAGTAATTTAGGTTACTTATGGGGATGATTAACCTATCTTGGGTAAAATATGTTTAGGTTAGCTACTTTTGTTATAAGATGTTAGGAGTGGTTGATGTTGTCTAGAGATGAACAATGAAGTTGTTTTGGAAGTCTATGTTATAAAATCCTTCTTGTATTTGGGTTTCAATCATAGTTTGGTTTATTTTGAGGAATTTTAAGGACCATTATTTATGGAATGGTCTATAATGAACTTTGGGTAGTACCATGGAACTTTGAAGATTTAAAAGTAGTTTCACTTCCTATGGGATTCTTTCTTTTTGAAGAGTTGTTTTACCTTAAACTTTATATTTTTGGGATAATGTTTAAAGATAGAAGAAATAGATAGTTAATCTTTTTTGGATTATGTGATTCTTTAGAAGATGATTCTTTTGCTTTTTATGAGAACAAGTGTTTTTGAATTCTCATCATTTGGAGAAAAGATTAGTTTTGGTAGAGACTTATTAAAGGATGAAACTCTACATGAAGGCAGGTATATTTTCTAATGTTTTTGTTCTATGTAGTAAATGAATTCCTCATAATTATGAAATGGAACTTAAAACAAAAATGTTTTCGGTTTACGTTTCCTACTAGGTAATCAAAGACTGTTTACACACATCGTAATTTTGGGATTTTCTTATGGTTAAATTTCTCTTAATCATGTTTTCTATCACTCTCCCTCAGAACTTTACACTTTGTTTTTCTTCCATGTCCATGTTTTCCTACATGGAAACCTAGTGTGGGTTATCTCGGGTGGCCTTTGTACTTCCCTTTCTTTATTTTAAAGTAATAATTTTACTGACTCCTTTTCCGATGTGGGACCTTCAATGAAATTTCAAAACCCAATTTTAAAAATTGTGAGGACGCAATTTCTTAAGGGGGGAAGATTGTAACGACCCGAAATTTTGAATAAATCTTGTTTCCTAATTTTATGTTTTATTTTATTTTATTTTTGTACTCAACAAAAATGTTTCATTTGATAACATGCGTATAATTAAAATGAGACTGTTGGGTTTTGACCATTATTTGACCATTGGTCAATATGACCGCTGTAAACTAAATGTTTCGATTATTTTTTCTAAATACAAGTAATATTGGTTAATTAATATATAAAGAAGATTCGATTGCCTCACCCAGTAGTCTTGGACCGATCGAAGCTCATCTAACAGAACTTGGGAAGGAGGTAGCACCACTGGGCTTTGCTCTGGACCAAACCCAAGCTGAACTTCATCGTATAAAGCTAGAACGGGATCACCTTTGCGAGAAGTTCAAACTGATAGAAATTACTACTCGTGTGATGTTGGCCGAGCCTCCCTCGGATTCTCTAACCTTAGCACACCTTACACTTAGGTCCTATGCTGGTGTGATAAGGGGCTATGTAAGGAGACCGTAACTGTCTTGTGTAATCCTTTGTTTTAAATAAAAATTTTGATATCTTTTATGAATTTTCAAATGACCGGATAAATATAGTTTTCATATTTTTGATGAATTTTAGAAAAAGAATATTTTAAAAATGTATATGTAAACCGTAAATAATTAAAAATTTGTAATGATTTTTAAAAAATGGTCTTCTACAATTATGTTTAGTACGAAATTTAGAGTCTAATAAGATCAACTTGATTTTTGATGAATAGTAAATTATGAATAGTGATTTTATGATTAGGATTAATAATGTGTCCAAATGGATTAGTAATCTCACTTAAAGAAAGTATTAAAATAAGCTAGGCACTTTGATTAAGTAATGTGATTCAATAAAATGGTTAAATAATGGTTTCATAAATTATTATTCAAGTATTAGTTTTTTCGGATAAATAGTGTTTTTTAATTAAAATTTTAATTAGAAATATTTATAAAATTATTTTTATAAAATGGAATTCATTTTTGAACTCAGAGCATTGATATTATGTTAAGGTAATTTTTGGGGATTTTTCTGAAAAAAATAAATTTTCGATGAATAGTGTTTTTAATTAAAAATTTAATTAAAAATATTTAGAATTTTTTTTTTATAAAATGGATTTCATTTTTGAAATCAGAGCATTGATATTTGGTTAAGGTGAAATTTTGGGATTATTCCGAGAAAGTTGAATTTTCGATGAATAGTGAAAATACAGTTTTTAAGTTACTGGTGTTTAATGACATCATTAAATGATGTGTTAAGTATGTAATCAATATGGTCGACTTATAAATAGTAAGATAAGGTATGAGGTGTCCCAAGTGGCCAATACCATGGGAAAATACCATGGGAAAGCCGATGGTTTTGCCAAAACCACTAATGAGATGTCCCTTGGCCATTAATGCCTTGTCCCCTCACTTTCCCTATAAATACCAAGCCATCCTCTCAACCATTCGACTCCCCACTCTCCCCCAACGAATTTCTGGTCCCCTTACCTCCCAAGGAGTTCTCCCAAGGTTCCCCCAAGCCCTCAAGGTCCAAACCTTTGAATTTTAAGTGTTACGTTTTAAGGTAAGGGATCCGACCTCTCTCTTTCTTTTCAAGAAATCTCTTTCATTTAATTTCTTTTATGCTCCATGTTCTAATGTTAAAGAATGTTATTTTATTCTCTTCTTACTTCCCTTTTCATGTTCATATAATAAGATATCCACTCTTGCTCTCGTTATTTCGTTTTATGAAGTTTTAAGTGGCGCCGTTAGGCTGCCGAAATTTTTGTAACGGATTCCTTCTCCCTTCTCATTTTTCAACATCTATTATCATGTAAAGTATTTCAAGTTCCTTTTTATTATGTTGGGGTATGATCTCTAAATTTATCATACTGATCTTTTATGATCATATTATGAGAGACCCCATTTTATCTCTTCAATTCAGTATTTTGAAGTTTTAAGTGGCATCGTTAGGCTGCCGAATTTTTAAGTGGTTCTTCACCCTTCTCGTTTTGAAGTTCTACTCTCATGTCAATTATTTCAAGTTACTTTCTGTTATGTTGGGGTATGATATCTATATCTATAATACTGTACTCTTATGTTCATATTATGAGATACCCCATTTGATCTCTTCAATTCAGTATTTTAAAGTTTTAAGTGGCGTCGTTAGGCTGCCGAATTTTTAAGGGATTCTTTCACCCTTCTCCTTTTCAAAGTTCTAATTCCATGTCAAGTCTTGCAAGTTCCTTTTTATTATGTTGGGGTATGATCTCTATATCTATCATACTGATCTTTTATGTTAATATGATGAGAGACCCTATTTTACATCATCAATTCATTTTTGGTTGAAGTTTATGTAACGCTATTAGGCTGCCAAATTTTCATAAGAGAAATCTTATTTTTGTCTTCCTTTCATGTTCTTTATTTCATATGGTATATTTTCAAATTTCATTATCATGTTCTTAAATCCCTTATATTCTGTTCCTATACTATTTTATGGGTCATTTATGATTGTTTGACCCATGTCCCCTCTCTTTTCGACGTTTTCTAAAACCCCGTAACGTAGCCATTGTGCTGCAGAATTTTCATCTCAAAATGCCTCTCTCTTTTTCTCAAAATTACTTCATGTTATTAAGTGAATACTCAAAGCTCTTATTTCTATAGGGTTATTCACATATATAAAAAAATGTTCTATTTTAAATTCTGTGATTTACATACATAAAACCCTCTCTCCCCTTCAGTGGGTTTAAAGTGACGTAAAGATCATGTCTTTAAAGCAGTTTTTAAAATGTTATGATTATGAAATGAAACCCATTTATTTTATGCTATATGGGTTATTTATGAAATGTTTGGTGATGATATATGTGGCTCACATGATAATAAAGGAAAATTTAAGGGTGCGCCTTGATAGCTCTCCAATGCATTGGGTAAAGACTTAATCTCTAGAGATGACCATTTTTAACGACGCCTTGGTGAATAACCTTGGTAATTTTTAACGGCGCCTTGGTGAATAACCTTGGTAATTTTTAACGACACCTTGGGGATGGACCTTAGTGAAACGAAACGATTGTCAATATTAAATGTTTCAGCCACATCTTCAAGTTATGAAAATGTTTTATTTATATTATGATATGCCTCATGATTTCATTTTCATGCCTTAAAGTTCTTTTCATGACTTTATTGATGTATCTCAAGTTCATATGTAAAATGCTTCACTTGTTTCCCTTGTTGGGCCTTCTACTCACCCTTTCTTTTGATGTATGTCCCCAGGTTATGAGATGCAGTAATGAGCCTAGGGTGAACATGAGGAGAATCCTTTCAAGTGTTTAAGAAGAATGTTTTTTTTGTTTCATGTTTTATGTTCCTTGTTTCCAAGACACTAAACCTTAAAGATCCTCAGTTCCGTGTAATGGAATGAAAGTTATGTTATAAAAATATGGGATGCTATACCTAAAGGGAAATATTATATTACTAGGGTTGTTTTTGGTGGAATTAAAAATATCCAATATAATTATGGAATGTGTTAGGATAATAATAATATCACTTTTACCCTTAATTACCCCATTTACTTTTAACCGTGGTAAATTAATGTAAAACGTTACTATTCACCAAAAATTATTTTTATCTTATTGAACCACATTTTACTCCTTGATATTAACCATTTTTCTCGGATTTTTGAAATTCCACTCAAAGAAGTGGTAAAATTATGTTTTATGAAAGTTTGCAAAATGCTCCTAGGAGGTAGGTAAAAGACAGTGAAAAGTTCAATAAAATTTTTATATATCTAAAATTAGTATAAAATGAATCAAATAAATTATGTTGAAATTATATAGGTATTATGTATCAATTTTTACATAAAATAAATTTAAATAAAATAAATAATTATTTAAATAAAAAGTCGGTTTTTAAATAGTAACCTAGTGTTTTCACTATTCATCAAAAATTTGAAGTTTTCAGAAAAAAAAACCAAAAATTCACCCTAGGCTAATTTCAATATTCCGAATCTAAAAATGAAGTCCATTTTGAAAGATAAAATTTATAAAATTTCAAAAAGTGGGTATTACTATTCATAACTACTAGTTTATATAATATTTTAATATCATATTGTTGTTTAGTGAAACTCGGTATTGCGTACAACACATACTATCATGGAAGGTCGCGATTTCGTGTAATGCCATCCAAGTCAAGGCTTCATGTAGTGAAATCTCCATTTGGTGTTGCGTATATCATAAACAAAACTTATTTCATTTAAACATTAATCATAATCTATACTTAATGTTGTTTAGAATAATTTCCACAAAACGAACTTGAAATTGTGTGTAACATAATCCAAGAATAGTGTTGCGTATACTGCAGGATAATAAGATTTTATGTATAGTAAAAGCTAATCATGGTGTAGTGTATAATAGAATAGATCAAGGAAATTAAATATAATATATTTCATAAAATCTCGGGGTGTTATATTCTACCCCCCTTAAAATGAATTTCTCCCTCAAAATTCGTCGGGGTTATAAATCGGTTACTATTCATAGAAACCCACATCGTAAAATGGAATAAAAAACTTAATTTTTAAAACTAATGTATGAAATGTAATGATTACCCAAACTAACTCATCACTGGGTTTCCATATAGGAGAACATAGGTGAAAATATGGATATGGAAGAAAAAAATATAACCATCATGTTCTGATGGAGATTGTTAGAGAACATGGCTATGAAAAAGCCAACATTCACAAAGCCATACATTTTTGATGATCTAAGGGACCATCTTATTCATCAGATATGTGGGAACTAGGACAATATTTTCGGTTTTCATGATCGTTTCTCTAAAGTTGATGAATTAAAAGAAATACTTACATGACTTTGGTACAATCTCACTGTTGGTCGTTCCTTGGACAATTTCCACTTCATCTCTTAAAGAAATGAAGTTGAATTTGACATTCGTAAAGTGTTAGCAGATCATCTGATAGAATGATGGGTCATTCCATCTATATCAAACAAAAGGTTTGCAAAAGTTATCAAATATACATATGTCCATCTATAGTGAGATTATTCATATATGGTTCCTAAAATGGACTTATACTTCATATATCATACCACTTAATAAATTAAAACTAATTTATACTAACCAGGGACTTCATGTAGGCCAGTGGTAGGGGATAAAGGCCTGTCGCACTTCGGTTGTGGGTTCGATTCCAACAGCCTTGTCCGACGCGATGGCTTTTCGCTCATCCTATGGGTTGTCCTTTTTCTAAAACTACACTATTATAACATTCCTGAAATAATATTGAAAAAAATTCTAGCCTTAAACAATACATTCTTAATTCCTTCTAATATTTAGGCTTATTCAAAATACTTCTGTCCAAGATCATAGTATAAAGAAAACAATTACTAGAAATGTCATCTACCGAGCATGTGAATACCATCATTTATCCCCCATATATCAGAAGATATATCTTGTTGATCACATTCCAAACATGTGTATACATGAATCATGTATTCTCTTGAAACATAAATTACCATAGAACCTTAGTGAAAACATGAATGCTGTCAAAAGGTAACTCTTTCCACATACCAAAATCCCAAAAATTCAATATACTTAAACCATGATATCATTTTGTCCATATATCAATCATGAGCTCATTAATACTATCAAACATCTCATTATCTCCTTATCCTTTCATTATACACATATCATCTACCTTCCAAAAATAATTGAATTACCTTTCATGGTTATCGGAACCATTCATCATATACTTTCCAAAACTCAAGGAAAGACAACAGTGTAAAAATCATTATATTTTTCTTTATTCCATATTACCATACATTATTCTTGATAAACATACAATCATTCCACTACCTTCTTAAACCACTAACTGAGCCTCATCATTTCTTTCATCTCATATATCATTTATAGTCTCTTCATCATCATCAACATAAATACTACCCATACGACCATGCTGATTCTCATCATGAAATTTTCCCTTATAGTATTGGTTTGCATAATTCCCATACATTCCACATTTAAAACACACTACTAGAAATTTAGGCTATATCCATGGTTCTAAACCATGGCTATAGGCCCAAAAACCATGGCTATAGGTTATAGACATCGTTTCATGAAACGTGGCTGGTATTGGTGTGGCTATAGGTCGGATCCTATAGCCATGGTTTGCAACCGTGGCTAGAGCCCTATAGCCACGGTTCGAACCGTGGTTACATCCCTACAGCCACGGCTCCAACCATATCTATATCTCTATAGCCACGGTTTTCAAACTGTGGATATAGGGTCAGACCTATAGATACCAATAAAGGCCACATTTACCGTGGCTAAATCCCTATAGCCACGGTTCAAAACTGTGGCTATAGGCCTTTCCACTGCATAAAAAATATGCTAGCACGGTGAATGGTGCTGGATATTGGGAATATTGCACCAGAACCCCCCACCCTTGCTCCTGCACACCTCCCCTTCCCCAACCCATGTGCCTTGCACCCTACCCCACCCCCCTGCCCCCTCCTCACTGCACACCGCCCTCCCCCTAGACCACCCCCACCCTACACCAGCACCCCCCATACATGGTAATCCAACTCCCATGGAACTACCACCTTCTTCAGAAATAGTCAAACCAACACAATTGAGTTGGATTCTACTTCATCAATCTCCTCATTGAAAATATTACACAACATAAGGCATGTATTCATTACACTCACCTCTTCCCCAATGGAGGTACCCATTCAGTAAAAGGAATTGAAACACAGAATCACCAAGCCCCTATTGTTCTGAACTAACCCGCCTCCCCTCATTTCCCCCACAATACATGATCCATCCACATTCAATTTTAATGCTAAGATCCTATTGTTCTGAACCAACCCGCCTCCCCTTATCTCCCCTACAATACATGATCCATCGATATTCAATTATAATCCCATATAAGGAGGCTTCCAATGAATCCTCCTTTCCTTGACTACTTTGGAAAGATTCACTATTCATACAAATCCATGGATGAAATCTTATCAGGGTAGTAAAAACAATTCCTCCCTTGATAATCACTCCCAACTCTTCCCCAATCATTTTCACTTGAACCTGAAAATAGATTGAGGAATTCCTTCTACCTTCTCTTACATTATTCCTACCATAAAAAATTGTCCAAAAAACATCCAATAAAAAACATAAATGAATCATAACCTCCACCCCTGTCTCTCCCCTTGGAACAAGGACACAATAATCTCCTACATGTAGTTCTCTCTACTGTTGATATTCAGAAATTGTCCCATAAACTCCCAGATCCCCCTCACCCAGTCACTCTGAAAAATATGTTCCTAGAAGATTTATAGTGTGGCCTTTGTACAATAGTGACATCCATAGGACAGATCTACCCCCTAATTCCAAATATTCTCCTCCATTGGAAGTGCTTGATTTCTCATTCAGAAAACAAGAAAATCATCTAGTTTGGGATATCCTTGTACCAGAGTTTCAAATCCCATTCGTTCATCCCACATCTTACATGAACCAAATTTATGAACTCCCTGCTCCTGCACACCTCCCCTACCCCACCCCCCACCCCTACCCCTTCCTCACTACACACCCCCTCCCCCTAGAATGCCCCCCCACCCTACACCATCACCCCCAATGGAGGTGAATATAATGTAAAAAAACACAAGACCTGTAAAATAAATAAAATAATAACAATCTATATAGATGTGTGGGAAATGAGCATAAAATTAAGTTGTTCACTAAAAATAAGTACTTTAATATATCCCATAATATGTTGGGTTAGTGAATATAAATTAAATTATATAAAATGGTAACAATCTATATTAAAATAACAAGGGTGGTCCACCAAGTGCTAACAATGTCACAATGATACAAAAATAAGCTCCAATAAATTGGTTGTTTGAAACATTCCTGATAGCATCTGTAAAAGCAATAAAATACTAAAGACTTTGCACTAAGGATGCTTAGAATTCATACAAACTAAAGCAGTGAAATCTGATTAATTACATGGTAAAAAAAACTATGTAAACTAGAAAGATGTCAATTCAAGTAAGTGTTGTTTAAACATACCATCAACTTACAAATCATCAATTGGAATGCCATCATGGGAATCAATTAGACCAGTGAATTGATTGATCTATATATACCTAAATAAAGCCATAAATACATTAAAAAATGATAATTGTCTTAACTAAAGTCTCAGTTGCTTACAGTGTACCAAGGCTTGAAAGTGACCTGAAACTGTGAGGTAAGTTCCCCATCAATAATTTGTATGAGATCTCCCTGTATGTGAAACAAATCATTATAAAATAATATTCAATTGAAAAAGAACCTTATAACATAATAGATTATGAAAATACAAATGTGTACTCAATAAATGAAAATAAATATATGAAATAACTCTAAAAGGATAATTTACAGAAGCCCCCACCCCTGTTGGACCCCCCTGGATAGCAGCCCCCTACTGGACCCCGCCTGGACAGCCCCCCTGGATAGAAGCCCCCTTGGAAAGAAGCCCCCCCACTGTTGGACCCCCCTGGACAGCAGCCCACCCCCTGTTGGACCCCCCTGGACAGCATCCCCCCACCCCATGCTGGACCCCCCCGGACAGCCCCCCCCCCCCCGGACAGCCCCCTAGATAGAATCCCCCCCAGATAGACCCTCCTACTGGAGCCCCCTGGACAGCCCCCCCCCCCCCCCGCTAGGGCCCCCTAGACGGCCCCCCTACCGGACAGCAGCCCCCCCGGTTGATTTAGGGGGTCAAATTTTAAACCATTCCTTTGAATAATCCTGCACAGAAAATGGGAATAAAGATAATTTAGATTACATCAGAGGATACACCTAGGTTGAAAAGGGTATTTTAGACCTCAATGAAGTTAAATATGTGTTCATGAGTATTCTCACTCTGTTGTTTGCTAAGATGAACTATTTTATAGTTTATACTGATGAGACCATTTTTATTTCAAATGAATCAGCCTGGAGAGTATGGAACATAATAATGGGTGTGAGAATGTTGATTCATGGATAGAAATAATCCAGAATGTTTCACACCAGTTTCATATTAGGATGATATCCTTGATGTATTGTTGGAACATATCGAATGTTGGGTCGGTTGGGACTGGCTAGTTTGTTGTGGTTTTCTGTACATAAATGGAACAAATTGGAAAGGTACCATGCTATTTTAGGAATGATGGTAAGCATTTAATGGGTGTCATGACCATTTGAATATATTATAGGGTCATGAAACATGAACTAGGATTTAAAAATAATGACATAGTGGCTTCCAAAATAAAAAAGGAATGATTGAAAATAGAATATTGGGAGGGTGAGGTTTTCCTAGGTTTGTGCTAAAGGTCCCTATGCATAATGATAGTAAACATATTTCCTATAATCATTATCAAAATTTGACCATCCCATATTTATTATTTACTTTACATGGGCTATAGTCAAATTATAATTCATTTATCCCAAACTACACATGCTTTAATTTTGTAGTATATTGATAGTGTGGGGTCGAACCCATGGAGAATGTTTGGTAGAATAGAAAATTGGACTCTAAAAATTTTTTAGGAGTCCTAAAAATTTGTATTTGTTTGGGGATATGATTGATGCTATTGAGTTTTGTTTAACATTTAGTAATAAATAGGGATCATGGTCAATTTTGGGATTGAGGTAAAAAGGATAACATTGGTCCTAACATGGAATAATCCTTGGGATTAGGTTTTTAAGTGGATTTTAAAACACTATTTTTTCATGGAAAACCCAAAATAGATCTATATAATAGTTAAATATTCCTTAGTTTTGATATAGCTAAAAAAGATGATTCTTTAATCCTAGTTGTAATGGCAGAAAGTGGCAAATGTTAATAGTCATAGCCAACTCAACACTAATCAGGCCAAGTTAAATCATATAAATATAATATGGTAAAGGATTCATAAAATAATTTAATGCATAGAATTTATTTTACATTATTACTATCATTTGGGTTAGATGGTTCTGATTTAGAAATTTAATAAGATCATATGACTCATACACTCAACCCTTCCCCTTAGTGGTTTAGCCACTCCGGACTGTGATAATTAAGATCAAAGAAAAAAATTCATACATGGATATGATATACATATATAATAGATTAACTATGGTAGTTTTAAATTGAGTTCTCAAGAATAAATTAGTTTTCAATCAGATTAATCAATAAATCAATAAAACATTAATAGGAAATAATAATCACAAATGAACATTGGTGATGCCTATGTTAGAACGAAATGAAAATGTTAGATGAATTTCATAATAGTAAATGTAAATTAAAAAGATGTTGAATGTGTGTAGAACACTCAAATCTCTTGGAATCAATCATAATAGTAATAACAATTGTTTAGATTTGATTTGGGAGAAAAAAATAAGGGATAAAATGAGAATTTCTCCTTGCCCCCTGCCCCCCCACCTACACACCCCCCTCCCCATGCCACCCACCTACCCCCCCCCCCCCACCTATAAACACCCCTCCCCCTTCCCCAGCACACCCCCCTACCCCCCCACATGCACACCCCTCTCACTACCCCCATGCCCCCTGCCCCCCACTTGCACACACCCCTCCCCCTACCCCCACCACACCCCCTTCCCCCTTCCCCCCACCTGATCACCCAAAATCTTCAATAGGTGTAGTATGAACCTTGAAATACAGCCCTCATGAGGAGGAAAAGAGGACTCATGCAGTCAGCATCTCCCATTAGATCTAATGCAAAACAGGGAAGTGAGTTCCAGAACTACACTTTCTTCAAAACATGCCTCAACAGGGAGAAAACATTCTGGATTGTAGCAGACATTCAACACAGTAAAGCCTTAGTGCTTTGTTCAATACCTGAATTCAATAATGAGACTCATGCATGCAGTTTAGTGTCCAGGGATAGAGAGAAAAAAATCCAACATTCAGTCTCTAAAGAACCAAACTAGACCAGCAGAGAACCAAATCACAAAACCAGAAACTTTCATAAAAACAATCTAACAGAGCATAAAAGTAGACATCCTGAAAAGGCCTTTAACCCAGATAAAATTTGACAAAATCAAACTGAAGAAGAAAAAATGAAGTCACATAAAGTAGACAACCATGGGCCATGCAAGGATAACATTGATAAATCAGAATTCAGGCATCTGGAGAAGTTAAACTTAAACTGACCCTCCTTTTAAATATACCTTGTTTAGCCTTAAGGTAGGTCTCCGAAGTTATTTCCCAACATTGGAATTTCTGGTAAGCAATTTTCCTATGTCGTTCATTGTGAGCATAAACTTTTTGAAGCGCTGGTTCCATGTAGTGATGGTTTTCCTTCTCCTTAGGGACATCAACAATAGGATTTGGAACAGTTTCAGTGTTTTTTAGGTTTATTGATCAACCATGTGACAATGGTTCTTTCTACCTATGAGTAGTCCCTTATTTTCCTAGTTTTTTTGGGGTTCGGTGTGATGAATCCATCAGCATCAACCATATGTTTTTTTCCTTTCATATCCAATGATTTTATATATTTCTCCTCGATATGAACTCATTGTATTGAACCAAATGTGTCATTTCCCTAAAAAAAGGGCTTTATAATACTTTTGATCCCTAATTTCATCATTAGTGTGCTAGGGAGGAAGAGGTTCATATGAAAAGAAGAGGAGGAATGGAAAAAGGATAAGAGGGTATTTGGTATCTTAGGCTATCCTTCTCGACCATCTTCTTCTGAGGCTTCAGATGTAGGATTAATCATGTGCCATCAGTTTTGAAGGTTTGAGAATTTCCGATGAGAATTTCCAACCCCACATAAACCTTTCCATCATTGTGAACTAATGGGGAATTTTTAGTGGTTATATAATGCTAGAGACTCATACCAGAGTGGTTTGGGTTCCACAACCTTTAGGGGAATGATGACCTAGTCAGAACCATCAAGGGAAGAAGCTTATCGATTGAGAAGTCATGGCGGTAGGGCTATATCTAATTCTTGAAATAGTTAGCTTAAGGCAGATCTACAAGTTAGTAGTCATTCTCATTCCCAATAATATATGGTAAATATTAATGATATTGATCAAAAAATAAGTGTAATCAGATGCATGGAATGTGATATTTTGATGTACTACTCTTAAGGTATAATCTACTGTTGTAGGATTGATTGATACTAGTTAATCTAACTCAATTATTTCTTACTTTCTTTTGTATTTTTTGAAATTTATGATTTATATCATCCCTTATGAGATGTAGTTACTAAACTTGCTCAATAAGGAGAAGGATCAGGGTTTCAGGTGTCTGTCCTATACTCTCACTCTTTCAAGGGTCAATCTGGAATGGGATTTCCTAGTTCTGGAAATAAACCTTTTTGATGTAATCCTCAATATAGATTGGAGGATATGTTCTAAGCAGAAAGACCTTGAACTAAAATAGAGGAATGGTCATGTTTTAAAGACATTATAATATCTAAATAAAAAATACACCATGCCCACTAGGTTGAATATTTGACAAGGTAATAATGGGAAAAAATGAATTCTCTTCATGATGGGCATGAAATTTTCATTCCCCATTCTATATCAACTATTCATAAATAGAAAAGCAGAAAAAAAATTACCAAGTCATATATTATATAACTAGGAGGCCTGAGAAAAATCCAAATTCATATCCTTATCACATGAAAATTGTAGCAGATACATTAGTATAGAATATCTTGTTAGTGAGAATTCATTAGGGTTTCTCAAGAAAAATATATTGAGATTTAAGCATTTAAATACAAAAAATCAGTTTTAATTTCTATTATGAAATGGATTGTTATCATTAATGACCAAAGAAACATTAGATCAAATAATGATAATTTTCCTCATTAATAAAATAAATCTGGACAATGATATGAAATGATTAGAACATTAATTTATTGATAATGTTCATAAAAAATGAATTAATTAACGCAATCTAGAGACTCTATGAGGAATCCATAGAATACATTTGTGATTGGACTATAGTGGGTGTTAATCTTATTAATTTTTCATGTCAGTAAGAGACAAACATGAAGTCCATTCATGAACATGGCCATGAAATAATCTTCATTGATAGATTATGTAGTCACCACTTGGCTAATCAATCTTCCATCGCTGATATGCTAACTTGTATTCTAAACCATGAATCCCTTACAATGAAAAGAAACCCATTCAAGAACATGGCCATGAAACACACCATCCTATGTCTCAAGGAACTCGTCATACATTACCAATACAAAAATACAATTTACATCAAAAGTGAGTCTCAATATCAGTATCATCATAATCATGATATCCCTCATCCACACCTCCTATAGAAACACCATCACCACCTCTCACACCACCAACATCATCATCGACATCTACATCTGAACCGGCACCAGCACCGGGTCCATCACTAGGTCTGGATCCGACTCCGACAAAAGAATCTACATTAGCAGAGTGCATCGACATCAAAAAGGAATCAACCATTGCTGCTGATTCTGGTGGAAGTGTAGAAGAAAGGGCATACATAAATTTCATCATATTTGTAGTATTCGGCTATTATGATTTTTGAATTGCTTCTTTGATTGCGGAATTCATTTGTTCCACTATACAAATCCAGAACCGGTACTTGAAGAAATGTTAGTATACCAGTATCAAGATGGTACAATCTTCTTCCCGGGTTGACAACGTACTCTACCCTGATGCTCATCTCCTAATACCTGATGTAGATGATCGTTCGGGCCCAAATTGACAGGTTAGTTTTCTTCCAATGCCTCTAAATCATTCTATTTATTTATATATAACATAAATTAAAATGATTAAATAATATAAGGAATTAAATTCACTAAAAATCAATGAAATTGAAATATACTTACAATCGCCTTCTCGGTGTCGGTATTTGGGACAGTACCATTTTTCTTTTTCCGGCTTGTCCAAAACAAAGTTGAGTGAGAAATGTGAACCTCAATATTCGATTCCTTTTTCTGGAAAAAAACAAAGAAATAAATCAAAATTGGAAGTTAAAAAAATTACACTAAACAAAGCTAAATATTTTAAATGTTAAATTACCTACATCTGCTCATGATCTGGTAATGAAGTGTATCCGCGAGTATAAATGGGTTTCATTTCACTCTTGTTTGTTTTATTTCTATTTGATTTATCTTATAAATAAATAATTATATAAATTCGTTAACATAAATAAAAAATTAATTTAAAATCATTTTCAAATAAATAAATGAATATATATAAAAATTTAACAAAAACCTTAAACACTGGACTCTTCCAAAAGATGATCATCTCTTTATATTGTGATATTGGTAAATCATGAATCACTGGTACTTCTTAAAGCTATGTACCAACTCTCTTTTTTCAACCAAGATATAAATCATACTTGTAGGCTCGCCACATTTCACCTAAATCCATTATCCTTGCAGCCTTCGCATTTTGTCCATCAAGAAAATTACATCGAAGCTGCAATAGGCATAATATTTGTTAAGAAAATATTATTAATATATATATATATATATATATATATAAAGTGATTAACATTACTTACCCAAATCTCTACCCAGGATTTGTCTATTATTTTTTGTCCAACTGCCTTCCAACTTATCGGTTGAACCGGAATGATATAGTTGTGTCTAGAATGTTTTCCCATAAAACTTTTACATTCTGTGTCATTTTTATTAATTATATCTTTGTTCTCACTGTAATCAACTATGATTTTCATGTGCCAATTCCAAACCTTACGCATTTTTGTGCGGCCTCCTCGTCTGGTAGAGGATGGAGCTAATCATGAAACCAAAAATAAAAGAAAATAATATATAAAAATTTATCATTAATCAGTAACAGTAATGTTTAAAAAAATACCAGTAGATAGGGGATCTGGTGACCCCTGAAGTGCTGCGTCTGGAGGGGGGGCAGCCTCCATGGTAGGTGAGATATCTACAGTAGTATTATGTATAGTAGATGCAAATTGTACTGATGGAGGCAGAAAACCCGATGGATAACCCTGTACAGATGAGGGTGGATATGGATATGGATATGGTGGTGGGATATATGGAGGCACAGTACCATGTACAATGGATGGTGTGAATGGAAAATGAGGGATGGGAGTCTGAGAACTACCATACGATGTGGGTGCGGGAAAAAAGGAATACAGAAAAGGTGGTTATGGATAATATGGATGTGGCATAATGGGAGGATGGCCTCCTGGTTTCTCAAGCGGCGTAGTAGTAGGCTGACCTGTATAATCAGTACCCCCCGCCACAATATCATCCTCAGTGGCATAATCCAAGCGTCACATCGACGATGCAACCCAAAATAACAATGATTATAAAATAAAATGAATGATAACAAGATAAATAATATTAAATAACATAATATTCAAACATAATTTGTACTTACATTATTTCCAGGAGGAGACCTACGTTGTTCGTTTCTTGGTATTCTTCTACTCCTAGTATCATCATAATCAGACATTTTCACCTGGAAATTTAAAATAATATTCTCAAATAAATAGAAATAATGCAAAATGTTAAATAATACAATTGTATCATAAAACAATGAGATAAATTTCCATGTGTGATATTTATATTGATAAAATATCAAGACTATTCTGTGTTCAAGATTTACTAGAGAAGTGGTTAAACATAAATTGGTCAGACTATTAATAGTTTTATATTCGATAATGGTTTAAAATATACTAGTTATTTTGATATCATGTATTAATGTTAAAAAAAACATACAATATTGCGATAATATTAGGTAAATACTTACAAATGTGTCAACGCTATGTGGGGTCTGTGACAATTTCTGGTTCACAATCTGTTCTAACAATTACATCATCCGTATCATCAAATGAAACATTAGAATAAATACCAACAGGTTCATCCAAAAAATAATTGTCATCCATGCCCTCATCAAAAATATATCTAGGAATGACATCCACAATAACACCAAATTGCGGTTGTAATGGGTCACTTGCATAAAACAACTTTTTAGGTTGTGACGCAAGAATATAAGGTTCATCGGTACGAAGCTGGCGGTTCATATCAATCACTCTAAATCCACAGTTATCAATATGCATTCCTTGTCATGTCATTGAATCAAACCACTTGCATTTCATCATTTCGAAATGACCATGTTCTTAGTAATTTAAAAAAATTATTCTTTCAACAACACCGTAATATGATATATTTTCTGATCGAGGATGCCTATCTGATACACTCGCATAACAATCTGTTGTGGCGCTTATCGTGACACCGTCATGATATGTTGCCATTTTTTACAAAACTATTTTTAAAAAATTTAAATCCATTGACAACCATTGACTTATAATCACGTACCACATCGTTTGGACCAAAGGACAATACTTTTATTTCATTTGATACTTCAATCCTTGGTAGAGTTAAAACCTAAAAGATAACAACCTAGAATATTAAACAGAGACATGTGATTATGTTATGAGAAGAAGAAAAAGAAATATATTACCTTTGACTTTAACCAGGCATCAAATTCTTTGTTGTGCAACAGTTCCTTCCTCATAATAGATAGAGAGCGATGTCTCTTTTTTATTATTTATAAATGTTATCTACAGATATGAAAGCACTAAAATGTCAGAATATATAAAGAAATCACACAATGAAAAAAATACATATTTATTAGTTTACTTACTTGATATAATCATCAAGCACACCACATTTGAATAATATTGTGCGATGTGCCATTTACCACCCTTCCCTGCTTAAAGTACACAATGAGTACGATCTAGAAATCCCCCCTATTTGGGGCAGTGAAGGAAATGTAGGCTCAATGGGATCATATTGCTCATCTTCAGTTATCATTAGTCGATTAGACCTCTTACTGACGTTAGCCAAGTACGATGAACAGAAATCCATGCATTCTTGTTCTAAATAGCATTTCACAATAGATCCTTCAGGATGATATTTATTTCTCACATAAGATTTCAATGTAAACTCCATTATTTCAGTATGATACATCCACCGACTCGAAACAGGACCACCAAAGAGAACTTCTGTGGGAAGATTCACAGTCAAATGTAACATACATGTGAAAAAAGACAGTTGGAAAATTTTCTCTAAGTCGCAAAGAATATTCGTTGCATCTCTCTGGAATTTCTGAACAACACTTCTGCTCAATCTTTTTGCACAAAGATCTCGATCAAATTGACATAACCTAATCACTGCAACTCTAACATTATGTGAAAATAAATGGTGAATGGAAATGGGAATCAACTCATGTAAAAATACATGGTAATCAAGGGTTTTAAGAGAATTGAGTTTCACATCTTGTGTATTCACCATTTTCAAAATATTACTTGAATAACCATCCGGAAACTTCAAACTTTCCAAGACCTGAAGAAATTGGTTTTTCTCCACATTTGTCATCAGATAACAGGCAACATGGACTTTCCACTTATTTTGACCAATTAAATCATGATGAAGTCTTGCTCTTATACCCAAATCCATCAAATCACGATGACACCGCAAATCATCTTTTGTTTTGCCTTTGAAATTTAAAATAGTAGCAAGTAAAATCTCAAAAGAAAATTTCTCGATATGCATTACATCCAAACAATGACGTAATAAATTTGATGACCAATACGGCAACTCAAATAATATGCTTTTCTTTCTCCAATTGCTATTGGAATTCTAATTAGCATTCTATTGCTTTCTGATATTTGATTGACTTTTTCCAAGAACATAATTCAAATCATCAAGTTATTTAACAATATCAGTCCCTGACATTCGTTGAGGTGTATCATCTGTCATGATGGCATTATCGAACTATCTCTGATTTTTCCTGTATCGATGATCCATTGGTAGAAAACATCGATGCCCTACAAAGCTGAATGTTCGTCGAAACATTAATCTTCAGAAACATGTATTTTTCATACAAATAGGACATGATAATTTCCCTTTAGTACTCCAACCAGATATCATTCCATAGGCAGGGAAATAATTTATCATCCATAATAAAGTTGCATGAAACATAAAGTACTCATTTAGGAATGCATCATACACTTGTGCACCAACAATCCAAAGCTCATTTAACTCCTCTATTAATGGCCGAAAGTATATATCAATATCATTTCTAGGATCACTTGGTCCAGATATCAATATCCCCAGGACAGTGCACGGCTTCTTCATGCACATCCATGAAGGAAAGTTATAAATGTGAATGAAAACAGGCCATGTACTGTGTGCAGTATGCATTTGGTGAAATGGGTTGAAACCATCACAGGATAATCCCAAACTAACATTTCGTGGGTCGGCTGCAAAATCAGGATGTAACCTATCAAATTTCTTCCAAGCCAGCCCATTTGTAGGATGCACTATTTCATCGTTATCCTTATTTCATTCATCTGCATTCCATCTCATATTCTTTGCCATTTGTTCTGACATAAAAAATTTTTGATGCCTGGGAATTAAAGGGAAGTGCCACATCACTTTCTGTGGTATGAAAGATTGAGATCCATCTTTATTATTCTTCCACCTTGATGTGCCACACTATTTTCACTGACTCAAGTATGCATTCTCCTTCCGAAACAAACAATAGTCTTTGAGGTAAGAATGAATCTTACTAGTTGAAAATCCAAATTTGTCAACCAACTTTGATGCCATGTAATCATTTTCTGGAATACATGCATCATCAGGTAGTAAATCCTTAATAAATGAAAAGAGATAGTCGACCTCAGTATTACTATATCCATACATTGTTTTCCCATGATATAATCGCATTAAAAACTCATGTTTACTCATTTTTTCACATGCTTGATATACTGGGGTATTTGCATCTTCCATCAGCTTTCTAACACTCTCAATATCATCATCCTGATTAATATATGAGAACTATGTTCCAGTATTCATTTCTTCTTGCACCGGTCTACATGAGGATCTAGCTTCAGAAACAAAAGGAAACCAATCAGAAATCAGATTTTTCATACCAATATTTTCCACAGAATCGATGTCATTCAACACTTGATCTTTTTCTCCATTGTGATAACACACATGATAATTTTTTTGGAAACCACTTTTAGTGATATGGTAACTAATTTCTTCACGATTTAACCAAAGTCTTCTAACACAATCAAAACACGAGCCTTGAATCAATTTTCCATCTGAATCATTAGTGAATGAAAAGTCCAAAAAATATAGTAACTCCTTATGAAATTCATCAGTGATCCAATAAATGTTGTACATCCAGTATCTATCCATTCTGAGGAAGATAAATATACATTAAGTAAATAATCTAGAAAATTAATTAACATTATATGTATTATTTCATAAGATATTAAGTAATAATCAATAACAAGTTAATAAAAAATCGTAAAAAATATATTAAAATTTTGGTTTAGGGAATTCATAAATGTTTTAAATTAAATAAATTCACGAATAGTCATACATAAGTTCCAAGAATGAGTTTTGATTATAGTAAAAATAGTTTATATGAAATCTTAGAGATAATAATAATCAATTCCAAAAAGTGTTTTTAATAACGAGTTGTGATGTTTTGTATTAAATCTACAAATATTTATTGAAATTTAGATACATTTTGAAAATGTAAACCATATCATATACGAAGCATTAATATTAATGAATTAGCTGAGAATTACAATGGTAAGAAGATGAGAATAATAACTAGTGTCTGAATCTATACTTTAATGATGGTGGTCACCTTAGAAAAGGGATATCCCATCAACTTGGTTGTTCCCACCCTTGCTCGTATCTATGAACTGTTGGGTCAAATATATGAATAAAGATCCCCACAACACCTCAGTGGTCCATTTCAATTATTTTTTGGATGGGTGGTGAAGTGATATCAATGTTATGAGTACCGGCATACGGAAATAGTCCCCCACTCTAAATTTTATCCTACCCTACTCTACATTGTTGTCATTCTACTAAAATCCATGGGAATTTCTAGTGTGGTTTAGTTGTTTAGTGATTTTTCTCAGTTTTCTTTTATGCTTTACCCCAAACCCCATTGAGTAGTGGTAGATGATGGAAGGTGTTATTTAAAAGAAAGATCCTATATCATTATGCCATGAGATAAGATATTAACTGCTCAGGTGGATAGGGTAACCATTTGTGAACCCTAAACTCCCTAAATATTTGAAAGGAGGTTTGGATGATTATATCAAGTTGCATTTTTTCCAATTACCCACATCAAATTAAAATATCACTCAGTCATTCTTCATTAATTATGATTGTTGATGCTGCATGAGGATTCTAGAATGAAAATATTTTTCCCTCACCTGGGAGCCTTAATTAACTTTGAATGGGAGTATGCATATATTTTGGTGGATTACTACCCTAAAGAAGTATTGGAAAGTCAGTCTAATAGGAATTCAAGCTGTTGGCCTCCACTACTCCAATGTATGATTCACCCTCTTTATTGATTTCAATGGGAGAACAAATCACATCCAAATAATCTAAAACTCTTAGGGGAACATCAACCTCTAACGGCCTCCTTATAGGATATGGTTCATATTTGACATTCTTATCCTATTACTCCAGTATCCATACCAATTTTGGTCCCTATGAATCCGTAATGGGAACCCCATCAATTGATGTGGGTCCAATTATCCTGATCCCAAAGCTGGGCATGAAGTAGAAATCGAATATTTTTATACTCTTGACTCATTATTTAATTAAAACATGTCTATTGTGCTTTCACTAATAGATTATATACCAGTGGTAGTTAACAATAAAAATAAGAATCCCCACATTGCAACTGAACAGCAGGTTGTGCAGAGGTGGGCCTAGAACCAAATTTGCCCCATCGTCACAGATACTCCCCTAGCAGAGATGACCGATAAGTTGGACAATCAATTAAAATCCTCACTTGATCGATCCAACCATTGCATTGACACTAAATCACTCAACTCTCACTACGACACCTAGGATCCCGTGACTATAAGAAATGTTGGAGGTGAGTAAATAATGTATATATTATATCTAAATCATAATATCCATCATCTATGCTAATCCCACCTCCTGACACCATCCATGTGAATTCCCCCTAAATGGATAGTATGTATAGAGGTGCCTACTTTTTCAAGAAACCCCTTAAGGCACTAAATGGGACTCATTATATGAAAATAAAAAATATAAATTTGGAAAACTAATTTAAATATCTTTAGAAAATCGACTATGTAATTAAAACATTTTAAAAATATAGGCCAGAAGGCCAAAACATTCTTAAAATTTATAATTTATTTAAATAAAACCATTTGGAATATAACCCAATTATTTAGTGTATTTAACTTTTCAAAACACACTTAAAATATTTTTCACCAGGTAAAATCCATAGCCACAACTTAATAAACATGAAAAACATAGAGGAGGATAATTTCATTTATCATAATCATTATCCATGATTTATTTACCATGAAACATCCTAAAGAACACCCAATAAAGAACCCAAGTAAACCGTGAACACCAAAACATATACCCAATAAAGAACCCAAGTAAACCATGGCTATATGTCATTTTTCTAGTAGTGGAATATAGTAAAAAGAGTCTATATGAAATCTAAGAGATAATAATAATCAATTACCAAAAGTGTTTAGATAGATTCATAATGAGTTGTGATGTTTTGTTTTAATTCTACAAAGATTTATTAAAATATAGAGACATTTTGAAAATATAAACCATATCATATACCGTAGTGTAAGGATGTGACATCATTCCACTGTTGACTTTTAATCATGGAGTATAACACCGCATCATGGTGAAGGAGATTGAAAACACTTTATAATCTTCTTTAATCATACCCAACAACCAAAACAAACCAACTTACCTTTTTCACAATCGAAGGCACAACCCAAACACCTACATTTTTTAGGGATAAAGTAGAACATATAAACTAATTTTTTCCTTGGTTAGCATAACCAATACAATACCTTTTGATGGAGGCACAAGCATGTGTGAGTTGAGTGATTACAACTCGATAAAACTTTACACCACAAAGTAAATTCATTATAATGAATATAGAATAATTAAACCAATCAAAGTTGTTGAGAATTATTACTAGTGTAGAATAACTAGATTTGAACCTTCACACAGTAAATATAGAACAATTAAGCTTGGGCATTCTTGCAAGAACATTGAGTACATAAGAAGCATTAAAACCCATTTGTAAAATGCATTTAACATTGATTATCTAAATAACTATCATTAATTTTTTTTATTGATTATAAAATAACTATCATCTAAATGCCAATATGAAATCCTATTTTTGTATTTGTGTTTGTACTTAAAAGAATGCTCCTCCAAATATCCAATCCCTTAGAGGCTACAGCTTTCAATCAACCCAAGACTAGTCAATTCCCAAAACATCCATTGTTAAAAAGGCAGTTGAAGTATAAGGCATAAAGTTTCATGCCCAGTAAGGTGTTAATGTAGGGTATAAGAATTATATACTCAATAGGGAACCAATGACATACCTCAAATCACAAGTGAATAACCAAGTGTAAGTGTGAACATGTATACTAATTAGCATGTTTAAATAAAAAATATTTTTAGGGAAATAACCAAAATAATATTAAAATAATTATAAATAGGTAGTTGAAAGACAAATACAAGTTATATCAAGAAACTCTCTATACTAGGAAAATTCATATTAGAACTTACCTAAGTTTATATTATTTAATGGGGATCATTATCAGTGTCAATCTAGAGATATAGAAATATTATAAGTCATCTACTCTAGGTTAGGTGTAGGGAAATCATATAAGCCATCCCACCTAGGTGCACTTTTGGAGTCAGGTCCTAAGCCCATCCCATGGAATGGGGAAGGATTATACAAATTGGAGGCCTCATACAATCCCATTGAATAATTAAATGGGTATACTCATTTATAACTCAAAATCATATCCCATGTAATTTACATGTACATAAATGGACAGAAAACATGCTTAATAATATATAATAAAATGGAAAAATATAAACATACCCATTATAACATGATCATAATCAAATACAATGGTATTATATGAATATGCTTGATATAAAAAGGTAAAAATTGGATAAGTAACGTTCTTTACATAGTGAAAATCATATCATTTTGAATTTATGACTAAAATATCCAACTTCAGAATTCTGTAAATTTCAGAAATACAAAGCCTATTACACAAAACACATAGAAACAGATTAATAATTACATAATAGTAAATTGAAACATAATAATTCTAGAATAGTAAATAGTTGACAGAATAGTAAACAGATTAAACCGTGAATACCAGAATACTAGATTAATTGTGAGAATTAGAATGAAATATAAACCATGAAATACTAGTGAATAACAGTCGACAGAATACCAGTCAACACACAAGATCCACAAAACAGTTGGAAATAAACACAAACCACTCCTTGAACTCCTCCTGCAAACTAAAAACTTCCTAAACATAATAAATACTACAAACAATATTCAAAGAACCCATAAAACAAGTGCCACAAAATAGAAAATTCCTCAAAACACAAATATAATTAATACTACAAACTAGGAGCCACAAAACACAAACTCCTCCTGCAAATGAAAACAGTATTCATCCTCCTGGGAGCCATAAAAAAGGTTAAAAAACTGTAAAAAGCTTCCACATAACAGAATTAATTAAATTAGCAGGGCCAACACATCGTAGAGAAGAGAAAGGCCCGAATAACGGTGTGGAGGAGGGGAGGAACCCTTCGCCTGAGGCACCGAATGGATGAGGAACACCCAAATAAGGGTATGGAGGAGGGGAGTACCACGTGAGGGATGGAGAAACCCCTAATAGAGAAGTCGAGCCGCGATTGGAGAATCTGCACTGTGGATGAAGGAAACGTGATGAGGGATGGAGGAACCGAAGCTGGCGCGGACAACGGGGGAGGACAACAGTGAGTGCAAGAGATGAAAACTGCGAGGGAAGAGAGGAGGGTGTGGTGAGAGAGGATGTCGGGAGGAGGATAGGTCATCGGGAGGAGGAGAGGTCATCAGGGGAGAAGGGTGTCGTGATGAGGGTTTCATATCGGGGAAGGAGGAGCCCAATAGGAATCAGAAAAAAAAAGCGAAATGAAAATGTGTAGCCATTGATGAAAATAGAACCATGGGTATAACTAAGTTATATCCATGGACTTATAAAACCGTGGCTATAGGTCTGTGGCTATAGCTTAAATTTTCAGTAGTGACATTTAATCATTGTTGATGTCGTAGTAATACCATTATCCTTGCCCATGGTGTTAACTAAACCTTTTCCTTTACACTTACTAGATTTTTGTCCTTCTTTTCCACACCCAAAGCATCTTCCAGTTCCTTTGAAACATTCCCCTTGATTTCTCTTCCCACGTGATTTACATGAGAAAAATTGAAATTTCATTCCTCTATGATCATCATGAAACTCCATCTTTCTCTTATTAGCTGAGTCCGGAAACATACCAAAGTTGAGATTATTGATCATATTATGAGATTGTTGATTAGGAATAATAATGATATGTGGACTTCTAGATCCAATTTCATTTGGTTTCCCCATAAGAATATCATTCCATTGTCCATCATATCCTCTATCGTGAATCTTCATGTTTCCAGCCATTTTCTAAAACCCAAATAGAATAGTGTGAGAGGAAAAAATAATAATCAAGGTAGATTACCATCAATATCTAACATATTAGGTTAAATTATAAGATTTTTACTGTAATTCTAGGACTATATCCTATACATATACTTAACCTTAGGGACATCCCCAGACATACCATAGAAATATCTCTAGGGATCTCACTAAATTTTTTACATCCTAGTTTCCAAAGGATGACTAAACCTTTCCTCTGATACCAACTGTAGAGAACCAAAGATTGACATATATGGAAATTACATTACTTTTGTGGAAAACTTAACACATAACAAAAACAAACCCCAATGGACCGTAATAGTTTTTTGTCTTTGGAAACTCGGAGCATAATCTCCTAATTGTGGTGAAAAATATTCAACATCTCCCATAAATATCTTCCCCTTTTTTTTCATACCTAAAACCTTTCATTATATCCTAGGGAAAAACATATAAAGGGTGAGGTCAAATTCTCTGTAAGGGTAGGCATGGAGAAAATAAAACCAACCATATACATTTGAACATAAAAACATGAACATAATGTTTAAACTTCAAAATCTTGAGCAATGAAATAAAACATGGCAGTATGTAAGGCATAGATCATAATGGATCATCAATCATGATAAAATAGCATGGGAATAAAACATGTAATTGTGTAAAACCATTAAGTACATGATATGATTTCCATAGTAGCCAAGTCATTGTTGTCAATACCATCTTAGCGGACAAAGTCCCTTTCTAAATCGAGTTCACTCCACGTTCCAGTCCTATAACACTGAACCGGATTAACTTACCGTTCCATCCATGTCTATATCATGAGATATAAATCTTTACCCAATGCATTGGAGGGAGATATAGGTCCCACCCATCTCACAATGAAATCATTCTTACCTATTCCACAAAAGAAACATAAATCATTCATCATAACCCAAAGAATAAAATGGGTTTCATAAACATCATTCCATCAAAACAGAATCTAGATAAATCAAATGGATATCATTTCATCATAGAAAAAAGTGAAACCATGTAAATCATAGAGACGTTATACTTGAACATACACAAGTGAAATAATATCATCTTATATGGAAAATGGTTTTGATAAAACACTTGAAATGAATTCTTGATGAAAATATCCTTTCTTCTTCAAAATCTTTTTCTTTTTACAAAATGCCATGAAATTTTAAAAGAAAAGTAATTTGTTGAAAATAGTTACAAAATCTTGTAGATTAATCTTCTTGAAAATGAGGCATTATGAAACCAAAAAAAATCCATTAATTTCGTATAAGTTTAAAAATACATTCTCCTCGTACTTTTGCCGAAAAAGTCAAAAAGTTCCTTTTATGGTAAACAAAAGAATGATTCATTCCATAAAACAATGTAAAAGTAAAAAAGGGGTAAACATGACATTAAACATACATGAAATAATATTAAAAACTTTATGAAAAACATTTTTATGGACATGGATGAAAAAATATAACCCCAGCAAATACTTACGAATATACAATCTCGAATAAGAACGAGATTGGAATAGTTATCCCTTACCTTAGGTCCGATATGATTAATACATATCTAATCTAAACCTCCTGTATAATTATTTAAATAATTTCATTGACTTATTACAGAATAATATTCATTGTTATTATATCATATATGGTTCACTTATGACTTCATATTACCTATACTTTTGTAAATTCCATGTTAAAGTATCATTTTGAGTAAAATCATTTCATTTATCGTACGTGTTTCGACATGTTGTTCCTGATATTATTACTTATATCCTTATTTACTTAATTAAATAATTCAAAAAATGATTTATATATAATATATATTCAGAATACAAATATATATGATAGATCAATAAATGGAATGAAATACACCGTTCATGCATACGGTAGGTCGTGCATACGCATGAACGCTGTTTTCATTACTTATTGAATTAAATGGAATTTATAAATGAAATATATATGTACATAAATCTAGTATAATTATTATGTAATATATTTCATTATTATTTATTATATATACTTTATAATTATACTTGAATTGTTAATCATGGAAAATGAATATCATCATGTTCGTGGAGACGGTAGTCAGTACATACGCACACGCGATGATATCATTCCCATGATCGTGGAATTGTATTGAAGTGTATGAATAATATTTCAGAATAAATATAACTTTACCATAATCATATATATTTATTTATTTACACCATTATACCCATCCAAGTAAGGTGGTAGTGGAAAAATTGATCACACCACGGCCTGGAGACGGTATTCCGTACGTACACACGCACAGTGATTTTGTTTTCCATAGGATGGATAGAAGGAGAAATAGGGTTGTTTCATATTTATAATAACCTATAAGTATATAATTAATACTGATGTTATTAATTTATAATTAAACAACTAAATAAGTGGAAGTAGAAGAAGAAAGAAACTTGAAAGAGTCGGTAGAAGAGATTACCTCTTCCTCGATGCACCTCCTTTAAACTTCTTATTAGGGAACTAGAGTTGGTATTTTGAGAAGACCAGAACCTCTATGATTTAAATATATAGGCTTATAATAGGAATTTTCAGGGTTTTTCTGAGCTTCAATGCGCAAAAGGGTGTGAAGATAAGAGGGAAGGGGTGCCCTTTTTATAAGGGAGGAGAGGGACACCTTTAAAAAATCATAAAATATTATTTTATAATAAAGTCATATTCGGTTTATAATAGCTCCAAATTGATTTATTTAGAATCTAAACTGTGTATGGGTAGAAATCCTCTCAAATAATAGGTTTTAGACAAGTTTAGGTTACTATTTTATTCTTATCATTTAGATTTAACTCTATGTTAAATAATTTAACTTTTACTGTGTCTTTTTATTTTCTTACACTGTATGGTTAATTAACTTACTATAACAAGCCAACTAACCCCAAGTGGTTACTTATTAATATATATATCCTTATCTAAGTCATTTTTAGGATCCTTATATTTTTATAAATAGAATTATAATTAATAATATAATATTTGTTTTAAAAACTATTTTATATCAATTTTGACACTCTTTGGTACTTGATTTTTTTGAAACTCATAACAGCATGGTTAGTTCGAAAAAAGTTAATTAAATCAATACTAACATGTCATATTAACTTATAAAATTAGTTTAATTCATAAAAAGTCTTAAAGTACATTTATTTGGGTATTTATAACATCAATTATGTTAATATTTCATTAATAAGGTAATTACTTCATCATCATTGTGTTATAAATAAATTAAATTATTTAATGTCTAAAAATTATAAATAAAATACCATTATATAGGAAATATTTTTAGCTTTCTAATGGATAATTATAGTAGAATTTATCTTATGTATTTCCCATATATTAAAAATGTTTTAGTTATTAAACATTGATTTTAAATATTTCAATTCTTCTTTAAATAAAATAATAATAACTATTCTAATCTAATCCAAGTGGACCTAAAGGGAAATATTATACTCCTAAGGTTGTTTTTGGTCGAATTACACTTATCCAATAGAATTAGGACATGTCTTAGGGTAATAATAATATCATTTTTAACCTTAATTACCCTATTTACTTTTAACCGTTGTAAATAAATGTAAAAAATTACTATTCACCAAAAATTATATTTATCTTATTGAACCAAATTTTACTCCTTGATATTAACCGTTTCACTTTGATTTTCGAATTTTTACTCACAGAAGCGGTAAAATTATGTTTTATGTAAGATTGCAAAAAGCTCATCGGAGGTAGGTAAAAGACGGTGAAAAGATCAATAAAATATTTATATATCTAAAATTATTATAAAAAGACTCCAATGAATTACATTGAACTTATATAGGTATTATGTATCAATTTTTACCTAAAATAAATTGAAATAAAATAAATAATTATTTAAATAAAAAGTTTTTTTAATAGTAACCCGGTGTTTTCACTATTCATAAAAAATTGAATGTTTTTAGAAAAAAAAACCAAAACTTCACCCTAGGATAATTTCGATATTCTGAATCTAAAAATGAAGTCCATTTTGAAAGATAAAATTTATAAAATTTCAAAAAGTGGGTATTACTATTCATAATGGCTATTTTATATAATATTTTAATAACACATCGTTGTTTAGTGAAACTCGGTATTCCGTACAACACACACTATCGTAGAAGGTCGTGATTTCTTATAACGCAAGCCAAGTCAAGGCTACGTGTAGTGAAAGCTCTGTTTGGTGTTGTGTATAACATAATCATAACTTATTTCATTTAAACATTAAACGGAATCTATACTTAATGTTGTGTAGAATAATTTCCACAAAACGAACATGAAATTGTGTGTAACACGTGCCAAAAATAGTGTTGCATATACTGCAAGCTAATACGGTGTTGCGTATAGTACAAGCTAATCTTGGTGTAGTGTATAATAGAATACATCAATGAAATTAAAAATAATATATCTCATAAAAGTTCGGGGTGTTACAGTTAGGCCACCCACCAGTGGAGAAAAATATGGAAAAAGTTGGTTGACAATACTACACGGTGTGTACTTTTCACACATGTCGTGTAATTAAATTTTCTATAAATAGAGGTCTTAGCCTCGGGTTCATGGGGGTGGAGAAAAGGGTGAAGGTCCGAAGGAACAAAGCCCTGCTATCGTGCTATCACCATTCAACTACATTTCCATTCTACCATTCTACAGAAGAGCCACGCTCTCCTCAAGGTTTTTGCGGTGATCACATCAGGTATTGAAGGTTATTTTTTAATCTTATCATATATGTGATACTAAATACCCCATGTGCTGGGGTTGTGGGATATGATGAGTTGTAATTTAGATTAGTTGTTACGAATGTGTTTGTTCTTTTAACTTCTTCTCATTCTTATTAAATCACTTCATCATATCACTGAAAATTCTGAGCGAAACCAAGGGAAGAATTTTTAGGGATTCAAAAGAAGAATAATGGTGAATATTTACATGATCTTTGGATGTATTCATCGATTCAACATAGACTATGCCAAATAATGAACTATGAAACACTGACTACCGGAAAATGGTGTTAGTTTCCTCAGCTCTGAACATAAGTTTACCAGACCAAAGAATCTTTGTCACAAATTGAATCCCAGAGTGTTGGGTTATTATGAACCACACCACTTCATAAGCGATTTCATCTAACAGAAAACTTCTTAAGAATCTACAGCCCAAACACATTTCCATTTTTTATTTTCATCAAAAAAAAATTTATCATTTTTCCATTATTCCATTATGTAATTTGATAAAAGAAATTTAAATCCAATTACTATTTGTATCCCAACATTAAAAATCGACTCTAAATTCAGAAACCTTCGCTAAGAAAAAAATACAAACTAGATAAGCAAGACAAGAATAACATCTTTTTCCCTACAGGTCGACCCCATAGTGTTACAATACTCGTTATGGTAAAAATAATTTGGGACACCAATAACGAACCATCAGTAAAACGATAGACCAAATTTTGGTGTCATTATAGGGGAAAAGTGAAAAGTTAATTTTTCCTTGTTTTAATTTAGTTTGTATCAAATTTTAGTGGAAATAAAAATTTTAAATTACAAAAAAAAAAAATTATTTTCTAATCTCATTTCGGTTTATTTTTCTTCTTCCTCATTTATGGTTGGTGTGTTTCATCTTGTGCAGGTCTATAAGTGTATGAGCTGCTACACCACTCTTTCCATGAACACTGAGTCTTCGAGGTTCTACTCACTTGAACCAGATATCGAATAGACACTCTTGAGGTGACAATGAGCACTCATTGCCGAGCACATCCAAAATAATCCAATGGTATAGAATGAAGAAGTAAATATAGCTTCTTTCCAAGGAGTTAGACAACCATTGGGTCTAGAGGACAACCAGAACAAGAAAGCTACACTTGCTCCAGGGTATGGCCCATAACAACTCCAACAGTTCCAACCGGAGTGGATGGCATTTCTACAGCCAGGTCTGGGGTCGTACTTCGCCCCTCAGGATCAAAAATACATGTAGCCTACACACCCTTAGTAGCCACCTCCACATCATACTCTCATAGAGTACTACATTCCATCTATTCACGGAGTGGACACGGTCATTGTCTGTCCACCAGTGCAGGCCCAACACTTCAAGATCAAACCTACTATCATGCAGCTAATCTAAAAGACTCTTCAGTTTAGGATCTTTCCAAGTGAGGACCCCATTTCCCATCTCCCCAACTTTCTAGAGGTCTACGACATGTTCTGCTACTAGAGAGTGTTCACGGACGTTGTTTTTCATCGCCTCGTTCCCTTCTCTCTAAGGCATAAGGCGAAAGGCTAGATTAAAGGCTTGAAAAAAATCATATATCCTCTCCTGGGAGGAGCTGGCACATGTGTTCCTGCATAAATACTACCCACATTCGAAGATGGTGACTCTGCGGAATGAAATACACAACTTCTAGTTGCACAACTCGGAGTCATTGTACGAATAATGGGAGCGCTTTAAGGAGATTTTGCGCAAATGCCCACACCATGGACTCCAAAATTGGATGTCGGTCCAAAACGTTTATGGATGGATGATTAAGAACACAATTTCTGTGGTAGATTTTGCTACTGGGGGTACAATTATGAGGAAGTCCCCAAAAGAACTTTTTGAACTGCTGGAAGACTTGTCTGTCAACAGCTTCTAGTGGCATTCTAAGCAGGGAAAACAAAAACAAGGTATGCATAATATTGATGCTACTAATATTATCACTACCCAATTGGATGATGTTCCCAAAAAGATCAACACACTCAATCTGAATGGAGTGTCCAATGTACATGCGGAAAACCATCTAGCGTGCAGTGAATGTGGTGATAACCACATCATGGGAGACTTCTCTGCTTATATAGGAGGACATTCGATGAGCGAGGTGGGTTATGTTTCCCAAAACCAATGGCTAAACTAGTACCAGCAGTACCAGAACCCAGTATAGCGTGATCAACAGAACACAGGATGGGGCAACAATAGCAGAATCCTCCACCCCAGCGACCGCCCATCTACGGTCAACCTCCTTATCAAAACCAGTACCTGAGATAGTAAAAGCTCCAACATGGATCTTATCAACAGCAAGGGTATCAAAACCCTCGCCCACAACAGTTGTGATAGACACCACCTCCACTAGCTGCAAATCCACCTTAGCAGGAAAACAACACAAGGTTAGAGGACCTCATGAACAAATTTATATCAACTACTGAGACCATATTCTAGAACCAAGAGGCTTCTATTCGTGGCCCAGAGAACTAAATTTTCTAGTTGGAAAACTAACTCTTGGAGAGGAAACTCGGTACACTACCGGGTTACACTGAGAAGAACAAATGGGAGGAGGCTCATGAAGTCACACTACATAGTGGAAGGGAGCTAAAATAAAACCAACCAGCATAGCCAGGTGCACCTACTACCTCCACCGATGAAAAAGGTACAGTTAGAGACCATTCCACATCCAAAATCCCACTGGAGGAGGATTCACAGAATAAATTAAAGGATGTGGTCAACCCCTTTGAGCCTACCTTACCCTTTCCAGAGAGAAGGAAGAAGAGAAAGTTTGACCACTAGTTCAGAAAATTCATGGAAGTATTCAAGAAGATTCACATTAATATTCCATTTGAAGGAGGACTAACACAGATTCCCACTTATGTAAAATTCAGGAAGTAAATACTCTCCAACCAACGGAATATGAGGGATCTGGGCACCGTTGCCCTAACCAAGGAGTGTTCAGCGGTTTTCCAGCATTCGATTCCTCCCAAACTCCAGGATCTAGGTAGCTTCACTATTTTATGCACTATAGGACCATGTGAGTTTGGGAAGTCCCTCTCTGACATAGGGGCCATTGTCAACCTCATTACCCTGTGAGTTTTTAAGAAGCTGGGACTCAATGATCTAAAGCCTACCCACGTAGCCCTTCAACTTGCTGACCGATCCATTAAATATCTGAAGGGGATACTGGAGGACGTGTTAGTCAAGGTGGGTAGGATAATCCTCCCTACATATTTTATCATCCTCGACATGGAGGACAACCAGGAGGCACCTCTCATATTAGGATGACCATTCTTGGCCATGGGGAAAGTACTGATTGACGTGCACCAGAGAGAGCTGATTTTCTAGGTAGGACATGATATAGTCTCCTACAATGTCCTTAAAGTCATAAAATATGCGTCATTATTAGAGTATGAGAGATGTTATATAGTGACTAACATGGATGATCACTTGAGAAAAGAAGGGGATGATCTAGTATGTTGTTTTACCTCAGATAACTTACTGTTTCGAGACATTCCTGTTAATGAAAAACTAGAGGACCTATAATTCCTAGAAGGCCAGAGCAGCCACTATTGGAAACGTGCAGTTATACCCAATATTCTAGAGTGGGAGAAGGTGAAAACACTTGTACCTTCAATTCTAAAGGAACCTAAACTTGAACTGTTGTCATTTCCATCTTCATTAAAGTATGGGTATATTGGAGTCAATCAATCATTTCCTATCATACTTAGTACAACACTATCTCAAGAGCAGGGGGATGCACTTATGTAGTTTTTTAAATAGTGTAAGCACACTATTGGGTGGAAAGTTGTAGATTTTAAGGCCATAATCCCTATCATTTTCACCCACAAAGTGATTCTTGAAGAAGGTGCGATGTAATCTCGGCAACCATAGAGACGCCTAAACCCCCCTATGAAGGAAGTTGTAAAGAACGAGGTGATTATGTTGTTGGAAGTAGACATCATCTATCCCATCTTGGATAGTCTGTGGGTGAGTCCCCTACAAGTGGTACCTAAAATGGGGGGTATCTCTATGATTTCAAATGATAAGAACGATCTCATCCCCACATGCACTATCACAGGCTAGAGTGTTTTTGTAAACTACAAGAAGCTGAATGACGCCATAAGGAAAGATCATTTCCACCTACCCTTCTCGGATCAGATGCAAGAGAGACTAGCAAGGACCAATATTTTCTTCTTCCTCGACAACTATTCCAGCTACAACCATATTTCCATTTCTCTAGAGGATTAGGTGAAGAGAATATTTACTTTTCCCTATAGTACATTTTCTTACCGAAGGATGTCATTTAGCATGTACAATGCCCCCGCCACCTTCCAGCACTATATGCTTGCTATTTTCCATATCATAGAGGAACAGATCCAGGTGTTATTCATGGATTATTTTTTTATTTATGGAAAATCATTCAACACTTGTTTGCGACACCTAGATCTAGTTCTAAAAAGATGCAAAATCATTATCCTGGTTTTGAACTAGGAAAAGTGTCATTTCATGGTGCAAAGTGGCATAGTCCTTGGCCAAAGAATCTCAAAAAATAGGATAGAGGTGGACCGAGGAGAGATAAAAGTCGTTTCAATAATTCATATTCCAACTTCTGTTAGAGCCATCCGTAGCTTCATAGGGCATGCCGAATTCTACAGGTGGTGTTTCCTCAACTTCTCAAAAATATCCCAGCCCCTCACCAATCTTCGGACCAAGGATGCTTTTTTTTGAGTTCGATGAGCCATGAACTATAGATTTTGAGCAGTTGAAGTAATTCCTAGTGGAATCTCTTGTGATGATTGTTCCAAACTTGGAGTAACAATTTGAAGTGATATGAGATGTCAGCGACTACGCAATAGGAGTAGTCATGGGCCTATGACTTGACTGGATTTCCGACCTATCTATTATGCTAGCAGGACGCTCAACGAGGCACATATCAATTACACCACCACAGAAAAGGAGATGCTGGAAGTGTTTTTTTTTGTTTGAAAGGTTCTATTCTAACATAGTGCTATATAAAGTAATTTTTTATACTGACCATGCAGCAATAAAGTACCTACTGAACAATAAATATGTGAAGTCACGACTGATCCGATTGATAATCCTCTTATAATAATTTTATATGGATATTCAAGACATGAAATGAAAAGAAAACATTGTTTCTAATAATGTCTCCTACCTAGAGCTACCTCATTTGGAGAAAGAGAAAGATCAAGAGATCATGGATGAATTCCCAGATGAGAACCTCTTTTTATTTAATGAAACACCTAGTCCTTGATATGCTGATATTGATAATTTTTTGGTTACAGGTTTTGTTCCCCTTGACATCTCCTTCTAGCAAAGGAAGAAATTTCTCTCTAATGTTAAGAGGTACTTCTGGGAAGTTCCTATTCAGTTCCAATCCCATGGATATGTGGTGATCCGTCATTACATCCCTGAAACTGAAGTTCATGGAATCCTATAATTTTGTCACACCTCGCTAGTTGGGGACCATCAGGGGCCTGGCCGTATGATAGAAAATGTCCTACAGTCTGGGTTTTTCTAGCCCACCATGCATAGAGATGCCCAACTCTTTGTTTATAGTTTCGATCAGTGCCATAGAATAGGTAATAGGGGGTATAGTGTTGAGATGCACCAACACCCATCCTAAAGGCCAAGATTTTTTACTTTTGGGGCATAGATTTCATGGGACCTTTTCCCCCATCTTTTGGGAACACTTACATCCGGGTCTATGTTGACTATGTCTCCAAATGGGTAGAATCCACTACTACATCACACAACATGACCATGGTAGTCATGGTATTTTTAAGGAAACATATTTTTAGCTATTTTGGCATTCCCCTAGTGTGGATCTGCGACAGAGGGAACCACTTCGACAACAAGTTGATAGATAGAATATTCTCGAAGTATGGTGTGATGCATCATATGGGGACACAATATCATCCCCTGTCCAGTGGAAAAGTGGAGCTCTCCAACCATGAGCTCAAGAAGATTCTGGAGAAAATAGTAAGCACTTTGAGGAAAGACTTGTCTAAGAAACTGGAATATGCTTTGTGGGCTTATCTAACTACTTTCAAAACACCACTAGGGATGTCCCCATTCTGCCTCATCTATAACAATCCATGCCATCTACCAGTAGACTTGGAGTGCAAATACTGCTGGTGAAGGACCCTAGGACACCCTGAGAGGGGATGGTTGAATCAAGGTGAGAATTTTTTCTTTTAATGTGATGGATCATTTTCCCATGTTGGTAGGAAATTGTTTAACCTTTATGATGAATATGATCAGAAAGTAAACATTCACATGCACAGAGAAGACACATCACTTTTTTGCTTGGTTCACCACTAAGGGCTACGTCCAAGGAGCATACGCCGACATGTTTTCAGTCATACCTAATTCCACTAATCTTCACTAGCTGTGGATTAAAAAGGGTATGGCACAGTCAATCTATCCTAGGATCACTTCCTTTACAAAGGTTTAGGGATAGCTCACTGCTACCCTCGGGTCACTCCCATTGACTCCCCCTGGCTCACTACCCTTGGTGATGTCACACTCAGTTTATAGACGTGAAGGTATCTTCATAATTGAATAGGAATGCATCCTCTATTGTATGTAGATGCTCTGTTGAAGTGAAACTCTCACCAGAAGACGAATCTCACATTGCACTGAGGATACCGGGCGATCTTCCAGCTTTCACGTAGCTTCAAAAGGACAGATGTATGTTAAAAACCCTGGTGCGCTTCTCCAAGCCCGGCGTGCAAGTTTCAATCCTGGTGCGCAAGTCAATTGTGTGGTACAAATTTGGCGTGCATTTGACACCAAACCACTTGCACAACACTGCCTCCTTCAACACCAAACTTGTGTGACGTTGTGCCTTTAACTCCCCAACTGCCTTGATCGCGCAACCAACTACCGGCACGCAGCCGCTACTTGTGCGACCCAACATCCACTTGCGCAACTCACCCACATGAACGACGAGACCTTGAAAAATATCTATGTCTTGATCTTTTTTGGAAATGAGGAGGGGTTGTTCTCTATTTATAGGAAAACTGGACCCCCTGCCCAGTGGCGTAGAAGTCTTCCCTCGGCGCGCAGGTTCCGGCGCGCAGCTCATCCTCCCTAGCCTCTATCACGCTACTCACTTGCATGACCATAGTAACACTTGAGTGACCTTCTTTATTTTTCCATATTTTGAAGTTATGATATTGAAAAACAATAGGTGCGCAAGTTTCCAATCCTCCTAGGCATCGGCGCGCAAGTCTCTTCATGATGCGCAGGTCACTTGCGCGACCAGCCCAAAACTTGCACAACCCTTATCCCTTTTCCATTTTCCCATGTTCTGATCTCTTTGTTGGTACAAATTCTAAACTTCCACTGTGGATTGAAAAAATACACAAACCATACTCCAAATCATGCATAGAAGGCCATGGTTCCAACAACTGGGCTATCAAGGTCATGAATTTTGATCTAATGGCAAATGAAGAGAAGAATAATTTTCATCTGTCGGAACTTGATGAAATCAGATAAGAGGAGTTTGAGAACACTAAGTTGTACAAAGAGAAGATGATAGCAGTTCATGGTCGGATGATTTCATGAAAATCTTTCCAACCCAGTGATCTGGTACTAATTTTTAAATCTCACCTCTGATTATTCCCAAGGAAGACAAATTCATGATGGTCGGGACCATTCCAAGTTATTTGAGTTTTCCATCATTTGGCGGTGGAAATTTCGGGAGAGGATTGTCCACCATTCAAGGTGAACGGAAAACTACTGAAGATTTACCGTCACCTGGAGGACATGGTGGGAACACTACCCACCATACGTCTCCGGTAAAGCATATGTATGTCGGTGGATCCCATGACCTAAAAACAAAGGTGCTTCCTGGGAGGCAACCCAGAGGATACACGTCGTGTTCCACCAATCTAAACGGCATGTACTTTTTTTTATTTCTAACTATTATAAATATATATTTTTACTATGTAATAAACATGGATGTTGCTGGTGTCGATGGTAAGGTCACTGGAGTTTATCCGATCCATCACCTGTTCAAATAACTCCCAACCTACCTTTGGCACGAGGTTCCTCCTTTTTATCCTCATGTTTTCTTAAATGTAATGTGTGGTATTTTTCATTATATATATATTTTCCTTTAAGAAAGCCCATGATGGGGATGGATCTGTTGGCCAGGGTCGTAACCCGGTTCCTAAAGAACCGGGTTCGAATCCTGACAACCACTCCATTTCCATCATTAGTCTATTTAATAAAACCACATGGTGTGTATTTCACTGTATGTTGTGTTCTCCATGTTTTCATTACTAAACTAAAAGGATTTTAACAAAAAAAATACATGCTCGTGAAGTTGGAAGATTGGAAGAGTCTCATCCCTGAATCTAAAAGACCCAGGTTCGACCTTAGAAAATCTCACCACTTCATCTATTTTTGTATAATTAAAAACCACACATCATGATTTTCCTTCATTCCATGTAGTATAGGCCTTATACATTAATTATATTTAAATAATAAATAGGAGAACCAGTAAAACCATTTCTCCAGTAGTTAAGGTCTTCCATTCAAAATGGTTGATCGCCAGTTCTAACTTCATCCCTAGCACCAGAAAAAAGGTTGTAATTCTCTTTTTCCAAATTTAGAACACACGATGTGTATTTCTAGATACATTATGTGTGTAGTTTTATTTTTTATAAATTATGTATATATATATATATATATCTCTATTTTTATAATTTTAATTATTAATATTAATTATTATATAGTTTAATATAATAATTATATCTCTATATATGTACAAAAAATTGTGGTACATGGCGTGTATCATTAGACTGCTTGTCATGCACCTCAGCTATAAGAGTCATGCCCCACCCAGCTTCAGCACGTGTCACCCGGAACCCCCCACCACCCCCCCCCTGTTTCTTCTCCCGCATGCCCACTAGGCCTCCCCTTCTCAAATACATGGATATCAGGAATTTTAGCTTCTGATTTCTACTACATTGTGATCCTTGGTCCAAGTACGCCCAACTACACCCTTTATTTCATGTTTTTAGAGGTGTTATGTATGATTTGTATATCGGTCAACCGTTTTGGTTTCTATGATACATGGGCATGATTTGAAGAACATACGATGTGTACTTTTGTACACGGACACAAACTAAATGATTCACAATTTGAAGATACATGGTGTGTATGTTCGGTACACACCGTGTACCATTCGAAATCATTCCTGGATACATTTTTCTCACACAAGCTCACACATCAGGTTCACGGACATGGCATGTCTGTTCGGTATACTCCGTGTGTTCTATTTCATTCAGCCACCATGTGTCAAGCAATTCACACAGCTGCATATGATCTTCTATTGAACATGTCATGTGGTCATCTCAAATGATGTTTCCTATGTTTTTATTTCTTCTTAATGATGGTCGTGTCTTTTCCGACACACGACGATGAGAACTTTGCATGATCACGGCGTGTATGTTCGGTACACGCCGTGTATCCTTCCCTGGTCTATCCTGTGTTCACTCGGCGTGTCTATCCAGAGCTCACGGGATGCTAACTCACTTTCACTACATGCCATGTACTCTGGGTATACACATCATTTACATTTTTACTTTTCATATTTCTCACATTTTCTTCTTTTCATTATTCTATTTCTTTTTGTTTTGTTTTTTATTTCTTTTTTTTCATGATATAGAAGACAGAGACCCATTGCGTAGGAAGTTTCCCACCACCGCCACTGAGGGAGAGAGGCCCGTTTATCATCAGATCTGACTATGGCCTGTGACGCTACCATCCCCGGACTCTCCAGTTTACCAGCATCCTCTTTTGGTCGTACTTCCACCACCCCCTTTTTTCAAAGAGGTTGGTCCTACTACTGATGCACCTTCACCATCCCGCCCAGAGCCTCCGAGCCCCACCTTTTCTTCCCCACCAACTTCCACTCCACCTAGTCTATCTTCAACTACCCCCATCTAGCGAGCATTCAAAATTTGAAGCCGCTCAAACCCCAGAGTCTTCCACTGCTACACCTCCACCTGGGCTGGGCCCTGCAGGTGTTCCCTACCCTGGCATGGTGTTCCCAGTCACAGACATGGAACATGCTAGGGCCCGACACTTTTCTCATCATCTGATCCCATTGAGCTGCAACTATCTCAAAAACAGCGTCCCTTAGTAGCTGGGTATCTGGGGTGAGTTGGAGGATCTCTTTGGGCACACTCTATTAGTCACGATCTTCCAGGTCAGCACTACAATTTTCCGAGATTTATTTTTTGAGTTTCCTGCTTCCTTCGAGTTCGATGGAGATGAGTTCTGAGAGTCGCTTGGCGATGCAGTCCTAGTGGCCTGCTTTGGGCTAGGTGGTTAGCATTTATCCCATAATATGACCAAGTTTGGATGATGATGTGGTTTCTATCCATATCCCATCACCTACCCCATGTCTCCACCCTGAGCCGACCTGAGCGCTCTAAGCTCATTTCCATGTGGCGGAAGATTGTTGGTCCTGACCCCCGCTACACCCCCACTTCCCTAAAGAGTACCCTCATCATGGATCTTATCCTTTTCTTCACCCACTGATACTTTAGTGCCATCCTTTTTCCCTTCCATGTGGATATGGGGGTCATGATCGGTCATGACATGGAGCTCCTCACCTGTGTCATCTCAAAAGACTACCTATACATCCCTTACATTGTCACCTCCAATTTATACGCCATGTTCACCAAACATAAGAGAAACCAAAATGGTGGGTTTTATGGCACCCCCCTTCCCCACCACCTCGGGGTTTTTGAACCTTTCCTTGCCCATTACCGGCTTGGTTCCCCCCTGTGGATGTAATTTCACATGCTTATGTGCATGGGATTGGTCAGCAAGTAGGGTGAACTTATGTCCTTGCCCAAGAACCCCCCCCCCCCCCGACCACCTGCTAACCCTCCTTCCCCCACTGGTTCACCTGTTCCTCCATTCCCACCCCTTCCGGCATCCCCACCCCTGCCCACTCATTCTGACCTTCGTTCTTTTATTCCCTCTACTGCCCCCTCCCTCCGCACCCTCGGTCGATCTCTCCTTTTCCCACTGCATAGCCTTAGTGGAGTAGCACATGGTTAGTTTTGATCGATGTTAGTCCCGAATTGAGAAAATGGTGGGGCTTCTTCTTCAGCATCATGGTATTCCACTACCCCCACTACCTTCCCCTGCCTCAGCACCTGGACCTTCTTCTACAGCTCCATCGCTGTTTACTGCACTAGCTACAGATTCTGTTCACCTCTCCACTACAGGCCCAGCTGGTGGCACAACTACTATAAGTCCATGGATCGCTGCCAATCCATCTATTCTGTGTCTAGACCCTACGACTCCAACTCCTACAAAAACTCTTACGAGTGAAGATTCTGAGCCTCTAGTTTCCATGTCTTTTGATCCTTCCCTCTAGGCTGGTTCTGAACCAGATGATTCCTTTTTTGATGCCACCCCTGACTAGTTTTTGGACACATGTTTTTCATCATATATATTTTTGATATCTGGTGATTATATATGTTGTGCATGCCTCCAGTGTTCTCTCTCCACGATCTTCACAGGTACCCTGGCACTCTTCGGGGTTCACTTATCCAATACTTCCCATCTTTCTTCACCTCAGCACGAGGGGAGTATTGTTTTTCACTTTTACATTTATTGTTTCCTTCTTGATTTATCTCTTTTCTTACTTTCCCATGTTCCAGTCCATTGTTGTGTTCCCCCATTCCCTTCTCCATCTTTATGTGGCACTTAGAGGACAATGTGCGATATTCAGTATGAGGGAGCGCCTCTTGAACACTTTAGTCTTTTCCCTTATCCTCATCTAGGATACATCATTATAGGAAGAAATATTTGAAAACATGAATAAATTTTGGTTAGTCATATTTCTAAATAAAAAAGCTAAAAGTGTGAAATTTTTAAAAATTGCATTCTTACTTTGATTCATAAGTGTTCTAAAATGATTACTGATATAATTGAAATTGAAACTGGAAATCCTTTGTTAATTAAATTGTTTAGACTGATCAATTATATGAAATTCACAACCTGATTGTCTCTTTATTTGTTTTTTTCCACTCATAAGAGGTATTCTAAACTCTTTGTCATTTTCTTCCTAATTCCCTCTTTCTTGAGAGATTTTTAGGATATTCAAATCTACATATAGGGTCCTAAAAATGCTTAACGGATAATGGGAATCCCCTTTACTTGAGAAAGGATTCTACCCAATTTCCCTCAAGGAATTGGACCAAAATGTGGCCAATACTCAAGATTGGAAAAGGACACATTGGTCTGCGTACCGGTCCAGCATTGATGGTATGCGGCCGGTTCACCAAGTCACCCCCTCCGCAGACCTCTTTTGTTCACATAATAGAGGCAGGGACCCTCCACCGACATGAATTAGGATGGGCACCAAGCCGGTCCTCCATCACGAACCACCCCAATTGCAAGATGTGGAAATCGGCCTCGGCAGTGTGCACCACCGTTCGCAGAACAGAGGCAGGGCCCTGCACGGCCGTGAAGCACCTCCCCGAACCAATTTTGTTCATGAGTGAGGTGCATTCAATTCCCCGTGAGTAGCAGATTGACCAAGTCATCTGTAAACCGGGTTTTTAGTAATGGGCCTCCACAAAAAGTGTCGCATAACCACATATAAATCTATTTCACCCTATATAAAAGGACATTGGGGGGAAGGAAGGAGGGATCGATTAGACTCAGGTAGATGGATTATGGAGGAAGGAGCTTAGGATTTCTCAAGAAGTGAAGTTCCAATTCACGACAGGTATGAAACTGGAAACGAATTAATAAGGAACCAAAAAATGCATAACAACTAGGTGAACCGTGAACATAATATAACAAACAAAAAGAAGTCCGTGAATCCAGGGCCCCTCCGCGGATGTGCTCCCTGCGGACTAGGGAGTGTATGCCCATTTTTTGATCCAACTCACTGCGTAGCACCCTCCTACACGGGTGAAGCCCTAACCGATGAACCCCCGACCGTCGTTTCCCCTAGCCACTGCTACTCGCATTGACTCCCCTGCATACCAACCTCGTATGCGGGCCGAACCCAAAGTCATGTACCGCCCTGGTACTTGGGATGCCTATCAGTCCACGTACCACCCTAGTATGCGGATGGCCTCTCCAGCCACGTAGCACCCCCTACATGAAGGGCACCACTCCTCATAAACCCATGTGGCCCACCAACTCTTTCGGGGTTCCCGTTCCCTGAGTCAGATAAAATCCTTCCAATCCAGCCTGATCCTTCATAACCCCCTCATTGGACTATTCATCATCCTTGAGCAAAGGCTTCTACCAAAGCCGACGAACCCATATGATGAAAACTCCAGGCACATCAGTGTGCCACTTTGAGTTCACAAACCCACGGTAGGCGAGGAAGAAGGGGTTGACCCAGCCCTCGAGTGGATTCTCGAGGCATTATTGGGCCCACATACCCACGGTAGTGCAGGTTCTGAGCCTGGGAGTTCCCTTTCTGCCTCTCTACTTTCAAGGATTGAGGGACCCCGATCGCATACCCTTTTGATGAGCGCCAATGAGGATCACTTCTCCCCTCTCCTGGGAAAGGCTGGGAATCCATCGGAAGGGAGCACCCATGCACCTCCGTGTTTCCCTAGAGCCAAAGCCATGGAAGGGCACGGTGGGAAAGGGTGCTTCTCCTCCCCAATTTCGTGATAGATCCCCTACTGCTGGGCTTTATCACCACGGGCATCCATCTCAGAGTAAGCCCCAACTTTCCGGGCTGCCCCACGTGTAAGTCCCACTGCACTTCCCACAGACACACCTTTCATGATGTGATTGGCTGGTTCTTGCTGCCTCTTGTTTATCACACCAGGAATGAATCCCCAATGCCCCACCTTCTTAACTATGGGTACTTTGATCCATGTCAAGGCATGGTACGTAGGAAGTCTTCATGAAGTTCAAGCCCACTTACCATCGGACCATGGGTCCACATTCATGTTGGCTCTCCGACAACCTTCTCAACTACATGGAATTTGATTCCTGGCCACAGGGATATGTAGGAATCCTCCACGAGGTTCAAGCCCAACATCCCTTGGACCCCAGGTCCACCTCCACGTTAGTTCTTTGACGCCCCAAAATGAACTATGTGGGTTTTGATCCCTTGTTTCCCAGAAAGGGTACGTAGGATGCCTCCTTTAGGCTCAATCCCAATAATGGGTGACTCTCACGTGTAAGCCCTAATATTCCAAGATCTACAAGGAATTTGATGCCTGACCAACCGGGATACGTAGGAAACCTCCTCGAGGTGCAAGCTCGATGTCTAAGTCTGATAACCATCGATCCCTATCAGACCATGTCTTTATACTCTATCAGGACCATCTTTGGGCCCATGAAATCATTTCCCTTGGGTCTTTTAGGCTGTCTCAGTGTAAGTCCCGCACCATCTTTGACCGTCCATCTCTCACTCAGGGGGGGGGGGCTTGCCACATAACGTTAAAATGTACGGTTGAGTCCTTGTCACACGACCCTAAATGGTGATGTGTCCTGCTATGTGGCACTGAACTACGTGGATTCTGATTCCTCTCACGAGGATACGTAGGAAGCCTGTATCACAGGTTCGATCCAAATTCTCAAGTCGTTATCTATACCCCCTGGATGACAATAAACTCCAGAGCACCCAGTTATGGGGCTTCAAACCTGTGTTGTCTCAATAAGTACAAAATCCTTGGAGTCATTAATCCAGTGAGGGATGGTAAACCTTGGGCCTAAATGATTCTAAGTCCCTGCGTTCAGCTGACCATTGCCAACAAGGAGTAATCTGTGGATACTATGCTTGGGTATAAACCAAAGATTCGTGAACATATGAATACGTCTTAAATCTATAAGAGAGTCCAAGAACAAGAAATAATTCCCCCTAAAAGGGTGTGATGAGCCCGACATCCCATCATGTCGACCAATGTGAGTTCTTAAGCATTGTTGGCCAAATCACCCAACGAACGCCTGCATTTGTAAAGCAGGTCCATGTATCATCAGATACGGAACCGTTGGGCATTTCAAATAGATTCGAAACAAAAAATGGTGATCCCGACATGAATCTTTAACCATGAATGACTGATTTAACCTAATCCCACTCTATACCCCCCTTATACTCATAATGAGTGCCAAGAAAGGTCATTAATTACACATGGGATCATGAGATGCTGCTTTGACGGGTTTGTTATTTGTATTTCTTAAAATATTTAACATGTACCACTCAAAACTCCCTTTGATCCAATGGAATCATAGAGGAACTCACAGACACAAACTTTGAACAACGCAATGACGGGACATCCTCACCAACAAAGGTCCCTGTCAACTACCCAGCATCTTCAACGCTGGGTCTCGGATGCGTTGATTCGAGAGTACCTCTTGAACGGTACTCTCCCGATGGTGGAGGCGGCTATGTATGCCCTCCAATCTGCCAAGCCCCACTGGTCGCCTGCCCAGCAGCGGCCGCAAAAGAAGATCTAGATGGATCCTATTTCCGTCTCAATCCATTTCGGGAGTCTATCCCCAGAATGAGACAATTCATACCTACCTAATCTTAGGGAGGCGGATGAGGTCGACACTAAGGACTTCATCCCCGTTGAACGGGGGTTGTCCTCTAAGGCCCTCATCGGAAGACTTCATTGCGGTTATAACATGACTCAATATCCTCACGATAAGGAGGTTGTCGCCCCGAGGATGCAGGCCCATGCTCCCTGAGATTTTTCCCATCAGACCGCCCAATGAGGGCAGCAAATGTGAAAATAGGGACCAGTCATAACCCTTGTCCCTGCGGAGGAGCTCTGCTGCCCAGTCACAGAGACGTATTGCGAGCAGGCACATACACCTGTCCACTCCAACAAAGTCTGCCATCATGACATGGCAGCATCATAAGGGCAGGCATGCATCCCTGCCGAGCTTCATCATGCCCGTCATTCACACAAGACGGCACCTACCCGGCATGCACCTTTCCCTACCCAGGGTCAAGAAGCCCACCAACCATACGTGGCGGAGACCCAACACTGTTAGGATCAGCTCCTAGTAGGTTCTCCGAACACCTACCATCACGATATGGTGGCGATCAACAAAGCTCTCCATCCAAATGTGGCGGAAATTAATAGGCAAGCACATGTCCCTAACAAAAAAGGCCACTAACTTGATGCGGTGGGAAACTGACATATGTAGGGCCAACTCCCTACAGATGCAAGTAAAGTCTACCATCCCGATGTGGCAGCAAACAGAGAGATAAACTGGCATATCCCGGCACAGTGGTAGACTCGTTCACCTGCCCAACACAAGAGAATTGTCTGTACCCACTGACCACTGGAGGACCGAAGTAGGATATTCCTACTCTGATACCAGAATGGGACTTCATACCTGTTCCATCCAAAGATGTCTCTTTTCATATCCTAGTAATGATGGAGGAGCAGTTATCGATCCCAGATCATATATTGCAGACTTTCCGGAATGTAATTGCATCAGCGGCAACAGCAAGGACTCGGGCCCGTAAGCCCATCTCCATAATTGAGGCAACTCATCTGAGAGACTAGATAGCCACCTCAGAGAAGATCTACATCCCTGCTTCCTCCTAAGAGGTTCGTCGGCCATATTCCGCAATACAAGGGTAATCGAATCGAGCAGCTTCACTCGTTCCAACTGGGGGACACCCGTCCATCATGGTGAATGCTCCAGAGAATACATATATCACTGCTAAAAGTCAATATGGTCATCGTCATATCCCGACAGCATCACGGGACACAATTAGAAAGGGACCCAAAGGTGAAGGTTGTTATCAACAGCAGACGGTCCCTATTGCCCGCAAGAAAGTTCCTCGAACGCACCGAAGGCAGTTTGAAAATAAAGAGAGGGTTTATGACTTCGCTCTACTGGAAGCTGGGGTTCCCAATTCTGCTAAGAACATATCAAAGTCTTAGAACCCTTCCCACCCTTTACCATGGTATGGGAGTGGCAGTAGCAGTTGCATAGGTCCTCACTGCAATGTCGCCTCCAGCAGATCTGAAGGTCCTCCCCAGAGCACCTGTGGGGGCCTCCTCCATGGGAATATAACGATCGATAAAGAGGGATTATCTTTTGAGGTCATTCACAGAATACCTCCACATGACCTGAAGATCGAGCAACAAAAAGGCCCTCCACTTTCTGCTGTCTACCCTGAAGGTCCTCCCCGGGGTATACACTAAAAACACCCTCTGTGCAGTGGGACCACAGATTATGATAGTATTCCTCACTATCGTAGTCTCTAATATGGATGCCCTCCCCATAGTGACGTATCATCAAGGTAAGAAGACCCTCCCCCTGTCGTGGCCTGCCCTGAAGTTCCTCCCCAGGGGTTACATTACAACGACACTCTGCGCAGCTAGGAATTAGATCATGGTGGTAGTCCTAACCACTCTGATAACATAGTTCCTCACCATTGACACGTCAAGTAACGAGAAGGTCCTCCCCTCATTGCGGTACATTTTGAAGTCCCTCCCCAGGGTGTACCCTGCAGATATTCTTCCTGTGGTAGCTGTGATGGTAGTCCTCACCATTGTGGCAGCTATGATGGTAGTCCTTGCCACCACAGCTGCCATTGCGAAGGTCCTCCCCGCAATGGACCTAAGAAACAAGAAGGTCCTCCCCTTGTCGTAGTGTGTCTTGAAGGTCCTCCCCACGATGCACATAAAATGTCAAACCATGATGGTCATCCTCACAATGATGGCAATTGTTGCGAAGGCCCTCCCCGTAACAATGCTACGTAGCCAGAAGGTCCTCCCCTTGCTGCGATACGCCTTGGAGGTCCTCCCCAAGGCATGCACTGAAAAAGTCCTCTATGTAGTGAGGCATAAATTAGTAATAGTAGCCCTCGCCATTAAAACACATATAGTGGAGGCCCTCCCCGCCTAAACGTCGATCAATGAGAAAGCCCTCCCCTCGTTGTGGTACATTATAAAGGACCTCCACAGGGTGTACCCCACAGGTTCTCTCCGAGTGGTAGCTGTAAAGGTAGTCCTCTCCATTGCGGCTGCCATTGCGAAGGTCCTCCCCACAGTGACATATCATATCAACTGGAAGGTTCTCCCTATGCCGAATCAAGCACAGAATAGCCCTCATATGTAGAGGCACTCAGAAGGACAGGATCGATCATGGCATATTTTCAGCTAGTCGCCAACGATACCCTTCTTCAATCAGGAGATGTTATGGGGCCACGTTCATCTTCTGAACCACCTCCGAATCACCCACATGATAATTCAATACCTACCGGCCCCACTGACACTAACCACACTATCGGTAAACATCTCAGTTGGGCCGACCAGGTAGAGGAATCACTAGCGGAGGAGTATGCCGACATATTTCACCTAAGGAAACGACTAGCCAGAGATGACGTACCAGTTATGTTTTGGCCCATGGTCGCCTCTCAATTAGACATACCCAGAAGGTTTTCATAAGGATGTGTGCACGAAATCCACTCTAATATATGGACAACCCTCCGCCAGATGAAATCAAGATTCCTGCCCTACGATGGGTATGTAGACCATGTCAAGACAATATGAGACCTATGGCGTCACATCGACTTGTAAGCTCTTCCATCAGTGCAACAACATCGACCCGAGAGGTGTAAAGGAAACATTGAGATAGCGTGCCACCGTGCACTGCACTAGCTGTGTCGCCTCATTGGAGACACTCTGATGGGATTACATATTAGAGGATGGGGAGAAAATTGAGCTCTGCATTTCACTCCACTCCCCATCTAGAAGAACCCATTTGGCATAATTTCTTACAACGTCAACACATCAAGGATGCAATCGAGTGGGGTCCCTGTTCAGGAAAGGCAACATAGCCAACAGAGACAGGACTTGTGTATTTTCTAGAAGCATCAGGTCCGACGGGAAAAATCCATTCAAGAACTCCAGAATTAGGATACCAAAAGCATACAATAGCCATCTCACCTAAGATAGGGAAATCAATGGTCATTGCCTGCCTCCCTAGAGGGGATTGATTCGCATGTGAAGTCAGCATCAAATCTAGTTAACCCACGAATTGGGGCATTCAAGATCTTGCATGTAGTGATAGTAGCTTCCACTGCCACAATCTAAGGTCAACCCTAGCCTGTAGGGCTGGGGGAATTTTTAACAACAAATACCCCCATAAGACTAATAAAAATGGAAAGAGACTCAACATCCAACGAAACAGAGCCAACCCCAGCCCTCGAGGATGGGGGAATTTTTACCACCTCAAAAACATCCTCCCCCACAGGAATCAGTATTCTCTCACAAAGGGAGGACAACTAGAAGAGGAGGTTCCCACCATATCCTGTCCATTTAATCATCATACCCTTCAAGAGGGAGGCATACCATAAGGACGCATCAAAGAACTCTCCACGTCACCCTTCGTCAAGGAGTCCAAAAGCAATCCCAGGACAGAAACGGGAGGATCATTAAATGGCGTGGGAGACCCTCTTCCTATTTGGAAGATGAAATATCCTCCACCCCACGACATGTATCCATCAACACCATAGATGCTAACCCCACGTGTGATACCAGAGATGATGAAAATCTAGATGGATAGGGAGACGATGGTTCCAGTCAGGCTGTGACTCACAACGAACCACTAGGTGTGCACACCCAGAACCATAGGGTTGCCCTAAATATGGTCGCCCCTCAAGCTAACCCTCCTCTTCTTACCCTACGATCTCCCAACAAGGATAATAACAAGGGACCAATTACCCTTAACCCATCCCCTTCTCTCAATAAAAACGAGCCACTTACGCTCGAAGAGAGATTCGCTCAGCAGAAAGAGGAAATGAAAGAATTAAGGAATCTTAATGCTGAGCTACCCCAGAGGAACCGTCTTATTGAAAGCGCTTCCCAAGAAGAGCCACACCTTGCACTCATAGTAAGTGCACCTCAATGACCATGGTTTTCCCCAGTAAACGAAGCGCGGTCAGGGCTCCCGCCTAATGAGGTGCCTGACCCATACAACTACCTAAATATGGATCTGGATCAATACCAAGACTTCCCTCCACTCAGGAAGCAACTAGAGCGAGTGCGTATGAACCCTCTGAAGGTGCCACAAATGGCATATGCACCCTTCATTCAGACTGAGTCGGATCCTCAAGCAATGCCTTGGGATACACCTACCCAAGACCAGGCCCAACAGGATGTAAACCAGGGTCTCACCAACTTCATCAAGGAACTGACACCACGATTAGAAACAATGGAAGGTTGGCATGCTCTGTTACATCCAGAGCGGATGCCCTACCCAGATTGGGTAAGCAACACGCCACCCCCAGCCATGTTTGGGAGCCTTATATTCCCTATTTTCAATGGATCAGGTGATCCAGAACAACATTAGATGCACTACGGGACTTATTGAGACCCTATGATGGGAAATCCAGAACAATAAAAAGCATTGAAACTCAGATGCTTCATACGGACCATGCAAGGATCTTCCTTCTTCTGGTATACAAATCTGCCAGCTCAGTCAAGAAAAAGCTGGGAAGACCTTTGAAAGCAGTTCATGTTCCACTTTAGTTCAATGATTCCTAAAACAACAGTCAGCGCCCTCATAAATTTCAAGCATAGGAAGAACAACAGGGTCTCGGATTTCATCACCAGATGGAACGGTCTTACCTACTCTCTGAACAGTCCAATACCCCAAAACGAGATGCAAGCCATATGCATCGATAACCTTCGGGATGTGCTGCGAACACTGCTCATTCTAGTGGAGTGCACCACTGGCTTCCGAAATCTCTCTTCCATTGCAAAGAGAATTGAAGACTCCCTGTAGCGGACTAATCTGAGTTCCTGAAAAAACTCACAGGATACTGCAAAGAGAACAATTAGAGCTGAAGCATCCTCTTTCACGCTCAACACCGCCCCTGTGCCTACTCCACCGCTTAGGCCTCCACCAAATCGTCAAGGGCCTCCTATGTATCAATGGCCACCTCCGCCCAAGTGGTATGATTAGAGTGTATCGAAGCAGAACCATTTTGGGGAATGAAGAAAAAAGGTATACTCATTTCGAGAGGACCAATTCCTCGGCTACTTCATTGCTGCCATGAATTGAAATTTGATCCAACTCCTAGAATCAAGGAAGCCCGAAAACGTAGGCAGTTATGACAGGCCAGATCACTTTCCCTACCATCGAATGGTGGGGCACAATATTCGGGAATGATTCATCTTCAATGAACTCCTACAAAGTATGGTAGACTCTAGGATGGTCGAGCTGGGACCACCCCTAGCACATGTGACGTATATTTCTACCACCGACTTCGACAAAGGGGAGGGGTGGAAGGAAGTCACCAGCAAGAAGGGGAAGAAATTTGATGGCTGGATGACTCGGAAGATAGTTAATCGAGCTCAGGGCATACTATGAGCTCAACTACAGCAGCCGGTGTTGCCACCAACAGCCCCTAATGTCGCACATCCGACAATATCAGCCTCACAACCCTCCATGAGCCGGTCATCCAGGCATAATTGAAAAGGGAGGAGACAAGCGTAAGATGAGAAATCCGCAACAAGGCCAATGTTATCCCTGACACTGTCGAATTTTATTCCCCCAAACTTGGCGCCACGGGCACCGACCCACCAAACGGCACCATCAGAGACAAACGACCAGGTTGATCTGTCACAGGATGAGGAACTAATCTTTGGTTCCATCAATGTCGTCCATCTAATAGAGTCATTCCCTGATGAAGGGTATGGTTCTGAACCCGAGTTCCCAATACGAGGATCCAGGAGGGGGAATCATAGAAGCATGGGATATCAGGGAGTCATAGTCACGGCCAGAACCAAGCCTATGGTTTTACCCCGGCCCAGATCGTTAATATCACAGAAATCCATGGGAGAGCCCTTCAATGGACTCAGCAAGAGAAATAATATCTCTCCACCTCCACAAGCAGACACTCTGGCCCCGTCATTCTGTGCTAACCATCAGAGCAGAAATGAGTGTCTAGCTGCGTAGTGCGGACAAACAGACTGGCCAGGCCAAGACCCCAGAACGTGGGAACACCATCGACCTCCGACCTCGCGGTCGGTCCCTCCTCGTCATATACTCCAGCTCCTAAAGTACTAGCTAAAGCTCTCCCACCAATGGAGAAGCGTCGACCTCTAGAGAAGAAATACAATATCCTTATGCAGCTGGCATTAGTACCAGCCAAACTGTCAATCCTAGATGCCATGAGTTTGTTAGCAGATCTCAGGGAGGCTCTTGTAGAAGCCTTGCTCAGCCCCCTTGCGTTTCAAGCCGAGGTAGCTGCCACCGATATTTACTGGACGGAGACTGGCTCGGATGAGTGCAATGTGGTGATTTCTTTCACCGATCAGGATGAAGAAGCCATAATTAAAGGACACATCAAACCATTATATGTTTCTAGTACATTAAATGATGTCGAGTTCGGGAAAGTATTTATTGACAACGGATCTTGATTTAACCTTCTTCCCCTACAAACACATCATAAGTTAGGCTACAGTGAGGATGATCTAATACCCTCAGCCACAACTCTGTTGGGTTATGACAAGAGTGAACAGAATCCAATGGGACAAATCAAGCTAAAAACCCATTTTGGCGACCTTGTGGCCTACTCGGAATTCATGGTGGTCTGGCAGAACACAACATTCAATGCCCTGTTGGGAAGTCCATCGCTCCATAAGAACATGGACATTCCTTCATCATACCACCAGTCTATTAAGTATTCTGTCAATGGACAATGTTTGACATTGCATGCTGGCAAGGCCCCTTTCGAGATCTCAGAGTTACACTACATTGACGGCGGGTTTTATGAGAAAAAGAAGAAGAATCTTTTGGTCGATGGTGTTGACTGGATCCCTACTCCAAATAGTCTGGAAATGGTTATTGATGACCCGCTCAGGCATCTTGGCAGATACTACGTACTTTCCATCAACCATGTTGAGAGTGGGGGTTCAAGACCGGATACACACTCAGCTGTCCTCATGACTTCAGCCATATCGGCTGAGTGTGACAGTGTGGAAATGACAGCTAACCCTCAATTTGGGGGTGAATAATTGAGTGGAGACACCCACGATGCCTTGCCTCCAGACTCCCAAGAGCCCGTTCTGGGAACTCTCCCCCCATTGGATCAAGAAGATAAGAATGTGGGGGAAGAGGTGGAGGATGATCTCAAGGATTCACCTCCCGCATTTGTGGAATGTATCTCCACCACTGTGGAAGAGCTCAGGGAAATAAACCTGGGTACTGAGGAAGACCCAATGACCACTCTCATTGGTATAGCCATGTCTCCCGAGGAGCATGATTTATATACCTCTTTCCGGAAGAAACATCGGTATTTTTTTACCTGGAATTACACAGAAATGCTGGGACTTGATCTCGAAGTGGCAACGCACCACTTAGGTCTGCCAAAAGATCACAGGGGCTATAAACAAGCCTCCAGAAGGACGCACCCCACACATGCGGCCAAAATAGAGGCTAAAGTCAAAAAGATAATTAATGTCGGATTCATTCGGGAGGTCCAATACCCCATCTAGCTAGCCAACATTGTTCCCATCAAGAAAAAGAACGGAAAAATCTATGTTTTCATCGATTTTAGAGATCTCAATCGGCATTTCCTGAAAGATGATTTCCCAGTCATGATCACCGTGTTATTAATCGAATCCATTGCCATGTATGAGGCTACCTCCTTCATGGATGGCTATTCTAGGTATAATTAGATGAGGATGGCCCGAGAAGACGAAGAAGACACTACCTTCAGGTCCCCTCAAGTAGTATTCTGTTATAGGGTCATGCCATTTGGTCTCAAGAACACGGGCACCACATATCAACATGCCATGCATCATATATTTAAACCATTCCTGGGGAGATAATTCAAATGCTACGTGGGTGACTTGGTGTTCAAATCAAGGTAGCACATAGATCACCTTTCAAACCTTGAAATCGTCTTCAACAAACTTCAACAACATAGCCTAAAGATGAACCCCTTGAAATTCACCTTCGGGGTCACCTTAGAGAAATTCATTTTCTTCATTGTACGCCATCGTGGCATCGAATTTGACCTTGAAAATACAAATTCTATCCTTGTCTTACCACCTCCCCACAATCTCACTGAGTTGAGAGGATTCCAAGGACACCAGCCCTACATTAGACGTTTCATATCCAACCTGGCAGGTAAATGTTTTCCCTTCACCATGTTAATGAAAAAGGGGGATACTTACCCATGGGCGGATGATTTCCAAGAGGCATTCGACAGCCTAAAGATGTACCTATTAATCCCACCGGTTCTCAAGCCCCTGGTTGAAGGGAGACCCCTTATCCTATATGTGACGGCCCTTGAACAGTCACTGGGGGCCTTCCTCGCATAGAAAAATGATGCTGATAGTGAAAACAGTCTCTATTACCACAGTCGAACCATGATCGACGCTAAAACTCGATACTCAAACCTCAGGAAGAGTTGCTTGGCCTTGGTCTTCACAGTTCAAAAATTGTAAAATTATCTGTAGCATCATGAAGTCCATTTTGTCTCGTGTAGTAACCTGTTCAAGTGCATCCTCAGCCGCCCGATGCTGACCAGGTGCCTATTCCGATGGGCAGTCATCTTGAAATAGTTTGACATTCAGTTTGTGCCTCAGAAGGCCATCAAAGGCCAGGCATTATCATATTTTCTGGCAGAACACCCCTCGATAGGGACCACCACACCGGACGTAGAGCTACCTGATGAAGACATCTTCTCGGTTCAAGAGGAGTTCCCAACAAGGAAAATGTACTTCGATGGCGTATCCCAAAGCCCAATCGGGAAGAGGATGGAGGATCCCAAATTTAACAAGGTTGGTTTAGGGATAATACTTGTGTCCCCAGAAAAGGCAGTATTGCCATATTCCTTCATCCAGTCAAGAAGGATGTACAAACAATGAGGCAGAGTATCAAGCCCTCATTACAGTCCTGGAGCTCGCACTCCAGGAACCAGTACATCACCTTAAGGTAAAAGTTTACTCGGAACTGGTCATCAAGCAGTTCAATGGTGACTATGCTATTAAAAAGGAGGAGTTGATTCCCCTGTTTGACCATGTCTGAGGGTTAATGGTAGAATTCTCCATAAAACCAACATTGACCTATATTCCCCGATCTCAAAATACCCAGGCCGATGCATTAGCTAATGTGGCCACAACCCTAGCTGACCCAGACTAGGATGAAACAATTATCAGTATTTCTCATCGTTGAATGGTCTTTCCGTTTGATCAGACTAAGATGGAAGAAATCAAATAAGTTAGTCCTTTCCATGAACCATATGCTCCTGCCATCGGCTGGGTGACCCCTATAGCAAAATACCTTCAACAGGGAGAACTTCCATCAGACAGGGCTGAACGAGAGAAAATACAGAGAAGGGAAATCAACATTTCCCTATATGGTGGCAAAGGCCAGCAAGAGGTCCTCTACAGATGAGGCCTCGATGGAATCCTCCTCAAATGTATTGATGGAGATGAAACTGCTACCATAATGACTGAAGTGCATGATGGAGTATGTGGAGCACATCAGCTGAGGTCTAAGGTTTTCCATCAGGTTCGAAGGCTTGGTTACTATTGGCCCACTGTGTCACAAGATTTTGAGCACTTCACTACAAAATGCTACTCCTTCCAAATTCATGCCAACTTCATTCACCAACCCCTGGAGTTACTTCATCAGGCCAAGTACTCCTGGCTATATTCCATCTGGGGAATTGACGTCATGGGACCATATCCTCCAGCCATGGCCAAACAACTGATGTATATCCTCACAAAAATCGACTTCTATTCCAAATGGGCATAAGTTTTACCCCTTATGGAAGTCAGGGCAAAAAACATTTTCAGCTTTGTGAAAGCCAAGATCATAACCAGATTTGGCGTCCCTCATACCATAATAATGGATAATGGCACCAATTTATGGTCTGCTAAATTGGAGAAACTGCACCAAGAATATGGTATTAAGGCTAACCACACATCCAGCTACCATGCAGCGGCCAACGAATAGATAGAGGCTTTCAATAAGACCCTATCCAAGATTCTCCAGAAAATTGTGGAAAAAGACAAGAAATCATGGTCAGATAAAATACTTCATGCATTGTGGGCTTATCGAACCACAATATGCACTACTACTCAAGATATTGCGTACTCATTAGTATATGGAAGAGAAGAAGTGATACCCATTGAGCTCCAATTTCCCTCGCTCTGTGTTTCCATTTGTGATCAGTTATCTGACAATGTGCAATCAGAAAAATGGCTAGGTGAATTGGAATAGCATGATGATAATCGGTTGCACACTTTGCACCATCTGGAAGTATATAAGAACCGGATTGCACGAGCCTTCAATAAAAATGTTCAACTTTGGTCTTTCTTGGAAGGAGAATTGATGTTGGTCCTCTACAACCCCAATGATACCTGGAAATAAACCTCCAAAGCTGGAGCCCATGTGGGAGGGACCATATGTTATACACAGGGTCTACTCCAACTAAGCATATTCCCTAATCTCTATGGATAGTAATTTCACTACTACTCTTACAAATGTGAGATTTCTGAGGAAGTATTTTGCGTAACCAAAAGCTGTTATCATCCAAGCTACATGACATTAAAATTCCAAGCGCCTGTCATCTCAGCGCAAGACGTTAAACTGCCAAGCACCTATCGTCAGAGCTGCAGGACGTTAAACTGTCAAGCACCTATCATCCCAGCTGCAAGACATCAAACTACAAATCCCCAACGGTCCAAACTCTATGACCCTAAACTAATAGTATTTCATCCTCACCACACGACGTTAAACTGTAAGGATTTCAAAGAACTACATACATCTTGATTCCTTCCCCTATAGAATACGTAGTGACAGCAGGGTCCCCCATCCTGGCCCAGCCATTCCCAAATAAAGTTAAAAAATGCCCTCTTCCCCCGTGTATAGAACAACCCTGCATGGGGTGTACGGAATTTAGAGAACTACGTACGGCTTGATTCCTACCCTTGCAGGATACTTAGTGACGCCAGGGTCCCCCATCCTGGCCCATTCATCCCCAAATGAAGATTAAAAATGCCCTCTTCCCCTTTGTATGGAATAGACCTACACAGAGTGTATTCCTCAACTTTACTGCACGACGTTAAACTGCCCGGATAAGAAGGATTAAAAATTCCCCTACGTGGTGTATTTTCTTCCACAGAACTACATATGGCTTGATTCCTGCCCTTGCACGATATGTATTGACACATGGATTCTATATCTTGGCCCAACTACCACAAATGAAACTAAAAATACCCCCTTTCACTCGTGTAAGGACCAGACCTGCACGGGGTGTATTCCTCGTCCTTAATGCAACGTTAAATTGAATGGACAAGAAAAAAAATTTCCCCTTTCCCCCATACGGATCAGACCTGCAAGGGGTGTATCCCTCTCAAGGAACTACATGTGTCTTGATTTCTTCCCTCATAGGATACGTAGCGATGCCGGGATTTTATCTCCTAGCCCAGCCACCAATAAAATAAAACACAGGTATATATACCCCCCGTCCTTACCGCATGACATTAAGATGTATAGAACCCCATTTTCATGCTAATTCATATTCTTCCTCACCACATGACATTAAACTGGACATAATTCATCCTCACCACATGACGTTAAACTGCACGGACTCTGTTGTGACCCACCAAAGATATAAGACGAAATGGGATGGGAATACTCCTTGCACATTTGGATGCATCCTCTCCATACATCAGACTACGTGACCCAGATAATTGTGGATCTTCATTACCACCCATGGCCATCAGAAGTGGAAAGTCATCGACCCATATACACCTTTGAACAACTATGCATACCATTCCATCAGCGGCTCTTCATATTGATATCCCCTGGCCTGTCTACCAATGGAAAGATTCCCTCAGGCGAGACCCTTCCTATCTCTGTATGCTTACCAGCCTCAGAGCCCCCATATCATACCTCCCAAACCAAAAATTTATGTAGCAGTGGTTTACAAGTTCATTCCCCTCTCACATCCAAATGTTTCCAGGGTATCCCTACCTGGTTAGCCTATGTATCCGCCCGTGGTTCACATGAAAATATGTATCTTCAAACATCAAGCTAGGACTGGGCTACTTTGACTCAATGAGAAATTACGGTGAAGATGTTTCTTGTATTATTGGACACCATTATCCCCATATGTCAAACTCTGTGCTATGAGTAATCCCAGATTTTCATAATCATCCATGGCCATCAGATGTGGAAAGTCATCGACCTTTGGACAACTTTGTATGACTATGCATACCATGCCCTCAACGGTTTTTCATATTGATAGCCCCTAGCCCGTCTACCAAAGTCAAGATTTCCTCAGGTGATACACATCCTAGCTTCGTATGCTTACCAGCCTTAGAGCCCCCATACCATATCTCCTGATCTGGGAAACCCCAGAGTTACTGTTAACACCCCCATTCCTTCACACCTGTTCAGAGTATGCCTGAGCATCCAAGCTCAATTTCCCTCTAGGTGATTATAGCAATAGTCACCCAATAGTCTGAACTCTCTGGCCGTTAAACTAAGAGTACTTCATTCTTACCGCATGACATTAAACTTCATGGAGTAAAGGTACACCCCATGCAGAAGATAAATTAGTGCAGTGAACTCTTCAAGTTTTAACAACAACCAGGGACTAAATTCCCCAACATTTCTAGATATTTCCTTAACAAATGACAGACTTCGTGGCCCGGACAATCGTGGATCCTCATAATCATTCATGGCCATCGGAAGTGGAAATTCATCAACCTGGGGACTCCTTTGCATGACTATGCATACCATGCCTTTAGCGGCTTTGCAAATTGATATCCCATTGCCCGTCTACCAAAGTTGAGATTTCCTCAGGCAAAGCTCTTCCTATCTCCATACTCTTACTGGCCTCAGAGCCCCCATATCATTTCTATTGATCCAAGAAGCCCCAAAACCATGATTTACACCATCAACCCCTCTCCACGTCTTGAACATGCCGAGATATTCAAGCCCAGTTACATTCTAGTCAAGAGTGGCCTTTGAAACTACGTCCTTACCGCATGATGGTTAAAACTACATGGAACATGTCTTTGCCGCATGGAGTGAAGATGGAAAGTCCAAGAATTAAACATCTAGAGAAATTCCTCCAACTACAAGCATTTTGACAAATTTAAAAATTCCTTCGTCCTCACTACATGACGTTAAACTGGAAAGTGTCTTTAATAATGCTCCCTGTCATTACCGCATGACGTTAAACTGCACGACAACCATCTTTCCTGCATGAAATTAAACTGCACAGAATTTAAAATTCCCCCCATCCTCACTGCATAATGTTAAACTGAATGGTCTAGCACTTCACTGGTTCAATTAAGAATAGAGGTTTTCCTCCTTCCTTCAATGCACGGGCCAGTCCTACATAAACCACCATATCACACCAGCGTGAGAAGGGATGACTTTACCCATTACTGGGAAATTTAGTCTAGATATTTCTCCCATATCCAAGCACCCTCTCCACATAAACCATACATTGTACTCAGAAAAAGCTGAACCAATGTAATCCACCCCTGGTGGTCCCGAATCTCAACGTCCTTGAAGTTTCTAAGCTATCAGGAGAATATTGACCTATGGACACCTTTGCATGTCTATGAATATTTTTCCCTCAATGGCTCTGCATATTGATCGCCCCTGGTTCGTCTACCAAAGGAAAGATTTCCTCAGGAAGTGCTTCTCCCCGTATGACTCTAGGCTTCTGAGCCCCCATATCCTTCCCGGGATTCGGAAACCCTCTGAGCTATAGTTTACAAACCCCATTCACAACCCTGCCTGAATATGGTGGAACGTCTTTGATGAGGTTACCAAGAACCAGGAGAAGTCTTTCCATTTTGAGGAATGTCCCAGCTGCATGACTTTAAACTGCATCAAGATCCAACCATCCTTCATGCTAACTAAATGTGTATGACATGGACCCTTCGTCCACACTCTCGATTCACGTAGATGTTCCCAAACCCTTTCAGACGTCACATACCCTATCTGAGCCACCCCTGGTGGTTTTTCATAATTCTTCAAGCCACCCATGGTGGTTTATATAATTCGGACTTCCATGTAGTCTTCAAGCCAACAGAAATGGGCATTCATTGACTTAAGGACACCTTGGCACGACTATGCATACCATGACCTCAACAGCTCTGCATATTGATTTCCACTGGCCCATTTGACAAAGGAAAGTCTTCATTAGGTAATTCTTTCCTATTTTTTCATGCCGATATGGCTCCCATGACTTGAGACATGCCTTGCATGTTGGTCAAATCTAAACATCTTCTCCCCACGTGCATCTAAAAGGTATTGAGACATCTTTTAATCAAACAAACCTCGTCGGGGCCCTCGCCCCACCATATCTGGTCAAGGTTGTTCAACCTAAAACATCAGTAATGATATTATTGTCGGCATGACATTAAAACACTCACAAAAAGAGGGGAAAATCCCGTTAGGCTGAAAATCCGAAAAAGGAGACCTAAGAAAAATTCGGGCTATACCTGATAGGTCCACACCAAATGGGCCCAGGCAAGAATTAGGGTATGGATGAAAAAAAGACAAATAGTTTGTGGGGTATTTATATAAAACCCTATAAAGAGTCAAATGATTCTCGTTGGATCCCATGGTCCAGGAAAAAATTAGAGCTCATTTCTATTTTATTGTTTTCCAGAATTGTGGTTAATTCTGATTCAGTGAGTTGTTATTCATACAACAGTTGTTCGAGTAACAATCAAATTTCACAGCAAGGAGTGATTGACAGCAGATTGTATTCCATTTGAACATAAAGTGGGGATGTCCACAAGCCGAAGTCTCTCCTTTTCTGCAACAAAAAAGGTAAAACAAGATGTACAAAAATAGCTCTATAAATCACAAAGGATCCTGGCTCGCTTTCTCCATCAGATCGGCAACCATGTGGAGATGGTTGTTGCAAGTTTTCTCCAACACGAACTTCTACCTGGCCTCAGCTTCGGCCACCAAATGAGTATACCTCACCATCATTTGAATATCGTTGATCCCTTTCTTGGTAGCTTCAAGGTCACTAGTCAGAGATGATAACTGATCCCTCAGCTTCGCTACTCGAGCTTTGCATTCATGCAGCTCGGTAGATTGGGCGGTCACCTAGTCATGAGAGCTCGCCTCTAGTGCTATCAGCTGATGGAGCTTCATCATAGATTCCTCAAAGGCCTAGGTTCTGCGATGAGAGGCAGCGAGGTGAAACTTTTTTGTTCACTAGAGGCAACCTCCCCATGGGAAATGACAACCTGGCAGGCGAGGTAATGAAGTTGTCGATAATCGAACCCACCTGACCCCAAGACTAGGAAGAGTTTCTGAAGGGCTTCAGTTTTAGTCACCATCTCAGCAAAAGGAGTTTTGGCAACAATCTCACAAATCGGGGGCCATCCCCACCTTCACACTGCTTGGTGGTCCACCATGAGATGAGGATATTTGGTATCCTCACTAGAAAACACGGGAACAAAGTCTGGAATTGCGGTCAGCACAAACATGTGTGCACTAGAAGATGGTTCCAAGATTGGAGGGTCAGAAGCTTCTAGCCCCGGTTCGAAATTGGGAGTTGAGCTGGTAAGTCCAGTATCGGCTGATGGAGTTTTGAGAATTACATCATGGGGACCCAATGTCACTGGGTCATCCTCATTTATATCCAAAAGTATTGGATCTATCTTCTCTTCGGCCGCAGATGGGTTGAAAGAGGAAGATTCTGTGAGCCTCTTTGACTTGTGAGCCATCAGTCGGTCCTCCCTCAAAGCCGACGAGGAAGGTGTGGTAATCAAAACAGCCGTAGTAACCCCAAATTTGGGAAATTTCCAGATAACCTTTCCCAAGATCCCATCTAGATAATTCTTTATCCACATTCTCGTATACTCTGAGGATGGGCTTGCAGCCGCTCCTATGTCTAGAAAAAGAATACTTGTGTCAGATCCCTCCCGCATCAACATCAACCACCATTGACAGAGAGTGGCCTGATGCAGTCCTCGAGCCCTAGGATGGGGACGGGAAACATGGAGTTTCATACATCCAAACTGGTGAGAAAAATGATATGGGGCATATAACTCAACCAGAGAAACCCCCTCAATCTGCGTGGATAAAAACCCGTCCCACAAGAAAATCATTAAATAACTCCCTTATAAGCTTCCCCTGCGGTCGTCAAACACGAAGCCGAAAGGAGTGGGGTAGGGAGTGAAAGAGAACTGGGAAAAGTCACTCAGAAGCTTGATGACTTCATCAGAGAAGAGGGACTTCAGATGAACTCCTGCTATATCAAGCAGGGTAGGCCGAAAGGTAGGAAGTGGGATGACTATGTCATGATGATACTCATAACAGTGGAAATGATCCGCTACCCAGCCATATAAGAATTGAAATGGCCCACTCAGATGGTAGGGTGACCCACCCTCCTACATGTGGCCCAGTAATACGTAAATATGAGCCAAAGTGGGCACGACCAGATTCACTGGGCGACCTCCCGCCAACTCAGCTACCATCGTCAGGGTGCAAGCTCTAACACCTGGGATGATATCTTGATATGGAAACAGCCACCTGCTCAAAAACATGGTAAAAAGACCTTCCATCCTGAGCATAGGCGGCACACTAGGGCACACCACATAACCCCATGAAAGATAGTCACCCACCTCCAGAACATCCAAGTAGGAACCTGGGATAGTCTGTGATTGTTGAGAAGGATGAGTCCTATGGTGCTTGATCTTTGGCGCAGGACTGGTGGTCTTCATAAATAACCCTATCCAGGTGCTATAGGGAATAAGAGAGCGGGCGCGCAAGGGCTGACTCAGTGACTGCTCCACCATAACCAGTATATCCCTCGCCAACGAAGGCACCTGTTCAACATCGTCACATGCGTTAGGAGGGGGAAAAACTTTTCATACATCTCAGCGATGATCGGATGTCCTCTTAGTTGGTAGATGTCCCATAATCTAATACCAATTTCACCATGGGAAAGGTGGAAAGTGTTAGTACTCGAACACCAGTGACTGAGCAAGTCAGGCAGGATCGAAGATGGTGGGTAAACAACAAACTGTGAAGGCCACACTACAAAGTACAGATTTTCCGCTTCCAGTGACTCAGGAAATTCTTGGCAATGGCAATGGACCCAGAAGGCCTAGGCCCTATCATTTAACAAAATCCTACCAAACTGAAGATCCCACTTTGGAATCCATACCTTGTTAGGATCCACTCTGTAAAGGTTGATCAAGGAGGGATAAATCTTGGGTAAGACCTCTCTGGAGAAGTCCTGAGTGTACGGATCACTTTGAATCCAAATAGAGCCTCTCAATATAAAAGTTTCTTTTCGATCAGAATCAGAGATCATCTCTCCTAACTGGGCGAGGTTCCCTTGACCGCACTTCGGCAATGATTCCAAACATGGGGAGAAAAGGCCTGAGAAGACATGGGGGATAGTGATGTCATCTTGATGGCTGAAACCATAAAGCAGAAGACGATTCGATGACGGATAGCACAGAATTTCAGGAGAGAGAAAGTATTTTAAAACACCATTGTCGGAAATGATAGGTCGGCTGGGGTTCTTTTTAATGCTCTTAGCTTTATGGATCATGTATAGACATCTCCATAGACAAATTGGAAAAGGCTTAGCAGCAGGACTTGGTGCAGGTCAAGGAGGAACTATATTTTCATCCTATATTATAAAAACTAGGCAAATGGTTAGTCCGAAATAATAAAATTTGGACAAAAAATACCAAGTATTTGGAAAAACAACTCAATCAAGGAGCCTTCATGAAGAGGTATGTGAGCCGGCCTCAAAAGGTAGTTCATGACGGCTGCATCCAACGAACCAACCCTACACAAAAGAAGTCTGTTTTATTCTGGCCCACAGAGCATTGGCTAGAAAACCACGAACGAGGCTGCCCCGCTGAATCTCAATCTTGGATTTAAATGTTTATGTTTGGAAGACTTAAGAAATTTTCAAAGTATGGAAGATTTCTGGTCTGCGGACCATCAAAACCGAATAGCGAGTTCCTACGTGGCCCGTAGTAACTTACTTTTTAATTGATTAAAAGTGTTAGTTCACGGCTGGGATATTTTTCTGCTGGTGAATCTAGGCGCAAACGTGGAATGGTTCACAGAAATGGAAGCTTGTTCACGTACGAGGAGTTTCGTGAACGAGCAAGCACACAGAGATGAAAAGCAATATCTCCATGTTCGTGAGGAATCCGGTAAAAGACAAAGGGTATGGGCCTCCTTATTTATTTGTGTGGTCCCCTACCGGGTCCACTCCACTACCAGAAACAATCCAGGTTTCAGGACCACTCTACATCAGAATAGTCTCCTCTTCTTTCCAATCAGACCCCATTCTGATGGGGGGAATTTGTAGGGTCCTGAAAAATATGAAAAGGAGAATTGGATTCCCCATTTACATGAGAAAGGATTATACCCAATTTCCCTCAAGGAATTGGAACAAAATTTATCCAATACTCAAGATTAGAAAAGGACCCATCAATCCGCGTACCAGTCTAGAATTGATGGTACAAGGCCAGTTCCGCAAGAAGCCCCCTCCGCGAACTACTGTTGTTCATGGAACAGATGCAAGGACCCTCTTTGGATGCGAAACAGGATGGGCACCAGGCTGGTCCGCCATCACGAACCACCCTAGTAGAAAGATGCGGCAACTGGCCCAGGCCGTGTGCACCATCGTTCGCAAAATAGAGGCGGAGCCCTGCGCGACAGTGAACCACCCCCTGAACTGATTAGGTTCGCGAGTGAGGTGTATTCAATGCCCCGCGAGTAGCAGATTGACCAAGTCATTCATAAACTCGGTTTTCGGTAACGGGCCTCCGCAAAAGGCTCCACATAACCACAGATACATCTCCTTCCCCCTCTATAAAAGGACATCGGGGGGAAGGAAGGAGGGATCGATCAGACTCGGGTGGAAGGATTTCAGAGGTAGGAGCTTAGGATTTCGCAAACAAAAAAGTTCCAATTCCTGTTAGGTATGAAATTGGAAACGAATTAATAAGGAACCGAAAAACGCATAACAACTTAGTGAACCATGAACTTAAAATAACAAAAAAGAAGAATATCGTGAAGCCATGGCTCCTCTGCGGATGTGCTCCCCGCGGACCAGGGAGTCTATGCCCCTTTTTCGATCCAACGCACTGCGTAGCACCCTCCTATGCGGGCGAAGCCCTGACCGACAAAACCCTGACCGGTGTCGCCCCTGGCCACCACTACTTGCGTGGACTCCCCCACGTACCAACTTGGTACGCAGGCCGAACCCAAAGCTGTGTACTGCCCTGGTATGTGAGATGCCTATTAGTCCACATACCACCCTGGTACGCGGACGGGCTCTCCAACCACGTAGCACCCCCCTACGCGAAGGGTGCCACTCCTCATATACCCATGTGGCCCACCAACTCCTTCGGTGTTCCCATTCCCCGCATCAGATAAAATCCTTTCAATCTGGCCTGATCCTTCATAACCCCCTCATTGGCCTATTCATCGTCCATGAGCCAAGGCCTCTTCCAAATCCCCCGGACCCATATGATGAATCCTCCAGGCGCATCAGCGTGCCACATTGAGTTAACATACCCACGATAGGCGAGGACGAAGGGGTGTCCCCAACCCTCGAGTGGATTCCTGGGGAATTATTGGGCCCACAAACCTACGGCAGTGTAGGGTCCGAGCCCGGGAGTCCCCTTTATGCCTCTCCACTTTCCAGGATTGAGGGACCCCGCTCACGTCACCTTTTGACAAGTGCCAGCGAGGATAACTTCTCTCCTCTCCTGGGAGTGGCTGGGAATCCATCGGGAGGGAGCACCCATGCACCTCTGTGCTTCTCCGAAGCCAAAGCCAATGAAGGGCATAGTGGGAAAGAGTGCTTCTCCTCCTCTCTTCCATGATATATCCCCTCCCGCTGGGATTTATCACCATGGGCATCCATCTCAGAGTAAGCCCCAACCTTCTGGGTCGTGCCACATGTAAGCCCTATTGCACATCCCATGGACGCACCATTCACAACATGATTTTCGGGTTTCTTCTGCCTCTTGTTTCTCACACTGAGTATGAATAACGTGGGCTTAGAGTAAGCATTGACCATTACATATTCTCTTGGTCTTCCCATAGTGTAATCCTCAATTCCCCACCATCCGAACTACGGGGACTTTGATCCATGTCAAGGCATGGTACGTAGGAAGCCTTCATGAGGTTCAATCCCACTTACCATCGGACCCCCGGGTCCACATTAACATCAGTTCTCTGACAACATTATGAACTACTTAGACATTGATTCTCTGCCGTGGGGATACGTAGGAAACCTCCATGAGATTTAGTCCCAACATCCCTTGGACCCCAGGTCCGCCTTCACGTCAGTTCGCTGATGCCCCAAAATGAACTACGTGGGTTTTGATCCCCTGTTTCCTAGACCAGGTACCTAGGATGCCTTCTTGAGGTTCAATCCCAATAACAGGTAACTCTCACCAATAAGCCCTAACATTCCAAGAACTACATGGACTTCGATTCCTGACCAACCGGGATACGTAGGAAACCTCTTCAAGGTGCCAGCCTGATTTCTAAGTCTGGTACAAATCTATCCCTATCAGACCATGTCCTTATACTTTAGTAGGACCATCTTCGGGCCCATGAAATCATTTCCCTTGGGTCTTCCAGGCTGTCTTGGCATAAGTCCTGCACCAGTTTTGATCGGGCATCTCTCACCCAGGGGTCCTTGCCACATGATGTTAAACAGTACGGTTGAGTCCTTGTCACACGACCCTAAAAGGTGATGTGTCCTGCTAAGTGGCACTGAACTACATGGATTCTGATTCCTCTCACGAGGATATGTAGGAAGCCCATATCATGGGTTCTATCCAAACGCTCAAGTCATTATCTATCCCCCCTGGATGACAGTAAACTTTAGAGTTCCCAGTTATGGGTCTTCAAACCAGTTCCATCTCAATAAGTCCAAACTCCTCGGAGTCATTTATCCAGTGAGGGATGGTAATCCTCAGGCGTAAATGATTCTGAATCCCTGCCTTCAGCTGACCATTTCCAAAAAGGGGTAATTAGTGGATACTATTCTTGGGTATAAACCAAAGATTCTAAAACATATGAATATGTCTTAAATCTATAAGAGAGTCCCAAAATATGCAATAATTCCCCCCAAAAGGGTGAGATGAGCCCGACTTCCCATCCTCTCGACCAATGTGAGTTCTTAAGCGTCGTTGGCCAAATCACCCAGCGAATGCCTGCCTTTGGAAAACAAAATTTGCATGTTCTCTTTTCAAAACATGAATAATTTTTGAATTACATTAAAATGATTGATGCATTAGATTTTTTTAACCCATTTATATTGAGACCTACCCTACATCTGATCTTCGTGAATCCCCTAGAAACCCTAAACGACCTTAATAAGAAGCCATATTACAAGATTATTTCCCTTCCTACCCTAATTATTTATTGATTTTGAATGATTATTCCCACGAGCTTAAACGAAGGGATTGGAAACACATTGAATATTTTTGTGAATTGTTGTGAAATTATGTAAGGGGGAGAGCCTCTTGAACATTTGGGACCAAAAAAGTTTCCAAAACTCTATTTTTGGAAATTCTAAAATCTCCCATTTGTATTAAACAAAAATAAAAAGGAACCTTTTACCCACTTATTAGTTTTTGAATCCTACTTAACTAAAGGAGGTGGTGGTGATGTGATCATTTGACAAAGGTTGTTGGGGATGTTTTTACAATGAGCTTAATTTTGAAAATCATGCAATGTTATTTAATGAATTTAGCCTCCTTTTTCAAGCCTTAGAGTTACTTTTCACATATTTACCTACCAACCCTTGGACACAGAGACATCTTATTCATATTCAAAATCCATTAGGATTTTTGTAAATCAATTTTTGGATGTAGAGAACTAGATTTCTTGAAAATCTAGGGATATAGTGTATAAGTCTTTAATTGATCATAACATTGATTTAAAATATCTTGAGTGTATCAAGTGGAATACTTATTTTTGAAAGGCTAAAAAATGTGTTTAAAGGATGATGAAATTAGTTAATTTAATTGTATATGAGGAATGATTAGAATATCTTAATATTGGAAACGTTTAGAACCTTTTTATACTTTTCTCCTATGATTGTATCATTTAAATTTAGGATTAACTGAATTGCATCCTTTTAAAATATATATTATTTTAATTAGATGTTGATATTTTCTTGAGGGAAAGAAAATGAATAAGTATGGGGGAGTTTGATGCACTCGATTTGTGTACAAATTTTCAAAAACATAATTGAAAATAAGAACATGATTTCAAAAAATACCACCTAAATAATAAAAAAAATACTTTTATTTTGGTGATCTTGTTTATTTTCATGTGATTTATAGCCAAACACACATATTTGGGGAAAACTAAGAAAAAATTACAACTACACAGTGTGTACATATATACATGCCATGTACAATCAGTCTCAAACACGGATTGGCTATGACAAGTACATTCCCAAGTTACTAGAATCGCATACACATTGTGTACTAAAATGAAATTCCATGTATGTTATTCTAGAAGCGGTTGGTCATTCAGAATAATTCTACACACCCTTGTTTCCAGCTGACTGTTACACGTCCTGTACACAATATGAACTCCATGTGTTGTTTTCTTAAAGTGTTTGGTGGCCGATTTAAGAAAGTAAAGTTCGTGTACATCCACCTACCAGGAATCAATGTGTTCCAAGTCAAAGACGGAATGTTAGGCCACCCAACAGTGGAGAAATGATGGAAAAGTGCATTGACAATACTACACAGCGTGTACTTTTAAAACATGTTGTATACTTTTATTTTATATAAATAGAGGCCATGGACTCATGTTCATGGGGGTGGAGAAAGGGGTGAAGGTCTAAAGAAAATAAGATCTACTACTATGCTACAACAATTCAACTACTTCTCCATTCTAGCATTCTACTAGAGAGACACTCTCTCCTCAAGGAATCTGTGATGATCACATCATGTATTGAGGGTTCTATATTTTATCTTTCCCTATATGTGTAACTAAATACCTCATGTGTTGGGGTTGTGGGAGATGATGAGTTGTAATTTCGGATAGTTTTTATGAATGTGTTTGTTCTTTTAACTTCTTCTTATTCCTCTTAAATCACTTCATTTTATCACATCAAATTCTGAGCCAGACCAAGGGCTGAATTTTTAGGGATTCAAATGAAGAATAACGATTATTATTTACATGATCATTGGAAGTATTCGTCGACTCAAAATGAACTAATCCAAATAAAGAACTATGAAACATTGATTACCGGACCAAAGAGTTAGTTTCCTTAGCTCTGAACAAAAGTTTACCAGACCAAGAAAACATAGTTACATATTGAATCCCAGAGTGTTGGGTTATTATAAACAACACAACTTCATAAGTGGTTTCATCTAATAAACATCATCTTATGAATCCACATCCCCAAATCATTTCCTCCTTTATTTTCCTCTAAATCGATTTTCTGGTATTTTCATTTATTCCATTAAGAAATTTGTTAAAAGAAACTTAAATCCAATTACTCTTTGTATCCAAACATCAAAAATAAACTCTAAATTCAGCAGGCTTTTCTAAAACAAAAATATAAACAGTATAAGAAAAACAAAAATAACATCTTTTTCGTGGAAGATCAACCCCTTACTGGTAATATAATCATTAGGGTAAAAACTATTTGGGACACTGATAACATACTTTTGGTAAAACAATAGGCCATGTAGCTAACCTATCAATAGGGAAAAGCTAATTTACCTCGATATTACATTATTTTGGGTTTTTAAATAATTGAAGTTGATTTGATTTAACCCTTGGGTGATTCACATGTTTTTTGCTATTATTCTTGATATTATTGAGGTTCTATTTCTATTTCAACCCAATGAGATGAGGGTAGGCCATCTGATTCATTATATTGGCACTTCCAAGAGATCACATGTCATGCATTCTTGTCATGCCATTTAGGGGTTCATTATTGATTTAATGTTTCTATGATAGATGTTGTGCTAGATAAGAATACTTTTTTGATATATAACTTGATATAATTCCTTAAAGTTTGATAGGGTATTGCTAAATGTGTAAGGTATCATTTGAATAAGCACCAAAATTCGGTCCCTAAGGTGTTATGGGCCCTCATGGATCAGAGTTTTGGGGTTCATTGCACTATTAAACTTGTATATTACATGAACATGATGCCAAAATTTTGTTTGTGGGGAGTATGGGCCTTCGCGGATCAGAATTTGGTGCTTAAATGTTTATTTCAGGGTTTTTATGGGGTTATAGGGTAGTTTCTGAGGCATTCTGTCCAAAAAAAAACTGAATACACGGTTTGAATTGATGAATAGATGCATTAAATCCTCATATTCGGGAAGAAAATGTTTTTCTTAAGTAAATACAGTGTACTATATGTACATTCCGTGTACTCTATGTACATTTCATGTAATCCTTGACCCTGTGATTACTTTATTGGGAAGAAAAACAGAGTTGGGAAACCTTTGGAGGAACACGTTGTGTATGGGACACACACATCGTGTTGTAGAGGCTATGTGTATGGCTGTTTGACTAACAACATAGATGGATGAAATACTTCTAGTACACGCTATGCATGGAATAAACACACTCTGTAGAATCAGTTGTGTCTCCAAACATGTTACTAATGATACAGACGACTGAAACCTTAGCGGTACTCGCCATGTTTGGAACAAACACACAGTGTAGTTTTTTTAAGGGAAAACTGTGTGTCTTAGCTATGTAGAGGAACTCGGGCTGGGGAAAAGGATTCAAGTACACACCGTGTAAATGGAGAATAGGTCATGTGTATGGGATGTTACACAACCATTTTGGGAAGAAGTATATTCCCCTGTAAAGAATTAATTGAACATGTTATGTAGGGGTTATAAACGTCATGTATCCATGATTTGAAGAACTTAAATGATTTCTTTCTAAATTTTTTTTCTTACACTTTTATGTTTTATTCCTTGATATTCTTGAACTATGGTGTGCACTTGACCTTGTAGAGCCATGCAACCAAGACATGCTTTTGGTGTACGCCAGATACAGGGCAGCGATGAAAGACCGAACATGGCTGGTCAGTGACTAACAGCAGATCCTCCCTTCATGCCTCTCTTGAAACCAACAGTTATCCTAGATATAGGTGTTGATTCACTGTTCTATGAAGGCTTTTTGAGGTCTATACAAACCTTCTAGGGAGTTCCACATCCTGCCCCGTCTATGGAAGAACAGATTCAGGTCATTCAGCAGTATCATCCTCCTACTTTCTTAGGGTATGGAGGACCTCAAGATTTATAATCTTGATTGGAAGCCATGCTGTCGATCTTAAAGCATCTGGAGACGCCTCCATATATGAGGGTGAAGCTCTATGCTTATATACTCCAGGATTCTTCCATGATATGGTGGGATGTGATTTCCCAGGAGGGGTGCCATTATGTTATGGATTGTGATGAGTTTTAGTGTTCCTTCTATGACTACATCTACCTAGAGACTTAGAGGTTTAATCGATCCCAAGAGTTCATGAGTTTGGATCAGGGTACTCTTTTAGTCATAGAGTACTCTTTTTTCTTCATAGAGCTACAGTGCTTCAAACCCATTCCAAGAGGTGATGAGTTATTTCTAAAAAAAAGATTGAGGATGGTCACAGGCATGACATCCGTTCGTAGATGAACATCTTCATGTTGAATTAAATCACCACCATAGTCAACCAGACACTGAATACCAAGTGCAACCTAAGGGATTCTGGATCTGTGAGCCAAGGAGGCATGAAATCCGGAGATGGTACCCCTCTGGATGACAATAGGATGTGCTGCAGGGAGTCAACATGTGGATATATGAGGAGGTGGGATTATTATTCTAGTAGACAGGTGTTCTGCTACTAGTGGGGGAGGAGTAGGAATATGAGGCCACATTTCCTGAGAGACTCAGTGAAGTGCCGATTTTGTGGAAAGATGGGATATCTTAAGCATTTCTTTTAGTTTCTATCACCAAAAGCTAGGGAAATGGGTTCTTCTTTGACTCCACGTTCTAGTGTAGGACCACCAATTTCTCCTTAGTTAGGGAACTGGAGTTCTACACGCTGTTCAGACTGAGGATTATTTCATGGCCGTAGTGGTTAGAAATATGGTTTTTGATAGCCGCATGGGTGGATTAACTCAGGGATCTCAGTCATCTTCAAATGGTCATGGCTCTGGTCTGGCTTTTGTGATAGAGGAGACCCAATAAGAGAAGGAAACCAAACTCTCTACAGTTTGATGTACAATTCCAGTTGCCTCAGTTATAGGTTCTACACTTTTTGATATAAGGGCTTCCCAATGTTTCAAATCTGTTGATATTGTGATGAGCATTGGGCTCTGTATCTTTTCTTATGCTGATATCTTCAATCTAGACACTCTGTTGGGGACTATAATGACTAGTGTACGTTAGAGTAAGGAGTTCCCTCTTGAGGTTTCTACGTGTCAGTTTTTTGGGTCCTCTATGTCTTAGATATGACAGGTTATGATGTCATTATTGGAATGGACATGTTGGTTCCCTTCTATGAATTTTTTGACTGCTATCATCGCAGGGTGGCGTTCACATCACCAGATGGCAATTTTATTCTATATAAGGGAGAATGGGATGTCTTAGTGGGTAGAGATGGACCCAAGAGTCATAGGTTGGGAGGAGTTACAACCCATATTTCTGGTCTGTATCTAGATGATGAGGGGACTTCAGAGATGAGTTTTCCTCCAATGGTGGATCATTTCAGGGATGTCTTCTTAGACAACTTTTCATGTTTTCATCCAGAGCGAGAGGTGGAATTTTCTATTGACCTTGTACCAAGAGTGGCTCTGGTGTTCATTCTTCTTTATAAGATGGCTAACCCAGAGTTATAGGAGCTCAAGAAGTAGCTAGAGGAGTTACAGGAAATGAGTTTCATCCAACCTAGTACTTCTTCGTGGGGTTTTTCGGTCCTGTTTGCAAAGTAGGTGGACTGTACCCTCAAAAATCACGTGGAATATAAGAAGATGAACCAGTTGACAGTCAAGAACTAAAATACATTTCCAAGGATTTATGATCTCTTTGATTAGCTTCACGAAGTCTGGGTGTTCTCGAAGATTGAATTTAGATCTGGTTATCATTTGTTTCATGTTAGACCATCATATATACCTATTACATTCTTTTGGAGAAGGTATGGTCTATACGAGTATGTGGTTATGTTGATCAGTCTCATGAATTACCCTGTATTTTTCATGGGACAGATGAACTGAGTCTTCCATAAAAAATTGGATTCTTTCATGGTAGTATTCATGTACAATATCCTGGTGTACTCTCACACTAAACAGAAACATGCTACCCATATCCAGATCACATTGACTCCAATGGGAGATCATTAGTTATATTCTAAGATCTCAAAATGCCACTATTGGATGGACAGATTCACTTCTTGGGTCATGTCATCTCAACAATAAGAGTATCAGTAGACCCAGGGAAATGTAGAGAAGTATTTTCCTAGGAGGATCCAAAGAAGATATTTGAGGTATGTATTTTTTAGGGATGACTTGTTACTGTAGTCAATTTACAGGATTTTTCACACTTAGCAGTGCTATAAATGGGCCTGACTAAGAGGGATGTGAAGTTCCTATGGAAAAATTCTTGTGATTCATCCTTTCAGGAACTGAAATGGAGGTTTACTTCAGCACCGATACTAGTTTTTTCAGAGCTTAGAAAGAGCTATACCATTTATTATGATGCATCAGGTATCAGGTTGGGAGCAGTAATTATGCAGGGGGATGGATTTGTTGTGTACGGGTCTTGGTAGTTGAGGCCACATGAGATAAATTACCCGACACAAGATGTCGAGTTAGCTAATGTTTTTCATTCTTTATGCTGTTGGAGAAATTATATTTTGGGAAATCATTTTGTTGTTTTCACCAAACAAAAAAGTCTCATGTATATATTCACTCTACATGATCTGAATTTGATTCAATGATAGTGTGTTGAGTACCTTCGAAACTTTGATTTTGAGCTTTCCTATATGCCTTAGAAAGGTAATGCAATAACTGATTCTGTGCGTAGGAAGACTCAGATATAGAAAGATCAGGAGGCCAGTAGTGAGTGTCATCTTAGGGTTTGGTTCTCTGAGATGAATTTAGAAGTGCATGACAAACAGGGAAGACATTTCATTCTTCTATAGCTATTACCTCTACTCTACTTGAGCGAGTGTGAATGTGGAAGCTATCAGATTTCGAAGGCCTTGTCCTACAAGAGAGTGTGTCAGGAGACAAACCAATTCCTGGATGGACTGTAGGTGAGGATGAGATCTTATGCTTCCATCAAAACATATGGGTATCGGAAGACATACAGAAGGAGATAATTCAATTTTTTCATTCTTCAATTTCGGCGGTTCATCCTGGTGTTACCATGATGTGTCGAGATCTAAACCATCATTACTGGTGGCTAGGTATGAAGAGTGGTGTTTCTGGTTTTGTGATGAGGTGTTCCACTTTTCTGCAGGTGAAGGCAGAGAATCAGTGGCCAGTAGGGATTTTGTAGCAGTTACCCATTACCGAGTGGAAGTGGAATGATACTGCGATGGAAATAGTGACAGAATTACCGAGGTCACCTTGAGGGAATGATGCAATTTTTGTTGTCATTGACAGACTCATAACGGTTTCCCACTTCTTACCGAACAAGGAAACCTTCAGTTTACATGAGCTCGGAAGGTTGTATGTCCATGAAATTGTATGTTTACATGGGGTTCTACACTCCATCATCAGGGATGTCCATTTTAATTCTTAGGTTTGATAGGGAATTCAGAGGGGGTTGGGTACACATGTACTTCTGAGTACATCTTACCATCCCTAGAAAGATTTACAGTCAGAGCATACGATATAAGAACTGGAGGACATGCTTCGATCATGCATCCTATATTTTGGTGGTTCTAGAGATATGCACATACCTATGGTGGATTTTTCCTACCAAAATAGTTTTCAAGAAACTTTTGAGATGGAACCTTATGAGGCTTTGTATATTTGGCCATTCTTATCACCACTATGTTGGTTAGAAGTAGGATTGGCAACTATGTTGGGGCCTTCTCTTGTTCAAGAGACCACATAGCTCATAGAGTTTATTTAGAAGATGAAGGCTACTGCACAGTCATGACATATGTATTATGATGATCGACCGAGATGACCTATGGAGTTCGAGGTCAAAGATCATGTTTTTATACGTTTCACACCGAGATTGGGAGACATGAGGATTAAGATGCAGGGTGATCTTTCACCAAGATACGTCAGGCCTTTTGAGGTTTTGGGGAGCGTCGGGCCGGTGGACTATGATTTGTAGTTATCTCATAGATACCAAGCTATGCGCGATGTCTTCCGCATTTCCCAGATACAACATTACTTCTCATACCCCTCTCAAGTTTGTAAACCATAATAGGTTGTGTTGGAGTTGGATGCATCATACGAGTATCATCCTATCTAGATAGTTGATAACAACATGAATATTCTCCATGGTTGGTCTGTTCCTTTGGAATGGGTGCTATGGAAGCATGAGAGAGTATATGAAAAGACTTGGGAGAGGGAGATCGATGTATTATTGGATTGGCTGGATCTATTGGATGATTCTTCTTTGCCTCCTCATTTGGAAAATTCTGGGATGAATTTCATTAAGGGGGGATGTTTGTAAGTACCAAGATCTTCCTTTCACATATGGATCTTATTTTATAGTGATTTTGAGAAAATATGGGTTTCTAGAAATTTAAGGATTACACGTCATGTACTTAGGAGTACACGTCGTGTATATGGTTGTCACGGGTAGCCGTGTACTAGCCAGGTAACGGCCGAGTACATGGCAGTGTGGGGTGACCTGGAGACCGCCTAAAGCAGGGCCAGATATAGGCATATACATACCGTGTGTCATTAAATTACACTCCGTGTTGTTTTATTTTTAATTGTTAAATCAGACCGGGGTCGCCTCTAAATGGAAGAAACAACTTCTTCTAGATTCGTCTCGACCAGGAGAACTGAATATCACTAATTCAACCCGGATCCCCTGGTCAATCATTTATTCTCCGAATCAAACTCTGTTAGTTGCATTGGAATCACATCAATGAGTTCTTACTTCTTCTATAACCTCATCCCTTGATTTCTCCTCTTTTGTGAGATATTATTGGTTGAACTTTCTATATATATATTTTTTAGATCTACAAAAATCTTGGTCATTTCAAAGTCTATAATTAAACATTATAGATCGTACAACATTGATGTAGGTGGTTTCTACCTTTCTGTAGATTGTCATTGAATTATATATGCAAAAATTCCCAATACCTTTGTTTAGGGTATTATATTTTAGGGAATTTGACCATTTAATGCCTATTACGACTTTTTTTCTTGAGTTAGGGATCTTGTTTGAGAATAGTGTTAATTTTCCTTATTATGGATTTGTTTTCCACAGTTTGATTGTTTTGGCCATGGGGTAAGGAACTACCTATAAGGCTTCTTTGTTTTCCATGCCTATTGATGTTAGGATGGTGTGATATTTTTTGATATGTTGTGATATGTTTTTCAGATATTTATCCATGTAGTATATGGTGATTTACTTTGGATGTTGGATATTGTTTATGTACGATTTCTTTACAAAGGTCAATGTGAAACTGGGGTCATTAAACCATAGGGGGAATGGACACTGAGGGATTCCCCAGACTATCTGTAATACTTTCCACAGGACGATAGCATAGGGAGGATGGTCGTGAGTGCTCCCTCACAGTGTTTATAGTTCCATATTGTGAGACCATTGGGGGGGGGGGTAATTAGATGTTGATTGCTTCCTTAGAGAGTCTTTAGTTTACTGATAAAAGACCGCATGGGGGATTTATGGTTAGTGCTTCATCAAAGAGTCTTTGTTGAAGATGAACTAGAGTGGTTATACTGTGAGTACATCCCAGAGGGTAACTTGTGTTGTTTGGTTGATTATTTTGATAAATTTAAATGAATGTAGATGAAATTGCAGGATTGTGTACTTTTGAGTACTTCATTTTTTTCGTCATTTTTCATATTGCATGGAATATATAAATTCACTATAAGATATGTATAGATCTTTGGGTGGTTACATACTAGGATTCATTACACACCCTATTTGGGTCATGCTTTGGGCCTAAATAGATTATATTATAGCTTGTTTAGAAAAGGGATAGCTCCCTTCTACTCCAAGTACATGATTGTTGTGGAGTTGCAGAGAATGAGACCAAGCTAAGGCTTGCGATGATGCGGTATTTGTTTAATTTTTCTCATTGTACATTGGATTAGTACTGTATTCCAACACTGTGACTTGTCTGGATTCTTTCTTAGACATATATGACATGCATCATTTATATATGTGCTCCAGTTTTTTATCTACTTCAATCTTCCACTGTTTACTATGGCATGTTATTATTACTGCTTCTGTTATGGTTATACATTTTTTTCATTATGTTACTCTTCCAATGAGATAATAGTTTCCCCACTATCACACCCAAGGCCCTTTCTAGTAGTCAGTATCCTCTAGAATTTGGGGAAATGTGCTTGAGGCCATGTGACCAACCAGGTATGGCGCACCTCTGGGCAGAACCCAGAACAAAGACATTACATCACTCCACTAACCCCCACAACTCCACAGACCCCCCATCCCCAATCCATAGACCCCCACTCAATTTAAGTCCCCCCCATCCCCCACTACATTGTAGCACCCCATACCCCAAACCACTATACCCCCCAATCCCCTACTCCACTATAGCCACACCCCCCCCCCCACTGCACCCCCCCCCCTCCGTCCCCTGTAGCCCCCACCCAATCCGCAGTCCACTATACCCACCAAAACCCTACCCCACTTCCCCCCACCCTCTGCTACACCACAACCCCCCCCCCCCAACTCCCCAAATCAATACCCCCCCACACACTCCACTCCAGCCCCCAACTTATCCCCCACTCTACTGACCCCACCCCCACTCCACAAACCCCTGATTCCACAAACACCCATACCCCAAACCATAGACCCCCTCCCACTCCACATCAATCCCCCCATCCCAAATCCACTCTATACCCCAATCCCCTACTCCACTACAACTCTCTCGTCCCATGCAACGCCCACCCAGTCATCACTCCACTACTACCCCCATCCCCCACTCCACTACATCCCCCCAACCCCCACTCCACTACATCCCCCAATCCCCTACTCTACTACATCCCCCCCACTCCACTACACCCCCCAGTCAGAGGCATATTTCTTTTCCAGGAATCATAATGTTATTTAAAAAATAGAGGTATCATGATTGGAACCATGATGAAATGTACTGGGAAAAAAAGACTGCACATGCTTTGGTTTCACTGATTGTTGATTTCATTATGACTATGCCAGTTTGATTTATGTAAAAAATTATAAAATATTAAAATTGTGGATATAGGTAATTTTTAATTATATTTATATAGTTCAATGTACTGTATATATATTGGATTGTGGACTCTTGGTGTTATGATTTTGAAAGTGAAGGTTCTGAAAAGAGTGGGGTTATAGACACATAATCTTATGTGTGTGGTGATTAGGTTTTCCCTGTGTTTGTTTCATGTCTGTATTTATTTTTCACCAGTCATAGAAGGCTATGGGATAACTAAAACCAAAATGATGGAAAATATATGTGGTGTTAGGGGTGCTTAGACTTTCCAATTCTGGATATTGTTTTGTGGGGGGTGTTTTGATTGGATGTTTTTCCTTCCACTAATTGATGTCCTATATTTCCCCATAAAATAGTATTTGAGATTAATGATGAATCCATCTAGTGAATATTTATCCAATACTCGAAAGTACAAAATGGTTGAAACACTATTGGGCATCACTATTTAGGCAGTTTAATAAGTTTCTAGAAAGATGTTCAATGAGAATATGACACTAGTACTAGGTTGTTCAGAATATATAAAAAGATATCAACTATGGTTGTGTTTGGTGTTCTATTCTATTGTTAAACTAGGTATTAAATACATTTATGTAGGACTACTAATGAATTCTAGAAGATAGCTCGTGATCCCTTATGTGTTTTTAGATATAGTGTAATTAATGAAGATGGAATTTAAGGCCTTCTAAAATTTACCTAGTGTAAAGATAAAGAAAGAATATAATGGTATTTTAGAAAATAGCTCATTTCATACCAAGGTATTCAAACAAGGAGAAGACCAATATCTCCAAGTAAGGATCAAACTAGCTTGAGTATGTGTCTGGGCATCAAGGAAACACCACTTGGAAACAATTTCTTCACCAAACAAATAATAAAAACAGTTGTTAATAATAATTTTTTTTTTGCATGACCCATATGTATGTCAGATGTCCACACCGAAGGAAAAAAATAAAAAGAAGCAACATGGAATAAAGTAAAACAAAAATGAAACACATTAATTAATCTCTCCACTACCCCAATCTCCCTCCTATATACAGAAAACTACATATCTTCCTCCAGTGCCCTTCTGGTTCTCTTCGCGGAATATAACTACCCTCTGTCTGTAGAACGTGGTAAAAGGCCTTAGTGGCTAATTTGATAAATAAAATAAAAAAAAACTAAAAAAAACATACATGTCTCCTATGACTATACCTATCACCACCCAATATATAAGAACCACAATGACCCATGGGTCAAATAATGTACTTGCAAGCATGGGGTAACCAGATCCATGTTTCAAAATGATACTATCAAATAGTACATTCCAATTAATTAAAAATTACTCTTCCTATTAATGGTATATAATCAGTTGTTATTGAGTTTCAACTTATTTTGGTATTGTTCGATACATTTTTTTTAGGACATTTTCATTAGATTAATTTTTTATTGTTTTTTATATTAGCTTAGCAAATTTCATTCATTTGGGATCTAATTGATTCAGTTCGATTACATTTGAATTCATGTATCCATCCTTGAATTCAGATTATGTAATGTATGTTTCCATATGAAAATTAAAATTTATTCATTATAAAAAATAACCCATGAATTAATTATACTTATAGGGATTCTTTTTCTAAGTAAAATTATTACCCTAAGATTAAGGTATGGAGTCAAGATTCCCCCAAGATATGGTAAGAACTATAACAGACTGGGGGGACCCCACAGCTTAGGTGGCTAATGATAGTGATATGATGGATAATGTTATTTATTATTATGTCTCACATTACTGAGATATGTTTGTAGGAATGAAATCATTAATTGATATTAGTATAATGTTATAAATGGTCTATGTGGTAATATCCCACTAAACCCAGATTATAATTTTATAATCCCAAATATTCACTTCTATACACATTCAATGACACAAGGATTATAATTTTACCCCATAGACCATTTTAACCCCCTGAAAAAAGGTATGGAGGCCATAAATTAAATTTTAATGGTATTGAGTCCATTATATTGTCTCAGGGTCAGAATCCCTTTGTACAGCCCCCATGTTCTATTAATTGTAGGTTGAGGAATATATATCACATATGAATTCAAAGGTATTGATTCCATTATATATAACTCTTGATGTGCCAAAACATCGGCCTTGGACCACTGCCGTTCAAGAATAAATTTATCCAATAACTAAAGGAATAAGATAGTGTGTGTGGAGTTGCACCCCTAATGATGATTCAATTTTTATAACCACATCTAAGGTTTACATAGCCTAACCAATGTAGTTGGCTACTTTTGAAAATGATAATCAATAAAACCAATAGTATTAATCATATTATAGAAATGACATATGACAAAAAAAAATTACATATGAAAGTAGATGGTTTAACATATTTATTTGTATGAGTATACTCCATAATATGGATATTACATTACCCTTTTCCATGCTATCTATATTGAATACCTTATATTTCTCAATTATAGTGATACAAGTACTTCTATGTTGAGGTTCTATGTCCCATACCCCATCCTGAGTGACTAATATAACTCCCTCAACCAATATACATATGGGTAGGAGATCATCTCCCAGTAGTCGGTTCCTACTATGATCCACTTCCAATGATCAGCTGCTAGGTGCTCTTATAGAACTTTTATATAGTACCCATCTTATCAAATGATCGATACTCAACTATGGGAAAAGGAAATTGAAATATCTTATGTTTAACCCTTTTATTCTTAATAAAATTGATCTGAATGATTTCCAAATACATGCATCCTATGTCACAAGTTGATCTGACAACTACAACCATGGTGGAAATCATAATATCAATGCTTTTGTCCCCTAAGGTGGAACTCCTAGATGATCCTATTGTAATATATTTCCCTCGACTCAAGGCCTCCATTGTGTTATCTTTAGTTATGAGATCATGATTCATAAAATAAAAAAATCTCACAAAAAATGAATTAACCTATGAAATGATAACAACCTAAACCCAATCTAAAAAAATGTCTCCCTAGCTATATCATCTCCTTCCTATGTAAGGGGGAAGTATTTCAGGTCTGTGAAGTAACCTTCATGGTTCATTAAATATTTCATCCTCTATATAATTTTTATGATGTCTCAAGCCATTCCCTTCTTCAAAATATCTAAATAAAAGTGAATCATATATTTCTCCTTGAATCCATTATTTTCTAGCTCCTCTTATTGTCCAACATGTAGTATGATGTCCCTCGAGAACTTATATGGTCCTTGTAGAATACTAGTAGCAAGATTCACCCTCATCTCCAATGTTTTCTACAAGTGACTAAAAATTTTCATGAGACCCAATGCAGATATTTTCTACATGAGGGCCTCCCACCCCATTAACTATGGGTGGGTAATGTATTTAAAACTATGTCTAGGTATCATACATCAAAGGAAAATTGTGATTAGTCAGTCTCAACATTCATCACAAGACTCATAAAATACTATCACAGAGCTGATCATCCATCAGATTCCCCATTATTGTAGGAAGCTCCAACTACACTATATGAGGTGTGTGTTGTTTACTGTTCTCACACTGAAAGAAAGATAATGTAGAATAATTTTCTCTACATGGGTAAAAACACTCAATAGATCACTGGGATCATATAAATTTAAAACTCTAAAGGGAATGTCCAATACAGAAAACAATATATAAATTGGTTCATCATCTATTTGTTGAAAAAGTTAATTAATCATATTTTAGTAGAAAATCTTTTACTATTTTTTATCAATTATGTTATATAATTTCATATAACATTAATGAATACCTAGAATGATAAGTACATAAAAGAATGTTTTAATTCTATATCACTATGAGGTATTAGATTTTCCCCTTTCCATATCGAACCATGAGTAAAATAACATAAAATAGTAACATCACCCAACATGTTCACCACCCAAGGTGAAATAACATCAAAATTGTAAATGGAATAACTCATGAAAAATATTCACTTACATGGAAACGTTGTTTTACCATTATTATGGGTTTGTTTATATTATGCATGAACTCAATTCCAATACCGAAGACATCCTATTCTCTTATCTACCCATCCTAAAACTATTAAAGGAAAAGTCAAAAGAAAGTAAAACATTGTCACAACCTCGACTTGAATCTTCCACATGTGACAGAGATTGGTCAACAAAAGAAAACAAGAAAACCTCCCCATATTCCCTAAGAATAAAAATATTGATGAATGGCTAATATATATAGTGGGAGGCTATAAAATTTCATACAAAATAATAAAAAAGGTGGAAAACATCTTAAAGAACCAATATAAATCGATTCATATATATAAATAGGGAACTACAAAAAAATACTAACCAAATATATAATATCATTCCATATTTTATGCCAAACTAAAATATATATAGACTGTCATTCACGTAAATATCCTAAAGAACAACTGCAAATAAATTCTCCCAAAACTAGTCTCGAACACCATGCTATGTCCCATATCCATTCCCTTATCCCAACTTAGCAAGGAACCAATCAAGCATATGGACTTATAGCCTTGTCCTAAACTATATACATGTTGTCATCTATGATTCTAATGTGAATCCCAAATAGGTTTTGATAAAACATATTATTACACCACCAATGGTGTCTAAAGAAATCTAGAATGAATTTATATTTCCTGTAATAGTATTATATTGATTTTCATGAATTTAGTAATTTAATGTTGAATATAAAATTATCATGCAAACAATCAAGCCCTATAATGACACCCGGGGTATGCCAAACATGATCTAATAGAGTTACATATATTTCTTTCCATTCCTACAATTATCCAGGATGATTTCCTTGACATGGAACCGTGACAAGGTACACTACCTATTCCATAGACAACTAACCTAACAAACATTACCAATTCCAGGGATATCACTCATATTCCATGGGTTAATGGAATTTTTGTGAATTCCCATTATAGAAAATATTACATATCCAAAGAGAATAAATAATGAGAATTTTGGAGTAACCATTCTAGGTATTATATAACAATGTGACAAGAACAACCAAGTGAAAAACCCCTAACAAAACTCCAAAACATAACATATATTTTTACATATGGCACATTTTTTAATTCATAAAAATTTATAATTCTCCTTCCTCATATACCATTATATAAAATAATAGTTATTGTCAACATAACATTGTGTCTTTTCCAATTTCAAACAAATTGTATAGTTACGTGCAACATTATTAATTCAAATTTCAATTGTGTCAATTCCAATTCACACACTGATAATTACAAATTATAATTCACATGTCCTGAGAAGAAAAAATTTAATTCACAATTTAATTCATTCCTTAATAAATTTCTCAATCCAGGTATAAGGAAATAGACTCATACCATCCTTTCTCTAACTCAAGTTTATAGATAAGAAAACCTCTTTGGTGGTCGTAGGATCATGGTCTTCATCACCAATAGAGACACCAAGATATATGGAAGGTCTAATAGTGCGGATTTGAAAACTTTTTCTGGATTCTAATTAGAAGAGTTCACACACATGACATTATGACACTATCGCACATGCTACAAATACTATAAAACCAATGAAGGCATCAGGAGATTTTTCAAATCACCCACCACAATACAAATAATATTAATAAAAAACTGAATATTTTGACTAATTTAATCAACCATAATCCCATATTGAAACTGGTAAATACCCCACATCAAGTCCATTAAAAGAATATAAAATTACAAAATAAAATGAATTCACCCATTTCGACAGAACACAATGAATCCAGATGTTTGAATCAAAGAATGGATTGAGAGATCTATGATTCAAGGTATATTAAAAATAAGGTAGACATGAATTCGGGATGGAAGCCTTGAGAGTTCCATTCCTTATAAATTGAGCTCATGATGGAGGATGTGAGCTCGCAAAGCAGGGTTCATGCTAGGGATGTAGGGTTGGAGGAGAGATCTCATTGGACGAGGATATCCCATTTAGTGGAGAGATCTGTTCGACGGGAGATTTTTTTTAAAGGAGGAAGTGTGCTTGTGGGTTCATGCTCATGATATAGGGTTCAATGGGGGATTGGTTAGTTCGATGGATGATAGATTTATTCAAATATGTGTGTAGAGATCTATTTGTCGGTTAGCTGATAGATATATCTGACGAATATTTTGGGGTTTTTCCCAACGGTTACTAAAACCTGTAGGGAATTATTTTCTACTACAATGGTTTGAATAAACCATTGGAATTGATTTGGAAATAAAATACACTCCCAAAACATTCGTAAAACCATTGGGAAAAGTCATAAAATAAACTATCACTTTCAACAGTTTTGAAAAAACTGTTGGTAAAATTAACCATATTTACCATGTACCAATGGTTTCATTTAACCATAAGAATAGGATACATAAACCAACTTATTTTTCAAAATTTTGGAATGAAGGTGTTGGTATAGGTGGTATTTCCACCAATGAATCATCTAAATATTTTTAAAAGGATTAATGAAAAAAAATACATACCATCGTAGTCATTTCACAGAAACCTTTTAGATACTAGGACATGGATGAAGGATTCTTATAGATATTTATGATTAAGAAAGGAGGCCCACGTAACCACTATTTCAAGATCTAGTGACATTATTTTGTATACCTTATAGTCAAAAGGTGATGGGGGAACAAGAATGGTCCTGTTGATAACGATGCTTTTCAATACCTCTCATGTCTATATGAAATCTTGGTAGATCACTCAATGTTTTAAGTGTGGCATGGATGGGTTTAACCCTTATAGCAGCCAGCGTGAATTATTTTTTAATGTGTTGAGTGAGGTGATCTCACTATTTAAAACATTATTTATATATTATTTTTATTTAGTTATTTACGGTCCTTGGGTTCACTTAATACCAAGTGTTTGAATGATCAACATGTGAAGTATGTTTTTGGGGTGTTGTAACTTTTAATGACTCACTTTTATAGAATAAATGACTCTATTAAAAGTCCTTCTTTGAGACGAGATGAATTCTTCATCTTGTGGATGTAAGTGGATGATTCCTTCAGGGTGATTATATATCATATTAATTTAAACAATAGACATACAAGATAAATAAATTTTGTGAAATGGTGATTTCTTCATATGATTAGTTTGTGAGATTCATTCGAAAAATCATGTTATTTTATTTTCATAATGAAAATCATTTAAGGTGGGGAAGATTCGGTGGCCCAGAATTTTCTTGGTCAAGGCATAGATCATTTTTTAGTTTTTAGCATTGAACATATCTAGGGGTAAAATGGTAAATTAAACATAGTATATGAACATAGAAAAATTATCTTATTTTTCTATTCATTCAAGGTTTTTTATCCTTATAATGATATAATAATAGAGTTTAGGTACAATGGAGCCTCAATACAAATATATGATGTGTAAGAATAGTACTCGTTTTGTGAACATTTAACTCTAATAAATTGATTATATCTTCTTAATATCTCATATCATAGTAAATATGACAATTGGATTTCTATAAAACATCGAGTATACCCTAGGGGATGTATAACCATTGTTTGTATATGAGTTTCTAAGTTCAGTCCATTACAAGTGAAATGAATTAATAAATTGAGTTTAATAAATAATTTCATAAATTAACTTAAATACCTAATAACTCCATTTAATTACATTATAAAAAATTATATAGAAGTTGAGCCTATAATAAATAGCTTGGTATGTGGACTGATAGGGGAATACGGTGTAACTAGGAACCCGTGACACCATTGAATAGAATATTTTTATGAGATGGTCAATGGAAATCAAAATAAATGCAATTGAAATCTTCATAAATAATATATTCATTATATGGTTGGACTCATTATTTTTTATTCCATCAATTATATGAATTTTCAATAAACATTGTTTTCAATTTTGATACCTTTTTATACTTGTTTAATTTTATTTGTTGTTAACTTTGTTAAACAATCGTCAATGGGAATGTGGATTTTCCTTCATGTCATATTTATTTATTTATGAGAAAATGGTTTCTTTACATTCATTGATTGTCTATTTTTCCATTGAAATGTGACATAAGAAAATAATTATATCTATCTCCCCCAGCCTATGACTCTACATGCATGAACAATGGTAGAGGCACTATAGGATGACTGCGTGAATGGGTTTATTTATGAGGCTATCATGGTGTGGAATTTGTATGTTGCATGAAATGTGGATGGAGGGAGATATGAGATTCATGAATAGTTTATAATATAAGTTTAATGTAGAGTTTATATAGTTTCATTTTACTTTTATGGTAATTTATTGTGATAATTTTATAGGGGAACTAGGTGTGATGGTGGTTGGTGTTGCATGGGAGGATTCGTCAATAATGTTGGCTGACATTGGGCATCAAATGTAGTGACCCATGGGGTTCCATGATACATAGAGGACAAGTAAGTGTAGGTGTAATTATTTGAGTGGGAAGGAAGGGGAGCATGATTGAATATGGAATTCTCGCCATATAAATTATTTCCCCCCTCATTTTTTTATTTCATATTAATTATATTATTAATAAAATATTTAGTAATTTTGTAACATCATGTTTTGGGTGTATCTTATCATTTTGACATTAAATTGATGATCATCTTGTGTCTTCATGATATATACATTATGATTGAAGAATCAATAACAATTTGTGGTATATAATTTTGACTCATGGACATAGGTATGTTTACATTCTTATACGACATATCATCCATTTAATAATACAATTCATATTTTTCATCATATGATTGTTTTCAATAAATAAATATATTAACCACGTTTTTAATATATAGATTGATAAAGTGTCGTTTTTTCAATAATGGGGGCCATTTTCAAGGTACTATTACTGGGAAGTATGCCTCATAAGGCCTGATAATCCATCATAATTTCTTGAAATAATGTTATGGTTACATTATATGATGACTTTTAGATACCTGATGTATTCCTGATATCTAACACCATCTCCTCTATTATATTTTTGATAAAGTATAACATCTAGATAATGTTCCTATTCCTTACATGAAAACCTGATTTTGAGAAAACTGAATCACAATTCTATTATCACATAATTGGATTCCTCTTTCCTAATTTCATCCATGTTATTTCAAAAATTTATTTAACCAAAACAACTCTATATGAGCATAGAATACATCAATAAATTCTACTTATAATTTACTTAATGCAAACCTTTTCTACAATCATAAAATCTAATTGGTTGTCATTCCAATAATGATAAATAGAAATTTTGTTTTTCTTTTCTATGTATCTAAATATCTAGTGATGTATATATCTGTAAAACTAAGTAAATTATCTTTCAATCCAAAGAAAAAAGTTATAGATATAATTCATTTCTAATACTAACTGATACACTTTAAATATACGGAATGTTCCCTTCTATGGTTTGACTTAATATGTCATACAACCACCACTCCAACTGATATATCTGGGTAATTATAAATCATGGAATGCATCAAGCATAAAAAAACATTTTCATAAGGAACATTAACCATGAATTCACATTCATCTTCCATTTCAAGTTCCTTAACCTTTGATAGAATAATGTATTAGTAATTGGGATTCAATACTACATTGTATTAGATTTTTACAATACATTTAATGATGTTGTGATTCTAAAATTCATGATAAATAACAAAGTTTATGGTTTTTCTATCTCCCTTAACCCTAATCACCGATATCTTATGGGTTTTCTTGAGACACTTATCTCAAAAAATATATAATTTTTTTAGGAATACGAATCATTCATTCATCCAATGAGAATAACAAATTGTCATCATTATATAGAAGTATAGTGATGAAAGTCACATCATACCAATTCTTTAGGTGGAATAAAAGATCATCCATTTTCCTTTTGAATCATTCTTTTTACATAAAACCATAAATTTTATGATCCATTTTCATGGTTCGTTCTCTAATCCATAAATAAATTTATTTGAATTTCCAACAAAGATTCAATGTCTACCATCAACAACACTTACTGAATTCTTCATGTAAATATATATGACCTAAATTCCAAGATGGAACGATATTTAAACATCTATCCCTTCAAGAAAAAGATCATATGATTCTACAATACTAAACACCATCTAGATAGATGAATATTTTTCTACTTGGGAGATGATTTCTAAGAAACCCACACCATCGTAATGTCCTAGATCGGGGTGCCACCCAAAGATTTCCTATACCTAGTTGGTCACATGGCCTTAACAGAATTTATCTGAACACCAGAGGGTGCTAACTTACAGTAAGGGCCTTAGGTGTGATAGAGGAAAAATTATGCCTTCATTAGGATAGTAACACATTGGAAACAAATATAAAATAGTAGCAGAAGTATTAATGTCGTAGAACAGAAGTAAATAGTGAATACTGATAGTATAAATAGTTGCATCATATATAATAAATGATACTTGTCCCATGTAACAAGGAAAATATCCAACAAATCACAATGCTGGAAATACAATACTGAATCCAAAGTACTGAAAATAGTAATCTTTAATAGAATTTCAAGTCTCATCATGGGATCATGCTCTCCAGATCTAATAGCAATCATGTACTTGATGAAGAAGGGAGCTTTCCCTTATCTATGCATGAAACCGTATAATCTTTTTGGTCCCAAAAGCATGAACAACATAAGTTGTGAGATGATTCCCAGTAGGCAACCATGAAATTTTTTTTTCATAACTGTCAGTGAATATATTTAGCAAGAAATATGAAAAATGAAGCAATAAACTTAGAAGTACTCAAAAGTAAAAAATACTAATTTTTCAAATTACGTTCATTTACATTTATTAATTATTCAAACCATTGAATAATGAAATCCTGGGATCTATCCTAATCTCTGTATCCCATATGTAATAGAAAAAAAAGATGTCCTAGAAGACCATATAACAATCAAGTAAGACAGAGTCCAAGCTTGTGCTTTCTCTTGGAAGACATGTCACAATGAACATTCAAAATATTACAATGAAACTTTGGGTGGCTCACATATTCTAACCCCTATGATCAAGTGTTCCAAATAAAAGATCCTCTAAGTAAGAACTCACAGTCAATCCCCCCAGTTCTCTTTTATCGATAAACTACAAACTCTCTGAGGAAGCACTCAACGTCCATCCCCATATAGTCACGTAATGGTACATAGTAGACACTCTGAGGTAGAAATCATTGTCAATCCCCCCTATGGTATAGCAACATAAATATAATAGACACTCTGGGGAATCCCTCAACATCAATTCCCCCTATGGTATAACTACACCAGGTTCTCACTACGCTGTGTAATAAAACCATACGCAAATGATATCTAGCATCCCAAAGTAATATCAACTAATACAAGGATAATAAGATATAAGTAATAACAAAATCATTTAACAATTAGCAATATGAATTATATTCCATCATAATAAGAAAGGCAAGGAAACAAGTTCTGCCTCATACGTAACCTGGACCAAACGACCATAAACATTCAAACAAGGAAACACACCCACGTGGTGTCGCCTGAACACGAAATTTAGCCTACAATTTCAACAGAAATATTTAATCTATCAATAAATCTATGTTCGATGATAACAGGGTTAAATTCCTTCACACGAAATTCCCAAAACGTAGGTTATTGGAACTTATGCATATATAACTCAATGAAAAATTCTGAAAGTCAACAAACCACCTACCTAGACGTTGTACAAAGAATACTCTTGAACACCGGCCCTTGAATCGTTCTAAAATGATGTAGATCCACAAAAGATAATAATTGTTCATCCTTGAATAAATAATCTCATGGTGGGTGGCATGGTCATAATTGTTCATCCACAAACGGTCATAATTGTTAATCTAAATTTGATAGTCTTCATTGGGAGTGTTACACATTGGAAACAAATTGAAAATAGTCGAAGAAGTATTAATGTCATAGAACAGAAGTAAATAGTGAAGACTGGTAGTATAAATAGCTGCGTCATATATAATAAATGATACATGTCACATGTAACAAGGAAAACATCCAAACAAATCACAATGATGGAAATACAATACTGAAACCAAAGTAATGAAAATAGTAATCTTCAATAGAATTGCAAGCCTCATCATGGGATCATGCTCTCCAGATCTAATAGAAATATTGTACATGATGAAGAAGGGAGCTTTACCTTATATATGCCTACAACCATATAGTCTTTTTGGTCCCAAAAGCATGACCAAAATAAGGTGTGAGATGATTCCCAGTAGGCAACCATGAAAATTTTTGTGCATAACTGTCAGTGAATATATATAGCAAAAAATATGAAAAATGAAGCAATAAAATAGGAAGTACTCAAAAGTAAAAAATATTAATGTTTCAAATTAAATTCAATTACATTTATTAATTATTCATACCATTGAATAATGAAATCGTGGGATCTATCCTAATCTTTGTATCCCCTATGTAATAGAAAAAAAGATGTCCCATAAGACCATCTAATAATCAAGTAAAACAGAGTCTAAGATTGTGCTTTGTCTTGGTAGACACGTCACAATCAACATTCAAAATATCACAATGACACTTTGGGTAGCTCACATAGTCTAACCCCTGTGATCAAGTGTTCCAAATAAAAGACCCTCTAAGTAAGAACTCACCATCAATTCCCCCAATACTCTTTGATCTTTAAACTACAGACTCTCTGAGGAAGCACTCAACGTCCATCCCCATATAGTCTCATAATGGTACATAGTAGAAACACTGAGGGATAAATCACTGTCAATCCCCCCTATGGTATAGAAACGTAAATATAATAGACACTCTGGGGAATCCATCAACATCAATTCCCCCTATGGTATAAATACACCAGGATCTCACTACTCTTTGTAATAAAAGCATACACAAATGATATCTAGCAGCCCAAAGTAATCCCAACTACTACAAGGATAAGAATATATAATTAATAACACAAGCATTTAACAATTATCAATATGAAATATATTTTATCATAATAAGAAAGGCAAGGAAACAAGGTCTGCCTCATAGGTAACCTGGACCAAACGACCATAAACATTCAAACAAGGAAACACACCCATGTGGTGTCACCTGAACATGAAATTTAGCATATTATTTCAACAAAAATATTTAAATAATCAATAAATCTATGGCCAATGATAACAGTGTTGAATTCCTTCACATGAAATACCCAAAACGTGGGTTATCGACACTTAGGCATATATAACTCAGTGAAAAATTATGAAAGTCAACAAACCACCTACCTAAACATTGTACAAATAATACTCTTAAACGTCGGCCCTTGAATCGGTCTAAAATGTTGTAGATCCACAATAGGTCATATTTTTTCATCCTTGAATAAATTGCAAGATAGGGGAAATCTATAAGAGAGGATTTAGGGAAAGAGAGAACTCACCGGTGGGAATCCAACGCACCTGGTGGCACCTTAATTGGATCTCGGACAGAGGAACGGGAGGCACTCGAAGATAATCGGCCATAATTCGCGCTCCTGTATGAGACATAGGAAGAATATAGAAGTTCTGGAGTTGAAAAGAGACCATAGTCTGATTAATAAAACAAAAAAATGTACACAATGTGTTCATTTAATGTACAGGATGTGTACTAGCCTCAACTGTCCCCCGAATTAGGTGCTCCACATGGCCATGTACTCAGCCGTTACATGACCAATACATGGCTACACGCAGAAACCAAGCACACAGCGTGTAAAATTTCCAAATTCTTCTGTTTTTCTCAAAACACCCTAAATCAAGATCCAAACCCGAAATGATGATTCCAGTTCTTAAATACATCCCCCTTAAATCAATTCGACCCTAAATTTCCCTTCTAATGGTGGCAAAGATGAATCTTCAAACAACTATGGCCATTGCGATCGAACGTTTGTCTCTCTCCCCTAAGTCTTGTCCTGTACTCACCCATGCTACCATATCACCTGTACTAGAGGAACATACCGGCCGCAGAGAACCTTTGGGATGCGATCCAAAATCTGTATGGGGAGTTCCTCGAAGGATGCATCCACATCCAACTCAACCTCCTGGGGTTGAAAAACCTGAGATGGATCTACAAAGTAACGTTGTTGCTGAGAAACATTGAATACATCGTACATAGCATGGTGCCTCTATGGTAACTACAACCGATATGCAATCAGCTTGAATCTCTCCAAAACCCCAAATGGCCCGATGTATCTCGGTGAAAGGCTCCCATGTCTCTTAATCCTTAGGTGTCCCAACCACAGTGTGAGACGTAAGAAAACCTGATCTCTGACCTCGAACTCTAGAGGTCGTCTCTATCGATCATCACAATATTTCTGGTGAGACTGTGTAGTATCCATCCTACTCCGAATCTACTCCAATATCTTAGTGGCCTCATGGACAAGATGAGGTCCCATCATAGTTGCCTCTCCTATCTCCATCCAACATAGTGGTGATCAGCATGGCCTACCGTACAGAACCTAATATGGTGCCATCTTAATTGTCACCTGGAAACTGTTATTATAGGAAAACTCCAATACTTGTATATTTATCTCCCATGAACCCCTAAAATACATGATTCATTCTTGAAGCATGTCCTCAAAAACCTAAATCGAGCACTTGGACTGGCCATATGTCTTGGGTTGTTAGGCTGTACGCAGAAGTACCTGTGTACCCAAATCCCTATGTAGTCACTTCCAAACACGAGAAGTAAACTAGGCATCCCTATATAAAATGATAGAGTGTAGAACCCCATACAAATGTACAATATCTCAGATGTAAAACCATCCTAGATCATCAAAACATAAGGTCTCATTTATCAGAACGAAGTGTGCAACCTTCATGAGTCTATCAATGATAAACCAAACTTCATCATTCCTTCGATGAAACCTCGGTAATGCTATCACAAAATCCATCATGAGATCATTCCTCTTCCACTCAGGAATGGGTAAATACTATAAAATTCCTACGAGTCATTGATGCTCAACCTTCACCTGCTTACATGTTGAACATCTCATAACAACTACATCAACAACCATTATCATGCCTGGCCACCAATATTTACGGTGTAAATATTGATACATCTTGGTGACACTAGGATTAATATTCCATGCTAAGGAATGAAAACTCCACATCACCTCCTTGCGTATGTCTATTGACACCCATAAACATCCTTGAAAGTGCATGATCTCATCCTCGCCTATGGTCCACCTAGGAGTAGGTTCATCACCTGACACTCTCTCTCATAGGACCAGAACATTGGAATCCTATAGTTCCTCATTCGCATCCATTACAGAAGGGTAGAGGTAACAACTACAAAAGAAAGAAACGTCTACCCTTATCTATCATGCACCTCCAAATGTATCTTAGAGAACTGATTCGTAATTTTCCACTCACTACTGGCCTCCTGAACTCCATGTATCTTAGTCCTTCTACTCAATGCATCAGCCACTATGTTTCCTTTTCTAGGAATTTTTGAATGATCAAAGATAAAATACTGAAGGCAATTAACCCACCTTCACTATCTCAAATTCAGATCATGTTGTGTAAAGATATACTTGAGACTTTTGTGTCATTGAAAACCAAAAAATTCTCTCCCAAAAGATAATGTCTCCAGCAGCACAGAGCAAGAACAACTAAAAAAATCTCAAGATTGTGCATTTGGTAATTCCTCTCATGTGGCCTCAACTCTCGAGTCTCATACACAATGAATCCTTCCCCTTATATAGGAACTTATCCCAGCATGATACTCAATGCATCGCAATAAATGGTGTAACTCCTGCCCGACCATAGAAAAATCAATATCTGCACTGAAGCCAATCTCCCCTTCATCTCCAGAAAGGCTTAATCAAAGGATTCTATCCATAATTACATTGCACCATTCTTAGTCAGCCTTATCACTAGACAAAATCATACCTCAATGACGTTCTTGGAATTCTCCTTGGAAACTACTAATCTCACTTCCTCTAGGGATATAGATACTCATGTATCCAAGATTACAAGACCCAAGAAGTGAATATGGTCCATCCTAAAGTTTCATTTTGAGGGCTTGGAATATAACTGATTCTCTCTCAACATACTCAAAATAATCTCAAGGTGGGAGGCATGGTCGTGTCAAGTGTGAGGTTACACCAAAATATCATCCACAAAGACTACCAAAAAATCCATGTAAGGATGGAACACTTAGTTCATCAGTGGCACGAAAACTGTTGGTGTGTTCATGGGACCGAACGACATAACCACATAGTTGTAATAGACCATACCTTCTACAAAAGGCTGTAGGAGGTATATTTGATGGTATAACGTGAAACAGATGATTGCCATATCTCAAGTCAATCTTTGATAACACCCAGGATCCGCAAAGCTGATTATAGAGATCATCCATCCCATGCAGGGATATTGGTTCTTGGCTATCAACTGTTTAGCTTCCGATAATCCGCACAAAAACTGAGTGTATCATCCGCCTTATTTCCAAAACAGATAGTAGATCTGTAACACCTCGACCCCTCTAGGCTAGAGTCGTTGCATTACTTGTGATATTGGAATGGTTAGAAGGAATAAAAATCCCGAAGGAACAATTAGTTTAGTAGTCTTTAGGAAAATAGATACATAGATGTAACTCAAATTACATTGGAAAAGGTTACAAAATACAATACATAACAAAAACTAAAATCTGCATCCACAGGAAATCAAAATAAGACCTTCTCTTCATCACCTGTTGAAGGAAGACAATGAACTGGGTGAGATCAAACGCTCAATAAGGGTTACAAATAGCAGAAACATGAGTACAATAATTAGTGAATCACAAATAATCTGACATAATCAATATGGCATAGTGAATAAAGGAATAACCAATGACATTAATAACTAAAAATGAAACTGCATCCATAGATTATGTCACAGTGAAAATCTCATGGATAATAATAATAACTGATAATGAATAATGATAATTCTAATTAATTGGACTTAATGTATCTCGCACATGAAACCATAATACTGTAAAAACAGTTTAGTTCTGTGGGTAGAAACCCGTCTGATTTCTGGAAACAAACTCGAAGGGTTTGTCACCAAACTGTTTTGTCTAATGAAAACTATTGATACATTGAGGGGCTATAGAGGGTCCTACCCTCCACTTCATGTCCAAAAAAATCATTATACATTGATTCAATACAAGATAAATATTCCTTATCAATATCCATATAGAGTAGAGTATACAGATTTATAAATACTTCTAAAATTAAAATAACTTTGAAAATAAACACCATATGTAAAATGGTATACGGTTTAGACAATAAACATATACATGATATAAGATTATGGATATTTAATATAAACCCAATTTAAAATGAAAAGTGATCTCAAATGGGCAGTAGGTATGCCACATAAGGATTATTAGGTTCACAATACAAAGTTAGTCACAACGAAAAGGTAGTTTAGATAAAGTCCCTTACCACAATGTCATCAGTCGAATCATATGACTAGAACTTAATGAGAATGAAATGAATTATTGAATAACATGAATATAAATAGAATAATTTTATTATATATCAATTGGTAGTAGACATATACCACATACAAGAAATAAGTGGTGAACATTTAAACTCTCACAGAAATGAAAGTGAGATGAGAAACCCCTAACCTTTTTCTCTAGTGTGTTCTTGATTGTTCTTGATGACCTGAATAATCAAATTTAGATTAATTAATTAATAATTATAGAACCTAATCAGCATATAATTGATATGATATATCCTTATTAAGTTCATTAATGTCCTCTTTGATGGGTTTAAGAGATTAAATCTTATTGTTTTGGAAGCATTTTCTTATTTGGTTTCATGATTTGTTTACTTGTATTCAGGAATGGAAGTTGGTTTGAAATATGGTTAAACATCCAAAATGGTTAATATACATTAATAGTGACATTAAAGAGATATAAATTAACTTATAATGATTCTGGTTATATACCATGAGGATGACTCATTTGATGAGTTAAAAAATAATAAATGCTTCAATTTGGCCTGGCAGTTTTGTGCTCAATAAACTTGTTTCGTATTATTATTCCATATTATGTATGTGAAAAGATTATAGAACATTAATCAAGATAAAATAAATATTTTATGACCTTGTTCAACCATAATTATGGTTTCGTGACCAGTAATTAAAGAATTATTCAAGATCATAACTTCGTCGTCCACGAAGGTTATAAATTGGAACCTCCTGAACATTGATTTCGTTTATAAAAATAAAAGGGAGGGAGTAAGAATATTGATGATGGTTATTCCATACACAAGATATAAATCCATTATGTATATTATAATGGAGTTATCATGATAATTTGGACAGAATAGGTGAGGAGAGGATAACAAATGAAGTTAAATTCAAATGAAACTAAAAGAAAAATAAAGGTGTTTTACCTCTTGACATAACATCTTCGAGAACCTCCTTAAGGGAAGGGATTTTGGTCTTTTGGAAAGACCAAGAGCTTCCTGGTCGTAGGGAGTGACTAGGGAAAGGTATTTGGGAAGAAATTTGAGGATATTCAGGGCTTATAGGAGTGAAGAGAGGAGGGAGTGGTGAGGGGGTTTTATAGTGGAGGAGACGGGGTATTTTTCATTATTTTAATCATTATTATAACATTTTTAACCATGATTATGAATAGTCATAGTTAATGTGACCTCAAATAGTAATAATGGAATGTGAGTTTGAACCAAGTGGCCTTGCATCACTTATGATGTCATAAATACTGTATTTTACTGATAATTTGTATATACAGTATTTTATCGTATTTCACTATTCATCAAAAATTCTAGAATTCCATAAAAATCCCAAAAATTTACCCTAACCTTTTTTCAACGTGTAGAATTAAAAAATGAACTCCAGTTTTTTTAAATTAATTTTATAAATATTATTAAATTAATTTTTAAATAAGGTCATAGTTAATTCGAAAAATAACAATCTTGAAGTGAAATTAGTTTTATGTGACGTTGAAAAATTAATTAAGATCCCATTATCATATTTCCTTATGAAAATAAAATAATATTATAATTTACTATTCAAGGGGAATATTACTATTCATATTACTATTCATATTACTATTCATAAGGGTATGTTACTATTCACCAAAAATCAAGTTTATTTGATCAGACTCCAAATGACTTACCGAACACAACTCTAGATGACCATTTTTCAAAATTCAAAACTTAGAAGAGGAAAAGTTGTGTTTATAAAATTGCATTCTATATTTATTTTTAGAAACCTTGGGGTGTTACATTCTCCCCTCCTTACAAAAATTTCATCCTTGAAATTCTCATAATATTACCTAAAAATATTCAGGTATGTCTTTAACATAAGCTCCTTAGGCTCCCATGTTGCTTCCTCCATCTTATGGTTCCTCCATAGAACCTTTACCAGACGAGTAGTCCGATTTCCCAATACTTGTTCTCTAGTATCGAGAATATTGATAGGCTCTTCACAATAAGATAGATTTGGTTCAAGTTCTACTTCATCATATGTGAGTACATGTGTTGGGTCTGGCATGTACATTCTTAACATTGACATGTGGAACACATTGTGAACCTTGGAGAGACTTGGCGGAATTGCCAATCGGTAAGCTATGGATCCAATTTGACCCCGAATCTCAAAAGGTCCAATATAACTGGGACTTAATTTTACCTTCTAACCGAATCATATAATACCCTTCCATGGAGATACCTTTAAGAAAACGTGATCACCTTTTTGAAACTCCAAATCCTTCCTTCGGTTATCTTCATAGCTCTTTTTCGTACTTTGATCTATTTTGATATGGTTCTGGATAATCTTCACATTTTCCATTGTTTTTTCAAAAAGTTCTGGGCCCATAAGCTTTCTTTCACCAACATCATCCCAACATGTTGGTGTACGACATCACCTCTCATATAATGCTTCATAGGGTGCCATCTGTATACTTGAATGGAAACTATTGTTGTAGTAAAATTCCGCGAGAGGTAAATAATGATCCCACATATCTTTAAAATCATGTGAACAAGACCTCAACATGTCTTCCAATGATTGAATAGTCCTTTCTGATTGTCTATCAGTTTGTGGGTGGTAGGAAGTGCTCAAAAAAAGATCAGTATATAGGGCCTTCTAAAGACCTTTCTATAATCTCGATGTAAAACAAGGATCACGATCATAAACAATTGATAGGGGAACTCCATGAAGTCTCACAACTTCATTAATATATAGTATTTCTAGATCTTCAAGTGTTAGATCTTCTCTTATAGCAAGAAAATGTGCATACTTGGTAAGATGATCAACAATGACCCATATTGCATTGTTCCTTATAGGAGTATTTGGTAATCACATAAAAAATTCCATCGTGACATTATCCAATTTCCACTCAGGTATGGGAATAGGTTGCAATACTCCTCCAGGTTGTTTCCTTCCAGCTTTCACTTGTTGAAAAACCATACATCTTGACACAAAATTAGCAATGTCCCTCTTCATGATGTCCCACCAAAAATGTACCTTAAAATATCTATACATCTTAGTGATACAAGGGTGTATAGAGAAATTGGAACTATGAGAATCATCCAAAAATTCCCTTTTTAGATCAGGAATATCGGGAACACAAAGTCTCTTCCCAAATTTCAAAATTCCATCTTGATATACGAAGTCACTCAACCTCCCATCATTCACAACTTTAATCTTCTTCTGAAACTCCTCATCATCATCCTGAGATCTTTTTCTCCTTTCAAGTAAAGATGTTTTGGAAACCATTTGAAAAATCATTGATGTTTCACCTTCCATGGTTATTCCCATATCCATCTTTACAAGATCCATGAAAATAGGATCCCTTTCAACACTCATCTTGTTCAAAACTCCATGATCCATTATGCTCAAAGCATCTTCCACCTTATCTGCCTTCCACGAGTGGTAGTGTATCGTGAAATCATAATCCTTGAGTAGTTCAATTCATATCCTTTTCCTCATGTTGAGTTCCTTCTGTGAGAAAATATACTTCAAACACTTGTGATCAGTATAAATTTCACATTTTCAACATAGAGATAATGTCTCCATATCTTCGAATAAAATATTACAGTAGCTAAATCAAGATCATGAGTAGAATAGTTTTTCTCATGAATTTTTAGCTGTCGTGATGCATAATCAATAACCCTATCATTTTGCATAAGGACACAACCAAGTCCTTTCTTTGAAGAATCACTATAAATAACAAACCCGTCATTCCCCGATGGTATAGTCAATATAGGAGCATTGACTAATATTCCCTTCAGTTCTTCAAAAAATTCTTCACAATATTTTGTGCAAAAAAATTTAACCCCTTTTCGTGTGAGCTTTGTTAGTGGTTTAGCCAGGTGGGCAAAATTCTGCACGAAACGCCGATAATAACCTGCTAAGCCACTAAAACTACGTACCTTAGTTATGTTTGTTGGCATGGGCCAATCATGGATTTCTTTTTTCTTCAAAGGATCAACTAGGATTCCATCCTTAGAGAAAATATGGCCTAGAAAATAAACTAATTGAAGACAGAATTCATACTTGCTAAACTTCCCATATAATTCATTCCTTCTAAGAGTTTCCAGAAGAATCTGAAAGTGATACTCAAGGTCTTCATATCTTTTTGAGTATACCAGGATATCATCGATGAACAACACAATAATTTTATCAGGATATTCCTTGAAAACTATATTCATTAAATCCATGAAAATATAGGGGGCATTAGTCGTTCCAAATGGCATCACCGTAAACTCATAATGCCCATACCTGGTTTGAAATGCTATCTTTAGAATATCTTCCTTCCTCACACTCTGTTGATGATATCCGGATCAAAGGTCAATATTTGAAAAGTATTGAGATCCATGAATTTGGTAAAATAAATCATCAATCCAGGGGAGAGGATACTTATTCTTTATTGTAATAGCATTGATTTCTCTGTAATCAATGCATAGCCTCATGGATCCATCTTTCTTCTTTACAAACAAGACCGGGGCTCCCCATGGATAAACACAAGGTCGAATAAATCCTTTGTCACTCAACTCTTTTAGTTGTTTCTTCAGCTCCACTAGCTCTATAGGGGCCATTCTATATGGGGTATTCGATATAGGTCTTGCACCTGGAATAAAGTCAATGGAAAACTCAATTTCCCGCTCTGGAGGATGTCCAGATAAATCCTCTGGAAATACATCAATGTACTCTTTCACTATGTGCACATCATCAAGTTAAAGATTTATTTCCTCTCTCATAGATATTGGTTTATCATCATCTCCAAATATTGCATTCAATAGAGCTAATGGGGGTGGGTCATGATAAGAATCAGATGGCAAAGTCTCCACTTTAAAGATAAGAGATTCTATTCCATTTTCAAAAATTGTAACTTCCTTTTTCTTGCAATAAATCCGGGATTCATAATTTGATAGCCAATCCATACCAATAATTATATCAAATTCATTCTTGGGTATGATGATAAGGCAAGAAACTAAATCACGTTTTGGTTTTTGGAGGGGGACTAGTCGACATGCTGTTGTTGCAATAATACATCCCATGGGAGTTTTGACTGACAAATCCTTCCTTAAATAAAATTCGACATATCTAATTTTCCTGGAAAACTGAGAGCATATAAATGAATGCGATGATCCAAAATCAAATAAAGTGTTTGCTAATTTTGAGGAAACAATTAAAGTACCTTCCACCACGTCACTATGAACTTCAACCTCCGCTGTTGTAATCATATAGGACCTCCCTTTCTCTCTTGGCTTTTTCCGAGGAATGTTTCCTTGGTGATTAGGACAACCATTTGCATAGTGTCCCATCTCTCTGTAGTTGTATCATTGAACATCATTGAATTGTTTCTTCACCTTTCATTCATTCGATCGATGATCCTTTTCTTTGCAGTTATAGCAGACTCCCTTGCCTTTCAAGCATCTCCTGGGATGATTCATTCCATAGTTCTCACATAATGGGAAACTATTTGTTCCCTTGATCTTCTTTAGGTATTCTCCTTTTCCTTTGTTATCAGAATTCTTCTTCTTATCTTGGTTTCATTTGAAAAAAATTGATCTATTAAATTCCTTCTCTGTTTTGATGGCACTTGATACAATTTCATCAAATGATGAAAATGATTGAGAAGCTAGTGCCCTTCAAATAATGGGATTAAGACCTTCAAAGAAATTATCAATATTGTCCGCTGAGTCACATACTTAATCCAAATCATACTTGGCTAGCCTTGTGAATGTAGCCTCATACTCCACAATAATGTCTTCTTCCCTTTGTTTCAAGCCATGGAATTTCCACTTCATTTCAGTTCATTGCTCGTTAGGGAAATATTTTTCGAAGCATAATTACTTAAAATTACTCCATTCTATATCCTTTATCTCTTCATCCTCTGTGGTATTTTGAATCAAAGACCACCATTGATCAGTGTCGCCCTTGAGACAATATACTTCCAGTACTACCTTTTCATTTTCATTGTATCTTAACGCCTTGAATATCTCTTCAAGGAACTTGATCCATTGCTCAGCAACCACTGGATTAGTAGTCCCACTGAATGATGGGGGCTTATTCCACATGAAATGATCCAACACAGGTGTTGAATGGTTATTCGTTACAACTTGAGTAAGTTGTCCCAATATGATCATGATATGATCTACTCCAATGTTGACTATGTTGACTTGCTCAATTGGGGGATCCCTTCCTTGCTCACAAGTATTGATTCCCCTTATTCCATTATACACCATTTCTAAATAATGGGATACACTAGATTAGTTTATAAATCTCAAATAGAAAATCACTCAACATAGATTGATATTATATGCATAGATAATCTTATAAACATGGTTCCTCTAAGGAAAAACTTACATTAACTCCTTCATAATATCAAGTAATGAGAACATGAATTATCCTAAGCATATCCCCTGGGAGTGTCGTAACCAAGAGTGCAGCAAGGCCCGTTATCATGCACCAGTTTCAATTTGAGTCTAGCTCAAAGCGGTGTTTTTGGGTTTTACCCCTAGATAAATATGTGCTAGAGCCGCCTTTACCTGCTCATATCCAGACAGGGAAATCTTACATAAAATATCCACATAATCTATTCCTTACCAAAATACTAAGATGTTATTGTATGTTTATCCTCAAATACTACCATTGTTCTCTGTTCCCAACTATAAATTTACTAGTCTAGTTTCCAAGTGTTCTACTAAACTTCCTCTGATACCAAATGTAACACCCCGACCCCTCTAGGCCGGAGCTGGTGCATTACTTGTTATATTGGCATGGTTGAAAGGAATGAAAATCTTGAAGGAATAATCAGATTAGTAGTCTTAAAGAAACTAGATACATAGATGTAACTAAAATTACATTGGAAAAGGTTACAAAATACAATACATAACAAAAACTAAAATCTGCATCCACAGGAACACAAAAGAATACCTTCTCTTCATCACCTTCCGAAGGTAGAAAATGAAAGGGGTGAGCTCAAACACTCAGTAAGGCTTACAAATAGTGGAATCATCAGTACAATAATAAGTGAATCACAAATAATCTGACATATTCAATATGGCACAGTGAATAAATAAATAACCAATGCCATTAATAACTAAAAATGAAACTGCATCCATAGATTTTTTCATAGTGAAAATATCATGGATAATAATAATAATTGATAATGAATAAATAAAATTCTTATTAATTGGATGTCATGTATTTGGAACATGAAACCATAACACTGTAAAAACGGTTTAGTTCTATGGGTAGAAACCCGTCTGATTTTTGGAAACAAACTCGAAGGGTTTGTCTCCAAATTGTTTTGTCTCATGAAACCTACCAATGCATCGAGGGGCTATAGAGGGCCCCACCCTCCACTACATGTCCAAAGCATTCTGTATACATTTATTCAATAAAAGAGAAATATGCCTTATCAATATCCGTATAGAGTAGAGTATATAGATTTATCAATACTTCTATTATTAAAATAACTTTCCAAATAAACACCGTATGTAAAATGGTATACGGTTTAGAAAATAAACATATCCATGATATGAGATTATGGATATTTAATATAAAAATCATTTGAAATGAAAATTGATCTCAAATCAGAATTAGGTATGCCACATAAGGATTATTAGGTGCACAATACAATGTTAGTCACAACGAAAAGGTAGTTGAGACAAAGTCCCTTACCACAATATAATCAGTCGAATCATATGACCAGAACATAATGATCATCAAATGAATAATTGAATAACATGAATATAAATATAATCATGTTATTATATATCAAATGTTAGTACACAAATACCACATACAATAAATAATTGGCGAACATTGAAATTCTCACAGAAATCAAAGTGAGACGAGAAACCCCTGACCTTTTGCTCTAGTGTGTTCTTGATTGTTCTTAATGACCTGAATAATAAAATTTAGAATAATTAATTAATAATTCCATAATCTATTCAACATATAATTTATATGATATAAACTTATTAAGTTCATTAATGGCCTCCTTGATGGGTTTAAGAGATTAAATCTTGTTGTTTTGGAAGCATTTTCTTTCTTGGTTTCATGATTTGTTTACTTGTATTCATGAATGGAAATTGGTTTGAAATATGGTGAAACATCCAGAATTTTTAATATAAATTATTAGTGAAATTAAAGAAATATAAATGATCTTATAATGATTCTGGTTATATACCATGAGGATGACTCATTTGATGAGATAAAAAATAAACGATTGAATTTGGCTTGGCAGTTTTGTGCTCAAAAAACTTGTTTCATATTATAATTCCATATTATGTACGTGAAAATATTACAGAACATTAATCACGATAAAATAAATATTTTATGACCTGGTTCAACCATAATTATGGTTTCATGAACAGTAATGAAAGAACGGTTGAAGAAAAAAACTTCGTCATCCACGAAAGTTATAAATTGGAACCTCATGGACATTGATTTTGTTTATAAAAATAAAATGGAGGGAGTAAGAATATTGATGATGGTTCTTCCATTCACGTGATATAAATCCAGTATGTAGATGATACTAGAGTTATCATGATCATTTGGACAGAATAGGTGAGGAGAGGATATCAAATGAAGTTAAATTCAAATGAAACTAAAAGAAAAAAGAAAGGTGTTTTACCTCTTGAAATAACTTCTTTGAGAACCTCTACAAGGGAAGCGATTTTGCTCTTTTTGGAAAGACCAAGAGCTTCTTGGTCGTGGGTAGTATCTAGGGAAGTGTATTTGGGCAGAAAATTGATGAGCTTCAAGGCTTAGAGGAGTGAAGAGAAGAGGGAGTGGTGAGGGGGTTTTTATAGTAGAGAAGAGGGGGTATTTTTCCTTATTTTAATCATTATTATAATATTTTTTCCCAAGATTATGAATAGTCTTAGTTCATGTGACCTTAAATAGTAATAATGGCATGTTAGTTCGAACCATGTGGCCTTGAATCACTTATTATGTCATAAATAGTGTATTTTACTGATAATTTGTATATATGGTATTTTATTGTATTTCACTATTCATAAAAAATTCTAGAATTTCAGAAAAATCCCAAAAATTTAGCCTAATCATTTTTCGACGTCTAGAATTAAAAAATGAACTCCATTTTTTAAAATTAATTTTCTATATATTATTAATTTAATTTTTAAATAAGGTCATAGTTAAATCAAAAAATAACAATCTTGAAGTGCAATTAGTTTTATGTGACATTGAAAAATTAATTAAGATCCCATTATCATATTTCCTTAATAAAATAAAATAATAATATTATTTAATATTCACGGGGCATATTACTATTCATATTACTATTCATAAGGGTATGTTACTATTCACCAAAAATCATGCTTATTCGATAAGACTCAAAATGATTTACCGAACACAACTCTAGATGACCATTTTTTGAAATTCCAAACATTGAAGAGGCAAAGTTGTGTTTATAAAATTGATTCTATATTTATTTGTCAAAACCTTAGGGTGTTACAAGATCCCCAAGAAGATATACTAGGTCATATGAAACCCTTTTCATGCAACTCCTCTAGCTACTTCTTGAGGTTTTGTCACTCTGTTGTATCCATCGTATAAGGAGAAATGGAAGCTCGTGCCACTCCTTGCACTAGGTCAATAGAGAAATATATGTCTCACTCCAAATGTAAACTAGAAAATTAATCTATAAAGGAATCTCTTAAAAGATACATTACTAAAGGAAAGTCCATCTCTGAAGTCCCTTGGTCATCCAGATATAAGCTTTCAATCTGGAATGTAATTCCCCCCAACGCATGATGCTCAGGTCCAGCTTTTCTTTCCTGGACAACCCATTCTCCCTTTTGTAGAAGAGTCCCACCCTGTGGTGATGTGGAACTCACCCTATGGTGATAAATGTCAAAAAAATCCTGGAAGAAAACCAACCCGTCCATTTCATGAATGAAATTGAAGCCTCTCATCTCAAATACACAGAGGTCCCATAAGAAGTGACACCCACAAACCATAATAGGGAACTCCTTACACTAACATACACTAACTGTCCTAATCCCCAAAAGAGTGTCGAGAATCATAACATCCTCATAAGTAAAGATACAGAGTCCAAGGATCTCCAAAATGGAAGTCGATATAAAACTATGGGAAGCCCTGTATAAAAAAGAATACAACTTATAATTGAGTAAACTTGAATTGTACCTCTAACTGTATAGGGTTCAGGATCGTGCTCCTTCTAGGTCAGCTCTATTGAAAAGGTCTGACCTTCACTGCGTCTCTATAACACTGCCTATCTCTCCTGAGCTGATCCAACCTGTTGTGGATAAAACCTTTCCAAATGGATACCATGGCCAGGAAATCCTCCTCAGCTTGAAAATCCAGATGAACTCTAGTTCCGTGATTGAAGAGAAAATGTTTGTCCTTCTCCTGAACATAGAGTCATTATAGAACCCCTATCAATAGATGCTGGTCAGAAAAACCGACCAAAAAAATGATGATGGACAATCTTTCCACAAGATCTTCACTCTATTGTGTTTCTTAGGAATGGAGGTCTCATATTCCCACTCTTATCACACTTGTATCATACCACCCGGATAACTGAAGGAGTATCCCATCAACTCAAATCTCTACTAGTTTACTCCCTAGGGAACTTCCTACTAAAATTTAAAGGAGTACCAACTTGGGATACCGAGCCTCCCTAGCCCACATCTTTATAATCCCTCAGATTACACTCGATGATCATCGTCTAGTTGAAAATAGAAGATAATGACGTCAACAAAAAGTTTCTCACATGCGATTGGAAGTCATTTCTATGATCATCCTCAAAATTCCTGGCCAGAAATAACTCATCACCCCATGGAATGGGAGTGAAGCACTGCTGCTCTATGAAGTGAGAAAAATACTCCATGACTGAAAGAGTACCCTGTTTGAGACCCATGAACTCTCGGGCTCAGATTCCCATCAATGTCACTGGGTAAAAATAGCCATAGAAGGTATTTTGGAACTCATCCCATGTCATAACTTGTTGGCGACCCACCTATCATATGAATTCCCACCGTATCTTGGAAAAATAATAAATCATGTTGGTTGTAATTTTCACCACCCTTCCAAAAGGTGTATCGAGATTCTCGAAGATAGTTTGCATGGATTCAAACCATGACTCTGCATCCTGAGTTCCTCCATCCCCTGAGATAGTGGGAGGATGTTTCTACTGAAAAACCCTTGTCAACTCTGCCATAAATGGGGCAGGATGCGGTGCTCCCTAGAAGGTCTTCATAAACCCCATGAACCCTTCTCAAAATTGTGCATCAACTCCTGTTTTCCGTATAACATCTAGTTCCAAGACGATCACGACAAGAGGATATTCTAGTAGTCCTTGATCTACCATTTCTGGTGTCTAATCATTGCCCTATATCTGACATACAATTAGAGTAAATCTCGGTGGAATGACTCTGCAAAGTCAAACATACACATCAGTTTAATATTATCAAGGACGGAAACTGTGATGTACAAGAAGGGAACATGATGATAAAAACAATAATGTTTTATATAACATGGGTACATGATGTGTATAACCCCTACATAGTGTGTTCCGTTAGGCTTTTAATATGGGTGTTAACTCTTGCCAAAGTCAACCATGTAACACCCCTACACATGGTGCGTTCCTCCTATGGCACGGTGTGAACTTGAATTTTCCCTCCTGCCTGAGTTTTTATACATGGATAAAGTGCATAGTCTTCTCCTGGGTAACACTGCACTGCGTGTTCTTCCAACGCAAGGCATGTACCACTTATGTTCTAAGCACTCATGTCTTTAGTCACACGGTCGGAGATAGGGCCTCTTCAGCATGGCGTGTACTCCCAATACTTGGATCATTATACCAAATAGTTATCAACCTGTGTCTTTTCTCACACAGTGAATAACAGAGTTAATCTCTAAAATGTGTGTACTTAAGAAAACTTTTTTCTTCCAGAATTGAAGAACATATGGCCTATGTTCATAACACCACATGTCGTTTTTCCTGGGTTTTTGGACAGTAGGCCTCAAAAACATCCCATTAACCCTTAAAAACAAAATATTTTATCCATGGAATGAAAAATTCTGACTCGTGAGAGCCCACACTCCCACGAATCAATTTTTGGAATCCTTATTCACATCATAACTAGACAAAATATAACTAAATTTCTTGCATGATCCAATAAATTCCAATCAAAGAGTACCCATAACACCTCCAGGAACAAAGTTTGGTATCCATACATATTAAAATTTGAATATTCCAATACCCTATTAAAATAGAAGGTATTCTATCATGGCTTCTATCACAACAACATGCATATCTAGAACAACATCTATCACAACATGATGAAATTAGTAATGCACCCTATGTGGCATAACAAGAAAGCATGACATGTGATCCTTATCAAGTTCCAATATAATGCCTGAGATGGAATACCCACATCTCATTAGGTTAAAACAGAAATAGAACGTCAATAATATTAATGATAACAACACAATACAAGTTTATTACCTAATGGTGAAATAAAATCAATCGTAACAATTGTAAAACTATGAAATTTTATTTTTTGAGGTAACATGGATTTTCTATTTACACGGGTTAGCTACTCTGGGGCACATCATAATAGCAACTACCTATTCTATCCTATCACTATCTATAGGCTACAATGAGTAGGACAATGTAGAAAAGATCCACCTCTAATACCACATTGTAAAGTCCTGATTCTAGGTGCCGCCAAAACGTTCCTCGTACCTAGTTGGTCACATTGCTTCAACTGCATTTCCCCAAATTCAAGAGGTTGCTGACTAGCATCGAGGGCCTTGGGTATTATAGTGGGGAAACTATTCCCTCATTATCATAGTAACACAGTGGAAAAACAGTAAACTGTAGCGGAAGTATTAATACCACACAACAGAAGTAAACAGCGGAAGACTAACAGTATAGGAAAATACAGCATATATAATAAATGATACAGGTCACGTGTAACTAGGAAATCATCCAAACAAGTCACAATGATAGAAATACAATACTGAAATCAAATTATAGAAAACAATAATCTCCAACAGCATCGCAAGCCTCAGCATGGTCCCATGCAATCTAGCTCCAACATCAATCAAGTACCGGATCAAGAAGGGAACTTGCCTTTATTTATACTTGTGACCATATATTCTATTTGGTCTTAATATCATAACCTAAATAGGGTGTGAGACGAATCCCAATAGGCAAACATGAAAATATCTGTTCCTACTTGTCATTGAATATATATATATATATAGAAGGAAATATGCAAAATGAAGCAATAAACAGGAATATAATCAATGTTAAATAATCCTATAGTTTCTGATTACATTTATTTACATTAAATATTTATTAAAACTGTTGAATAATGAAATCCCGGGATCTATCCAAAGATCTATATCCCCTATGTAATAGAAAAATATATGTCTTAGAAGTCCGTATGACAATCAAGTGAGACCGAGTCTATGTCTATGCTTTGTCTTGGTAGACTCATCCCAATCAACATTCAAAATATCACATTGACCCTCTGAGTGGATCACACAGTCTAACCCCTATGATCATGTGTTCCAACAAAAAAAACCTCTGAGGAAGCACTCACCACAAATCCCCCCTCTGGTCTTTTAATGATAAACTAAAGACTCTCTGAGGAAGCTCTTAATATCCATTCCTCATGTGGTCTCATAACGGTACACTATATACACTCTGAAAAAGAACTCACCATCAATCCCCCATATTGTCTCACAACGTAAATATAACAGACACTATAGGGAATCCCTCAATGACAATTCCCCCTATGAACTAACTACACTCGGTTCTCCTAGCCATGTGTAATAAAATCATACACAAACGATATACAGAAGCCCAATATAATCACAACTAATACAAGGATAAGAAGATACAATTCATAACACATGAATTTAACCAGAAGTAATAAGCAATTCATTCCATACTGACATGTAAGGAAAGGAAACAAGGTCTGCCTCATATGAAACCTGGAACAAATGTTCAGAAACATTCAATCAAGGAAAAACACCCACAAGGCATTTACTAAAAAATAAATATAGCATAATATATCAACGAAAACCCTAAATCTATCCATCAATATATGGAAGATTATAACAGGGTTCAATTCCTTAACACAAAATACCAGAAACGCGGGTAATCAGCACTTAGGCATATATAACTCAAAGAAAAACTTCTCAAGGCAACCAACCACCTAACTCGACGTTGTACGAGGAACACTCTTGAACTTCGGCCCTTGAATCGGTCTAAAACATCGTAGATCTACAAAAAGGTTAAAATCATTCAACATTGAATAACTCAAGAGAGAGGAGAAATAAGGAAGAGAGACTCTATGAAAAGTGAGAACTCCCCGGTGAGAATCCAACGCCCCTAATGTTGCCCCAATCAGATATCAGAAGGAGGAACGGGATCCGCTTGAAGATAATTAGTTGTACGTCACTCTCCTTTACGAGACATGAAAAAAAGAAAGGTTTTGTGGAGATGAGATGTGACCCCGATGTGATTAATCAAATAAAAATAAAATTACACAGTGTGTTCATTTAATGTACTCATCGGGTACTAGGCTTAACCGGATCTGCTTTAGTCATTCCACACTACCATGTACTCGACTGCTACATGGAACCTATAAGGATACCCACAACAATCGGGTACACGATGTGCAATCAAGAGTACACATTGGGTACTTACACTACGGGAAAAATGAGCAATTGCGACGGGTTATTTGCGACGGGAATAGATCCCATCGCAAATAGTCCTGTTAAAATCTTATTTGCGACGGGGGTATTTACCCGTCGCAAATAAGTAGGCTTTTGCGACAGGATTACTTTCACCGTCGCAAAAGAACTGGCGCGCGTTGCGCGCCACTTCGCGGGAAAACTATTTGCGACGGGGGAATATTCTCGTCGCAAATAACCGGCGGCGGTAAAAGGTATTTGCGACGGGAATATTCCCCCGTCGCAAATAGTATGTCGGCAGGTGGTTATTTGCGACGGGACCCGTCGCAAATAACTATTTACCCGTTGACCGTAATAAATGTCGGCTAAGGTATTTGCGACGGGACCCATCGCAAATAATACTATTTGCGACGGGAATCCCGTCGCAAATGGACCCGTCGCAAATAATCTAACCTATAAATAACCCCATCCGTTTTTTTCAAAACATTCTCAAATTCCATCTTCTTCTTCTCTCAAAGTTATATTTCTAAAGTTATGTTTTTCTTCAGTTTAATTTTTTTCTCCGGAGCTGATATTAAAGTTTTGAAGAACGATCAGAGCAGATCAATTTTCAAGGTATTTATGTTCAATTTAATTTAATATTATTTTTAATTTTTTATTAGTTTCAATTATTCTTAATTAGTTGTAATTTAATTATGTTTATATTGTTTTATTACTTAATAAATTTAAATTATTAGTATTGTTCATAGTTAATGGTAATTAGGAATAATTAGTAATAATTTTTAATAATTAAGAATAAATATTAATAATTAGTAATAAATACCAATAATTAGGGATAATAACATTATTACATTATTAGTCTATTTTATTATTAATATTAAAATAATATAATTTTTTATATATATACAGTTCTCTTTTCATCTGTGTGTTTGCTGTCTTCACATGTATTATTTGTATGTGGAGATAGAAAACGCACAGATGAAAGGAGAATTGTATATAAATTAGAAAATTATATTATTTTAATATTAATAATAAAATATACTAATAATGTTATTATTTGTAATTATTGGTAATTATTCCTAATTATTAGTAATTATTCATTTAATTACTAATAATTAGGAACAATTACCAATAATTATAAATAATTAGGAATAATTAGTCATAATTACCAATAATTAGTAATAATTACCAATAATTAGTAATAATTACCAATAATTAGTAATAATTACCAATAATTAGTAATAATTACCAATAAGTAGTAATAATTATCAATAATTACCAATAATTAGTAATAATTAGTATTAATTACCAATAATTAGTATTAATTACCAATAATTAGTATTAATTACCAATAATTAGTATTAATTACCAATAATTAGTAATAATTACCAATAATTAGTAATAATTACCAATAATTAGAAATAATTACCAATAATTAGAAATAATTACCAATAATTAGTAATAATTACTAATAATTAGGAATAATTACCAATAATTACCAATAATTACCGGTAAATAGTAATAAATAGTAATAAATAGTAATAATTAGGAATAATTACCAATAATTAGTAATAATTCGTAATAATTACTAATAATTAGTAATAATTAGTAATAATTAGTAATAATTACCAATAATTAGTAATAATTAGTAATAATTAGTAATAATTAGTAATAATTGCCAATAATTAGTAATAATTAGTAATAATTAGTAATAATTATTAATAATTAGTAAAAATTAGGAATAATTACCAATAATTAGTAATAATTAGTAATAATTAGTATTAATTACCAATAATTAGTAATAATTACCAATAATTAGTAATAATTACCAATAATTACCAATAATTACCAATATTTATCAATAATTACCAATATTTACCAATATTTACCAATAATTACCAATGATTAGTAATAATTATCAATAATTACCAATAATTGTTAATAATTAACAATAATTACCAATAATTAGTAATAATTAACAATAATTACCACTAATTAGTAATAATTAGTAATAATTAGTAATAATTAGTATTAATTACCAATAATTAGTAATAATTACCAATAATTAGTAATAATTACCAATAATTATTAATAATTAGTAATAATTAGAAATAATTACCAATAATTAGTAATAATTACCAATAATTAACAATAATTACCAATAATTACCAATAATTAGTATTAATTACCAATAATTAGTATTTATTACCAATTATTAGTATTTATTACCAATAATTAGTATTAATTACCAATAATTAGTAATAATTACCAATAATTAGGAACAATTACCAATAATTATCAATAATTAGGAATAATTAGTAATAATTACCAATAATTAGTAATAATTACCAATAATTAGTAATAATTACCAATAATTAGTAATAATTACCAATAATTAGTAATAATTACCAATAATTAGTAATAATTACCAATAATTAGTAATAATTACCAATAATTAGTAATAATAACCAATAAGTAGTAATAATTATCAATAATTACCAATAAGTAGTAATAATTATCAATAATTACCAATAATTAGTAATAATTAGTATTAATTACCAATAATTAGTATTAATTACCAATAATTAGTATTAATTACCAATAATTAGTATTAATTACCAATAATTAGTAATACTTACCAGTAATTAGTAATAATTAGTAATAATTACCAATAATTAGTAATAATTACCAATAATTAGGAATAATTACCAATAATTAGTAATAATTACCAATAATTAGTAATAATTACCAATAATTAGTAATAATTAGTAATAATTACCAATAATTCGTAATAATTACCAATAATTAGTAATAATTACCAATAATTAGTAATAATTACCAATAATTAGTAATAATTAACAATAATTACCAATAATTAGTAATAATTAGTAATAATTAACAATAATTAGTAATAATTAGTATTAATTATCAATAATTAGTATTAATTACCAATAATTAGTAATAATTACCAATAATTAGTAATAATTACCAATAATTAGTAATAATTAGTAATAATTAGCAATAATTACCAATAATTAGTAATAATTACCAATAATTAACAATAATTACCAATAATTACCAATAATTAGTATTAATTACCAATAATTAGTATTTATTACCAATAATTAGTATTAATTACCAATAATTAGCATTAATTACCAATAATTAGTAATAATTACCAATAATTAGTTATAATTACCAATAATTAGTAATAATTACCAATAATTAGTAATAATTACCAATAATTCGTAATAATTACCAATAATTAGTAATAATTACCAATAATTAGTAATAATTAACAATAATTAGTATTAATTACCAATAATTAGTATTAATTACCAATAATTAGTATTAATTACCAATAATTAGTAATAATTACCAATAATTAGTAATAATTACCAATAATTAGTAACAATTAGTAATAATTACCAATAATTAGTAATAATTAGTAATAATTACCAATAATTAGTAATAATTAGTAATAATTACCAATAATTAGTACATTATTTGTATATTTTATTATTAATATTAAAATAATATAATTTTCTATATTATATACAATTCTCTTTTCATCTATGTGTTTTCTGTCTCCACATGTAATATTCGCATTCTTTTTCAAAATTATCAACCTACTCGCTAATGGAGAGGTGAAAGTGAATGCAAATATTACATGTGGAGACATAATGTTAAACACACAGATGAAAGGAGAATTGTATATAATATAAAAAATTATGTTATTTTAATATTAATAATAAAATATACTAATAATGTAATAATGTTATTATTATATAATTAATGTTTATGAAAAAATTATATTAGTATTATTAAAATAATAAAAAATCAATATAATATTAAAATTATCAATATTTGTAACATGTTTTGCTTTATTCTCAATATATTCAATCTTTACTTGAGTGTTTTTTCTAACAAATTATTCAAAACCAGTAATGCTTTTATATTTTATAGAGAAATATGGAACAACGGGGTCGTCAACAATCATTATTAGGTGACCGCATATGGATAAATCAACGTAGAAATCCAAACGGTTCTGGTTTAAATCCAGTATATGTTGAGGGTGTGGAGACTTTTTTATCATTTGCGGCATCAAATTCAGAATTTGTTTCAGAAGGAAAAATAAAATTCCCTTACAGAAAATGTGCATTGAGAACGTTTGACACGTTTGAAAAAGTGGGAGAACATCTCTTGCGTTTTGGTTTTCAACCAGATTATGTTTTTTGGTATCAACACGGTGAACGCAGTTCCAGAGCAGGTGATACCAACTTGATTCCGGATCCATCCCGGTTTCATGATTTAGTACATGATGTTGCAGGTTCATCTGTTCAACATACAGAAACTCCGGTTGATATAGCTTCAAATCCTGAGTTGGCACCGTCTGAATTTTATGAGTTGTTGAAATCTGCTGAGGATGCATTATATCCTGGCTGTAAGATGAGCAAATTAGAAGCAGTTGCAAAATTTATGGCTATCAAATCAGATAACGGAATGTCAAACACCTATTTTGACCAGATATTTTCTTTGCTGAAAACACTGTTACCAGAAGGAAATGTTTTACCTGCAAATTACTATGAGAGTAAGAGGCTGGTTTGAAATTTGGGACTTACTTGTCAGAAGATTCATGCATGTTCAAATGACTGCATTTCATATTCTGGGGAAAATGAGTCGTTGGATAGTTGTCCTATATGTGGGTAACTGAGATATAAAGAAGGAAAACACGGGAAGTCTGGTTTGATTCCTGTAAAACAGTAGAGATATTTTCCGCTTACATCCAGACTTCAGCGTTTATTCATGTCTAAGAATACAGCGACAATGATTTTATGGCATAAAGAGAATATTTCAACCGATAAAAGCTTGAATCATCCAGCCGATGGTGATTCATGGAAACATTTTGATAGAGTGCATCCATACTTTGCTTTAGAAGATAGAAATGTTCGACTGGGCCTTTCCACTGATGGTTTCTGTCTGTTTGGATCTTATGGTAGTCAATATTCATGTTGGCCTGTTTTTTTAACTCCGTACAATTTACCTCCATGTATGTTGATGAAGGAGCCATATATCTTTTTGACTTTACTAATTCCAGGACATCCGAAGAAAAATATTGATGTTTATTTGAAGCCATTGATTGATGAATTAAATTTATTGTGGAGTACTGGTGTCAGTACATATGATGTTGCAAAGAAACATAATTTCATACTGAGAGCAGCATTGATGTGGACAATAATTGACTTCCCGGCTTATGGGATGTTATCTGGATGGAGTACACATGGTCAGAAATCATGTCCTTACTATATGGGAGAGAAAAAAGCATTTATGCTCATTCATGGAAAGAAACCTTGTTATTTTGACTGTCATCGCATATTTCTTCCAGCTGATCATCCTTTTCGCAGAAACAGATCTCATTTCAGAAAAGGAACAGTTGAAAGGGATGGACCTCCAAAAATGCTATCAAGTTCGGAGTTAAAATCAGTTGTATTTTCATTACCCCCCATCACTTTTGGTCCCACAATGAACCAACAGAAAATTTCTGGTTTTGGGAAAGAACACAATTGGATTAAACGTAGCATATTTTGGGATTTTCCATATTGGTCTGATCTGTTGGTCCGACACATGTTAGATGTCATGCATATTGAGAAGAACTGTTTTGATAATTTGTTTCATACAGTTTTGGATACGCCAGGAAAGAGCAAAGACAATGTAAATGCACGTTTAGATCTTTCCCAAATTTGCAGGCGTCCAGAATTGGAACTATTTGAGAATGTCAGAACAGAAAGGTTACTGAAACCAAAAGCAGCTTATACAATGTCTAAAGAAAACCGTTTATTATTTTGTCAGTGGATTGCAGATTTGAGACTTCCAGATGGTTGTGCTTCTAATTTGGGTAGATGTGTAAAGAATGGTCATATTACTGGATTAAAAAGTCATGATTGCCATGTTATAATGGAGAGACTTCTACCCATTGGATTAACAGGTCTGTTGAATTCTGTGATTTGAGATTCCATAACAGACATGTCTCATTTTTTTTGGGAAATTTGTGCGGCTACGGCAGATTATGATGCTCTAGGCAAACTTGAAAAAGATGTTGTTGTAATTATATGTAAACTGGAAAAAATATTTCCGCCGTCTTTCTTCGACTCAATGGAACATTTGATGTTACATTTTCCATATGAAGCCAAATGTGGAGGTCCAGTACAGTTTCGACGGATGTAACCATTTGAAAGATGCATGCAAAAATTGAAAAGAAAAGTACGTAACAAAGCATTTGTTGAAGGATCTATTGCAGAAGCTTATTTGAAAGAGGAAATATCTTTTTTCTGCTCCCATTATTTTGAATCTGAGTATCCTTCAATACACAACCGAATGGGACGGAACGAGAGGAATATTGATGAAATCGACAATCAATTATCTATTTTCAACCAGTCAGAGCTTGGTTTCGGTGGAGTTTATGAACGCTGGCTTTCAGATGATGAACATCAGAGAGCTCATACGTATGTTCTGCTCAACTATGAAGAGAGGACATCAGTTGTACTGTAAGTGTTTATATCACTTATTATATCATTTATGTTACAGTAAATAACTTTTTTTATAGGTTGTATGATAATCATATCAAGAAACAAATTCCACAAATTACAGCAGCTGCTCTCGAAGAACGTCGACTGAAAAATTTCCCTCAGTGGTTTCAAAAACTGGTAACATAAATTCTTTATCTTTTAGCAACTCATTCAATGTATAGTTTACTATATTGATAATTATTTCACAAATTTTCAGGTGTCTCGACATGCTGATAAAATTGACAAACGGCTGTGTGTATTGAGTAACCCACCTTCCAAACTTGTTAAAAATTATAATGCATATGTGGTGAATGGATTTAGATTCCACACACATGCATATGGGGAATCAAAAAAAACAATGAATAGTGGAGTTAGCTTGATAGGATCTCATCATCGAGAAAATGAAGTTGACTTTTATGGCATACATGATGAAATCATTGAACTCTGTTATCTTGGACAACATTACATAACCATGTTCAAATGTCGGTGGTTGGATACAGAGAGAGGCGTGCGTGTTCATCCGACTCATGGAATCATCGATATTAAATGTAAAAGTGTTCTCGCAGTAAATGAACCATTCTTATTGGCTCAACAGGCATATCAAGTTTATTACGCAAAGTACTATGCAACATCAAGAGAATTGACTGATTGGTGGAGTGTAATAAAAATCAAAATTCGAGACAATCAGTTTAGTCAATGTGAATGTGCTTTCACTGATGTGCAAAGAATTGAAGTTTTTCAAGAGATTACTCAAAATCAATCTTTTTTACAAAGAGACATGAGTATCGATGACGACACCCCACATTTAAGAGTCGGTGATGATGATGATGTTAATGGTGTCACATATGAATTTGAAATGGTAAGAGATGAAGCAACTGTAACTCGAATGGATATCGATGATGTTGAGGAGGAATATGAAGATGACATTGACATATATGAAGATGATGATGAAGATGAAAACTGATAGCATTTCATGGTATTTATATACAATCATAATATGTATATATGTATATATAATAGTAATTATCAATTATTTTCTAACATTAATATTTTCTGTTTCAGATGGATGAAGCCAAATTTCGTGAGTTGGCAGATGCTGACCTGACTTTCGATGCGGATGAGTTGCTGACAGATGACCCTCAGCCTGCAGGCGCTCCAGGGAGTAGGCGGAGGGGGCGCGGTCTTGCACGATTGATGATTCCTGACCCCGTCCCCGAGCGACGTCCACGTCTTGGGTTTGATCCACGCACACAGAGGTGTGATAACCTATGTGATAACCTGTGGATTTGACTAAGATTTCATTAATCTATTCACATAATAAATGTTTATTATTTTTTCAGTTTTCCGCATATAGCAGTCGGACAGGGCAGCGCTATTTTGCGCAACTATTTCTCTCAGCCGTGGACCACATGGGAGCAAATTCTCATTGATGTGCAGCAGGCCATGTTCGGCCATTGGTTGGTACATACGTAAATAAATAATTTTTATTTTGAAAATTATTTCATTTCTAACTTGATATTTTGATTTATTTGTAGGGTTTATGGTATCCGATCGAGGATTCCATGCGTGACGCCATCCACGAGGCATGAGAGGTGGCCATGCGTGATCGCCTTCGTCAGTTTTTGCACAATTTAAGAAAAGCTGCGATGAAGAAAGCAGGAGTGTCAGATTTTGACGAGTCATGTAGAGAACACCGACCAGAGTATATTTCATCCCATGTATGGGATGGATTATGTGCGCACTGGTTGAGTGGTGCCTTTCAGAGAGATCATCGGTGGGGAGGCAGAATCGGGGGAGACAGGAGGTGACTCATCGAGCTGGGAGTCATTCTTTCAGTACTCATAGACAGCATCTGGTACGTACATTATTTATAAATATTTTATATAACTATAAATATTAACAGTTTATTTTTTATTCTTATAGGCTGTCGAGCACCCCGATATTACAGAGTACGACGTATATCGGAGGATGTATAGTGATCCTGCTACTGGGGAGCTCAGAGGTGATCGTCAGCATCACATCGTGGTCAGTATTATTTGTTTTCATGTTTAAAAATTAACTTCATATAATATATTCACAATTTTAATTTTAAATTGCAACTATAGGAGTCATATGAGGCCGCAGCGTCACAGGCCCGGCCTGAGAGTCAGGCCGAGTCATCAGATCAGACCACTGCCCGTCAGTTTGATGAAGCGGCATGGATGCAGGCCACCCAGTATGCCTTCGAGAAGGGCCGGGTAGTTGGTATCGGCTCTCGACTGACTCCCGGAGATTATTATGGCAGTGCTGCGTTGTCGGCGTCCAGCTCGAGAGGAGCTCGTGCATCTTCTTCTACTACACAGTATGAGGATCAGTTGCGATCTCAGACTGCACAGATAGAGAGTCTCCGACAGGAGCAGGATCAGATGCGTCAGCAGCATGAGGAGGAGCGTCGACGCCAGCAGCAGCTGTACGGGGAGCAGGCGAGTCGGTGGCAGCAGCAGCAACAGGAGCAGATGGAGTACATGCGCCGACTCACTCATGCTTTAGGGATGGAGTTTCCTCCACCACCATCTGCAGATCCCCCATCTCCCCCCACTCCTTCAGATTAGAGATTGTACTTATGTTATAAAATTTGTGAAATCAAATTATTATTTTTTTTCTATTCGTAGTTTCTGTCTCATTATAAAATATTAATAATATTATATTTTTAAATAACAATATTAATATGAATAATAATATTATTTATATTTTATAATATTAAATTATATATATATATTAAAATTTTATAATATTATAATTTAATTATATTTTTTGTAACACTTGAAATATTTTAATATTTGAATGTAAAATAATTCTATTATTTTTATATTAATTAAAATAAATTATTAATATTTTTTTTATTTATGAATTATAATTCTAATATTATTATATTAATGAAATCATTTATTAATATTCTATTATTTTTTATTTTTGAATTATAATTCTATTATTATTATATTAATTTAAATAATTTATTAATAATTTCTTATTTTTATTTGTGAATTATAATTCTATTATTATATTAATGAAAATAATTTATTAATAATTTATTTTTTTATTTTTTTATAGTATTTGCGACGGGATACTATGCTCGTCGCAAATACTAGTATTATTAATAGTTTTTTATTTTTTTTAAAAAATAGTATTTGCGACGGGTCCCGTCGCAAATACTAGTATTATTACTAGTTTTTTATTTTTTTAAAAAAAATAGTTTTTGCGACGGTACCATCGCAAAAGGTATTTGCGACGGGCCCGTCGCAAAAACTATTTTAAAAGTTTTTTACAAAAATACGGAGTACTATTTAAGACGGGGAGAATGACCATCGCAAAAAACGGCTTTAGCGACGGGCCCGTCGCAAATAAGTGTTGTTGCGATGCCGTTTTCAGCAACGGGCTATTTGCAACGGGCCCCCGTCGCAAAAAGCCATTTGTGACGGGATCCCGTCGCAAATGCCCCGTCGCAAATACCTGTTTTTCTAGTAGTGTTAGATAATTTACAAAATCATCCTTTTTCCCCAAAACACCTAAAATAATGATCCACACTAGAAATGATGATCCAGGTTCTTACAACATTCTCTTAAAGAAATACCCTTTCTACTCGTCTATATTTGTGAAGAATCCCTCTATCTACTTCCATTCCCAAATGTAAAATTGACTTCGTCTAAAATACCTTTGTAACATCAAGAAATTCTATTAAATCCCATATTCTATTGGGTTTTAATGCATCCATCACTTCATCTGTAGAAAACTTCCACTGTTTTCCCTCAAAATGTATGGTCACTTATTCAAGAGATTGTATTTCTACAACATCCTTTAAGTGTAAAAAAATTATATATACACCAAACCCATCAACTAGTTTTATAATTCTATCTAATATCTTCAAATGACTTCATAATTTTAAAATCCTTTTATCTAATTTAACTTGTTTATCTGTATCTTATGGTTCTCCCACTCATGTTTCAGTCACTCATGAACTTACCAATATCTCTTATATAGGTTTTATTCCTAGACATTAAATTATATTATCCCTTCCTTCATATTTTTCCGGAACATTCACCCTTCCATTACCTTTACACTGATCATCCTGGACTTGGATAGATTATTTTTCATTCCCAATTTAATTATTCACCATGTTTTATATCATCTATTATATCTTATTATTGGAGAAAAAATCCCTAATCCTAATGGTTTTTTAGGAACCATCCCCCCATAGTTGATATAAAAAATTCATATCTCTATATCCAATGAAAAAATACCAATTTTTGGATTTAGACTCATGTTTATCGTAATAATTATCATAAACATGGAAAAAGTCTATGATTCTGGAGACACTAATATGATAAACTTTTATTTGTTTACTAGACCATGAATCCTCAGGTGTTTCTATTCTAACTACTGATTCTAGACTTCTATTGAGGATATATGTCATTATGTTGAGTGTTTTTATCCAAATCCCCTAAATCATTCCAGAATATAGCCTCATAATCCTATCTTTATTAGTTAAATACTAATTCACTCTCTAAGAAACAATGTTATTATTTGTATTTTTCAAAACATTATTCTTATGATTTATCCCTTTGTTTTTGAAGAAATTTTGTAAGTTATATATAATGTATTCAAATCCATGGTTTATAAAAAGATACTTCAACTTCAAGATACACTCCTTTTTCTCTATATATTTCAATTTAATAAATAACATTAAAAAAATTATTCTTTATAAATTAAATTCATACTCTTTGAGTAGCATCATCAATGAAAATGAAAATGTAGTGAAACATGATGTTTCAAAAAATAGGGGTGGGTCCCTAAAAATCAGAATGTACAAGTTACAACTTCTATGATCTATGATTTAATCCATATTAGTTTAAGGAAGCACTTATTTGATCCTCCAACACACAACTTCACACTTTCTAATTTCTATGATATTTTTCATCATTGTGCCTTAATCTATTAGATCCTTTATGTTCTTATCACTAAGATAACCCAAACTACAATTCCAAACCTCTCGATCTTGTCAACATATAAATAATTCATGTGTAATTATGTTAATAAATTTGGTAAGTTAAATGTTTCCATCATTTATACCTCTTGAAACATCCATGGATCCTCTGGTAACCTTTCAAAACTTATCGAAAAAATTATTTCCATAACCTTTTTCATCAAGCTATCCATAATTATAATATTTTTCTACATACCTAGAATTTTTACAATGTCTTCGAGCTTCATGAATCCTTATATCTTACATCAAATGTTGAAATAACATTTTTTAAGAGCTATAAATACTTAACCATCATCCAAATGATTTTTATTAAAATTCCTTTTTAGTGTTCTCATAATGAAATTTTTAATTATTTTTAATATGAATCTACTTCCCATGAATCAAACATGTACGATTTAGTATAGTTGACTTGATTAAATAGTTTTCTTGATAATTTTATATCAAAAAAAAATTATGATATAATTTTATATATTGAGGTTATTATCTTCATCCATTATCATAGAGCATTAATAGAATGTAAGTGAAAATCCTTATACTTATCTAGTATTTTAGGATTAGGTTCTAGATATCTTCAAACACTAACCCTATCTTCTAGATATAGATACTGACTATAGTAAACAAATCCTATCAAGTCTCCAATAGATAAGTAATATAAATATTCCACACATGCATCAAAAAATATTATCTTCATAGATTTTATCTACACATAGATCATATTGAATTCATTCACATTATTTTCCACTATCCATCCATTCAAAAAACATAATAAGAACAACCACCACAACATGAATAACTTGTTTTGTGTCATGTATTTCCATACATATCATCCAACACTTTAATAAAATACATTGTAGTTTTCTTTTCCTATTTGTTAAAGGAAAAATTCATAGTCATATACATTCTCAAGAAATGTAGTTCTTCCTTCTACTACCATTCCAATCCAACTTTCTCTATATTATCTAAATGTGAACTTGTGATCCGAAGATCCAGGACCTTTTGATTAAGATGGTCCTCCCTTTGAATTCTCTAATGTGTAAAATATGATCTTTTAAACTTATCAATCTAGATATTACCTTCATTTGACATAATAACATCTCCAAATAATAATCAACAACTAGGAAATAAATTACATAAATCCAAGAGAAAAAATTGAGATGTTTTTGGTGAGATACATATCATACCACCAGAATTTAAACCATGTATAAGGAAGCAGTCCCCAATATAGAATATCCTAATAAAATCACCAAAAACAAAACCATGGTACAATAGAAAATTAAGATCTATAGGTTATATGTAGTTAAAAAACAACCTCTGGATGTTTTCATTGCCCTCCCACTGATTACACCATAAGTAGGAATTCACTATACCCTACCTATAACACAAATTCAACATTTAACTAATTTAAAAACTAAAAAACCACCAATTAAAAGTAATTATATAATTTTATAATAGATACAAAGGATTAACAAGATTTGGATGAGTTATCCTAAAAGAACGGAAAGAATATTTAAATATTTCTATATTACCGGATTTCAATAATTATTCTTCAACTAAAAATAAAATTTAATAAGATTCATTGGAAACATTTTAAAATATTATATTATTTAGATTTCCTATAAAAAATTTAACTATTAAAAAAGAATTGGTATATATTATATAGATCATTCCCCTCTTAATTATATCGGATATCTTAATTGGTTTTCTAGGTTGCGCTGCCATCAAACATTTAAGCAGAGCCTCTATATGGAATATCACATGTGGCCAATGGTAACATGACTGACCGTAACTACATACATTAGCAAACCCTTATAGAAAAACATTCATATAGAGAGTTTCAATACCATCCTATATTATCCTTGATTAAAGATGGATATATGAACTACTTTTTTTCTTATTCCTTCTAAAATAGATTAAATTCCGAAAACTATACACCATGTCAAGTCACCTTCAACTGACTAAAATTATATAAAACAATAACCCATGACTAGACTTATGGAAGTCATAAACTCGAATTTACATCCCAATACAGGTAGTATAAAATTTTAATTTGATCTATATGACTATTGAATGTGATCTTTTATGATTAACATATTTTTTATGAGACTAGATATCCCCCTCAAATAGTGTATTCTACTCAGTGAGGCTTAGGTCTCCTATTTTAATTTCAAATTTACATACCCATCCTCTAGTTAGATGTGAGATTCCCCTGTGTTGGGAGATTGATATGTTCTACTTAGGTTGTAGGTAATCCATTTATAAAGTCAGAACATTCCAACTATTGTTGTGTGGTACTTAGAGAATGAGTCATTTACTGGGGTTGGATATTCGCTCAATTGATAATCTTCCCTTCATGGATGCGTGATATTCCCCACATCATATATAATGAGGTTCAATGATTTTATTTCCTTCGATAGTTCAAATACCTAAATTATGGCATGGTATTGATCGAATATATGGTTTAGTGTTCCCTTTACCTAGTAATCGTTCTTCTATAATGTGTAAACTACCCATCATAGATTTTTGTAGTGGTTTGGTAATTATAAGGGTAGATGAGTGAACATGCCTTCATTTTTGTGAATCTATGACACCCAAAGTGGATTATATTTTTGGTGAAATATTAATCTAGACTATAAAATTCAACCTTCTAGGTCCTTTCAATTTTTTATGAATCTCTAGTTTCTCATTATTTTAGACCTTAATGAGTTAGAGTTTACAATATTTTATGTTTTCTATATTATATGGAAAAATACTTATCAAGATTATATAAATTACATTCTCCTATCATCCTCCAGTTACTTCCAAACACCAAATTTTGAGGTATTTGTTCCTTGTATTCCATATGATTAATTTTTGTTACCAAGAAAATCAATATAACCTCATGTTTTTAAATTTACTCCATGACTTAATCATGGTCACCACTTTTACGGGAGTTTACCTTGATTTTTTATGACTACCCTGCTTTTATTACAAACATAAACATGATTTATTACATAAACTATTAACTTAATACAACATGGATGATTGAGAGGTATAATGTCTTTGGGGATTAGGATAATTACATAATAACTTAAAACCTGAAATACAACATCTTTGTTGAAAACTTCCTTTACATGACCACTACATTCCCTCGTACTTAGCATTTCATGGGGTAACCTGAGGACAAGCATAAGAAAATGGGTGAGCTATAAAGCCCAGTGAGGGAATAAACATGGAATAAATGGGGAGTAAAATAAATGTTAGACAACAGGAATATCAATAAAGAACAAAATAAACATGAACATAAAGGCATGATAAAGGATGATTATCATAACATGGAAATGTGGCAACAACACTTAACATGGAATTAGCATGAGCCAAGGCTCATTGCACCTGGAGCATGAGTAAATCCTCATTTCACATGAAGCACGAGTAAACCCTCATTGCACATGAATTATCACGAGTCAACTCTCATTTCACATGACATATCATGATACTATACTTTGCCCAATGCATTGGAGCGCTATAAGGGCACACCCTTCTTAAACATTTCATTTCATGCATAAGTGTGCCTCATGGATCATAAAACATGGATTCCTAAAACATAATAATTTATTCCATGACAAAGGAATGTGGAATGAAAATTTATAATCAATAAGTAAATGTGAATGAAGGTGAATACCCTTGATGGATAAATGAGCATGGTATTCACTACACAATGGCATTGACTTAGAAAATCTGTGCAATTTCGGCAGTGTAACGGTGTGATATAAGAATTCATAAAAAATGGTTGATGAGATAGAAAGGGGGGTCTCATCATATCTGCATGAAATGTACAATAATGGGGGTCATATAGATACATGTCCCAAAAATTGTAATGGAATTTATATTCATGATACAAAATTATTTCTTGAATGTAAATGAGGAGAGAGAAGTTCCTTTCGGAATTTCGGCATAGTAAATGGTGTACATGGGAGGAATTTAATTAGAGATAAAGGGGTCTCACATCATTAAAAAAATAAGAGGTCAGTATGGGGGAGGTGAGAAACAATACGCCATCATTTATAATTGAAATTAAAAGTGCATAACAATATTAAGAAAATTGGAAAAAAAGTGAAAGGAAGAAAAACCCTTACAAGGAAGTGTGCTTCCAAAGGCTTGAGAGAGTCTTGAGAGAGGCTTATTGGGAGCTTCGGGCACCATGGGAGGATTATAGAGAGAGTAAGGCAGAGGTTGGACGAACTCCAAAGGCTTTGAGTGAGGAGGAAGTGGGAGCTTGGGTGGGTTTATATAGGAAAGGTGAGTGAATTATTTATTATTTAGGTTTGGGACCCCTTACATTAAACTAATCCAAACCACAAACCAGATCATGGTTTTTGACAATGTTTTTATGAACACGGAAGAGGAAAATAATATTTTATAAGGCCAAAGTCCTAACTTCTGAAAATAATGGGGTTGATTATGTGGAGGAGATCACACTCCCTCAGAAAATAATTTAAAAAGACAAGATGTTTAATAAGTCTTGAGGGGTCCATTAATGCTTTGTAAAATAAGTCAAATAAACCCATAGTCACATTATTTTAATGTTAAAACATATATTGGCCGAACATAAAGCTTATAGTATTTTATTACATCACTATTGGGTCATTATAATGTCATAAAACACATTATATATTTAAATGGTATTTAATTTTTACCCAAAAATTTGACTCTTAGAAAATTATGAAAAATTCACCGTTGGATAATTTCTATGTCCTGATTGAAAAAATAACATTTATTTTATCTAAATAATTTTCTAAATATGTTAATTTTCACATTTAAAATAAAAACTGACATTTATCGAAAAGTCAAGAGTTTTGAAAAAAATGGCTTTCAAACCGTAATAAATATTACAATTGCATTCATAAAATTATAAGATCATTTATAATTCATAAAAATTAATTTAATAATAATAATAATATTTTATTAAAATATTATTAAATTCAAAAATACCTTAATTTAATTAAATATAATTTTTAATTAATTAATAACTAAAAACACTATCTGTACTTCAAAAACTATTTAAAATGTATCAATAATGACAAGAAAGTATATTTATTATTATATAAAAAAATAATGTACATGAACATAGTACTATAGATTTGTTACATAAAAAATTAAAATAGCCGCATAAGACCTATGGGTAAGGTGTGCGATGGTGACAGACTCTTGGGGTGGCTCAGATTACATCGCTCGAGTGGTAATTTCTACCACTTCCACTTTTCCCGTAGACGGTCCAATTCAAGCCTGACTTGATGAAGCTCAGCTTGGTCTTGGTCAAGAGCGAAGCCCAAAGATGCCACCTCTTTTCCAAGCTTCGAAAAATGGGCTTCATATGAAAAAATTATACTGGATGAGTCCATCACTTCCTTTGTCTGAGTAAATTGGGTTTGTTAAAGCCTTATATTTATCCCAATCATGTTATCACTATTCAACGGCTCTAAAAGTAATGATCAAAATTATAAACATAAAACCAAAGAAGTTGAAATTTTATATAAACATTTTATATAAAGATACATTTAATTAGATCAAGAGGGATTTTCATCAATGAAAATTTCGGTTGTAACAATATTCCCCCCTTAAGAAATTTCGCCCTTGAAATTTCCTTTTCCCACACTAAAACAGATGTGGGTAACTCAGCTTCATCTTTTCCTCTGATTCCCAAGTCTCTTCTTCAAACTTGTGGTTTCACCACAACACCTTGACAAGGGGCATTGTCTTATTTCCTAGAAATTTTTCTCTATGATATAAGATCTTCACTAGTTTCTCCTCATAAGAAAGATCATCCTCCAACTGTACCACCTCAGAAGAGAGTACATGTGAAGGGTTGGGTATGTACTTCCTTAAGAGGGATACATGAAAGACATCATGTACATTGGCCATGGTAGGTGGAAGTGCTAGTCGATAGGCCACATCCCTGACATGATCAGGAATCTCGAAGGGTCCGATGTACCTTGGACTTAACTTCACTTTATTTCCAAACCTCGTGACTTTCTTCCATGGCGATATGCGTAGCAAAAACATGTCTCCAACTTTAAACTCAAGGTCTCGTCAGTAAATATTGGCATAACTCTTCTGTCGACTCTGGGCTGCATTGATATGCTGCTAAATGGTTTTCACCTTCTCCACCATTTCCTCGACCATTCCTGGTCAATGCTGCTTACATTCACCGACCTCATCCCAACATGCTGGTGTTCTGCACCTTTTCCCATATAGGGCTTCATATGGTGCCATTTGGATGCTCAAGTGGAAACTGTTATTATAATAGAACTCAACCAGAAGAATATGTTGATCCCATCCTCCTTTAAATTCCATTTAGCACACTCTCAACATGTCCTCATGTTTTTGGATAGTTTGCTCGGATTGTCCTTCAGTTTGAGGATGATAGGTCGTACTGAAGTTTAGTTCAGTATTCAGAGCATGTTGAAGACTCTTCAAAAATTTAGAGGTGACTCTTGGATCTTAGTTAGACACAATAGATAGTGGTACTCCATGTAGCCTTACCACATCCCTGATACATATCTGTGCCATTTGATCCAATGACAAATCCTCCCGATTAGAAATGAAGTGTGCAGTCTTTATAAAATGATCCACAACAACCCAGATTGCATTGTCGCCTTTGGATGTCCTTGGAAGTCTGCTGACAAATTCCATGGTGATGTTCTCCCATTTCAATTCTGGTATGGGAAATGGTTGCATCATCCCCTTAGAATTCTGCCTCTCTACCTTCACATGCTGGCACACCAGGCACTTTGAGGTATATTCAGCTATCTCCTTCTTCATATTATCCCACCAAAATTTTTCTCAGAGATCTCGATACATCTTTGTGCTCCCTGGGTGAATAGAGAAATTTGAACTATTTGCATCCTCCAAAAGTTCCTTCTTCAGCTCTAGACTGGATGGAACATATATTCTTTCCCCAAATCACAAAATTCCTTCTTCATTAACAGTAAACTCCAAGGATTTCCCTTTTTAGATAGCTTCCACTTTTTCTTGAATTCCCACATCATCCTTTTGAGCATACTTAAACCTTTCCAAAATAGACAGTTGAGAAATCATTTGTGAAAGGTTTGATTATGTTCCCTTCTTTATGATTCCCATGTCCATCTTCATCAAGTCTAAGAAGATTGGATCCTTCTCAATTCTCATCATTGATATAATCGTTGGGTCCTTTCTACTTAGGCCATCTGCCACCTTATTCGTTTTCCCAGGGTGTTAATGTATTGAACAATCATAATCCATGAAGTGATTTATCGATCTTCTCTGGCGCATATTAATCTCTTTCTGTGTGAATATATATTTAAGACTCTTGTGGTAAGTATATATCTCACATTTCTCCCCATAGAGATAATGCCACCAGATTTCAAGGAAAAGATCACCACCGCCAACTCTAGATCATGTGTTGGATAGTTTTGCTCATGGATTTTCAACTGCCTTGAGGCATAGGATATCACTTTATTATTCAGCATTAGTACACAGCCTAATCCATTCTTCAAAGCATCACTGAATACCACAAAAATTTCCTCACTTGTAGGTAAAGTGAGCACGGGCGTAGTGATAAGCCTCATTCACTCCAAGAAAATTTTACTCCCCTTCAAGTTATCTTGGTAAGAGGGTACGACAATCGTGAGAAATTTCTCACAAATCGTCGATAATATCCATCTAATCCCAAGAAGCTATAGATATCATTTACTGATATTGGCCTTGGTCATCCCTCAATTGCATCTGTTTTGGATGGATCCACAGATATCTCATTTCTTGTGATGATATGGCCCAAGAATAAGACCTCCTTCAACCAGAACTCACACTTTCTAAACTTTTAGTAGAGCTTCTCCTTGCACAAAGTCTCTAGTAAAGTTCGTAAATGATCCTTATGATCCTCCTTGATTTTTGAGTATATTAGAATATCATCTATAAAGAATACCAAAAATTTGTCTAGGTAATCTCTAAAGACTATTCATCATGTCCATGAAGATTTCTGGAGCATTGGTGAGTCCCAAAGGAATTACTACGAATTCATAGTGCCCGTATCTTGTATGAAAAGCAGTCTTGGGGGCATCTTCCTTCTTCACCCCTACATGATAATATCCCAACCGCAAATATACCTTGGAGAAGTATTGTGCTCCATGCAGGTGATAAAACAATTCATCGATCTGTGGCATATGATACTTGTTCTTTATCATGATTTTTTTATGTTCACGATAATCAATGCGAAGCCACATTGACCCATCCTTCTTCTTGACGAAGAGGACTGGTGCACCCCATGGTGAAGCACTTGGTCATATAAACCCTTTATCCAGATTCTTCTGTAGTTGTTTCGTCAACTTTGCAAGCTCAATGACAGCCATTCTATATGGATTCTTGGATATTGGTAGTGCCCCAGGTATATGTTCAATTGAGAATTCAATGTCTCTTCTAGGAGGAATACTAGGGAGTTCCTCAGGAAACACTTCAGTGAATTCTCTCACAATAGGAATTTCTTCAAGGATGGTTTCTTCCTTGGACTCAATCATCTGAGCCTGATACGCATGCTCATAGGGCAGTAATATCCATTCTTGAGATGATGGAGATAAAGGAGATTCATCTTCTTCCTTACACTTGTAAATAATCTGGGGTCGATTCTCCATATGGAGTGTGATTTCCCTCTCCCGAAAATTTAGGTTGGCTCTATATAAGGAAAGCCAATCCATGCCATGAATTGCATCAAATTACACTAAAGGGAGTATGATGAGGTTCGTCGGGAAATTCAATCCACAGATTATGACTGGGGAGGAGTTATATTCATGGGATATAATTATTTCCCCATTAGCCGTACTCACCGACATCTTTACTTCCATGATTTTTGGTGGTGCTAGGATTGTTCTACTAAACTTTTGAGATATAAAAGAATGCGTAAAACCTGAATCAAAAAGTATGTTTTCTATTCTTGAATTAATAACTAGCGTATATGTCACCACTTCGTCGTCAGGGTTCACTTCGACATAAGTGATGGAAAAAGCTCTTCCTTGTTGCCTTGCAGGTTGTCGGTTGCCTCTGAAAACATTTTAATTAGGGAACTGATTTGCAAGATTCCCCAGATCTTTGCAGTTGTATCAATGAACAATGTGTTGAGGTTCAAACAGAGCATTCCTCTCCTCTGTCATAGCTACGGGTCTTTCTTGTCGATAGTTAATAGCTAGTTTCTCTTTTCTTCCACACCTAAAGCATTTCCTCGTCCCCTTGAGGCAATTTGCAGGGTGCTTCTTTCCGCACTTTTGGCATGTGGGGTGCTAGATCTTCTCACCACTATTGGACTTATCCATCAGACCGCTAGTATTGAAGTCCACCTTACGCTTCTTGTCCCCATGATACCCCTGTGATTCCCCGATCTCCATTTCACCCTTGAGGGAACATCAGAAAATTTCCTCATTGTTGTTGAATTCACGGATTGCTAATGCTTTCCGCATGCTAGGCTTCAACCACCAAAGAAGCGGTCAACCTTTCATTCGGGGGTAATGAAAAAGCCGAAAGCATATCGTGCAAGCCTTGTGACGTTTTCCTCATACGCTCTAATATATTCTTCTTCTTTTTTCTCGAGGGAAAGGAAGTTCCTTTCCTTCTTAATTTGGATGGTGCATGGAATATATTTATCGAAAAACATCTTCTGGAAATCATTCCATTCCAACGCCTCAATCTCCTCCTCAGGCTTCATATTTTTTATCAACGTCCACCATTGATCAGCTTCACCCTCCATATGATAAGCCACCAGGAGAACCTTCTCTTGTTCAGAACATTTAAGGATGGATAATATCTTTTCAATGGAGTTGATCCATTGTTCAGCGATCATGGGATCAGATGATCCACTAAAACATGGAGGCCTTTGTCTCATGAATCTCTCAATAGTGACTTGTTCCTTCTTGGGGGGTTCAGACGTTCCTCTTAACCCATGTTTCTATTCAATGCTTGAGTTAGCTGAGAGAGAATAATGACAAAGTTCCCAATTCCTGCTCCCATTGGATTGGGCATTTCACTAGTACAATCATCACACTGATCTTCACATCGGTTGTTAGCCCGAGTCCTCGTATTATCGGCCATTGGATGGAATAAAAGGAATGTTAGGGGGTAACGCATAAAGGGTAATACAAATATAAAAGTTGATAACTTATAAATAAACTTTTATTTCCTTAACTCATGAGTTTATAGGCTTCAATCTAGGTGTTTTATGATCTACTTTCTAACATATATTCTTAGGGGAATTTTTTACATTAATAAGGGTTCATACTAAGCTTGTGAATTTGTGAAAACATATCCCCTGGGAGTGTCATAACCAAGAGTACAGCAAGGCCCGTTGTCGTTCCCCAGTTCCCATTCGAGTCTATCTCAAAGCGGTGTTTTCGGGTTTTACCCCTAGGATACATCTGTGCCAGAGCCGCCTCTACCTGCTCATATCCAGAAAGAGATGTATTTGTATGAAAAACCACTTAATAAGTAATTACCAAAACATAGGGATTTTTTTATTATACTTAGTCTTGTCTCTAAGGCTTTACTAGGGTTTTCTAATCCTAATCCCAAAAATAACTAAACCTACCCTCTAATACCAACTATGACAACCTTGATTTTATTACAAACATAAATATGATTTATTACATAAACTATTCACTTGATACAACATGGATGATGGAGAGTTATAGTGTATTGGGGGATTAGGATCATTAAATAACAACTTAAAACATGAAATACAACATCTTTATTGAAAACATCCTTTACATGACCACTACATTTCTTCGTACTTATCATTGCATGGGATAACCTGAGAACACGCATAAGAAAAGGGGTGAGCAATAAAGCCCAGTAAGGGAATAAACATGGAATACATGAGGAGTAAAATACATGTTAGATAATAGGCATATCAATAGAGCACAAGAGAAACATGAACATACAGGCATGATAAAGCATGATAATCATAACATGGAATTGTGGCAACAACACTTAACATGGAATTAGCATGAGCCAAGGCTCATTGCACATGGATCATGAGTAAATCCTAATTACACATGAAGCACGAGTAAACCCTTGTTTCCCTTTAATTAGAATGAGTCAGCACTCATTGCACATGATGTATCATGATACTATACTTTACCCAATTCATTGGAGAGCTATAAGGGCACACCCTTCTTAAGCATTTCATTTCATGAATAAGTGTTCCACATGGATCATAAAAAATGGATTTATAAAAAGATAATCATTTATTCCATGACAAAGGAATGTTGAATGAATCTTTATAATCAATAAGTAAATTTGCATGAAGGTGAATAACCTTGATGGAGAAATGGGCATTGTATTCACTACATAATGACATTGTCTTAGAAAATCGGTGCAATTTCGGCAGCGTAACGGCGTGATAAAAGAATTCATAAAAAATGGTTGATGAGAGAGAAAGGGGTGTCTCATCACATCTACATGAAATGTACAGTAAGGGGGGTCATATAGATACATGTCCCAACAATTGTAATGGAATTTAGATTTATGATACAAAAGTATTGCTTGAATGTAAATGAGGAGAGAGAAGTTCCTTTCGGAATTTTGGCATAGTAACGGGTGTACACGAGAGGAATTTAATGAGAGAGAAAGGGGTATCCCATCATTCAAACAATAATAGGGAAGTATTTGGGAGGTTTAAAACCATACCCCATCATTTATAATTGAAATTAAAAGGTCATAACAATATTAAGTAAAGTGGACAAAAAGTGAAAGGAAGAAAAACCCTTACATGGATGTGTGCTTCCAAAGACTTGAGAGAGGCTAGAGAGAGGCTTCTTGGGATCTTAGGGCACCATGGGAGGATTCTTGAGAGAGTAGGGAAGATTTTGGACGAACTCCAAAGGCTTTGAGTGAGGAGGAAGTGGGATCTTGTGTTGGTTTTTATATGAAAGTTGAGTTAATTATTTATTATTTAGGTTTGGGACCCCTTACATTAAAATAATCCAAAATACAAAACAGATCATGTTTTTTCCCATGTTTTTTTGGAAAAGTGGAGAGGAAAACAATATTTTATAAGTCCAAAGTCCTAAATTCTTATGAATAATGTGGTTGCTTATGTGGAGGTGAGTCACACTCCCATGAAAAATAATTTAAAAAGACAAGATGTTTAATAAGTCTTGAGGGGTCTATTAATACTTTGTAAAATAAGTCAAACAAACCCATAATCACATTATATTAATGGTAAGACATATATTTGCCGAAAATAAAGCTTATAGTATTTTATTACATCACTATTGGGTCATTATGATGTCAGAAAACACATTATATATTTAAATGGTATTTAATTTATAACCAAACAATTTGACTGTCTCAGAAAATTATGAACAATTAACTATTGGATAATTTCAATGTCCTGATTCTAGAAAAAACATTTATTTTATCTAAATAATTTTCTAAATATGTTAATTTTTACTTTTAAAATAAAAACTGACATTTATCAAAAATTCATGGGTTTTGACAAAAATAGCTTTCAAACCTTAATAAAAATTATAATTTCATTCATAAAATTATATGATCATTTATATTTAATAAAAATTAATTTAATAATAATATTTTACTAAAATATTATTTAATTCAAAAATCCCTTAATTTAATAAAATATAATTCTTAATTAAATAATAACTAAAAAAACTATTTTCACTTTGAAAACTAATTACAATAAATCAATAATGAAAAGAAAATATATTCATTATTATATACAAAAATAATATACCTGAACGTAGTACTAGAAATTTTTTATATAACCCCTTAAAACAAAAACATAAGACCTAATGGTAAGGTGTGCAATGGTGACAGACTCTTGAGGTGGCTTAGATAACATCGCTCGAGTGGTAATCTATATCAACTTCCACTTTTCCCGTAGACGGTCCCATTCGATCCCGACATGATGAAGCTCAGCTTGTACTTGGTCAAGAGCAAAGTTGAAATATTCCACATCTTTTTCAAGATCTGAAAAATGGGCTTCTTATGGAGAAATTCTACTGGATGAGTCCATCTCTTCCTTTTTCTGAGTAAACTGGGTTTGTTAAAGCCTTATATTTATACTAATCATGTGATCACTGTTCAACAACTATAAAAGTAACCATCACAATTCTTAACATAAAACTAAATAAGTTGACATTTTATATAAAAATTTTACATAAAGATACATTTAATTAGATCAAGAGGGATTTCCATTAATGAAACTTTTGGTCGTTACATTGTTTCTTTGTATTCCTTTTTTGTTTTTTGGGGAATCCTACTGAGTATATTTATAGTCATAGCTGTATGGGATTTGTACATACGTGTGTTATGTATGTGTAGTCGATTAATAGGTTAGAGATATTATAGATAGATGTAGATGTAGTTTTGAATACTTAGAGATGTTTCCCATTGGTTACCTTAGTGGATACGGTGTTGGATTAGCATAGTGGTTACAGGAGTTGATAGTAGTGGGAATTATTCTGATTTAGATCTAGTTTACTAAAAGTCTTTCTTCTCAATTACATAGGTTAGATTTCTTATTTGGTTGTTAGGAAGGTATATGGATCCATTTTTCATTATATATAATATACTATTCATATTATCTATCATAGTGTGTGACTCATGTATATGTTTTCTATAGTCTAGTTTTTTTATGAATATTCTTTAAGCATTATTGGTTGTATTATATGTTGGATATATTTATCAATTTTATCCTCATAATGTCTATGTCCTTTTATATTGTAATAAACACCAACTCAGTGATACTCCCTTGCCACTCACCTTTTGTAGGTAGTCTTGGGGTGAAACATTTAGCCGACTAAGAGCCCGAGAATGACCCTTGTGGGTTGGTCTGTGTCAAATCCCTCATATACATAATCATAATAAATTGCCTTCCAACATAAATTGAATGGATCCATTAAATCCTTGTGTATTGGGGAACAACCATCCATCCATGGGATTAGTTACTCCCTCAATGGACACACTATTCCCTCATTAAGGCATCACCACCCTCTATTGTTAGAGAAAGATGGTATATAAATTTTTCAAGTTAAGTAGATGCAGCACAAGTACTCCCCCATATGTTGTGGCAAGGACCTCCATTCCGGGAGAATTTACTTCTCCATGTGTAGGGTATGTGTACTCTATAGGGGTCAGTATTACCTTGATTGATATGCATATAGATGAAGTGTCATGATTCCCCACTATTTTTTCAAAGTGTAACCATAGTAGTTAAAAATAAATTTTTCATGGTTATTACAGGTTCATTAATGTATTTACATTCTTGTTTTTCCATGTGGTTAGATGTTCAATGGATTTTTAAACATTAATATTTATAGTAATTTTGATATTCCATGTATCATTAGTTATATATGATATATGTACACTATAGAGATGAGAAATGATTATTAAAATTATTCCATTATTTGTGGTTATCTTGACCCTTGTTCATATCAGGATCTTACTGCACTTTTGAGAACGACTATTATAATATCATTTATATATGTTATTAGGGAATCCTATTATGTATATTTTTATTCATCCTAATACATGCTATGTCAAAACAAAAATATGTTAATATAGATGATGCACAGTTTACTGGGGTCGTTTATGGAATGGGATTTGGTAGAGAGGTTTAAGCTAGTGATTATTGGTGCATGATGGTGTATCTAAGACATAACATCTATAAAAAATCTATAAATCCCCATAGTGAGGATATATTTTCACATGACATTTTTGTCATACCTAATGATATAGTCTCATGTAATTATTTCCATTTTGGTGTTTTTATATAGGTATTTACTTCAAATAGATTATTCCTCATGCATTCATATGGTATATAGATTTGTATTTGTATTTATTTATTATCATTGACGGTTATACTAAATATTCAAGTGTATATATGCTATAGTTTTTTATAGGATAACACACCAAAAATATTTTATACCTTCATATTGTTAGTTGAAGGCCATTGGATTATTGGATGTGGGCTTGGGGTGGAACACATAGCTTACTGGGAGCCCAGGTGGGGTCCCAATTTGTCAATTCATGTATCTTATTACATCCCTTCATCTTATTTTTCTTTCTATTTTAGAGATTTCCAAAATTCCTAATCGAACATTATCTATCTTTCACATCATAAGTATAACAAATTGTAAACTCCTAAGGATCAATATATAATATAACAACCACATATAAAGAAATAATTTTCAATTTTGATTTCCATCCTCATCTATATTTTTCAGTTTCAACACATATTGCATATGAAAACCAATTATATCATCGATATAATATTCAATGAAGTTTTATCATTCATATATATTAACATTATTTAAATTCTATTTATTGGGAATAGATTTTAGGTTCTATTCTACTATGAAATGATTTTTTATTTTCTTTTTTATCTATGGATAATGTTCCTAGTTTTTTGAACTAGGGGTAAACCTCATCAAATATCTCATTAACATGAATTCTAAAATCTTGATATTATGTTGTATCAATTATAAGATAGGTCCTTTATATGCTCTTGGTATCATAAAGGGTAACTTGTAAAAATATACACATCTATTAAGAAGTGTGAAATCTATAAATATGTCTAAATACATTTATAATATTTAAAAAATATAATGTATTCATAACTTTTTAATTCAATAAAAATTTACAAGCTTTCATTATAGAAATAATATGATGTTCCATATCAAGAATTTTTCCATATTTTAATGTAATAGTCCAATTTTTTAAGCTAAAGATCTTTAATTAAGCCTTTATTTTGGTATTTCAATAGATATAGTTTTTTTCACCAAAATATGATGGTCATGATATTGTCCACCCATTATTCTGTTTTTTCATACCATAACTAAAAAAGATCTCACCCTTAGTCATTTCAGGTACTTGGATTATTAGTATCTCCAAAAAATGTATATAGAGAAATATATTCAAGCTAAATAATATATCACAGTAAGACCTTACATTGATTTTAATCATTGTAACCCACCAATGTAAATGGAAAGTAAAAAAGAGGGGATGAATGAAAAATGATTAATTAAATTAATATGTGTATAATAATGATGGATATGACATATGACCTTTCAACCAATAAAAATACTCCACTGGGTATTTATGTGATGAAGAAAATAAATAGATAATTTGACACATTGAGAATTACAGTAATTTGGGAATAATATAATCCACTCTTAATACTCAAAAAAGTAGGATGCACAGACTTTCATTAAATGCTTCTTTTTTCATATCTATAGGAACAACCCATATAAAAACTGAGTACTTTTCAACATCGAGACAAGAAACCTAATTATCCTTTTATCGATATGGAGGGACTAGATACATACTTTTTATATGGGTTTATAGGACAAATTCCAACCCTAATTTTTATTATTTTTTGTTTTTTCATCTTGTACACGCATTTCGGGTGAAAAGGGTTTAAATTTTTTAGGTATTCCAATTTAACCCTAGGAACACGATTGGAAAATGATTAATGAAAACTATATAGAAACATTAAATTTTCATCAGAGGATTAATAGATCTGAAATAATTTTTTTTTTGAATTCTTTTTCAGACAATGTTTCCGACCTATGTGGGGTGCCAAATTCTATCAAATAAGAGGTTTACAATCTATCCATCCTTATAGATACACCATTCATAGAGCCTACAATATTAAAATTATTTAAATTTACCATATTTACCCACTCCAAATTTTACCTAAACTACTATGTCACCCCTCTATCTAAATCACATGACACACCACCCAGGGTACCTTGATGGTGCATTGTTTCCTTTCTATCTCCATTTATTTAGACCCCTTTCTCCCTTCAATTTTGATCTACATCTATTTTTGTAGGGTTTCTTACACTTATATGTTTCATTCCCCCCCACACACTTTTTTTAACCCATCCCATCACTGCACATCACACTAGGAAAATCATAAGAGGGTATTTAGTTCAAATACATTTTAACTTATTTTGGTAAGATCCCTTAATCTACATACTCTTTTGATTAATTTTTCTATTCCACCATTTTCATGTCCAGTTTTTGTTTTACTGATCTATAGTTCCATATTTCCTGAATTTAAATTTTTTTTGTTTTTATTTTTTATCTTGAATTTCGTTTCCCCTTTGGACTCCTATGAGGTGGATTATCACTATGGTTCACAAAATCCACTTTTTTAATTTAGGTTCCATTTTATTTGGAATTTTAATTAAGGAACATATATTTATGGTGTTTTTAATCTATCATTTTATATTAAATGATAATATTAATTATGTATGATGGTTATTTTAATGGAAACCAATTCTTACCTCATTTTAATTTAAATGAAAATGATATTCTCAATTTATAAGAATGGTAAAAAATATTTTTAATTAATCGCATTCACCAAGTGTTTTTTTAATTTCCTAAATTTCTTTTATGAAATAATTATGTGATTTTAATAAATTTTCATTGATTTTAATGTTAATCCTCAATTGGATATTACATTTTTCATCTATATTTATATATTATAATAAATTAAAAGTATTAATAAAATGTTTAAAAAGTGGTTTTTAATACAAATGATAGGTTTGGAAAGGAATTTTGATTTATTGGTGGTTATACAAATATTTATGTGTAAACACACACATACACACACACACACACATATATATATATATGTATAAATTAACATTAGAATATGTGAATATTTAAATAAAATACATATATGTATTAATATATTTGTGTGTATAAATCTATACATTCATACAAATTCAGGGAAACTTTTGGAATTTAAATTTGATACCCAAACATGGTATTTCAAAAAAAAATTTGTTGGATTTCTCTTCTAAATCACAATTTACTTATTGGAGTGGTTTAAAATTATTTATAAACATTATAAAGGGTTTTTTAAATATTTAAATCAAAGTTTCTATAGAGTTGATGGTTGATTATATGACTTATCGGTATTTTAAATAGTTCTTTATGATTTGAGAAAAAAATGGTTTAAAGTGGCATGTTGCAGTTGATAAAGTTATTAATTTATAATGAGTTTATTGGAAAGAGGCTCAGTCATGGGAAAAATGGGTTCCAAGTTGGGATAACATGTCCCTTAATGTTTGGAAATGGTCTTCCCTCACTAGCCATTGGATTATGTTACAACACCAACTAGACAATATGATGACATATATTGGTTTCTACTAGGACTTTGACTTAATCTTCTTTAATGGATTGTTCATGTAAATGGTTATGTGTGGATTGGTCACTTTGACTATGAGAATCCCAGGAATAGGTCAAAAATTGGGTTTCATAGTGATTTCCATGGTTTTTCATTTGTTTACATGCTATTTTGTTAATTTTATTTTTTGTAAAAAAATTATATTTTTATCTTTTATATTGTGAAAAGTTTCATTAAATAAAATGGTTCTTTCTATTTAGATCCATTAATGAAATATATTAATTGGAAATAAAAACCCTATGTATATTAAAAAGTTTTTATTAATGGAATTATTTGACTTATAATAAAAATAAGAATACAAATTTATATATATATTTTAAACCAAGAAGATAAGGATCTTTATTTTATATAAATTTCATGGGGTGTTGCCTCACATGGATTTCATACAACACATTTGAGCCAATTACTAAATAAATTATCTTAGTTTCATGTTTGTGGGAAAAATCATATCCATTTTTGGATAATTTATTTTTTTCAGATTGGATGGGACTAGTGGAGTCACATGGCGGTATTCTATTCATTTTATTTACTAAAATTTACATTATTGAATCAACCAGATCTGACCCTTTCAAATTTCCATTACATTAGTCCGTGATGTATAATATATCTAGAATTTTGGATTTTAGAGAGAATTTTTTCATGGTGATGGATTTGGAGGTGATTTGATATAATTATTTTTCATTTCATTAAAATATTTATTCTTCTTATGTTTTTATGATTATGTGATTTAGTATGAATTTTTGACGTATGGGTAGGTAATATTATATGTTTGAGAAAAATTATACCATTTCTAAATTTATTTTATTTAGTTGAAACCATTCCAATGGATAAAATTTGATGTCCTGAATGTAGTTTACTTCCAAATATTATAGGGAATGAACCTCAGGGATGTCATGGGATTACTCAGGTTACTATTTTAGGTTCTATTGTTGTAGGTTCATGAAACATTGTATCAAAGTATAGTTTCATTAAACTGCCTATATTCTTTAACATGTTTCATTATTTGGTAAAAAATGTTAGTCTGGAGATAGGATTTTTAGGGCTTAGGGTGTTGGAATGAAAAAGTGTATGTTCAACAATATCAATAACAACCCTTGAGTTACCATGGGAATTCGGGTATTGAGTTATTTATTATTGATTTTTTTATTCATTCCTGTGATTATAAATGTTTGTTTAAACTTTTTTGGAATTTCATTGATGTTGTGGGTGTTTTTTATAATTGTTAATTTCATAGGGGGTGAAATGGGAGTTCAAAGGTTTGTACCCAGTAATCCACATATCTAGAAAACCATGTGTAGCCTAGGTATATGTTTAGGAACAACTCACAATGATAGTAGTATGATTAGAACATGGCCAATGAACCATTCCTATAATTCAATTGGGTAAACTAATAATGTTGGAATTTTTTATGATTCTTTTTCTTCCAATTTTTTGGTCATTATATATTTATTTTTAAAACAAAAAACTATTTTTAAACAACTATGTTTCAATTTTAAAGTAGTATGTTTTTTATTATCAAATATTATGGTTTTGGTTTCTAAAATTAATAAATGGATTTTTGTAAATTAATCAAAATATAAATGTAGAATTTATATTTCGGATTAAATAGTTTTTAAACCATTTTATTGGTGTTTAAGTGATATTTTTATTATATCACTATTATTTGGAAAGAAATTTGAATGGTTTAAATGATTTATGAATATTATAGTATGATTTTTTATGACACTCATTCCATTTTATTTGTAAATTTAAAAATATTAATTATTCCAAATTTTAATCGCTCAAAAAATTTATTTTGATTTCATAATACCCTCAAAATTGAATTTCAAATTATTGTTTTTATGAGGGGGTTTGCACATGATTAGGGGAAACATTTTCAATGTAATTTTTTTTCATTTACATAAAACAATCCAAAATTTATAAAATAGTTTCTTCTTGTATAGGGTGGAGTACCCAAATATTTTTATTATCAATGGAATTATTTTTTTATAACCCCTTTTAAATTTATTTGAAATTATTTGGGGTGAATTCATTATTAAATTCATTCATTGTTTAAAAAGGGAGGTTTTGTTTTAATAATAACCATTGTCTTTTTTTTAAATGATATGAATTTATTTTTGGATTTAGAATATGGTATTTTTAAAATATGGTTAAGCTAAGTTATTTGTGTTTCTAGTTGTTTATTTTTGTAGGATTTTAAATTTTTTATTTATGATGTATAGTTTGTATTATTTAAGCTTTTATCCTTATGTAGTTTAAAATTTTCATCTTAAAGGATCCAAATGAAAATAGTGGATTCCCCCTTATTGGTTAATTTATAGGATGTAATATTTTTTCATATAGTTTTAGTTTCTTTATATATTGGTAATTATATTTTTTAGATATCTATTCTACCATTCCTTTTGAATAGAGTATCATGGAAGTGGTTCTATTTCAATGTTATACTTTGATTTCATCCTGCGAGATTCTTAATAGAATGACTGATTAACCTTGAGATATTTTAATCTTATTAAGTAGTTGTGAACATTTTAAAATATAGGGATGATATCATTATTGATTGATTCTATTTTTATATGAGTTGTGTATTTAAGGAATTTGGTGGGTTCATGAGTGACTGGGATGGTTGTTAACTCAATTATTGTTTATACTCTAGAAAGAATCTTGATTATTCAAAATAATTCACCAGAATTTAGTATTCCATGGGTGAGGCCCCAAGTTACATCCTCATTAACATAAATTCTTAGGGTATTTTTTTCTTTCCTATTTGATCATGTATTATTTTAGGTTTCTTATATGTATCGTGTATCCTCTCATTTGTCCAAACCTGTAATTAGTTTTAGGATGTTTTGGATTATGTTGAGCTCTTGGATTTTGGAGAACATTTTAAATCTTTTAGAGATGAAATTATTTTTATAGAACATCTAAATTGTTTCCCCTTTTGATTACTGTTCTATTTCTAAGGGAATGAATGTATTTTTTTGGAAGCTGGGAAAGTTATTAGAATTATATAAAGGTGGGGAGACCACCCCAACTGAACCTCTTATGGGATTCTACCACATTTAACCATATATGTGATTTTTTTTTATGGTTAAATGGTGTCATCTGGTTGTATAACCATTCATTATTATTCCCTTACCACCTCCTCACAAGTTCGAATACTAATTAGGGATTTTTGTTGACACTCAACTTCATAATCATACACCGGTTCATATTGGTTCTTTCTATCTTACCCCTTGATTCTCGGTGTTCCATTTTTTTTAGGTTTTGATTAATGAAGTTTAAATTTCTCTTTATGGATATTTCTTATGTTTGTTTAGACCCATTTATAGATTTATATAGTAAGATATTTTAACAATTGTTCCTTGTATCATTTTCATATGAAGGAAAATTGTATGACCTCATCTTTTGAACTTGATTATGCTTCCAATGGAATTTAAAATATTCCATTGTTTGATGTATTATTTTTGTTATATGGGTATTATATCATGTTTGAGAAGGTATGAAAATATATAAATATCCATTTGGGATGTTGGGTAAGATTTTGTGGATGTAATGGCGGTTTGGGAGAACACTGAAGGAAGAAAAGGTGTGGTAGGATGTTGAAAACAACTATTGAAGGAAATCCATGTAATGAATCCCATTCAAGAAGTGATAGTGTTTCAAGGGGTTTGGATGTTGGATATAGAACATGAAATCCTTAGGGTCTTACCCCAAGGAATTCCTAAAATGTAATCAGATCAAGTTCAGAATTTGGTATGAACCATGAAACTGGTTCACATTGTGAATCAAAGGGGAACGATTTTTAAAAAAGTTTTAGTAGGGGATAAACACCTCATTTCCTTCATGCATAGGAGGGAACACATCTCGAAAAAAGCTCCCCAAAATCTCAGAGGGATCTTGGGATCTACTTATTCTTTGTTCCATTTCAAGAACCATTCATCAAATTTTACAGCCCTCAGTATGATCACAAGTCCTCTTGATTCTTTCCTACATTTACTTTCTTGTGTATAATTATATATCCATACGATCTCTTTTCCTCTATTTTCAAATAATTATTCAATGCCTCATATTTCTATTGATTCAGCTCATGTTAAATAATGATAATGGATATGATTTTCTTCCTTACTATAAGGTATGTGGCTTATATATTGTCCCATAATTTATTTCTTGTTAAAAAACTATCTTTTTGTTTCACATGGAGAATATTCTTTTCTGTCACACATAAAATGTTAAATTATTAATTTTGAAGCTAATTCCATGGATTAAATAACAATTTTTCTTTTAATATAACCATTGGAGTTTTTTCACCTCAAACTAAACCACCCCTATTCTATGTTTCTTTTATGACCATGAACTATTATTCTACTAGAATAATAAATCAAATTTTTTATTCTTCAAATGGTTGTAAATATTATTCTTCTCACCATCGATCACCACTTGAGGTTTGATGATTGATCCCCTGTGTCTGGTAGGATTAAATTTATTTTTTGTGGTCTTGGGATGGAAAAAAACATGTACCAATCTATAATAAAACCACATATGAGTTGTTATTTATTCATCTAATTAAAGCTGTTTTAAATATAAAATTTTTATGGTAAATGGAATGGAACATCCCCTAGGAATCATTCTTTTCTTGTTAATGAAAAATCACCAATGATGTGATTGAATTCTATTTTGGAATGCTTATGAACATGGATAGTGTGAATTTAATGAAATGAAGTGTAGTAGGATATCTTTTCTTATAAGGAAGTCTCAATTATTAATACATATAATTGAATAAAAGTAATAATCATAGAGAATTGGATCATCATTGATACTTACATGGCCTATGATAAACCTATGCATATAAGGTTTCAAATATTTATGAGCAGTTCACCTAGAACATTTTATATGACATTATAATTCTCATATATGGTGTCCCATGGCATAGGTGTACCTTATACTTGTGATACTTTGTAAGGGAAACCCACATATTATGTGTTACCTAAGAATGTCATCTCTTGGGAATAATGACCCTTATACATGTGGTACTCAAGAATGATTTACCTTATACATTAAATACTATGGAATGGATTAACCTATGCATTGTGATACTCAAGAATGTAATCCCTTATATGTTTTTACTTAGGAATGGCGTCCCTAATTATTCCAGGTGAATTTTTTGACTAAACATTGATGCTGGAGTTATTCCTCATGTTTGATTTTCACTATGTATATATATATATATGGATATATATTTTACTAAACAATTAGTGAATATATATACCTAATTAAAATCATTTATATACTTATTGACACCACAAAATAGATATTTCTACTAAGGACAGAGTAGGAATGGTCGACCAGGTGTCCTTGAGGAACATGTGACCAACTTGTTTAAATCTATTTATTTGGTTATGCCTTAATTGATATACCCACACACTAATGTATTTTATATTCATGGACTGGATGGATTTAGAAACCATTGGTGGTGTCCAATAAAATATATATCACAACCTATTTGGGCTTCCCTTACACTCAGTTTCCCAAATAGATCTCATGATTATAGGTTCAGGTTCGGGATTTTATATTCACACTACTATTTAAGGATTTTGGAGTTAGGATCATAGGATAGATCTGTTTCTCATGATTTTTATGGAGATATACCTTGAATATTTTTTCATTATTTTGTACCAATTTCATATCTCCATTGATATGATAACTTCAATATATATTGTTGCGGCATTTGGATATGCATGCATTGTTTTATATTTCGAGTTCCCAATTTTATCTATTTTTTTAACTGCAACTATTCATTATTTTATTTATACTATTTCACTATTGATTGTGTCATTATATCTTATACCATTATTCCAATTTTATCATGATGGTATATTCTCCCCATATACCAACATCGGTCCCACAAAGCTCGTCGACAACCTCTAATGTATAAGGATGTGTTCTTAAGACCATGTGACTGACTGGCTTGAGGCACCATTTTCTTGGATCTTGGGTGTAGACAAAAAAAATTAATGAATAATTTAAATTAATTTAAATTTATCCATATGTCCCTTAGTTTTCTAAATCACATCTTCAATTCATAGATTGATCCTCAAGCCATTTTTTCGTAACCATTCCATCCAAGGATTTCTAGGGGAATAACTCATTATTGATAGGAGAATTTTCACACACCAAACAACCTTTTCATTATTAATTAATTTATTTACATACTTATGATCTTTTCCTTAAATTTTGGGTAAAACATGTTTAAATTTATAAAATTTTAAAATTTCATTACAAGAACATAGTTGTTGCCCAGTTATTAAAAGCTAGGAAATAACCATGAAATTGGATCTCTTATTTAATATACAATAACACAGGGCTATAAAATGATTTTTTGACATGTTCCCTTATAGTGTGGGTTTTCCTAGGACCTCCAGTAGGAGGTGAATCATTTGATCACAGATTTTCTACCAATATAGGGAAATCTTGTATAGTTCCCAAAAAATTAAAAATATTTCAATTTACCATTTTTCCCTCTCTCTGCTTTACCTAAATAAATCCCTCAACTCTCCCCCCTATATCTCATGCGACACACAATGATGGGAACCAAGGTATTCCTTTATCCACTTCTTTCAGCATAGATCTTGGGCCTTTATCATTTTTAATTTGAGTTATGTATCCTTAGGCAGGGTTTCCTCCTCTCCTCTATTTATTTTCCCCCTCATCATTCTCTCATTCATTCACTACTCATCACCCCAAACAAACTCTATAGGGGGATTGGTTTCAAAATTCAGGGTATTTATTAGAGTAATATCTATTAATAATCCTCTTTTATTGATTCTACCATGATTTCACCTTATTCTTACATGGTTTTGGTTGTGTTGATATATGTTTTTCTTATGAAGGATTTTGAATGGATAGTTTTTTATAGATTTGAGGCTTCTTTTTTTCTATTCTTCTTTATACTCAATTAAGAAGGATTATCACATCTGTTGGAAAAGGAGTCTTGTTTAAGGAAGTTTTCCCCTTGTATCTGGCCTTTAAATTATGGATCCTTGATTTCGTATCTTTTTAGTCTCTTATTATTTTTATTGATAGATAATATTTGGTATGTTCGATTTTTATTTGATTGTAAAACCATGTTTTAATTATTTTTCATTTTAATATAAAATTTTATCAATTCAGAAACAAGTAAACTATCTATTTTAATTAATACTACACACAAAGTGTATAGTAAATTTCCCAAACAGACCTTATTAAATAATAATATGATTTTGATAAATTACATTGGTCATTAAAGTAAATCATAAAATGGATCTTTATTTTCAATGAGCACTTCAAATAATTCATTAAATTTATTGTATTTATACAATGTTTCCAATGTAATTTTAAATAAAAATTTGAGGTTTCTAAATTTATTCGTCGGGTTATGAAGAGCTTTGGGTTTCGGGAACAGTTTTGTGACATCTGTTTCAGATGCTTTTCCTCTCCGTGGGTCTCGGTTTCGTTACTGGGGAAGTGTTTTGGTTTCTTCAACGTGGTGAGGGGGGTGTGGCAGGGGGATCCGCTCTCTCCGGCTATGTTTGTCATGGCTCAAGATGCCCTGTCCAGGAATATGAAGAAGGGCATAACAGAGGGCGATTTAAATCCTTTCCATGGTAGAAGGAACTCGGGGGTTATATCTCACCTGATGTTTGCCGACGACATACTTGTATTCTTGAATGGTGGATTCCGTACTTTCAAAGCCTTTAAGGCTATTATGGGATTGTATGGGAAGCATAGTGGGTAGTCGGTCAATCATGAGAAGAGTCATGTGTTCATTTCCAAAAAATGCTCGGGAGGGAGATGCAGGATCATTCAGGAGGTTCTCGGATGTGGGCAGAAACATCTTCCTATTGTTTACTTGGGGATACCTTTATCGAGCGGGAGGATACTGAAGAGCCATTTCAATGGGGTTGTGGATCACATCTTGGGAAGGATCTTCAATTAGAAGAACAAGGTACTTTTGTTTGGGGGCCGGATTATGCTTATTAACAGTGTTTTGTTATCTATTCCCATGCATCTTTTTGCCATCATCAGTCCTCTGAAGGGAATGGTAGAACGAATTGAGCACATTATTACATCATTCTTGTGGGATGCGAGGGGAGACGGCAGGTGCCACTGGGCCTCGTGGAGGAGGATGGCTGGTCCAGTGGAGGAGGGTGGGGTTGGGTTACGAGATCTTCAGGAATTCATACTGGGATTGCAGGCCAAGCTAGCGTGGGAGGTTATTGTGGGTAAGACTCTGTGGGACAATTTTTTCAGAACCCAGTATGGATGGCATGGGGATCTCTGCACGCGTGGGGAGACGAGTCTAGCTAGATGCATGTTCTCTCATCTGGACGTTCTGCTTGAGCACACCAGATGGGTGATTGGTCATGGGGAGATCATTTTCTGGAAGGGCACGTGGACATAGGAGAGGCTTTGGTTTGATGGCTTCCTGAATCCTGACATCTCGTTTAAGGAGGCATGCAGAAGCTATGAGTTCTTGCATGAAAATCTTAATGTGTTGCAAATGAACCACCTCGGCAGTGTGGTTATGAATGACGACCCAGATAAATGTTGTTTCATAGAGATGAGCTCGGGACGTTTTAACATGAAGGGGTACAGGAGAATCCTGCATGGTACTGATGTGGCGGTTAGAGTGGAGGAAGATTTTTGGTCCAAGGCTTACCAGCAAGAATGAATTTTTTAGTGTGGAGAGTGAGAAACCAAGACTTGCCAACGGAGGAGAATATCCAGGGGAGAGGGATCAGCATGGCCTCATGGTGCTTCTGTTGCGAGCAGCCATGCTCGGAGTCTACAGTCCATCTGTTTTTTCAGGGTCGCTGGGCTTCTTTCCTCAGGGCTCAGATTGTTCGGTTCAGGTTTCCATGCGGGGAGTGCCACTCGGTTCACGACTACACTTTGTTTTGGTTCTCTAGGCTTGATGGCAGGTCGGGGGAGCATACATCATGCATCATCATTCTGGTATCCATCTGTTGGACCATTTGGGAGGCTCGCAACCAGGTAAGGTTGGGCGGTGTGAGGTCCTTGTTGTACCTCCAGCATCGGATGAAAGCCATTATAGTGGAGTTGTCCTCCCATTTCAAAAATGGTGTTCAATCACCTATGTTGGAGGGTCTGGTTAGTGGACAGGCTGGACAAAAGTTGGATAGAGGACGGTGGGTTAAATGGCAGCCTCCAATGCATGGGTGGAAGCTAAACGTGGACGGCTCATGTGTTGGAGGAATTATGAGGGGCGGTGGCTTGCTTCGAGACTGCTGGGGCTCGGTTCTGGTTGCTTTTAGTGCTTATTATGGACTAGGTAACTCTACGGGTGCAGAGTTTAGAGCCCTTCTTTTAGGTTTGATGGTCTGTAGGAGGAAGGGGCTCCCGGTGTTAGAAGTGGAATCAGACTCGAAGGTTCTGGTCAGATCACTGCAGGGATATCAATACATCTCATGGGATTTAATGTATATATGTCGCCGGTGTAAAGTGGAGACCAACCAGGGAAGGATGGTTCACCATAGTCTGAGGGAGTCTTACATTGCGGCTAATGAGCTGGCTCGTTGGGGCCGACCTGAGGAGACGCTGGTGGTTTATGACAGCCTTAATTCTCTTCCTTTGGAGTGTGTAAATGTGGTTCGAAAGGACTCTCTTGGCCTTCACTATTTTCGTCCCCCAAGAAGTGTAATCTGGTTTTTCTCTTGGTATTAATAAAAAAAATAAATTTCAGTCAGTAAATTTATTTTTATATATTGGTAGTTATAAACAAATACTTGAGTATTTAGATCTATATCTATGTGTGTATTTTTTCATGTGTACAAATTTAGATGAGAAAATGTGAATTAGTGAAGTAAGAGGAACATCAATATATATATATATACCTTTATAGGTGTGTGTGTGTGTATGTATCTTTGTGTGTGTGTTTATGTTTTTATGTGTGTGTGTTTGTTAATGTGCATGTGCATAACGATAGAGGGAAACTTGGGTAATTTATAATTTATACTCAAACTCAATTTTTAAAATAGGTTTTCAAGTGGATATCTAAATCATGTCATAAAGGCCTCTTTGTAATGGTTCTTCACTCCTTCTAATCTTTATAAATTTTTTGAAAACAAAAAAAATACTATATTATGATGGAATTTAAGGCTGATTATATGTCTTATGGATATTTTAAATGCTTCCCATTTATTTTTGAAAAGAAACTATTTAAATATGTATATTATATTTTATAAATTATATGGTTTAAAATAAGTTTATTAGAAATGGTTAGAAATGGGATCCCCAGGTACACAGGTGGGGTGACTAGGAAAAGTGCACTAGGAAATGGTCCACCCTCCCTAGAATTTTCACTATGCTACAACACTAGTAAAAAATTATAATGACATTTATTGGTTACCATTGTGACTTTCCCATCGCACTCCCAAGTGGCTCATGAAAAGGAATGGTAGTGTATGGTTTGATCATCAAGAGTACGAGGATCCTACTATTGGGGCCAATATTAGTTTTCATTGGGATTACCATGGTGCTAGAAATTTTTAACAACTATTATTTATGTTTTTTCATAGTAAAAAAATAGATTGAGTTTTATAAATGGAAAATTTTATTTAAAATAAAATTATTATTTCTGATTTAAAACAAAAAAAGTATTTTTTTTTAATTCATATCCCTCTATGTTTTAAAGGTAAAGAAAATTATGATTTTAAATATAAATTAAGAATACTCATTTTAATTTGTATTTCAAACTAGCAGGATATGGAACATTAAATTAACTTACACTACATGGGGTGTGGTCTTAATTGGAATTTTTACTGGGCTCTCAAGATCAATCCTAAATAAGTTATCTATGTATTTGGATTAAATTTTATCATATGAATTCTATTGGTGAGTTTATTATATTGATATTTCTTTGTGATTAGTGGAGTCACATGGAGGTATGTTGGTTATCTAATTTTATATATTCTCTTTTTCATATAAATCAAATCATCTGTTTTTCATCTTTATATTTATTTAATTAGTATTGATTATATATGTGGAATTATGGATTTTAAATATGAGGATCCTTTTGTATGTGATTTTAAGAGGTGAATATGTGTATTTCCTTTCATTACATAAAATGTTTCATTCTTCTTACATTTTTATTATATGATTTATCATGGACATCATAGTTATTTATAGGACATGGAAAAATTTCCCATGATATTCCAAAACATATTTAATTTTTTTATTAAAATTTTTCCATCGGATATTTTGATTCCCTGTATGTAGTTTACGAATGATGCTGATTGGGAATTTTCCACATGTTTGTGGCATGGAGACTCAGGAACCAGATTTAGGGGCCACTCGAGTTGGTCCATGACATAGTATAACCAAAGTGTGTTGAGTACATTTCTAGTTTTATGTGTAAAATAGGATAATTTATAATAAAATTTAAAAATAATAATATGATAAAATTTGAATATATAAGATATTACTGATGGTTATAGAAGTGAAAACTACTTCCCTTTAATTTTTAGTTGAATATAAATCCTGGAAACTCCAATAATGTTTATCTATTTTCTTTTACAACAAAACTTTATATAATAATTATTTTCAAAATACAATATTCATATTGACCCCTCATCCATAAAAATATATGATCCATTTAATGATAACCTTTGGTACCAATGATCACACTCAAATTGTATTCTCTTTCACATGGATTTCAATTATTATTTCCTATATATTCTAAATCAGGTATTCACTCCAATGGTCTGATAAAGAAAATTTAAGGATGTTGTTACACGTCAAAAAATCATATAGCATTAAAGGATTTTTGGTTGTTACCTTCATTTTCCAAAATCATTCATTAAATGGAATAATAATATGGAGTTGTTCTTGAATAATTAATTCATTTAGATCATTCATTGATAAATAAATGATCATGAGTTCCTTTAAATGATGATTTTATTTTCTTAATTGTAGCCTATAAAACAATTGTTTTAAAAAAGAATGAAAATAACGGAATGTGGTCATTACCAATTTCAATATCATGTGTTATTGATCCATGTTATCCTTCCAATAACGATCACATACCAACATATTATACAGTTTGATAATGTGTGGAAAAAATCCATGTCATAGTCCATTATACATTTTAATATGGTCAATCCAAACTAGATTTTTCAATATTATAATACTTAATTGTGAAAAATTATTTTTTTCATTCTCTATATAAATTTAACAATAATGTGATGAGTTTAATTCACATCTATAATCAATCCAATTCATTCCATTATTTCTAATACTGATATAGAAAAATTGTACAACTTACTATTATTTTTTTAATACGAATATAATGTTTCGTTCATTATTGACATATAGACTGTGTTGCATTTTTCTTGTTGTTTGACTTCTTATTGAATGGTTAATTTTGTAAATTTCACTACATTTGTTATAAAATAATAGGGTGTCCTCCCATAAACATTATCTAGAAAAAAATACTCTTATTAATAAGAGTATATAAGATATTATCATAGATTATTAACATCATATGACACTAGATGTTCCTACTTTATTGGGAGTGATACAAATTTCATTGAAAAATAGTAGGACTTTTAACCATGTTCACATCTATTCCTATAATAAAAGATTTCATAAATATTGTTATAAGGTGATTATATTCGATTTACAAAAGATATATTAATATAAATCAAACAATATTAAAATCAATAGAATGAAATATATTGAAACCATGAAAAAATATGTGTGTTAAGTGGTTGGAGTGAATATATATCATTATATTCATTGTCTCATTGTTATTTTGATTTATCATGTTTTCCCATTTTTATTATATATAAAATTTAATGGTGGATCATGTAACACCCTAAATCCAGTAACCCAATGCTAGTGTTTATTTTATTACATTAGTATAAAATATATAAATCATAGGATCTAATAATTAATACTCTCAAGAAACTAGTTATATAAATGAAGATTACATTAAATTTAAAAATAAAGATAGATCATATGAAAAAATCATAACTTTATTATTTCTCCAATAAAATCCATATTTCATATTTAGTAATCCTCTTTGTTTCTTGGGTAAATAGAAGAAAATATAAAACAGTGTGATATGAAAATCATTAAGTGATTGAGTATAGTGGAAGATATCATTCATAAGCATATGATTAATAAAATATTAGGGAAAAATAAATTCCACAACAAATAATATATCACTGGATTACATAATATTAAATAAATTCTTGGATAGGAACCACAGATCACATTGAGGCAATCTTTGCTAAACCATCCATTATTCAACATCATTTTTAAAATTAGAAAACTATATTACATAAATAATTCAAAATCATGAGAATCTTGTGGTTTTGTGTCTGTGGATAATATCTATATATGATACTTATTTCACAATACTTGTAAAAATTTCTTCATATTTTAATTGAACTCGATCTTCTTCTAATCATCTCCCAGGTTAAACTCATCCTCATTCCTAGGGAAATAAAAACATAAGAAAAGGGTGAACTAAAATTCATTGAAAGGTAAAAATAAACATATCATAATTTTACTAGGATTGATATCGAAATCATGTGATAAATCCAAATCTAGATAACACTCTCCTATTAAAAGAAAATGGACTCATAAAAATAGTTTATATTGTAAGTTAGGAGAACAAGTAATCCCATATAAACAAACATATAACATGATATAAATGCTAGGAAAATATGAATGATAAATAATGATATAGATAGAATTTCATAGTCACATATCATAGGAGTGTGGCACAAATATAATCATTAAAAAATTGTTGATTAGGCATCACATCCTATTTATCATAGTGGATCAGGAACCACAACATATTTATCATAATGTATAAGGAATAACAGCCAATTTCCCATACCTGATCAAATATCACAACTAGTCTCCCATTTTTGGATCGAGTATCACGACCTAATCGACCAATATCTCATGACATGATGATCTTTAACCAAAGAATTTTAGGAATATATAGTTCATATGGTTAACATAAAGACTATCCAAACTGATGTGTTCTATATGAAAACACATAGAAATAACATCATTAAAATATGAGAATAAGAATGGGTTTCTCATTAAATATCAAAAGGTAATACATAAATAAAAAAATAAAACAGATCAATTGATACTAAATTAAATAATTAAAAAGTGAAACTTTATAAAATCATTTATATGGTGACATATAAAACATATAAAGATGTAAAATTCATCACCTTTTAGAAAAAGAGAAAAATTGAATCCAAATAGTAATAGAGAGTAATAATTACTATCATTAAAGGAAATGTGTGATGATCACAATAATTTATAAATAATTGGATTTCAAAATATGAATAGAGAATATAATTATGTTAAAAAATTAACATGAAAGAAACATCCCTTTAAGGGAAGTCAACAGATAATAGGATGGGAATTATTCAAATAATAGTATAATTTTATTGTAATGAGAACCATTCATGATAGTGGATATGAATTATGAATTGAATTTCTATAGGGAGTTAAATGTTTAAATTATATGTAAATTTTGACCATTGAATATAGGGAACATTGAAGGTTAATGTTCAAAAGTAATTTTTTAATTCAGAGAGAATTATTAGAGTTGTTAGTGTCTCTAACGACTCAATGAATATAGGAATCAAATGAGTATGTTGGGGAGTTCAAGAAATATTCCCAAAAATATCATGAAAGGTATGATGATTTAATAATATGAAATAATTAGGGAAGTGAATACCCTAACTAAAGAAAATTGAATGAAATATAAAATATTACCTGTTCCTTGGATCATGTCTTCCATGAATTCTCTCTCACCTCCTGTAATATAAATTCATTATAATAACTCATTTTAAAACAATCCGTATACCTACCACTATTTATAATTTTTTATTTATAATAATTATGTATATGTAAAATAGTTAGTTATTACCTATTTTCACAGATGATTTTTTTATAAGTTATTCTATTTCTACTAGTTTTATAGGATCAGTGTTAGTATTTGTTCTTCTAAAAAAACTCACTATTCCATTATCATTAACATCACTCTAACACCATGAAATTCTATAGTAAGAACATTATAGTTGAGTTTATGTATGACACCCAACACCAATCATGTAATGGAATATAATATCTCATTAATTTATATTATATTTACTATTTTAAATAAATTTAATCTATGGTATATCTTACAATCCATGCAATACTTAGTTAACAATAATTACATGCAAGGCTGTGCTTTTCTGAACAATAATATATTAATATAAAATTACAATTTAATATAATAAAATATAGACTATATGTTATGAATAATTAGAAATTATTTATGAATATATATGGTTTACAAAAATATAAAACAAATTCAATGTTTATAAATTAATTAGAAATTAATATTAGAACCAATTGAATATAAAGGGAATGTTTTATAGAAAAATATTTTTATTCTCAAAAGGTATTTAATCCTAATATATTAAATTATTCAAAAGTAATGAATGATATAAATGAAATATATGTGTTATATATTCATTAAAATATTTTTTATTAATCCAATATATTTTATCACATTAAGATAAAAATAAATCATGTTTTAAACATCAAAATGATATTTTTTTTCTAAAAAGGTAATTTTAACACCTTTTAAGGGAGAACCAACATTAAATAAAATATATAGAACATTAAAAAAATTGAGGAATTATATGTTTCGTATTGTAATGTGAAACATAAAAAATATTGTAGGGATAATTTTTTGTATTTTTTAATGATGTTTTATATTTTGATGAATAATGAAAAATACTGAACTTTAATTCCAAATTGATTTTTCTTCTAATTTTTTTTAAGGATAAATAATAATTTAAATTGGTGATAAATTATTATACGGTAAGTTTTTTTCAATTAATTAATTTTTACACAAGGAAACAATTTCACATTGAAATTTAGTATAAAAACATAACAATCTTTTGAATGTTTTTACATTAAACCCCTACATTGCCATCCCGTCTATAGGATTAAGTTTAAATTAATTAATGCTAAATATGTAATTAGAATATGGAAAATTGGATTCCATATTTGTAATAAGAATTATTTATAGTCTCTAATAATTTTAACATATTTTTCAAATGAAAATATTAGGGTATGTATTAAATATTAATTACAATGATTAAGAAAACAATTTTCATAATAAGGGACTAAACCTTAATCTTAAGAGCCAAACTGACCAATAAATTTGACTAAAATCCATTTTATGGCGTTATCTAGACCCTATACTTGGTATTATTGATTTTTGATAATTATGTAATCCACTTTTCCTTGGAATAATGTGGTGGAAATTACCATTCAAAACATTTACAAGAGTACCCCTCCTCCGTTATAAAAAGGCCTCATATCCACCCACTTCCTAGCACATATAAATCATCAATTTTTAATAAATACATTCCTAAATATCTTTTAAATATCCATACCTTCATTATGTAATTCTCTCATTGTTCCCAAATCAAACCAAGGAATCCTTTTGGTGAAAACTAAACGGTGTTACCCGAATAAGAGGTAATATCCTTCTTTCTCTACACTTTAAATTATTCTTATATAGTACTTATATAATCGAAAAACAATATTAAATATACTGATATGTTATTTTATCAAGGTTTCTAGCTACAATTACACATGCATGCATTTAATGGTTGTCGAACATACCATTTATGTGTACGGCGAACAATCGCCTCATGAAACAATGTTGTCCTTTTTTTACTTTTTCCCATATCATGAGTGTGAATTATGATGGAATATCTATATATGTGTGATATGTTATATTTATAATTTCATTATACTTCTGTAACAATTGTATGACCCATACTATTATGCGCATCCATTTTTGGGAATACGATAACATCATTTTTGGAAGTGTGGACTACCGTATCCCCAATGCGATGTGATTCGTTCACACCACACATAGAATTTATAAAGGTTGGTTTTAATAAACCTATGTAACATATATTACATTTATATAATACTATAATTATAATATGCATATATAATTTTTTCATTCTATTAATATGAAAATGAAATTAATGTTGCATTCGACTGTATGTACAGTCAACCATCTCCATGAACGATGCATTTCATTTCTTATCTCTAAATATTAAAAATTATTATAAATACATATATATTGAATATATATGGTAATTGAAACATTTTTTACATTGTTTAGGTGATGAAACCATGATCTAATTAATAATAACATCACATTATAAGTCAAAACATACTTGAGAAACTAGGAAATTAACACTAAAAATAGTGAAAATAATGAATGTTTACTGACAAAAGGGTAATAAGATATTATAAAAAGTTTATATATGATATTATAAATAAGAGTATGGTTATATTAATTTTTAGTGTCTTGTTTAGTATGATTATAAATAGTGTTAAATAATGTTTACCCAAAAAGGAAATTCAAGGTAAGGGATTTTGTCTCAATTAACATTCCATTGAGTCTTATTTGTCTTTATGCCCCCAGTTTCTTTTATATGGTTTGTATACTACCATTTTACAAGTTATATAATGAATATACTTATTATGACGATATTATAAGTTTCGTTTAATGTTATTATTTCATGGAGAATTTTATTTAAATGATTCAATATGGTATGGGACACTTTGAAATGTTTAAGGATTAATCTCCTTGAGAACATTTTTATGGATAATATTTGCAATATCACATCCATTAGTGATTACTATCATTTTATTAATACAAAAACATTATTTTTTCACCTAATTTATTATATACAGGGCACATAATTCTACATTGTCATATAATATTAGGATTCATTCATTATTTTTGATATTTTGAGTTTCAATTTGAATAATTTCATCTAATGGGATTCAAGTTAAAAGTTAACAAGTGGAAAAGAATTTCACAACCCAATTTCATTTCATGGGGTTATATTAATTCATAATTTTCATTAATATTTTCTTATTATGTGTATAATGAATTTATTTCTATTGATATATTTACACTCTTATATGAGTAATAAATGTTTATACACATAATCTAGTCATTGATTGATTCTCACTCCAACATTATATTATTTTTGAAGGATTACTTTACAATCTCATTTTTTTTGGGATTGTTTACACTTGAATTTAATTCAGGAGAAAATATATGATCATTGTCTATTAAATACTTTAATTTTATTCTCATATGGTTATTCATGACTTTATTCATGTAATAGTTCAGTTTTCCTACTCTGTGGTACTCAAAACGTTTTAGAAAATGATTTTATAAAAACCCGAATTCATTTCTCTCCTTATTCAGAAAACCACTTTTCTACTAAAAACCATATTTTATTAAAAACATTTCAAAAAAAATTAACCTTTACAATATTATATGGTAAAGACATTTTTACCCTTTTATTACTTTAACAATTTTTTCAATTGAATCTACTCATTGCTTTCCGAACACAACAGTTTTTTTAACATTTTACCATTTCCTAGGAATGTTTTTTAACCTTATACGGAATGAAATAATTTATCTACCATAATTTCTTAAAATATTCCCCTACAAGTTTCAAATGATTATTTTTGAAGAATTTTTTTTTAAAATTTTATTTTTAAATAAAAGGATTTTACAAATATTTTTCAAAATGAAAATAATAATTTCCCAAAGAGTATTTTTATAAGACCATTTATTTCAATAATTAATGAAAAACCCATTATTTTTACTCCACATGGCATAAATTATATTGATATCATTGTTTTTCTTCCTCTGGACTGTTTTTGATTTATTTATCTAATGATAGTATTAAAATTTACATCCTGGATTCCCTTTTGACCCCATGAAATATATTCAATTTCCAATGATTAATTGAAATTGAATTTCCCCTTTGTATCCATATCATTTTTAATGGATATGATTATTTCTTTAACTATATACCATTTTTCATATGTTGTTCCCTTTTAATGTAATTTTATTATTTAGCGGAACACATTGATAAATTTATATCTTTTATTCAATACAGATATTTTATAGGGCTTATTTTATATTTCTATTATTATATATGAAGATTGCATTGGACAGGTATCACATGGGTGGGTCCAGTCAAAAATTTCCCCTTGAGGCCTCAGTATTCTCAAGGGATGAATTTATTTCACAAGTTAGATAGGCTTCTACTCTATTTTCAAAGTTTTCTTGTAAATGGTCTTCATAGTAATAGTTTCATGTACCTAGGAAACCTATAATAAAATAATTAAATATTTACCTCACATAGTTTTAGTTATAATTCATCCATGATATTTTGTGTCGCCATATCTATGGATAAATTTCATTTTCAGTTCATTAGTAATATGGCATGAATTTTAGTTTCTTACCTTGACATATTGATTTTTCATTATCATGTTATTTGAATGTCATATGTTTCCATTTATTACATAGTCATATTGTTTATACACGACCTTCACTATTTTTTGATTAAATGGTATATGTGTTCATTTACATACCACGTCTTAATTATTATTCTCATTGATTCATTATTTCATCCACTATAATTTACAGAAGCTATAACTTTTAGCTCACCATAATTTTTTTCCTTTCTCTAGGAATCCAATAAATTTACTATTAAAGATATGTAGGGATATACAATATATAACAATGTTATCCTCTAAATAAAATAAATATGTTGTAATCAGTTTATTAATTTGTAATACAAGACTCATGTATGTATCTTGATTACCAATACTACTAAAATATTTTATCCATTGGGATTTGATTCATTATAACAATGCCAATGTAATAGTAGATGACACTAGTTTTGGGAATTTTGTGGTTGAGCATATACATTTGGTATCAAAGGATGTGTTTCAGAAACCTTGGGAAAAATAAGTATGAAAACATTGATTAGAGAACATATCCATAAGATAGAATTTCAGTATAAGTATAGAAGAAAATAGTATAATTTTGTTAAGGTAGAGATTATGCCGGTCTTTATTGAAATAGATCCCTCTCTAGAGATAAAAAGTGACTTTGGTTTTAGATAATATGTACCTAGGGCTAAAAAATATGATAAGGTGTGGCGATATGGACTCGATCGTAACCAAGTACACAAAAACGGTTCATATTGTGCACTTCGTTTGACATGCAATATAGATATTCCTTGGATAATTCACATTTTCTTTAAAGAAAATTGAATGATTTCAATAGTTAATGACAATGAATGTCCTTGGTTAAACCCTAGAAAAATTAATTACCTATGTCAAAATTAAACAGAAAAGTATTTTGGTATTTTGGTTGTATTAATAACCCTATTTAAAAGGATATTTAGTGACTAATATAATTTCAAGGATTTCAATCATATTTATTTTTGATATTGGATGGTTTTATTAAAGGAAAACCTCTATATCATGTGAAAACACATCAATTTTTCAATGTTTTTAGTTAAATAATTTTATGAATAAATATTAATGATATACTAATACTATTACTTTTTTTGTTAAGATATTAATGTATTGACCATACTGTGTTTGAAGAATATTTAGAGGCCAATAGTTAGACTTGTCACCATTTTATGTTTCATAAGATTCGATAAAAGAATATTTTATTGCTTTAGAGATCGAAGTTCATTTTTGGAGTTCCATTTCATGAATTAGGGAATAAATTATAATTCGATAAAAACAAATAAAAGGTGGAATTGTTCATATGAAGTTAAAATATATCAATTATGTGAATATATACATATTTTTATGTAGTAATGTTGTATCTCAACATTAGAAGCAGGATCTAAAAAATGTTGTCATAATAGATTAATTTTTTAACTGATGGTATAGTAAATAATATAATATTTATGAATTTGAGGCACTAAATATTTTATTGATCATTCAACAGTTTGTGATTTTTTTCCTCAAATAGTCCCTATAAATATTTCAGCTTTTCCTCCATGTACATATTTCTATTTTTAATGAATGGTCTCCTAAATAGAGACATATTTTTGAGTTATTCCATATGACCTTTTTACTTGTAATTATCTATTTTATAAATGATTTTTTATCAAAAATAATAAAGATATGGGATTTAAAATATATGAAATATAAAATAATCTATCACTACGATCAAGTTTAAATTTTGAGGACATAATTTAATTATGGTGGAGAGAATGTAACGCCCCAAAATTATAATGTAAGAGCATTATATTTGATAGAATCTTTGACATGAAACACCAAGCACATAAGAAAATAGAATATCATTACAATTAATTATATATTTACCATTTTAAATAAATTCATTCAATGATATATCTTGCAATGTAGGAAATACTCAGTTATCTTGCATTACATTCATGTCTTATTTTTATAGAATAATAATATATTATTAAAATATTAGTATTTAGCATAAAAAATATAAATTAGAAATAATGAATAGTATTTACTAAATTATGAAAATGTATGGTTTACATAAATATAAAACAAATTCATTTGTTAAAAACTAATTAGAAACTACTATTAGAACCAATTGAATACAAAACAGAAGTTTTTATAGAAAACTATTTATATTCACATAAAGATGTTTTATACTAATAAATTTTAAAAAGTAAAATTAATAAATGATATTAATGAAATATATAGGGATTATATTCAAAAAAATAATTTTATATATTAATAAAATATATTTTATAGGCATAAGATAATAATAAATCGTGTTTTATACTTAAAAATCGTATTTTTCTAAAAAAGAAATGTTATCACCTTTTAATGGGGAAGAAAATTTAAATTACTTTTTTCAAACCTTTAAAATATTTTATTTGGAAAAGTAAAATTAATTTATTAATTATAAACATATAAATTAGGTTAGTTTTAATATTTGGTATATTCTGTGATGTTTCATTTTTTTAAGACTAGTAAAAGATATGAAATTTTAATTCAAAACTGTTTTTTTATAAAATTTCTTAATTTAATTATATAATATATTAAATGGGTTTTAAGGTTTGATTAGATGAATTTTTATCAATTAATTAATATTAGGTCATGGGAATGAATTTCACTTTGAAATTTAAAATAAAATAAAAGAAAATGTTTTATCATTTTTTATAAAGACCTGCATTGTCATCCCTTCTATGAGATTAAATTTAAATTCATTTCTACCAATTATGTGATTTGAATTTTTAAAAATGGATTCCATATATATATTCAGAATAATATATAATATATAATACTTTTAACATGGTTTTTTACCCAACCAAATATTGAAAGTAATTAAAATTAGTTACAATGATTAAGAGAAAAATTAGTTTAACAATGAACTAAACGTCAAAATGAAGAGAAAAAATAACTTATAAATATTTTAAAAAATATAATTTCTATCCATATTTAGACCCTAAACATCCTTTTAACTATTTTGGACCATTATTGGATTCAATTTTATCAATAAAATCATTGGTGGAATTTGATTTCCAAAACAATGCAAGAGTGCCACACCTCTGCCACTATAAAAAGGGCTTCTCTCCTAAATTTTTTTAGAACATTAAAGAAACTTTTTCTTGAAAAATATAAGAAAACATATCTCTTAAACATCCCCAAAAATATCATATAGGACACCCATTGGGCATAAATCAAACCAAGGAAGACCATTGGTGCAAACTAAAAGAAATTACTTGATTAAGTGGTAGCATCCCTCCTCAAACTCTTTAGATTTATTTCATTATCAGATCATTAATTAATTTTCATTACATGATTATACAATAAAAATAGTATCCTAAATATACTGAAATTTTTTATCATGGTTTCAACCTAATTTTATACATACTTCCTTTTAAAAGGTCGCGAACTTATAGTTTATGTGTACTGTGAACTTCAACCTCACGAAATGATGTTGTTCATTTTTAATTTACCACCTCCCATGGTTGGTAATTATGATAAAAACTATATTTAAATATGTTATATATGATGTTTATAATTTATTTATAATTCTTTAATTCAATTTTGAAACATATATTTATTCACTCTATATTGTGGGAATGCGATAACGTCGTTTATTGAAGTGTGGACTATCGCACCCTCAAAGTGGTGTGATTCATTCACACATTACATGAAATATACTAAAGATGGTTTTAATAAACATATGAATCATAAAAGAAATAGATACGATGCTTTAAATATAATATATATATATATTTTTATTTTTATTCTTTTTATATGACAATGAAGTGACTGTAGCATTCATGTGCACATGCGACCTACCGTCTCCATGAACAGTGCATTTCATTTCTTAGCTCAAAATATTTTAGATTATTATAAATACATATATAAGGAATATATATGAAAATTAAGTCATGTTTTACACTCTATGTATGATGAATTCGTTATTGTTTTAATAAAAACAATAGGTACCAAGTAAAAATATACTACAGAAACAAGGCAATTAACACTAGAGAATGTTTTTTTGAAAGGGTCCCTCCGCCAAAAGGCCGAGGCATTGATTCATAGAAATAGAAAGATTAAAAAAGGTGAAAATCTGAGATTTTATTACAATCATCCATATAGAAAGGATGTTAGGACTCAGGAAGAGTATCATACCAGATTATAGGTTTTCCAACACAAATGATTCCAAGACCATCCACAACAATGTTCACCTCTCGAAAGAAATGCACGATGATGAAGTTGAGAGATAAAAGGGTCTTCATGCATTGCATCCAATTTGCAATGTTCCGCCAAGAGATAATCATTTCACCATTTTTGATGGCCTGCATAATGACAGAAGAGTCACTCTCAAGCCAGATATTAGTCCATTCATTCATTTTCACAAAAGAAATAGCATGTATGATCCCAAGCATCTCAGTCTCAAGAGAGCATGTCATGCCACAAGAACCATAGAAACATCCTTTGACATAGACATCGTGAGCCCTAACGACCGCACCACAACATGAAGGGCCAGGATTCCCTTTTGAGGTGCCATACGTGTTTAATTTAATCCGAAGGGGAAAAGAGGGACCCACAACACCTCCAAAGTTCCCAAAGTAGGTCTGAAATTCCCTTTAACACCTAGATTTTTCAGAATCTTGAAGTCCTAAATATTTTTGTAGCATTCACCCAAATAGATAGCTTACATGTCCCTTATAGCCGCAAAAATGTTCATCAATTAATGCTTAAATAATCAACTATTCCAATAGTATAATTCAACATTTCAAAGCTTCCAAATAGTGTACAACACTTCCGCAATATCCACATAGAAGAGACCATAGATTTAGGGTGAGACTTGAATAAAATAACATCAATAAAATAGGGCCAGTAGTCCTGAAAATCTGAGGCCATCCATATAAAAGGTACCGAAAATCTATTTTTATATTTGTTAGTGATATTTTTAAAACCATTATTTAGGATGTTAAAAGATGTTCACCTAAAAAAGGAAATGCAAGGAAAGGTATTTCTTTTAAATTTAAATTCCATTGAGACTTATCTATTGTTATGAACCACGTTTATAGTATATGGCTTATATAATTACTATTGACATGTTATATCATGATTATATTTATTATAATGATATTATATGTTTAATTTTATTTTATTACTTCATTAAGATTATTCTTCAAAAATTTCAAAGTGTTGTGGGAAACTTTGGAATTTTTAAAGACTATTCTCCAAGAGATCAATTTAAATGATTATCCTTGCAATTTCACTTCATTTTGTAATTATTATTTTCCTCATGAAATAATCACTTATTTTCTATGAACCTAATTTATTATAAATGATGTACATACTAACAAATTTTCATATAATATCATGAATCATTCTTTCTTCATAATATTTAGAGTTTCAATTTTAATTATTTCGTATATGGGGATTATAGTTAAAAGTTATCTAGTAGAAAATAATTGGACAACCCAATTTATTTTCATTGGATTATTTTACTTAATCCTTCCAATTAATTTTAAATTATTATTTTTATTATTAAATTGATTATCTATTGATTTATTTAAACTTTTTTCTGTGAATTTATTATTGATAGACATAATCTATTCACTAATTGATTCTCACTCCATGATTATAATCTTTTCAAGGGTTTACTTTATAATAACATTTTATTTGTGATTTTTTACACTTGAATTTTTATCAAAGGAAATTATTTGATCATTTTATAGTAAACCCATTCACATTATTCTCCGCATATTTTTCATGAAAATTTTCAAGTACTAGTATAACTTTCCCACTCTTTTAAAATCAAAAGGGTTTAGATTTTTTTAAAAAAAACCTGAATTTCTTTCTATCCTTAGTTCGAGAACTTATTTTCCTATAAAAACCATGTTTTAATAAAAAAAAATTAAAAATTTTATTAACCTTTTCAAATTGATTACGTAAATAAATTTCTACCCTTCTCTCTTTAACCAAATTTTTCAATGGAATGTTATTATCTCTTTCTTAATAACCCATTTTCCTAACCTTTTTACCATGCAAAAGGAATCAGCTTTTTACCTTGTACTAAATGTGTGGAATTACCCACCATAATTTATTAAATGGTTCCTCTACATGTTTTAATGGTTTATTTTAAATAAAATGTCTTAAATTGTTATTTTTGATGATTTTTTTAGATTTTTTTTCCAAATGAATGGTAATTTTCCATGAGAATGTTTTTAGAAGACATTTTATTTCTATTAAAAAAATCCTTTATTTTTACACTGCATGGGATAAATTTTATTGATACCATCCTTATGCCTCCTCTAGATAGATTTTGAATGATTTTTCCAACTATAGTATTAACATTCCATTCCAAGATTCATTTTTTCCCCTTGAAATATTTAATTTCCTATGAACATTTGACATTGAATGTCCATTCTGTATCCATAACATTTTTTATGGAAACGATTATTTCATAACCCACAGACCGTTTTTCAAATGATGATAACCTTTAAATTTATTTTATTATTCTTGGAAGTATAGATAAATCAGTATCTTATTTTCAATATGGATATTTGATAAGGAATATTGATTTTTTTATTATTTGATATGAGTATTTCTTTGACTAGGTATGTCATGGGTGGGGCCAGATTATAGATATCCTCGCCAATGAATCTGTAGTCTCAGGAGAAGAATGTTTTGATCAAATTAGATGATTTTTAGCTAATATTCTAAATTGTCTTATGAAAGGTCTTGACATTAATGGTTCCATGTACCTAGGAAACATGGCATCCAATAATTCAACATTTCCCTCATTTAATTTTAATAATTATTCATCCAAGATATTTTTCATAGAAATATCCATTGTAACATTTAAGTTTTAGTTCATTGGTTAAATGGAACGTGTTTTAGTTTCATAACATTCCAAATTGACATAAATTTAAATTTTTTATTATCAAAACACTTTAAAGGGAAAAGTGATAAAACAAATTTATTAACCAGAGAAAACACTAAAATAAACCACAAAATAATTAAATGGTAGTTTAATCCTACTAGAAACCTTCTCGAAAAATAATTTCTAGGCGATAGAGGTATTTTATTTGCATGTATCATCCTTTATAAGATCTTCATTGTGATACTAAATGTTGTACCATGTTTTAATGTATTTTTCTAGATTGATATTCCCTAAATTGAATCCTTTTATCAACATACGATCTTACTTGTTAATCCAAAAACATTTCATTGGATTATTTTCATGCATTGAAATATTACCATGAATTTCTCTCACTATTGTCTATTTAGAACCCCCTTAAATGTAACTTCCACATCATCTGTAGCCTCATCCTGATTAAGGATGTTATCATCCATGACCTTGTATTTTGACCATTTGGTAGATATTATCTCCATTGGATAGGGTAGATAGGAATAGTTCTTTTTTACACTTCATATTTCCTCTTCATCCCTTCCCCATCAGATTAAGAATTCCTCCAACTTGAAGATATTATGTACTTTTTCTTGATAATTGAAAAAATAATAATCCCTAGATTCATCCCCAATGCATCTTTCACATTGGGATTCTATTATCAGGCTACTTCTAGCTCCTGGTCTGGGCTGTCAAATTCTAATCCTTCAAAATAGTTAACAATATTTATTAAAGGTATTTCCCTACTCAGGCATGGAACCCTTAGTGCATTTGATTCCACTGCATTGCTTCCAAGTTCCTTGGATCCCCCACTTCCAATGAAACTATGTCTATAAATAACTAAATCCTCATAGGATATAGCCTTGTAAGCCCTATGGCCTCCCCCTTTAGCTACTATAGTCTCCCATTCAAGAATTATACCACTACCAAATCTTTTTTCTCCACCATGAGAGACCTCAATTGTTTTAAATAGTGTTGAATCAAAAAAGTCAATCACGTATACCACATCAGTTCCCACTATACCCAAAGGAAGATATGAATAATACATGGGATATCCCAAGTCTTTCTTTAATCAACTGAAAACATCATTTATAAAAGTATTTCCCAATGTGACACATATTTCACCAACGTTGAATTACATTGGTTGGTAGAAAAATCCAAATTACTATGTCACATTGGTCCTTCACCAACTTAAATCCTTGAACCGTTTACATTTCTTCTAAAAAAACATATTATTGTTCATAGTTTTGGATCACATGCCTCCAGTCATACATTTAGTGACCCAATGTCTTAAATAAATAGAATAAAACAACCAACAATTTCAAACGCACTACATGATTACAACAAACTTTCCCCCCCACTATAATCCTAACAAACTATATAGTTACTCAAGAGACATCAAATTCTACAAATGTTCAGGGAGAATCATGGTGAGAAACTAACTGGGCTTAGATTTTAGAGAACAAATACCAACCAATGAGATTCCCTAGAATATGAATAATCATATATTTTGACATAGTAAAGGGAGTTTGGTTAAACTAACCCATATCACTATTATTGGGATGTGTCAATTCATATGGGAGTCTAATGACCACCTGAAGAGATAGAACATGGAGTTGTTGTAGCAATGGGTGGGCACCACACCATGCGCTAACCAGGTCTTCCTCGGAAGAAAACCAAATCATTATGTTTCGTTTTTAGAGAATACCTATAATTTATGGATCATAAAAACCCCATGACCCAAAGATTAACTTGTAGAAAATGTCCAAATAATGGAAATTCTTCTAAAACCTTGAAATAAATGAGAGATTAAGAAGTGCTGAGGCCTGGTTAAAATTTTCTATAAAGAACCAAATTAGATTAAATATGTTGAAAAGATCAGGGAATATAGGGTAATATGAGACTTGGGGAAAATATGGAGAAAATAGGGGTTGATTAATGGGTAGGAAGAGTGATTAATTACCTCAAAAGATGGGGGTGGTCTTTCCCCAATCGGGAGGGGAGGGACTAGTGCATCGACCATCACCATCATGGGAGAGGGACTGTCATCAAAAAAGCTATCATTATGCCCATCCCTTATCATATTTTTTGAATGTCATGTGTTTATAGTTATTACCTTTCCTTATAATTTGTTCACATCACTGTATATTTATTTACTATATGATATATGTTTTGATTTATCTACCAATACATAATAATTATTCTCATTGATTCGTTATTTCTTCTATTATACATTACCAAATTAGAGAATTTGATATAACCCTTATTTTCCTTTCATTCCCTAGGAATCTAAGAATCATACTATGAACGATGTTATGGGATATACTAGAGGGAATAAAGTTACCCTCAAAATAAGAAATTATGTTGAAATTAGTGCATTCATTTATAATAAAAAACTCTTCTATGTATCTGGTTTATGAAGATGGCTAAATTATTCAATATTTTAGGATTTAATTCCTTATTATCATGTCAATATAATTTTAGTTTACCCCAGATATGAGATTTATCGGTTTGGGGAACTAAAATTATAGTATTGAAAGACATATAATTATTTATGATGTATTAATTTCAATTGATGAGTGTTTCATTCTTTCTCTTTATTGATGATATAAACAGTGACCACTGTTCTATGATTTTCTTAACCAATAAATGTTGTTTTCGTAATTATTAAGTTAATTATTTATATATCCTTTATAAAAAAATGTATCTAAATATTTATATAATATTATACCATTATTTCTGTTTTCATATTCATATGTGACCTAATTTCATATCAATTTTCAACTAGGTGGTCATACTGACCCAAACATGAACATACTATGATTAAAGGATGATTATAAGGTAATTTTGTCGATATATATTTATAATAGAATAATGATTATATTAATTAGTTTTATATTAGTATAAAAATTTTGAATTTGAAACAAGTGGGTAAATAACTAACCGATACAAAACAATTACATAATATAAATAAAATATTTTCCTTTCGTAGTTACCTTGTTTAAGAAAACTAATTTTATAATGAATGTTTATCAATCATATCAATAATTAGTCATTACATTATTATTAAAATAAATTTAATAATAAAATAAACATCATATTTATCCTATAAAAGTATTCATAGAACCATCCATGGATTTCTGTATTAAAAAAACAACAATCTAGGAAGGTGGTAGTATATACGCACATATGGATTGTGATTTAGTTTTCATAGAAGTTCAGTGTAGAATAATATGTTACATCCTATATAAATATTAAACAAACCATAAATATCATAATGATAAATTAAACTTCCTTTTTAACTATACGTGTTAGGTGGTGAAGGAAAATGAAAATGTTACTTCGTGCATGTGATAGTGTGCACATGTGAACATTTCACATTTTCTTCTTAATGGAAATGGAAAAATGCTGCTAATTATTTTAACATCACTCTAATAATACCAAAAAAGCTAGGAACTGGTGGCAGTCGGCCCTAAAAACATTAAATAAAAAGGAAACGAGTCAGGCGTACAAGGGGTTATTACATATTTGAGTGTGTATCACACCACATCTCTCTACCTACACCAATGTGGCACAAAATTCTAGGGCCGTGAAAGACCACATCTCTCCAAAATCAATGAGCTCCTGCTTTTCCAATCCATCCAACACCTGATTAGCATCTCGGTAGATGTGTGAAACGTCCACTTGCATATGAGAAATGTCACTAAGACAACCAACCCTCTGAGGCAACATGCACCAAGGGACCTGGCACGTCTTGGTGCTCAAGGCATGGACCACAGTCTGAGAGTCAGATTCAATCCATATAGAATTCCAATTAAACTGGATAGCGTACCTGATGGAATATATCATTTCCCAAAGTTCGGATTCAAAGGCAGTGACACTTCCAATGGCATGGTGGAAGCATCCTTTTACAAACCCACGATATGTGCAGAACACTCCCCCACAACACGATGGACATGGTGCACCCAGTGCTGCCCCATCGACATGTACCTTGATACACGACCTAATGGGTGGGATCCATCTAATATAATTTAGAATCCAAGGCTTTAGTGACCGACCCGAGACACCAAGCATTCTCAGAATTTGCAGATCAGAAGCTGTATTAGCCAAGGAACCATCCTGTAGAAGGGAAGCATCATACATATCTCTATTAACTACTAGCATTCCTTGTTGAACCGTTGAGTGCACACCAGTGAACACTGCAGCGTTTCGGGCCTCCCAAATGGATGCAATAGCAGTAGTAATAGCAGCCAAATACAGGTTATGAATCTGCTCACTGAATTGAATGTGGGACAAACTGGACAGTAGCTACAGAAATGACCCGCAGGTATCCAGAGTAACTCCAAACAAGGCACCAGTTTAGGCCAACAGTTTCGTGGCATGGAAACTTCCCATGGACACATGCTGAACAGAATCCTCATCCTTTTTATAGATGGAGCACATAGAAACCAGCTAAATATTTTCCCTCTTAATAACATTATTTATGGGAATTTGATTTTTCCAGATTCTCTATATGAGTGAGAATCTGGAGGTCCTAATAAAGAAGGCTCGGAAATTCATAAGCCACGAAGGTGTAAGAACTTGACCTCCACATAGATTCCTATAGAAGTCCATGTAATTGAATTGCCCGGTTCTGCTATATATCCAGATCAAAGTGTCATGATCCATAAAGACATAATTTCTGATTTCAGTCTCTACCTATACAGGAACACTAAAAGCAGAAGAGTGAACCTGAGAGAGTAAACCTGAAATAGACCAAGGGGTTTCATCTGTTTGAACGTTTAGATCACAAAGGGGTTGTGTGTTCTACCATGTGTGCCAGCTATTCAGTGAGGAGTCCCCGCAAACCATCCATCTAGTATCTTGTATAATGCTCACATATTCCTGCTTGATAGAGGCCCAAACCAATGAGGAAAGATAATACTTATATCCATTTATAAGTATCCTTGTAATTCTGTTTGAGAGAAAGTCATCATTAGCTTCATGAGAAAGAAGGTTCCAAGTACATTTCCCAATGAAGTCATCATTAAATGTACGAAGGTCCTTGAGTCCTAATCCCCCCAGATCCACAGGCTTGATGCACTCCTTCCATAATACTGTAATTAGTTTCCTCTCATGTGGTGACCCTGTCGATATAAAATTCTGTACCATGCTCTGAAGCTCCTTGAGAAGTCCTCTCGACCATCAATAGATAGAGAGGGAATAATCAAACTTTGATGTGATCACTGAGTTCACAAGATAGACCCTCCCATCCAGGGACATAGCTTTCCCTTTCCAGCTGGCCAGCTGGTATACAATACCAGCATAAATTCCTTCCAAGTATTGCCTTTTCACTTTTCCCCAAAACAGTGGGATCCCAAGGTATTGGAATGGAAAAGAGCCCCTCCTCACCCCATGCTACAGGAAAATTATGTTCCTTTTCCCAACTGAGATTCCATTCCCAAAAATAATAGAATACTTCTCCCAACTGAGGGCTTGATCTGAAACCTCCTCATAGTGACTGAAAAGGCCTTTAAAAGAGGAAATAGTTTCCCTTTAAGCATGAACAAGAAGCAAGATGTCATCTACATATAATAAATGAGACAAAGCGTGTTCACTCACACCAGCCCTAATCTGATTATAGAGTCCCAATTGGGAAAAATCATTGATACACCTACTAAGGTAATCCTTTTCAATGTCAAAATGTAGGCCAAAAAGTGGGTCACCTTGCCACACCCCTTGGTGCAAGGGAAGAAACCCCTTGGGGAACCATTGATAAGAATTTACAACCTAACAGAACCATGAATGATACAAATCAGATTCACGAAACCATTTGAGAAGCCATATCTTCTAAGGAAATCAATAAGGAATCCATATTTAAGAGTGTCAAAAGCCTTGGAAATGTCAATTTTGAGGGCAAAATTCCCATCCTTTGTCTTCCTTCTCATAAGGTTGACACTATGAAAGGCCATAAAGAGACACTATTGGATGCTCTTCCCAAGGAAAATTTCAAATTGATTAACAGTAATTATTCCATTGACCAACCCACTCATCCTGTTCACCAAAACCTTGATGATAATTTTGGGTATTGTGTTCCCAAGTGCAACCGGCCTGAAATCCTTGATGTCAAGAGAATTCTCTTTCTTGGGGATGAGGGAAATGAAATAGGAATTCATTCCATGGGGAATATATGTGTTCGAAATTAAATCCTTGATTCCCTACACAATATCATTCTACAAGATGTCCCAATAGAAAATAAAAAATTCGTTAGTGAATCCATCAGGGCCTGGGGAACTCTCAAGATTAAGAGATAGAAGAGAAGGTCTGATCTCCTCCTTGCATGGTGAAGTAATATAAAGCTGATTCGAGTGATCATCAATACAAGGGATGATGTAATCGACCATGCAGTGAATGCTGGACTACCCATTATTAGAATATATTCCCTTAAAGTGTTCAATAACAGCCAGAAAAATATCACGTTCTTCATTATAGAGGTTCTCATCAATGCTAATCACCCTATTTCATGAACGCGCCCTCTTTTCCTTGTGTAATCTGATGAAAAGTTTGGAGTTCATGTCCCCATCCTATAGTCATTTCAAATTCAGTTGATTTCTAAACAATATTTCCTTTATTATTAAAAGATCATCAAGCCTATTATGGGCTGTAACTTCCTCCCTGAACAAGGTAGGGTGCTGTTAAGGACCGATCTGAATCTTAGCCAGCTCCTCCTCAGCCTTCCTGATATCTTCATCAATTTTTGAAAAAGATTTTTTACTCCATTCCCTCAGTAACCCCTTAAGGTGTTTGAGTTTCATAACAAGTCTCTGGAGAGGACTCCCAATGACATCAGAATTCCATTCCTCCAACAAAATCTCCCTACATCATGGATTAACAATCCATCCATTATTGAATCGGAAGGGAATAAGGACTGACGTTGTGAGTTGTGTATTTACATCAATAACCATTGGATTGTGGTCAGAATGATGTTTAGGAAGCATGAATCCAGAGACTCCATGAGCCGTAGCATGATCATCAATACAAACGAAGCACCTGTCAAGCTTACTAGCTTGCTTCCCCTCCCACATGTACCTGCACCATGTGAAATATGAACTAACTATGAGAACTTGGTCCAGGTTTTAATAATCAATGCATTTAGAAAAATCAGCAGCATCAACCTTATTGAAGTTTGTTCATTTTTTCTCTTTAGGCTTTAGAACTATATTAAAGTCACCAACAAGAATACATTTTTTCTCCATCCTCTTATAGACGGCTTTGTGTTCCTCCCATAACTCTCTCCTCCTGATATAAGAGTTGGAGGCATAAAAAAAGAAACTAAAATGTCCTGCCCAACAAGGTTACGGTTGACCAGGACACTTTGAGTGCCACTATCACAGGAAGTGATCTTGATTTCATCATGTCTTAACACCCATAATTGGTCAAGATGAGATGCATGCTGATTATTGGAGACAAAGTTGTATCATAGATAGCCCCATTTGAATCCTTTCCAGTTTTCAAAGAGGACTTTTGGCTCAGCAATACTAACTAACATAGGTTTGTAGGTCATCAGATAATGTCGAAGGGCCCTGACCATGTGGGAGTTTCCCAACCCTTGAAAATTATAATAAAAAATATTCATTTTTTGTAGACCATTCCTCTTGTCAGATGCCACCCTTTTCCCTCTAGCAAGACTTGTGTTTTCCCTTTCTTCCCCTGACCACCCTGCCCTTGCTTCTGTCCAGGGGAAGTGATGCTGTGAGATTCCTTATTCACCTGGTGTGCCCCACTATTTCCTTTCTCTTGACCAGAGTGATGAGTTTGTGGGACGGTAGTAATAGTCGACTCCAATCTACTGGGGACATCATCTCCACCTGGGTCAACTACGACACAGTCTACATCTTGAGTCCCTTTTACCAGCTTGTCCTTGCTGCCATCATTCACCAGCCCACCCATTTCAGCACCAATAGTAGCCTCTCCTAGGCAGGCTCTGCCTTCAGTGCGCTTAGCACTATTATCATCAACAAGTTGTCCATCCGACCCACCACTGGAGGCAGCAATGTCACTCCCTATAATGGGCATAACAGATTTATTATGTTTATCCTCATCCACCTCCTCAGCCCATAACCTTCCACTCAGGGGCATGAATGTATTCCCAGATTTAAGAGGGGGGTCACTGCCCGCCGTAAGTCTCCTTCGGGCATCCTTGGAGGGGGAAATTTGGATGAAGCTCCCTCCTAGGTCAGAAGCTAAATGGAAATAAAACCCTCTACCAATTTCATTAGATTCTTCTAGAATATGTGATCTACATTATCATCCCCCAGTCGGCCATGTGCACCCATCTCTGCAGTGGCACACTAAGGTGGGACAACCGTCCTGACCACCATATTCCCACTACATGACGGGGGTGACACATAATTCTCCTCAGCCCTACACTCCACAGTAGGCAGATCATTCGCCCTGGCTGCAGATGCAGCGCCCCCCATATTTAGAGCATCACTAGTTCCAATTCCTTGGCCATCTCCCTCTTTCTCAAGTGGCTCTAGATAGCTTTTATCCTTCCCCTTCCTTCTTCGGCACATACTCTCATCATGACCCTTTAGCTTACAGAAATTTCATTCCTGGTCCCGTTTACACGCAGTAGTCGTATGCCCGAAGAATAAGTAGCTTAGGAAGAACATTGGTTTTCTCTCATATAGAATATCAAGCTTCATGTTATCAATCCTTATCGTAAGAACCACCTCCTCAACTAGCGTACTTGACATGTCAACTTCCACCAAGATTCTCGGATAGTTCCCAAGCCTCGGATTGTCTGTCTATCGGTCCATGCGAATGGGGGTTCCTACAGAAAAAGCAATGTCCCATAGGATCCTTGGGTGCCAATACAACCAGTTTAGTTTGTAAATTCAGATCCATAGTTGGGTGTGAGTGTTATAGACATTCATGGAATCAAAGTTCTGATCCCATTCCTGCACATTCAGAAAACTAGGACTCAAGGGGACAGTACTCTTGACCCATGCTTTCCACTTACCCTCTTCTGTGGGGAAAACCACATGATAATAACCCCTTCACATCATAATCATTCTCCACTCATCAAATCCCCAAACCTCTGCAACCCTCCTAGGACTCAAACACACATTTCGAAACATGTTTGTTTCCATATACTATTAGATTGTTACATTTACCATTTTATGTTTGACCATGTTAATTGGTTTTTACCTAGGTAACATATTATTTATGCTTAAAAAATAATATGGTATTTTAATATAATTTGAACCTACTAATTCAAAATTTTAAATCCAATTAATTTTAAACAATATCTCTATGTTTTAACTTTTTTAATATTATATGTATATATGGTATTTAAAATAATTTCTTCAATAAAATATTATTTATGTCTTAAAGTGTCAAATATATGTTTTTAAATAGGAAAAAATATTTTTAAATTTATAATATAGCATATAAAATTATTTTCACTAAAAAATAATATCATAAATTTCTATCTAATTCTTATAAACTAATAATTCCAAAAAATGAACTCTATTTGTTGAAATTTATTACTCCATTGTTCACCTAAAATTCATTTTTTAGAATAATCTAAAGATTTAACTTAAGATTATATTTTCATTATAAGTTTAAATTTATACCAATTTTCTCAAATTCAAAACGTAAAATTTATATTTTATATTCTTATTAATAAAATTCAAATATAAAGAAAAACTGTTCTTTTATGGAAAATGACTTTTGGCATATTAACTATTCTTTTTCTTAAAAATTATTAATTATTATACTAATAAATTATTATTCATACAATCAATATATATTTTTACCATTCAATAATTATAAAAATAGTTCCTAGAAATAGAAAAAAAATATTCAGAATATATATATATATTAATCATATTGTGAATTGAGAAAAATTTCCTCTCAAAAGTAAAAAAATTCATGATATATAAATATACAGATAAATATTTAATTACATATTGATATAATACTAATTTCTACCTATATAAAAAATTATAATCTTTATATAATTCTTTAACATTAGATAAGAATTAATTATATTATCGGATGGTAGTTCAACAAGAATGGATGTTGTGGTAATTTCCATGATCTTGAACTTCTCACATATATTGTTTTACTCAACCCATAATACCTTGATATAGGTTTGTTATTTGTCTAGGTAAAATATTATTAAATATAACATCCCTCTCGACATAGTGATAAGGGATTCATAAGAATGTATTTCACTTAAATATTACATTTCTCCCTAAAATATTTATTGATATTGTAATATGGTTACATTAGTTTAGACCAACTAATTTAATATCTATGTTTTAAAATGGATTTTTAATACCCAAAATATATCATGTTTTTAGTGTGGTATAGAATGTGAACAATGACTTTAAATATATTAATTATTTAATGAGAATAATAGAGTAAAATCTCAGGTCTTTACATTTTTTCCACTTAAATGAATTACATACTCAGAATTTTACTTATTAATTACTATCAATTTATGTAAGGGTATATATAAGGGGACTAAATATTTAGTTTTATAATGAGGTATCAACTATAGACATTAACATATAATTAATATAATCGCATTATTTGTTTCTTCTAAATCATTTGACTAAAATAATTCTCATTGATTAGAGTTAAAGACTTTTTTTATTTCATTGTCAGACTTTTAGTGACAGAAAATCACAAATTGTGTAAAGGTATTAAATAGGATTCCTTATATTTAAAATAGATACATCACACTCACTTTAATATTTTTTACCACGATTATTCATTTTTTTGGGATTAGTGATAATTTTTGCTTGAATAATTAATTCGAGGAAGAATTCTTCTCCACATTTTAAGTCTCATTATGAACCATGCTTTGACCCACCCAAAACCATTATGGAGTATCTTCCTCCACCATACTAATATGTTATATCTCTATCTTATCCATCACCCACACCACGAACCACAAAATATAACCACACATCTCACCACACACTTATTACAACAGTCCCTGTATTTCCCTCATTGTAAATCCCTATTTGATAATAGTTAGAGAAGGATGGATGTACCACCATAAAACTATAGGTGGATCTTATTTTTACCAAATAGGGACTTCCATGACCTGAACTATTTCCTATACACACTACAATGGCTTGCGTGCTTTGTGGAATCAATATTGATTCTGAAACTACTCTAAGCCCCGAGGATACTGGAAGGACACCTTTTTCACCTATCCACCATGTCACATTTCACTAGAAGAAATGGAGAGGGGATTTTATTCTATATCTATAATGAGTTTTATTTTTTTAACTTATATAGAAACATCAGGTGAAATTTTCAATAGTTATGACTTTATAGAGGATTATAAAGATTATATATTGTTTTCGTCTGTTATTGTGCTCATATTTTTATCTCTCTATGGTGTCAATAGTTTTTTATTTCTGACACATAAAGAAATCTATAATGAATATGTTTTGGGTAATCTTACAAGGTTCTGTAAATATAGATCCTATATTGAAATGGTTATTCTACTACGGGAATCAAATCAAAACACTCTAAATGAAACTTTTTAAAAATATATTATGCTAAAAGAAAATTTTAAAATTAAACAATCATAAAAAAAGATATTTTTTTTATAAAAAACATCTAGGTGGTATACTTTGAGAAAAATTAAGGTAACATTGTGTTTCAATAATAAATATCCCATTTTCAAAATTTTAAAGAAGTGTTATTTTTAATTTAAATTAATCTCATTGGTATTAATTGAAAATAATCCACCTTTTCCCTTGATTGTGTTGATTATTAACTCCTAAATTCCATAAAATCATTGGGATAATAACACTAATGTAACATCCCCAACTGGGGAGCCACTAACGATGCCCTGCAACGGGTTTCCACATGACCTCAAGCATGCCTCCCCATATTCCAAAGGTTACCGACTTGCGCTGAGGGTCTAATAGGATATGTGGGGAGACTATAACCTCTAAACCAGAGTAAGACACAGTAAAGAATAGTTTAAATAGCGGAAAATGTAGGGAAAAGCAATAACATGCACAAATAAACAATTCCCAAACTGGGTGCAACCATATACAATAGTAATTATTCCATGACATGCTACACTTCAAGTGAAAAAACAAAAAATGAAGAGAAAATGTAGGATCCCCAAAATGGTCCAGAATCCAAGTCTAGAACCTCACGCATACATGTCGCATGAAAAACTCAACTCCCTAGCATAAGTCCCTTTCCCTATCCCTAACCTGCAAGCATGAAATCTTCTTAGATACCAAAAGGTGGACCATTCATGGTGTGAGTATGACTTTGTAGGTCACCACCAATAGTGTTTACAAAATATCCAACAAAATTAAATAGTGCATGTAAGAGATAAATAATGGAAAATAAAAGGTAAAGAGTTCAATAGGTCATTATAGACTATGCTCCTTTAAATTATACTACCAAGGAATCTAGGTTCACTACTTATCCATTCCATGGTTTAATATACCTTTCTCATGTGTTCAATGGATTTTGCATGTCCAATGTTCTCAAACATACAGTAATTAAATCAAGTCCTATCTCACTAGGCATCACATTATAACAACCCAAAAATCCTCACTTCGAAGCCTCAGCCCTGCTGGAATGAAACCATTATGAGAATACAACCCCATCCCCTTCCCTAACCTTTTCATTTAGGGGAGGAGCTAGAACCTTTTTCCAACCCAACCCATGGACGAAGAACCTCGATTCGATTCCCCACACTACCAAACCATGTGCACATGCTTATTTAGTATTCAACACAATTAACCATATCACAAAAAATCATAGCCAATATCATTTGAAACATCACCAAAATAAAAATAAATAGGGAATTAAAATTATACCTCAATACATTAACACATTTTTAATTTATATTACTTACCAGTTTATCCTCATTTCCCATTTCTCATGCCTTCTCACGAATATTATTCTTGTGTAAACATTATCCCTTATCATGTTCCCATTAATCCAATTTATCCAATTTCAATGTCACCCCAAAATCCCTTATCCTTTTACCACTCCAGGAAATAATTTTCACCATCCATCATAAACAATTACCTAGACCAATTATCTTACTCTTTAAGTCTCTACATTATCATGTGTCAATTTCACACCTTGTATTTTTGTTAGCCCAATCGGAAGGACCAGCACTATAACATCCCTGCCTTTTATTACACACTTAATAGTGATTTATTACATAAAATATTCAATTTATAAAACATATAATATCAAGAGGTATATTTTATTTAGGTATTAGGAGCATTACATAATGACTTAAAACATGAAACAAAACATCTTTATTGAAATCTTTCTTTACATGACCACTACATTCCCTTGTACTTAGCATTGCATGGGATAACATATGGAAATGGATAAGAAAAGGTTGGGCTATAAATATTATTTATGGATTAAACAAGGAATAACAATAATAATACAATAAATTTTATTAAATAGGCATATCAATGTAACTTAAGAGAAACAATAAAATAAAGGCATGATATAGCTTGATTATCATAACATGGAAATGTGGAAACAACACTTAACATGGTATAAGCATGATCCAAGGCTCATTGAACATGGAGCATGAGTAAACCCTTATTTAACTTGAATTAACATTATTATTCCCTCATTTCACTTGACTTATCATTATACTAATCCTTATCCAATGCATTGGAGCTCTATCAGGACACACCCTACTTAATCATTTCATTTAATGCATAAGTGTGCCACATGGATCATATAACATGGATTCATTAAACATCATCATTTATTCCATGTTAAAATAATGTATAATTCATACATGAAACTCTATAATCAATAATTAAATTTGAATAATGGTGAATACCATTGATAGAGAAATTGGCATGGTATTCACTACATAATTACTTTGGCTTGGAAAATCGCAGTGCAATTTCGGCAGCATAAAGACGTGATATAAGAATTCATAAAAATGGTTGATGAAGTGAAAGGAGTATCTCATCATATGTACATGAAATGGATAGTGAGGGGGGTTAATAGAGATAAATTTTCCAAAATATTTAATGGAATTTATTTTCTTAATACAAAATAATTTCTTGAATGTAAATGAGAAGAGAGAAATTCCTTACCGAATTTCAGCCTACTAACTGGTGTACTTGGGAGGAATTTTTGAGAGAGAAAGGGGTATCTCATCATTCATACGAAATGGGTTGAGTATTTTAGAGGTTATAAATCAAACCCCAACATTTTTAATTGAGAAAAATGGTATAAAAACATAAATCAATTTGGAAAAAAGTGAGAAAGGAAGGAATCCCTTACATGGAAGTGTGATCCCAAATGCTTGGGAGGGGATTGAGAGAGGCTTCTTGAGTTATTGGGGAACCTTGTGAGGATTATAGAGAGAGTTGTGTAGATTTTTGTCAATATCCAAAGGCTTTGAGTAAATATTAAGTGGGTTCTTGGGTGAGTTTATATAGGAAAAGAGAGGGAATTATTAGTTATTTAGGTTTTGGAAACCACATAATAAATTAAACAAAACCACAAACCATTCATGGTTTTTGCCCATGGTTTTTATCAAAGTGGAGTAGATACATTATTTTATATGGATAATGGAATAATTTCTTAAAATATTATCCTTGCTTATGTGGAGGTGAGTTACACTCTCCAGGAAATCAATTTTAAAAGTTAAAATGTCTTATAAGTCTTAGTGGGTCCACTAAATCATTGGAAAATAAATAAATAAAACTAAAATAAAATTATTATAATGGTAAAACATATATTGGATGAATATAATGTTTATATTATTTTATTACATTACTATCGGGTCATTATGATGTCATAAAACACATTATATATTTAAACGGTATTTAATATTTACCAAAAAGTTTGACTGTCTTAGAAAATTATGAAAAATTTACTGTTGGATAATTTAAACATCTACATTCCAAAAATGATAATAATTTTATCTAAATAATTTTCTAAATATGTTAATTTTTCACTTTCCAAATAAAAATCGACATTTATCGAAAAGTAATGGGTTTTGATAGAAATAGATTTCAAAACTTAATAAAAATTACAATTGTATTCATAAAAAAATACGATCATTTATATTTAATAAAAATTAATTTAGTCATAATAATTTAATAAAATATTATTTAATTAAAAAATCCATTAATTCATCAAAATAGATATCTTAATTGAATATTAACTAAAAATGCTATTTAAAAAAACTTCTTACCAAGTAACAATAATAAAATCAATGTATATTCTCCATACAAGAATAATGTACATAATCATAGTGCTAGGGTATTATTACATAACCCCTTATAACACCCACATAGGACTAAAGGGTAAGGTGTGCGATGGTGACAAACTCTTGGGGTGGCTCGGAAAACATCACTCATGTGGTAATCTCTATCAACTTCCACTTCTCCCATAGGCGATTTAGTTCGAGCTTAAGTATTGAAGCTTGTTTTGGGCTTGGTCAAGTGAGAAGACCAATGAAACCCCCTATTTTCCATGCTCTGACAAATTAGATTCTTATAGAGCAATTATACTGGGTGAGGTCATCGCTTCCTTTATCTGAGTAAATTGGATTTGAAAAATATCTATATTAATACTAATCATGTGATCACTATTTAACAACTATATTAGCAACGATAACAATTTATAATGGTATTTTAAAATCCAAAAAGATAAAACCAAGGATGTACATATGTTATATAACCATATTAGATAATAATACATTTAATTAGATCATGATGAATTTTCATTAATAAAGGTTTGGGTCATTACAATCTTCACCCATTAAAAAAAATTTCCATCAAAATTTCCTTTTCGCACACTAAAACAGATTTGGTTAACTCTGCTTTATCACTTCCTCTGATTCCCACATTGACATTTCAAACATGTGGTTTCTCCAGAACACCTTGATAAGGGACAATGACTTATTTTGAAGAAATATTTCCCTACGAACGAAGATCTCCACCGTCTTCTCTTCATATGAGATGTCATTCTCCAATAGTTCCACGTATGGATTGAGAACATGCGATGGGTTAGGTATGTACTTCATCAAGAGTGATAAATGGAATAAATAATGTACTAGAGATAGGTTTGGTGGGAGTTATAGTCAATAGGACACTTATCCAATGTAATAAATGATCTCAAAAGGGTCAACATACATTAAACTAAGCATTCCGTTCTTCCCAAATCTCATAACTCTCTTCCACAGTGATATGCATAAGAACACCATGTCTCCAACATCAAACTCTAGTTCTTTTTTATTATAATCAACATATCTCTTTTTTCGAGTTTGAGTAGCTTTAATAAGATACTGGATGGTCTAGACTTTTTCCCTCATGTCTTCGATCATTTATGGACCTAGGATTTTTCACTACCCAACATCATCCCAACATGCAGGTTTTCAACACATCTTCCCATGCAGGGCTACATAAGCAGCCATTGGTATGCTTGAGAGGAAACTATTATAGTAAGAGAACTCGACTAGAGTAATACGTTGACCCCATCCTCCTTGGAAGTTCATTGAGAATTCTCTCAACATGTCCTCAAGTGTTTGGATAGTCTACTCAGAATGGCCATTATTTTGAGGATGATAAACTGTACTGATGTTCAGCTCAGTATCCATTACATGTTGATGACTCTTCCAAAACATAGAGTTAAATCTTGGATCTCGATTGGATAGAATTCATATTGGTACTCCATGATGCCTTACCACATATATGATGTATATCCATGCCTTTTGATTCAATGAGAAATACTCTTGAATTTCAATGATGTGTTCAGTATTTGTTATAAGATCCACAACAATCCTAACAGCATTGATTCCTTTATATGTCTTCAGAATTCCGATGTCAAAGTCCATGGATATATTCTACAATTTCCAAGCTGGTATGGGTTATGGTTGAATCATCCCCTTATATATCTACCTCTAAACCTTCACTTTTTGACATACCAGGAACTTTGATGTACACTTAGCAATATCCTTCTTCATGTTATCCCACCAATTATTCTCTCGGAGATCTCAATACATTTTTTTTGTTTCTTAGGTGAATAGAGAAATTCGTACTATGTGCATCATCCAAAATGTCATTATTTAACTCTAAACATTATGGAACATATAGACTTTTCCCAAATATGAAAATTAATTCTTCATTAACATTGAACTCAAAGGATTTCACTTTTTTGATTGTTTCCACTTTCTTCTGAATTCCCACATCATCCTCTGATAATATTTTAACTTTTCAAAAAGAGACATCTGAGCAATAATATTTGAAGGGATTTATGATTTTAACCTCTTTATGATTCCCATTTATATCTTCATAAAATCTAAAAAGATAGGACCCTTTCAAATTTACATCAATGATATAATTTTTGGGTCCTTTATACTTAGATATCTTCCACCTTGTTCTCTTTCCCAGGGTTGTAATTGATTGAGCAGTCATAGTCTTTGATCATGTGTTGTACTGCATTGAGGATTAGGCAGTGACATTTTTCTTTTTCCTCAAATTCCATCAAAGGGAGAATTATATAAAATTTTCAAGAATACCATTCCCACAAACATCAACATGTGATACAACACTTATAGATGTTTTTAAATGATTTAATATCATTTTTCCTAGTGACTCAATGTTCATAGAAAACCTTGAAGATATAAAAATAGTAAATGGATTGAAATAAATTATGACATAAACTACATTGAAGTAGTGGTTAAATGTAATTCATTAATAACTTTACATCATAACATAGGACTTCCCGTGCTTCCTTGATCAAATATATTGCTGATGATCATCATGCTCCTCAGCACTTGCAATAGAGCATCATCTTGGATAATGCCGGAAATCTCCACATTTATGACATAGAACATTGTAAGATGTCATGGATGGATCTTTGTTTCCATCCATCACATTTTCCATTCTTTCATGGAAATTGGAAACTTTGTGCCCCTTCTTTCCTCAGTTAAAACATCTCCTAGTCCCTTTTTGACATTTCCCATAGTGCCTCTTCCACATTTGTTACACAAAGGAAATTAGGTCTTCTTTCCCTTCTCACCTTTTTCAAATGGGAATTCATGAGATGTCATCTTCCTCTTTTTTTATGCCCTTGGGAATTCAAAAAAGTACCAATTGTAAATTTTGATTTTTGATAACTAGTTTGGAATAACCATGATATGTCCTACTTGAGCTCCCATTTGATTGGGAATCTCATTGAGGCACTCATCATGTTTCCCTTTGCAATGGTTTTTATCCATATTCCTAATATTACCACCCATTGGCTAGAATAAAAGGAAAATTAGGGATGATTATCTTAAATAGTTTAACATATAAAGGGTAATACAATGACAAAAAGGGATAACTTACAAATTAAATTTATTTCCTTAACTTATGAATTTATAATATTTAATCTATGTTATCCATGATCCACTTCACAACATATATTCTTAGGGGAATTTTAGCATTCATTTAACAATGGTTCACACTAATCTTGTGAATTTAACGAAGCATATCCCCCAGGAGTGTCATAACCAATAGTGTAGCAAGGCCCTTTGTCGTGTACTATGATACATCAGGTCAAGCCTGAAACTCTTTGTTGGAGTTTTCACTCCTAGGTACATATGTGAGAGAGCCACCTCTACCTACTCTTATCCAGATAGATATATATTTTCTTGATAAACCACTTACTCAATACTCAGTGAAATTTAGGGATTATTTAATTATAATTATTCTTATCTCTAAGGATTCACTAGGATTTTCTAATCCTAATCTCAGAAATAACTAAACCTATCCACTAATACCAACTATAACAATCCGAATTTTTGTTACACACTTAACTATTATTTATTTCATAAAATCTCCATGTGATACAATATTGAATATTGAGAGGTATAGTGTATTTGGGGCTTAGGAACACTACATAATGACTTAAAAAAGATGAAACACAACATCTATATTGAAAACTTCCTTTACTTGACCATAACATTCCCCCATATTTATCATTTCATTGGATAACCTGAGGAAATCCTTAAGAAAAGAGTGATCTATAAAGCCCAATAATGGAGTAAACAAGGAATAACATGCATAATAAAATACATGTTAGGAAATAGTAAAATCAATGGAACATACGACAAACATAAATATAAAGACATGATATAGTATGATTATCATAACATGGAAATGTGGCAACTACACTTAACATGGAATTTGAATGATCCAAGGCTTATTACACATTGACCATGCATAAAACCTCATCGCACTAGAATTATCATGAGTAAACCATCATTTCACTTGGCGTATCATGATACTAATCTTTAACCAATGCATTGGATTGCTATCAGGGCGCACACTTCATAATCATTTCATTTCATGCATAAGTGTGCAACATGGATCATATAACATGCATTCATTAAATATCATCATTTATTCCATGAAAAATGAATTTAGAATACACACATGAAACTCTATAATCATACAGTAAATTTTCATGAAGGTAAAAACCCTTTATAGAGAAATGGAAATTGTATTCACTACACAACGACCTTGTCTTGGAAAATCGCGGTGCAATTTCGGTAGCATAACCACGTGACATTAGAATTCATAAAAATGGTTGATGAGAGAGAAAGGGGTATCTAATAATAATTACATGAAATTTATATAATTTAGGTCGTATATATACATGTACCATCATATTTAATGGTATTTATATTCATAATATAAAATAATTTCTTAAATGTAAATGAGAAGAAAAAAATTTCTTATGGAATTTCATCATAGTAACTGGTGTACATGGGAGGAATTAATGAGAGATAAAGGTGTATCTCATCATTAAAAAATAATTAGGAAAGTATGGGAGAGTTTTTAAATAATACTCCAACATTTTTAATTGAAAACAAAATGGTATAACAACATAATGAAATTTGTACAAAAGTGAGAAAAGATGAAATCTCATACTTGGAAGTGTGATCCCAAAGGTTTGGGAGGGGATTGAGATATGATTCTTGAGAGAATGGGGCGCCTTGGTTGGATTTTAGAGAGTAGAGGGTTGAGTTTGTTCAAGCTATAATGGAATTGAGTGAATAAGTATTGTGAGCTTGGTGGATATATATAGGAAAAGAGAGGGAATTCTTTATTGTTTAGGTTTTGGTCACCACACATTAAACTAAACAATACCACAAAACAACCCATGGTTTTTGCATATGGTTTTTTAAAAATGGGATTGAAAACATTATTTTATAAGGAAGATGGAATAACTTTTTAAAATATTTGGATTTATTATGTGGAGGTGAGTCAAACTCACAAGGAAATAAATTTAAAAAGTTAAAATGTTTTATTGGAGGGTCCCCTAAAGCATTGTAAAATAAATAAAAAAAACTCTAAAATCGTATTATTTTAATGGTAAAACATATATTAGAAGAACATAATGTTTAGAGTATTTTATTACTTCGATATTTGGTCATTATGATGTCATAAAACACATTATATCTTTAAATAGTATTTAATCTTTAACAAAAAATTCGACTATCTCAGAAAATGATGAAAAATTCACCATTGGATAATTTTGACATCCGGATTCAAAAAATTATATTCCTTTTATCTAAATAATTTCTAAAACATGTGAATTTTTACTTTTAAAATAAAAACTGGCATTTATCGAATATTCATGGGGTTTGACAAAAATAGATTTCAAGCCAAAATAAAAATTACTATTGTATTCATAAAAATTATATGGTCATTTATGTTTAATAAAAAGTAATTTAGTAATAACATTTTAATAAAATATTTTTAATTCATAAAATAAATCCATTAATTAATCAAAATAGATTTCTTAATAGAATATTAACTAAAAAGGATATTTTTTCTTTAAAAACTATTTACAAAATAAAAATAATAAAATGAACATATTTTCTCTATAAAAAAATATTGTACAATATAATAGTTATAGTTTCTTGTAACATAACCCCTTATAACACCCGCATACGACTGAAGGGTAAGGTGTGCGGTGGTGATAGACTCTTGGGGTGGCACAGATAACATTGCTTGGGTGGTAATCTTTATCAACTTCCACCTCTCTAGTAGGCGGTTCTGTTTGAGCTTAACATGTTGAAGCTCCAATTAGGATTGGTCATGAGTGAAGCCCAACGATGCCACCTCTCTTCTGAGATCAATAAAATGGGCTTCATATTGAGAAATTCAACTACACGAGGCCATCACTTCCTTTGTTTGAGTAAATTGGATTTGTTAAAGCCTTATATTTATACTAATAATGTGATAACAATTTAACAACTATATTAGAAATGGTGAAAATTCATAACGGTATTTTAAAATACAAAAACATGAAACCAAGGAAGTTCATATGTTATTTAACCATTTTATATAATAACACATTTAATTAGATCATGAAAAATTTGCATAAATAAATATTTGGGTCATTACAAGAACACCCCATGGGTGGCCCTGTTCTGGTCAAGTAATCCTCCTTACATCCAATGGGTATCAAGAGGGGTTCAATTAATTGTTTAGACACCCCATACGTCACATCATGCCAATAACACCAATAACTCCTCAAAAGAAGGGAAAAATTAAGACCTTACATGCACAAATCTACGCAACAACCACGTGATATAGATTATAAACCACCTACAATGAATCCATTGGTGAAAAATATCTTAATCAAGGCCGTAGATCCTAATTCAACACACCTTTGAATCCTCAACAAATGTCCCACCAGAAAAGAATTGTTTTAATGCTTTGGATTGAGAGAAGAGAAAGATACCAACCCTAAACAAGAAAAAGATTCCAGGAGGGATTTAGCCTTAACCAGATCTTCATATCACAAACAAGAACACACAAAACAACCTAGAATTAAAGGAGACACCCCCTTGGGAGCTATTGGGAGATTTGGTTCATTTATGGGATTTCTTCATGGTTTTCACTAACCATGCAAAAACTCTTCCACATGCCTAGAAACACCATTTTTCTTCCGGTTTCGTGTCCTGAACCTTGAAACACACCTTGGTCATCACATGAAATTGTGAAAGCACTTGTTTAAACAAAAATAAGGAACTTAACTGAAACATAAATTCAAACATACCTTTTGGATAAATTATGGATCTTACAATCCCCCACCTTATAACGGGTTGTCCTTGATCCACTCTTCCCAAGCATCACTGAGTCTCCAAAGTAAAGTGATAGGGCCATTAGGCCCACAAATCAGATTCTCACTCCCAATTTTCCTCTTGAAAATTTCAATGCTTCCATATACCACGAAATAAATGCATGACTCTTCCCCGTAAAAACATTTCACTATGATTCACAATACGAACTTGGTTCTCAAAGGACGCATCAGCATCATGCTCGACATCCTCGTCATTTAACACATGAGATAGATCTGGGTGATACTATCAGTGTTTTGAAACATGGAAAACATCATGAATCCCACTATACCACTATGGAAGTGCTAATTAGTATGCCATGGATCTGACCCTCTCTAAAATATCAAATGTCCCCACATATTTATGAGCCAGCTTTCCCTGCTTCCGAATTCAACGGTGACCCAACCATAGAGACACCTAAAAAACACACTATCACCCACAGTGTACTCAAGAGGTATATGACATCAATCTTTATATGAATCCAAGATACTCTAAATTGTTTCCATACAATATTGAATCAAATAAACCTTCTCTAACGTATCCTTCACTTGTCTCAGTCCTAACAGCTCAGACTCCCCAACCTCTAACCAACCCAAAAGAGCCATACATAGTCTCCCATAGGCTTCCTCGAAAGGTTCCATTTGAATTTTATCCTGAAAACTATTCTTGTTAGAAAAATAAAAAAGGGAGAAGTGTTTCTCCCATTAACATCTAAAATCCAAGAAACAAGATATCAACATGTCTTCTAAAACCTGAGTCATATGTTCTGAATTCCCATTAGTCTGCGAGTGGTAAGCCGTACTCAGAAACACCTGAGTACTGAGTGACTTGTGTAGTCTCTTATGGAAGTGTGAGGTAAAATGTGGATCATAATCCAAAACTATGGTTCTCGGCACACAATGGAACCAAACTATTTATTGAACATACAATTCCCCAAACTGTTCGATTAAATAGGTTTCCTAGATCAAAAAAAATGACCCACATTGGTCATCTGATCCACCATGACCCAGGTTGAATCTTTTTTTCTTAGGAATCCTAGAAATAACCACTAATAATTCCATCATGACGTCATTACAATTCCACTCTAGTATAGGCAAGGACTGCAATAACCCACATGGACACTGATGTTCAGCCTTTACCTATTGATAGGTAAGGCACCATGCCACAAAACTCACAAATTCATTCTTCATTCCTGGCCACCAAAACGTCCTACGAAGATCATGGTACATATTAGAGAATCATAGATACACTTACCATATTGATGTGTGAAACTAGCCTATAAACTCCTCCCATACATATTTCTACACCAGAACAGGCCCATGAACCTAAGAAACTCCATCGACACTGAATCTCTATCCAAAAGGTGACTCCCCACCTTTAAGAATTTCCTACTTCTCTAAACACAGTGTATCAACAAAATGACTCTCTTTAATTAGTCTCCAATGTGTAGATCCAATGGCTATAGTCGCAAGGGTCATCTACCCGTGCCCATCCTATACCTCCAAATGCATCTCATCAAACAATTCCATTATGAACTGTATTCTTGAACCACCTGATTCTGAGTCTTTCAGATCACAACATCAGATACACTATTACCTTTCACTGGTGTGTAGACTAACACAAAATCAAAAGACTATAGGTACTTGACCCACCAAGTCTATCGAAGATTCAAATCCTGTTGGGAGGAGATGTATTTGAGATATTTTTTGTCGGTAAATACTATCAAGGGGTCTCCCAGCAAGTAATGCATTCGACATTTCAATTCATGAACCACAACATCTAGTTCCAGGTCATGAGTAGGATAATTCCTTTCATGTGGCTTCAACTATCTCGACCCATAAGCTACAGCCCAATCATCCTACATCAACACTACCCCAAGTCCAACCTAGGATGCATGATAGAATAATGTGTACATATTACATGGTTCAGTTAAGATCAGAAATAGGGTGGTATTCAACCACTTATTCAACTATAGAAAAGAATTATCACAAGCCTTTGACCAATCGATCATAACCCCCATCTTGGTTAGGCATGTCAGCGGCACTTCCAAACGAGATAAATATATAATAAACCATTGGTAATAACTAGCCAAACCCAGAAAACTATGAACATCATAGATGTTCTTGGGCTGCCCCCATAACACCACAACCTGCACATTTTCTGGATCCACCGACCCACCTGATTCAGAAATGATGTGTCCCATAAATTTCTTCCCATCAATCCAAAACCATCATTTTGATAGCATGTATTAAAGCCTATTCCCTCTTAGTGCACTAAAGACGATGTCATGTTGTTTGAAATAATCTTCATGAGTTCTAGTGTACACCAAGATGTCATCAATGAATAAACCTAGAAAATGATCCAGATATGGGTGGAATATCTGGTTCATCAAATCCATGAACACAGTTGGTGTATTTCTTAATCTAAATTGAATCACCAAAAACACATACAACCTTTAAATTCATTATAAAGTTGTCCGAGGTATATCAAAAGGTCTCACCCTCAACTGATTGTAGCCTAATATCAAATAGATCTTTATAGAAATGGAGTCACCTCTAAGAAAATAAAATAAACCATCTATTCTAAGAAAAGGGTATAGTTTCTTAACTGCCATCTGTTTTAGCTTCTTATAATCGATACATAGCCTCAGTTATCTGCCAGTCATCTTACCAAATAGCATAGGAGACCCCCAAGGTGATGTAATAAGATGTTTAAACCCCTTAAACTCCAATTTATATATCTAAACCTTCAGTTATTAGATATCTTCTAATGACATTCGATATGGTAGAATGGAAATTTGCTCTGCTCCTAGCAACAATTCTATTTTAAACTCTACATATCTCTCAGGTGGTAACCCTGAGAGGTCCTCACGAAACACATCCTGAAACCAGTCCACAAAAAAATGGAAGACTGCTTTTCCAATCTCCCCAATATCTAACAAAATGTATTCTATTTGGGCTGTGATTTCTACCAACTATTGGAGTAGCAACCCTACATGGGATACTTGGGAATCCCACTCACCAAGAAGGAAATAGGTACTCCGATCGATAGATTTAAACATTAACCAATGCCAGTAACAGTTGATATGATCTTGATATATCACCAAACAATCCATACCCAATAATAGGTCAAAAATAGAAATTTCGTGGACAAAAAAACCCCATATAAAATGATATCCACCAACTTCTAGAGCACAACCCTTACACATCTTAATGTCCTCAACTCGTACTCCTAGCGGAGTATTAAGAGAAATTACCTCACATGTAGTCTCTATGGTTATTCCAAACACAATTTCGATTTGATGAGAAATAAAGGAATGCATAACACCTGAATAAAATAAAGCATTAGAAATAATGGAAGCTATAAGAATCATACCTTGAATAGTAGATGAACCTACCTCACCAACTTCACGTGTAGTCTAAACTGTATATTGATGACCTTCCCCTCTAGCATGGGCTCCGGCCTGAGTACCCTACACTATACCACCCTATTGGTATAGATGATCTCTCCCTAGAGTTCCATTTCCACTTCCCTACCAGTACGGCCCATGGAGCTCCAACTTACATCCTGATATGGGGTAACCAACCCCCTTCCTACAATCAAAAATTTCCAATGACCTCCATCATTCCTTGATTGTCGCGGGTTCTTGTACAACATTAGTATATGGTGCTGCCTACGGCATGCTCAATACATAACTGGTGGGCAGGGACACTGGTCATGCTTGTTCCCCAGACTTCCACACTAATAGCAGAATACCTCATCGCCACCATGAGAAGATAACCCACTTTTAATACTACCATGCACACTTACACCCTATTGAAAATTTCCAAAAAAATGCCTCCTACTATCATAAGCCGCCCAACTTGCTCGCCCAGCTGGAACTACTAGTTCACTACTTCAACCTCCCTTCAGGTTCCACTTAGGGATAAGGGTTTGATCCACCACTTCATAAAACCTTTTCAGATGAATGACATTCACCTGAGACTTGATCTCATGTCTCAACCCATCCTCAAATCATTTCACCATGGCTTCCTCTTCAACTGTCAACTTTAGAAGGAAGAATCTCTGATTGGTGAAATGACTATCATAGTCCATTACCAACTTTGTCTGCTGATTTAACCTCATAAAATCCTCACCCTTCTCCTACCTAAAGGATTCTGTGAAAAAGTGTTCAAAGAACTTCTCCTGAAAATCCTTCCACATCATTCCTTCAACCTGAAATGTTTGGACCATGATGTCCCACCAAATTTTTTCTTAACCCCTCAAAATAAAGGCTTAAAAATTGAATCTATTCTCGATAGGTGTCTCTAGATGGTAAAAAATATTTTGGACGAACTGTATCTAGAACTCTACTACTTTTGTACCACCCTCTCTGGTAATGGTTAGGGGTGCTGCAACTGAAACTCCAGGGTCTTCTCAAACATACTCTGTGTAACCCGCCCTGGGTCACATTCCATCATATGAAAAAAAATGAGTGAAGTTCTTAGGGAACTTCTATTCCATATTTTTTTGGATCACCACATTCTCCTGCTCCACTACTAGAAGAGTGTTCTTTAAAATTTCCTCATGTTTCCCAACCAGCACACGTCTTCTAGGTGACATTTCTCTACAATGACAATCACGTTTTTTAGAAAGAAACTATAACACCTTTAATAAATGAAAAAAGGCATATAGGTTGGATTATCACTTTCCATAACCAAACTTGTTTATATACACTAGCCAAAGGAGCCCACTCACAGCTAGATCACTACCCCTAGCCATCTCTCCTAGGGCCATTCTTAATATGATAATTCGAATTACACTATTACAAGCCTTATCTTTTACATCAATTATAAAATATTTTCATATCCAAATTTACCCTTACGACAGGTTAATCCACATTTATTTATTTATTCAGCACCATTTTCTAATTACTACATTTACATTTTCTCTTCCCTTTTTATCCATTCAGACCATATTATTCAGGTTATTTTTCGTTACATTTAAGAGAGCAAACACATTTTAACCTTTATATCATGTACACCAATCACGTGTGTGTTTCTATAATGATGCATGTCCCGTTATTACATAGGTGCCTAAAATGATTCATGAATGAAAAACCTCGTAGAGTTCCATCCATGAGAGAAATATCACAAAATTGTCAAATCACACAACAACTGCATCGCCCAATGGGGAAATAACATCAAATATCACAACACACAACATGAACAATAATCCCATCCTAGGTTGACTTGGGTTTTCCCCCTTATAAGGGTTAGATTCTCCTAAGAACAAGTACATTACCAGGGCCAAACACTTTCCTAACCACCTATCTGCCATCTCCAAATAGTAATAAAGAGAAAATAACATCTCGGATACATCTTTGTAATGTCCCCCACATAGAAGCCACTAACGGAGCCCCGAGCTGGGTCGACACATGACCTCAAGTGCACCTCTATGTATTCCATAGTTTTCTGACTAGCGGAGTGGGTCTAATAGGATATGTGGGGATACTATACCCTTTATACCGGAGTAAGACATAGTAGAAAATAGTTTAAATAAAGGAAAAATAGAGAACAATCAATAACATGCATAAATAACTAATTCCCAAACTGGTTAAAACCGTAGACAATAGTAATTATGTCATGCCATGCTATAGTTCCAAGTGAACAAAATCCCAAATGGAAGAAAAAAATTCAGGATCCCCAAAATGGTTTGGACTCCACGTCTAGAACCTCACCAGTACATTTCTCATGTCCAACTCAACTCCCAAGCATAGGGCCCTTGCACTTGCCCTGACCTGCAAGCATGAAATCTACTCTGGTACCCAAAGGTGGCCCGAGAAGGGTGTGAGTATGACTTAATAGGCCACCACAAATGGTGTCTACATAATATCTAAAAAAAATAGATAGTTTATGCAAGTAAAAAATATGTCAATTAAAAGTTAAACATTTCAATAGGCCATTCTAGACTATAATCCTTTAAATTGTACAACCATTGAATCCAGGTTCACAACATAAACATACTATTGTATAGTTTTCCTTTTTCAAGTGTTAAAAGGTTTATGCTTGTTTAGATTTCTCTAACATATAAGAATTAAATCAATTCTTATCTCACTATACCTCACATGATAACAACCTCATAATCCTCACCTCAATGCCCCAGTCCGGTTGGAATGAAACCTTTAGGGAAATAGAACAAGAGTCCCTTCCCTAACCTTTCTATTTAAGGGTTGATCTAGAACCTCGGTCCTACTCAACATATGGGCATAGAACCTCTAGTCTATACACCACTCTACCAAGCCATTTTCACATTCTTATTTATAATTCACCACAATTAACCATATCACAACAGGAATAGACAATATCATTTGAAACATCACAAAAATATCAATAAATGGGGAATTAAAATTATGCATTCATCCATTAACACATTCATAATTTATATTACTTATGAATTTAGCCACATTTCTCATTTACCATGCATATCTCACTAAGAATATTTAGGTGTAAACATTATTCCTTATCATATTCCCATTAATCGCATTTCACCAATTTAAATGTCAACCGATAATCCCTTAGCCATTAACCACTCTAGTAAAAAATTGTCACCATCCATTAAAGCCCATTACCTAGACCAATTAGCCTACTCACTATGTATTTGATTTATCATGTGTCAATTTCACACCTTATATTTCCATTAGCACCATCGGAAGGGCCAACACACCCCATGGGTGGTCCTATTTGGGTCATGTCATCCTCCTTGCATCCCATGGGGATGAAGAGGGGTTTAATTAATTATTTAAACACCAAATAACTTCACATATCGCTAAATAAACCAAGAACTCATCAAAAAATGGAAATAATTAAGACCCTACAAGCACAAATCTACACAAAAACCAAGGGATATAACTTATAGACCACCTACCTTGAATCCATTGGTGAATTCACCCTTCATGATGGCATTGGATCCCTATTCAACACACCATTGAAACCTGTACCTATATCTCACCAGAAAATAAATGTTTAAGAGATTTGGATGGAGAGATGAGAAAGATACCAACCCTAAAAAGAAAAAGAAGCAAGGAGGGATTTCGCCTTACCCAGATCATTATTTCACAACAGAAATTTCTCCAAATGGCCTACAATGGAAGGTGAATCACTCTTGGGATCTCATGGGAGATTTGGTTTGATACAATGGTTGTAAGAGGGAAGGAGGAGGAAAATTTTGAGTGGAACATAAAAACCCTATAATGGAATGTTTTGTATTTTTGTTAATGTTTCTGGACTGCAGGGTTTACCCGCACATTTTTCTAAACCGTGTGAAAATATGCTGATTCAAATTTCCAAAAGCATCCCCCCTTGAACATTTTCTAGGATTTCTGCATGGTTTTCACAAACCGTGTGCAAACCGTGCCACATGCCTAGAAACCGTATTTTTCTTACTCTTTCATGTACTAATCCTCCAAAACACCCCCAGGTCATCACATGATCTTGGGAAAACACTTATTTTGCCAAAAAATAGGGGAATTAACTGATACTTAAACACAAACATACCTTTCAATGAACTCTGGGATCTAACAACTAATATAAATTATATATATGTTTTCCACACTTTAGGAAACAAGCGATTATTAGTGCATTTTTTTCCAATTTTCACTCCCTTCATGAAAACCATCCTCATTAATTTCTTATGGATGTTTGATGCTCCATGACCCCCTATTCCACAACTAAATAATATTCTAGTCCTTTTGATGAAATTCCCATGTCTCTTATTCACACATTTTTAACATATAGGTGGTTGAATATTCCTTCTTTCACTGTCTTCATTATCAAAATTTTCACAAGTCTCCATCCTTCTATAATATTGTTCAATCAGGATTCCTATAATTTCTATATTGTAAATAATATTTCATGATTTATTTTTAAATACTAACCACACCCCTCATCCCATCTCTCATTCTAATGCATTTATCGTTGATAAAATCATGACATTGTCCCTCACACCCATTATTAACACCTTTATTTCTAGTTCTAGTCATTACTAAAACCAAAAGGGATAAAATTATTGATGAAACATTAAAAAAATACGATTATATCAAAATAATAAAAGGAATTCAAACATATAGTAACTTATTCTTTTATATTATCACATTGCCTATGATTATGTTTGTTCATCCAAAATCATTCTTATTTTAAACAAGGTTATCATATATTGGGTGATATCATTATTAATCTTCGTATCCCTCATTATAAATTTGAATTAAATCATTACTAGTGGTTTGTACAGGGAGTATTATCAACCAAAGCATATCCCTAGATAGTGTCTTTTGAAGTGATAATAATTATGTTCACTCATCATGGATGAGAGTGATGATCAAATTAATGCTCATCCAGCCATTTTTAGAGGGATTTCCCTTAAATAAATATATTCCTGAGCTAAATCCACTAACTTCTATCTAGATGAAGAAGTATTTCTAAAAAATTAACCCACCCAAGTATTTACATATATTATTGGGAATCATCCTATAACTAGACCCATCACTATGGTTTGACTAAGGTTCTATAACTTTATTACCAAGGGTTACTAATCTAATCACCAAAAATAATGAACCTTTTCTCAAATACAAACTATGGTGACCCAATAAAAACATTCCTTTATTATAAATCATTTACATAATCAAACCATTACATTATATATATATATACTCAATAAACCATGAATTTGGAGATTTAGTATCTTTGGAGACTGGATGTATAAGAAACTTATTTTACAATTCTTGTGAACATATCCCCCTAATTTCATTATATTAGAACTTATTCTAAACATATCCTGAGTTAAACTCTTCCTCATGCCCTGGGAAATGGAAAATAAGAAAGGGTTAAGACCAAAAATACCAGCAAGAGAAAAATAAATATATTTAAATTTTACGTAGGGTGATATGATAAAAATATTAGAAAAATTAAATACGATATAAATTTATTTTTAAAATAACATGGAATCATTAAAATTTTACTTATAACTTGTTTTGAGAACATGTAAATCCCTGTTATCAAAAAAGAAAACTTGGTGTAATGAAGGATATAACATTAGAAATAAATGATAATCTAGCTAGCATATCATACTTTCATATCAAAAAAGTGTGGCTCCAACATATGCATGGAATCACAACATTGTGGATTAGGAATCAAAACATGTTTCCCATAGAGGATTAGATATGTCAAGTTGATTCCTATAGTGGATCAGGAATAAAAACATGTTTCATATATTTGATTAGATATCTCAACAAGATTCTTATAGTGAATCTGGAATCAAAACCTATTTCAAAAATCAGATCGGGTATCACATCCAATTTCCCATTGTGTATTGAACATCACTACTCATTTCACCATTATCTATGGAGATATAAAGAATTAGAAAATCCATTAGAGGGCCATCTAGGGCCCTCCCATCACATAAACATTAATAATACACATTTGTTCCATATGAAATAATATTATCGTCACATCATTATATCCCATGAATAAGAATGGGTTTGAAATCACATTTGAAAAGGTATCCAATAAATAACCACATATACAAGTTCAATTTTATTCCAAACACAATCACCTAAAATAAGAACTTTATAAAATTGATTGTGATTTATAAAACATTACATTATAGAAAACTGATTCCTTTTCATTTAAATTGGTAAATGAAATCCGAATCATAGAATATAAAAACAAATCTTATCATAAAATTTAACATATTAATATTACAGGAATTGATACATAATTGTATTTTAAAATGATAAAGGAGAACATTTTTATGTAAAAACATGGATTTAAAATAAACATCCATATATGAGTAAATATAATTTAACAGAATGGGGCTTATTTAACAAAAATTATAATTTAATGATAATAAAAATATATAACTATGAATATTTATAATATTCATTCATTATAATTATCTATATTTATATTAGTTTGTTTTTAGAATTATCCACTCATTAGGTATTTATAGGTTAAATCGTTTGTAATAGTTTTGTAAAAGTAGTGTCGATATTCATTTTTTATCCAAATTTCATCATTAAAATATCTTTTATATTTCTATAATGGATGAATTATAATGACTTATCATGTTTAAATTTCCTTTTAATGATTTTTTCATTCTTTATACTTCATGATAAAAAACAAATAATCACACTTTAGTGATTTTCCTAACAAAACAAAAGGTTTTTTCTTCATTAATGAGGTATATAGTTGTATTTATTTTCTAAAATAAAAAACAAAATATTTATTAAATATTTATATCATAACATAGAATTAATTATGTTTTTGTAGTCATACATGATATAATTTCGTAGCAATTACTATGTTTTTAAACTGACCCAAACATGAGCATTCCATGATTAATGGACGATTATGAGTTTAGTTATTCAAAGTAATATTATAATAGTAGGACAATTATATCATTTTTCATTTACTAGTGTGACATATAATAATTATAAATACTTAAAAGAGGAGTCTTTGGATGAAAAATATTTAGACAATATCAATAAAGTTTTATTCCCTCTTAGTTTTTTTGTTTAAGTTGGATAATTTTGTAATGATTTTTTTCATTCATATAATTAATAGGTTTTTAAATTTTTATTAACAGAAACCTTTTAATATCAAAAAAATTTACTTATAGTTAAAAAAATTCATATAACCATTAATTATAGGTTGTAATGAAGAAAAATTACATCATTTCATGGAGTCAGTAGTCCATATAAATTCATGGATGGTGATTTAATTTTCATTGAAAGGTAGATTTGAGTAACATGGATAATAGTTTTTAAATAAACAATAATTAAAAAGAAGTAACTATACATTAACTACAATTTTAAACATGATTTTTTTAGTGGTGAAATAAAATTAACATGTTACTTATTGGGGTGGTAGTATGCATATAGGCATGTCTCACATGTTCATTTCCCTTAATGGAAATTGGAAAACATTGTTACTGCTCATACGATCATTATAGTAAGATATCAGTATACTAGTTATACATTTGTTATAATTTTAATAAGTTTTAATATGATTTTATTAAAAATATGTGTGTAAAAAAATAGAAATTAGAAAGGAGCGGTTAGAAATTAATACTTAACATCTTCAATTATCTCATTTTTAAAAGTTGTTACACCATTTATGGGTGGACTTTTGAGAATACAAGAACATATTTAAGGTGGGTAGTAGTGTAAAGGATATTTTATAGGAATTTTGGCCAAACATATGGGTTTTTTTAGGGTAAATTTTGAGAGGATATACCTTTTTATAAGTGAAAAGGGATGACATTTTTGTAAATACCCATATCTTTCTAATAATGGAAAGTCAGCCTCATTGAATGTGGATCCAACATTAATAAACAATGGATATTATAAGAAATTACTTTGTTAAAGGCCTCATCCACACATTCCCAATAAAGTTTTAAACTATTTCCTTGCCATTTACTCTTAGATTTTTACTTTTATCTTTTTAGATTATTCTACAGTAAAGAGTTTTTACCTATGTAACATATCCATTAAGATTAAAAAATCAAATATTCCTTATTATATAATTTGAAAATAATGATTAAAAATTATAAATAAAATTATATTTATTATATTTATGAAAAGGAAATATTTTAATTTCAAAATAGTAAGAACAAATTATATTAAAAATAATTTCTTTAAAGAAATATTAATTACGATTAAAAACCTTAAATATAATATTTTAAAAAATATTAAATATATTAAAATTTATAATATAACATATAAAATGAATATTATGTTTAAAAATTTTATTAACTAATTTCAATAACATTATTATAAATTAATTATTTCATAAGAGGCGCGATATTTTTAAAAACTATATCTAAATTATAAACTGAAAAATAAAATTTTTAGACAAATAAAAAAAATTCATCTTTAGATAATATTTTCATGATATAAAAATGAACTTATTTTTTACAAATTCAAATCCTAAACGTTGTAAATTTTTATTTTTAATTAAAAATTTAAATATAGTGAAAACTATTTTTATAGGAAAAAATTGATTAAAATATTAACTATTTTTTTCTTATATATTAATTATTAATATAGTGTTAAATTAAGATTCATAAAATAAATATTTCACCATATTATTCAATAATAATAAAATTAGTTCCTTGAAATATTATTGCAATATCCAAAAATTACATTTTTTATGTATAGTGTGAATGGGGGAAAATGAGCTTCCAAAAATTTAAAAAAATATTTATATATCTATAAATATAGATTTTTTAACTTGTTGATATAATCCTAATATATAATTAAAAACTCCCTATGGACTTTTCTTAATAAATAATAATATTATAATCTATTGTTTTAGTTTTGAGTTGTGGTTAATCTAGCACGGATCTTGATTCAACATCCATAAGCTTGAACTTCTCATGAATATATTTTTTCAAAAACAATAATTTCTCTGGTTAACATGGGATTTGTAATGGTAAAATCCCGGTGAATCTACCTCCATTTTGGGATTAGAAAAAATGTCTTCATAAAGAATACTCCAACAATGAGATTTCATTTATTCATACATTCTTTTTAAATTTTGTAATATTGTTACTTCAGTTCAAACAAGCTAATTTAATGTCTATGTATTTTAGACATATTTAATATTCAAAAATATATCATGGTTTTTTTGGTATTTCATGTGATAAGAACTATTAAATATATTACTTAATTATAGAGAAGATAAATTTAAATCTTAGTTAATAACACTCCTAGTGATGGAATGGGTAATTTTGGACATCATATACAAATCCTCAATGTCACATTCTAGTACAATATAAATAAATGAGTAAGGATTATACCCAAAAAAAGAACTAGTTTGTTTCATGAGACATATTGATGCATGAGGTTATATATAATTCCCAAACCCATATGTCACATAATATTTCCTATACATCCATCATATAAAGATAATTGATTAATAATGTATTTCGTATTGTTCTGTAAGGATCCTCATATATAATCACGTATAAATAATCAATATTTTTTCATATAGGAATAAATATATATGGAATATAAATAGTTACCCATTCAATTTAATAATATAGACATTTAGATAAATATCATATAAAAAACGTTGAAAAAATCATAGAATATCAATATAACTAAATTTAACCTAGTCAAAGGAATGGTAAACGGTCATAATGAAGTTTAAATTCATAGTGTAGGGATATAAATAAGAAATATTACTTCATTATGGTTTGTAAGGAGACCATAAATCAAAGCATATCCCCCAAGAGTGTCAAATAGAGTTTGTTGTAAGGCCTATTATTTGTAAGGTAAGTGAGGATTGAGTTAATAACCAACCAAACAATTTCAGGGTTTTTAACACTAGGTTAATATAATTCTTGGATTGCATCCTGTTTTTATATCCAAAAAGTGATTCCATTACTAGAAAATTACACTCTTTACTTTACCAAAAATATATAAATTTTTTTGATATAAGAATTTCTTATCATTACAATGGAATATAAGGGTTGTATAATGAAAGGTAATAGTGATCGTTCAAAGAAAATATAAAAATTAATTTAAAACAGTGAATCATATTAAAATTTCACATTAAAAAAATAAAATTCATTATAAGGATTGTAAAAATAAAGGTACATACGTTATTTGAATACTTAGCTTGTAAATTAACTTCGTAACACTTTATAGTAACACCATTATACCATGGTAACACTATGAGATGAACCTTTAATGGAAAAATGAGAGGAAATTCTTTCCCCATTTATTTGGAGTGTAGAAGAATGGGAGAATGTATGGGTGTTTATACTATTGGATGGGGGTATTTTGGGTAAAACTTTTATTTATTTTTTTATCGAGGAGAACTAATTTGTAATTAAATAGAATCCCATTAAATTAGTTTACTTACTAAAAAACAAAGTGGATTATTTTAAATTCACATCGATCCAAAGACAAATGGAACCTCCCAACCAACCCATCAAATGAGAAGAACAAAAAGTATTTTTTATATGGATAAATGTAATTAATTGTCCAAAATTCAACATAAATATTTTAAAATTAAAAAGAATAATTTTAAATTCACAATTTTAAACTATAAAAGAATTTCTGTTAAAAAAATATTTTATTATTTTTATGTCAATATTATATCATAATTCCTTTTTAAATTTTTTTTTATTCAAAAAAACTTTTTTTTAAATATTTAATAAAATAAATTATTTCTAAAAATTCATATAAATCACCATAAACTGATTCTAACACACTCATTCAAAATTTGAGGCCTTTTTTATAAAACAATTTCTTTATTTATATGGTAGTTAATTATTAAATAAAAGCACTTTAGCATTTTGAAATTATGTATTTGGAAACTAAATTTTAAAAACACTCATTTTAATAAATATATTTTTTTCTGATACATATGTTTTTAAATAATATTTATTGATTAATATACATTTTTTGTAATTAATTATATTATTACTATAATAAAAAATATAATTTTATTGGAAAATTGAAAAAATAATGTTCCAATTATGTTAGTTGAATCTCATCTCTTATATTCCCACCACCTTAAATAATTTCATCCTTGAAATTTAAGGTGAATACTAATACATAAATAAATTATGGAAATTATTACTTATTTATACCCCAAGTTTGCATGTTTCATTCTCTAACTTATTATTCATCTAAAAAACATTCACTATATGGGTTGTTAGATTCCATATTATCTTCCCTTTAGTGTAAATAATATATACAAGATCTTCATTATAGAATATTTCAATTTTATGCTATATTCATATGTTTTGAGTTTTTTTGATTGGAATGTACATTCTTAAAAATTATTCATAGAATAAATTTTTCACCTTAATCATATTCGGTGGAAGAGAAAATGAAAATAAACAACTCCAATTCTATCCAAAATCTATACAGGTCAAATTTACCTTATACATTGTTTTCCCTTCTCAAAAAAACCATATAACTCCCTTCCATGGTGATTATTTCAAGAAGACATCATCTCTTATATGGAATCCCAATTCTATACCATGGTTGTCATCATAGATTCTCTATATCCTCTGATATATAATTTTATGATTATGGATAGCTCTCACATTTTAGTTATATGTGTAATGAGTTAAAATAAAAAATAGACTCCTTTCTCCTACCTCATCCTAGAAGGTTGGAGTATGAAATCATTCCCTATAAATTCCTCAGATGGTGTAATTTTAATACCTAAATGAAATATATTTTGTAATAAAATTAAAAAATTGGTGGTTGCTTGCACCATGTTACATAGAAGTCATATGAGAATGAACATAGTATGTCCTCTAACGTTTTGATTGTCAATTTTTGACTTACCATTTATTTGAGGGTGGAAATAGGTCCTCCATTATATCTTTTTTTTCAAGGAATTTTTAATAATAATCCAAATTTTGGAGGTAAAATGAGGAAAACAACTAGATTACATTGATAAATGTTCACTAATAAGACTCCCAAATTAATTAATACAATTTCATGAAAAACAACAAAATGATAGATCATACCTTATTTATAGGAAATGTGCATACATGTCAAGGTGGTCTATTATGATCCATTTAACAACATTCTTCAGATATGTATTAGGAAATTCTGGAAAAATTTCTTTATGATTACTTCCCATTTCCACATTAGTATAGGGAGTTGTGTCATCACACCCTTTTAGATTTTTCCCTATCCCTTTACTTATTGGAATAAAAATCATCTTGACATATAATAAAAAATTTCTTAATTCATGTTTTCTTACTAGAGGTGATCATTTAAATATATGTACATCATGGTGATATAATGTTGCATAGAGAAATTAACTCTATGATCTTTATTTAATAATTCTCTCTTCATCGTAGTTAATTATAGTGCACATAGTCACTCTACAAGCCTCATAATACCATCTTCATAGATAAATTCCATCAATATCCCATCATTAATGGATTTAACCTCATTTTGTAAACCCTTGTCATCGTTTTGGTACTAATTTATCTTCTTTGATAAAGGTTCTTGGGAAATTTTATAGAAGATGAATGATTTTACTTCTTTTATAATTATTTTCATTTCTAAATATAATCAGTACATGAATATTGTTTCATTATCAATCCTCATCATAGATATTACTCCACGATACTTCACACTCAATGAATATACCACCTTGTTTAATTTCCCCATATTTTAGTGTAGTGTATAGTCATAGTCCATGAGTAGTTAAATTTATATCCTTTTCCCATGCTGAGAACTTTTTGAGTGACTATATGTATAAAACTTCTATGATTATATATATGTCACATATTTCCCCACAAGGAAAATTCATTCATATTTTATTCATAAAGATTACAACTACCAACCCAATATTAGGCAATATATATTTTTGGTATTGGGTATTCAATTTCTATAATTTATAAGAAATAACTATATCATTTGGAATAAGAACACACCCGAGTCCTATCTATGAAAAATAATTTTATATAAAAATCAATTTTCCCATTAGTTTGGTAAATACATGTGAATTGATCCCCACCATCTATATTTACTCAAACATTTCTTTGCATTCCCTTGACCACATGAATTTGTACCCTATAAATGTGAAATTGGTTAAATCATTAAATAATCAAATAGAATTATCAAAAAACTTCCAATAATAACAACAACTTAAACTATGGAAACTATATATCTAATTTATATTTATTGGTTTGGGTCATTATTTAACATTGGTTTTCATTACAGTTAACCAATATTCCATCCTTGGAGATAATATAGACATGAGAAGAAACATACTAAATCTTAAATATTCACTTATTAAATTACATATCTAAATCTTTCTCTATAAGAGTGTATGTAATGATTCATAAATGTCATTCAAGGTGTTCAAATCACATATATTATACCAATATATCATTAATAATACCCACAAATAAAATATCATGATAATTCTTGATGACACTATTCAGTAAATATATAAATAGAGAGGCTACATATGTTAACCCAAAGGGAATTACCATTAACTCAAGGTTTTATGGAAAAATTCATCATTCTTATATCATATATAATAAAATTTAATTGATGATAACCATATTATATATCAATCATCGGGATGTATTGAGCCCCTTAATATTGATCAAACAGATCCTCAATATGAGGTAAAGGATACTTATTCATTATAGTAATGAAACTAATTTATGTATTGTCAATAGATGACTTCATTAGTATATACATATTCTTTATGAATAAAAAATGTTATCACCAAGGTCAAACAATTTAACATGTGAACCCCTTACCCACGAACACTTGAATTTAATTCTTTAATTATTCTAATTCCACAAGATTCATTATATAGGGAGGATTTTATATTGGTTTTTCATATGAGATAAGATCAATAGAGAAATCCACTTCACAATTAGGTGGATATCCAGGAAATTCCACAAGGAATACATCAATATAATGCATCATTATAGAGACTTGCATTATTTAATGTATATCATTTTCATTCATTTATTCTTTATCTATCAATTATTTATTAAGATAAGAAGTTATAAGTTGTCATGAACAAGACTCAACTAATTATGTCTATGCTCTAAAAAATGGTTTTTTATTAAGCTTCCGAATTTGTAATCTCTTACTTATGATAATAAATTCATTAATTACACATTTTATCCAATTCAAACCAGGGATTATGTCAATGTCATCAATTTGAATTACAAATATGTTTGATGTCAAGTAACATCCAAGAATTTTACTTGGGATTTAAAGATATACTTTCACTAATATTACATTTCCACAAATATTTTTAACTAGAAACAACTTATTTAGTGCATCATGGAAAGATTAAATATTCATGGAAAACATGTGATATATAAAGGAGTTCATCTATCTAGAATCAAATAATGCATTGGGAAAATTTTAGTTTATGATCAAATTATCTGTCATAACATCTATTTAAACCTCAACATATACTTTTATGATAGTATAAGATTTTCAAATATCCATTGGCCTATTCTAGGGTAATTTTCATTGATTTTTTGGGTATTAATTTGATTAGTTTGTCAACTCCTTTAAATGTTGGTATTTTCTATGGATTATTTCATTCCCATAAAATCATAATCTTGATGCACCTTTTCCCTACACATATTAAAAACTCCCATTCCATTTTATAAATCCATGTGGTGTTTCTTCTAGTATTTGTTGCATATAGGAAACACTACCCTAATCTTTGTCTTTTTAAAAAAATCAACATTACATTCAACTACCATATTCTTCTCTTACTTCACATTGAAAGTAAAAGACTTAGTTAATTACACTGTCAACATGATTTCACTTGTCACATTATTCTCATAATATAAAAATGTATTAAAGATTAATTACTATTGATGTATTTCCTTTAAACCATCAAAAATATTTCTATCTATATTACTTATACAGTCCAAAATATTTCTTTCTTATCATATAATGTTAGCCACATAAATAGTAATAAATTCATCTTCCTTTTTAATGATTTTGGAATTTCCTTTCCATGTCATCTCATTTTTCATAAGGAAAGTACTTAATAAATAATATCCCAGAAAATACTTCAATTCCGCTTTATCTATCAATTTTTCCTTTTTTGGTTTTTAAATCAATGTGTTTAATTTATCAACAAATCTCTTGAGTTGATATTAAAATATGATTCGTTCTCTAATTCATTTCATCCTAAATAAAGAAATAAATTCTAAAGTAATGTGATCAACTATTCTTAAACTAATTGATTCATGGTTCCATTGATGGATAGATCTTATTTCCACATGAATCAAACAAAATTGTTTACCCCAATCAAAAAAGAAACAATTTGTTCCCAAAAACCAAGGTTAATCGTCATAACCCAAGTTAACTAAAATAGTATATTTTTAATAATATAAACTCTAATAATTTATTCATTTATGTTTTCTAGAGGAAAATATATATTGTGATTATAGGTCTAGACTAAATTTTCATTCCTTCAATTTGGTTTCATTACAATAAAATAGTATATAAAAAATTTGTTCATGAATTAAACATAAAATTATAAATAATTGGGTCAAGTTATAAGTAATTTATTAAGAATTCATGTCATGTAATTGGGAAATGTTTCAGGATTATTTGGATTTTTTATAAGAGGGTTTTTTATCAATATCTATTATTTTAAATCAAGAACTAAAGGTTTCTACTAAACATTCACTGATATGACCAATAACACCATGACTCTAGTAACATAGTTCTAAAGGTTATTTAATTAAAATGGTATAAATTAAAAATATATTATAGGATAAAATATTTTATAAGTATTAAGAATATATATTAAAAAATGATCATTAAATTAAAATGAAAACAAGATATACAACATATGTAAACTTGAAGACATTATTTTTTAAAATAAAATCCATATTATATATGTAGTAATCCTCTTGGTTTCTTGTCAAAATATAAATAATAATTAAGGATTGATCTCAGATGATCATTAAATGATAGAATATTGAAGAAGCTATAATATATGATAAGAGGATCAATAATACATCCAGAATAAGTAAATCCAAATAATATTATATATCCATGGATAAAGTAACCATAAATAATTATCTGGAAAATAATAAATGATATCATAGGGATGGAATGCATAATTTTGAACATAATAAACATTTAGTTAGGGCCACATGAAAAAAATTATAATACAAAAATGGGTAAGTATTATACCAAATACCCAATTTGTTTGTTTAAGGAGACACACTAATTCATTAAGGGGCTATATAATTCCTAGGATGACCCATCACATAAAAAGTCCAATTCATCCATCTTATATAGAGATTAAATAAATGTTATATATCACAATTTTTTATAAGGAAACTAATATATTATCATGGCTATAAAATTAATAGTTTTATGTATAAGTATATGGATAAATAGAATATTAATAATTCACCATTCAATATAAAAATATGGCCTTATAATTGAATATCCAACAATAACCACAGAAATAATGGCATATTATCATTATAATGGAATGTACACATATCAAATGAATGATAAAGAGGTATAAGTGAATATAAATTTCATTATATAGGGTTTTCAAAGGTAAATAATCCTTCATTAGGGTTTGTAAATGTCTCCTGATCGAAAGCATAAACCTCAGGAGTATCAAACCTAGTTTTTAGTGAGGTTCATTACTTGTGCACTGATTGAAGATAAAGTTAATAACCAAAACAATCAAGGTTATTACCCCGAGGTTCATTTGATCCAAATAATTCATACACATGTTTACATCCTGATAGGGTCTTTATTTCCAAGAAACCATAGACTCTTTAAATTAATAAAATATTAGGATATTATAAGGATACAATATTTTTTGATAATATTAACATCTTATAGTGGTATTTTAATGAGATTGAATGGTGATATATCATTATTATAATAATAATTATATTATATCAAGGAATTTTATTATCATTTATCATTTACAATGAAAAGGAATTGGCATGAATATAAAAATATAATGGTAGAAAAGTGTTCATAAACCCTTTCCATTCAGTGATTCAACATAAGGATTGATAGGAAAAAATTTGAACCTTTGGAACTCCTTAAAGAAACACATTATGAGGAAAATGATATGGAATTCATGCTCAATAGATTTGGATTGGAGTGGAATATTATAATGGGTGGGTATTTGTACATGAGGAGGGGGTATTTTTTGCATAAAATATTGATTATTTTGTTATTTATACTAAATAATTTTAAATAGATATTATTCCCAAGAAATTTATATGTTTATTATTAAAAAGGGATTTATATTTGGAAATAAAATTAGTTCAAAACTTAATGGAACCTTCTAACCTATCTATTAAATGAAAATATAAAACAATAATTTTTATTTCGATAAAATCAAATTTTTCATCCAAAATGTCAAATATAAGATTCTAAATTCAACCAAAAAAATCATCGTTAACTAATTCTACTGATCTAATTACAAATTTATGTCCCATTTTTTGAAAAATAATTTTCATCTATGTGATTTTTAATTATTAAATTAGAACACTTTTTTTTAAATTATTCTTTTGAGAATGAAAACATGAAAACTCTTCTTCAAGTAATTCTAATTCTTATTCTAAGTCATATGTGTGTAAATATTATTTATTGATTACTATATAAATTAAATGATTAATAATTATATTACTATAATAATATTTTTTCCATTTTATTGTAAAATTAAAAAATAATAGTTACACTACCTTAGCTTTTTCTTGAGTGTTATAGATTCGGTCCAATAAGGAACAACCCCTAACTGATAGAAAGAAAAATGTTGATAAAAATTATTGATGGGATTAAATAATAAAGAGTAAAATAAAAAAAACATAGAATCTATTAAATGGGAAGAATAATGAGAAATAACCAATTAAACAAACAAAAAAGTAATATAACACATATATTTATTCTTTTTTAGAACACTTTGGTCTTACTGAATGAAAAAAAGACCACCCCAAAATATATTATTGTGAGAAAAGGATTCATTCAATTGAAAAATTATATATAGATCATAAAAAATAGATACTAATAATATTAACAACTAAAAAACACCCCAATAAATAGTAGTAAAAAAAGAGGAAGCAAACAATTAATATAAAAACAATTTCGTTAAAAAGAGAAGCATAGATCGAGACCGCCATACTATGGATCAGTATGACTGGTATAAACCCTGTACTAAATATTTTTTCTACTTTTTCTTCCTCAAAGAATTAAATCCTAAATATCTCTATAACAATATGATACTTAAAATAAACCATTAAAATGCAATCAGTAGAGAAAAAACTAATGCTGCCTTCTTTGGGTTATCGCTTTCACTATCAATTTCTCATGGATAGAAATCCCTAACTACTTTTATGAGTTATACTCACTATTTTTTTATGAATGATTAAATCCCTTTGGAAAAATATTGATAATGAAATTATCACTCTAAAAATACTCTAGACACATGCTCGGTCAATGAGATCCCAAAATTAAAAAATTTAACCCATCAAAAAGCTGCCAGCACATCAAGGTAACTCAATCCACTTTGTAATGGTTAGATCACGACACCATAAATGGTTAAAATTTATCTTTTTGATGCACACTCAAATAATTTTATCCACCTACATAAATAAACATGATCATAACCCCTATTATGTAATGGTATTTTCAAACTATCACATAAGGGTTTCACATTCCCCCATATAAAGGTAACTGACACACCATGTTAAGGTAACTATCCCCATTGTAATGATAACCCTACTACATAAAAATCAAACACTAGTAATATTTTCATCACATAAGGGTCCCAAACATGTCACCAAATGGTAAAAAGTAGAACACCAAAAAAATCCACAAAAAAATACAAGAATAAAAAATTAATAAATATTCATGAACAAAAAAAATCAATATAAGCGATAGAAATAAAACAAATTCAGTCAATAAAAAAAATCTTTCAATTTTTAATAGAAACAAAATACCAGAATAATAAATCTCTACATCACTAAATAATATCCATAATACATTAGTGATATTGTTAATGTCTTATATTATTCTAACATATCATCTAGTTTGGATAGTTTTCATTAATAAAAAACTTTGAGCTCTACTGGGATAATATTTTCCTAATAACCACCTTAGTATTCACCAGTGGGAAACATTAATTCCTATACCAATACAACTACTATTATATAATGCTAAAACATGCTTTGAAAACATGAAAAAAATACAACCAACAACATATATAAATTTCATACCACACCAATATACCCTTCCACAACAAAAAAATTGATATTGTATGATTATCTACCTAATATTAGAACCATTCCACAAAACACTTCACTATGACCAAAAAGAAAGAAACAAATATGAAGTAGTAAACATTTCCCTCATAGAAGAAGAAGGAAAAAAATGATGGATATATATAATATCAAATGTATGAAATAAATAATTAGAAAACACATAATAATAAGTCGTGGTAAACTGATAAGTGATAAATCTCTAGATAATCCCAAATAGATTTGAAAACCACCCCCAATTCAGTCCCATCTATCCTACATGAGGCCATTACAAGTCACATGTATATCCAGTATGATTATTTCATAAGAAATGATACTTTGAGTTACACACAAAACAACTCTAATAGACTCTAATGAAACTTATAGAACCTCAAAACTCTCAAAACAGATGTATAGTGCGTTTTTTATAGAATATTATCACTGGTACTATTGTCAGGACAATATCTATTTTTATGGATGTACATTCACCATTGATAGAACCGAAAATTTCTAAATAAATTACCATTATTATTGTCATTACAACTATTCTTTGACTGACCAATCATACTTTGAAACCTAATCATTGATTTCTCCCTACCACCCTAAATCTTCGTTATTTTTATTTGAAGATCCCTATAAAACAACACATAAGTAACTTCCTCAAAAGTAATGGAATTTGTACCATATATAGTCAAATACTTAATGGAATGAAATGAATCATATATGGAACTCAATAATAGATAGGTATGGTCGTCATCCAATACCCATAATATAAGGCCTTGACCTTAAACATTATATAATCATGAATCAATTTAATAGTTCAAATTGAGGATATTTTCAGGATTAGAGCATTAGATAATTAGGTCACAACTTACACATAACAAATTGAATATTACAAGTAGACACTTCTACTCAGTATCTATTTTTTCATAAAATAAAAACTCTTAAAAGAAATGAAACATGTTTAGTTCCATGTTTTAAATAGTTTGAATTTTCCGTGATCACATCCTTTACCCTATACCACCTTATTTTTTGTGAAAAACATTTCAAAAACATGGGATGAGCATAAAAATATTAGTTAGGGATACACAAAGAAGTAAAATTGTTAGTTTTTTAGAATAACATGTAAACCATGAATACATTATCAGAAGAAATAATTTTCACCTTTATTAAGTAGTAAATACTCTTCCCAGAATAAAAGCTCATTTCATACCATTTTGTAACCAAAAGATTACCATAAAACATATAGAATGCACACATAATATATTAAAGGTAAACATGGGAAATAATCATACTTAAATGGAATAACCATCTGGTCAACTTCCACAAAACATCCTTACAAATGGAATAGTCATAAAGCCGACTTCCATGCCCAATTCATTGGAGGTTATTATGTAACCACCTATCCTTGATTTATCAGGGAACCACCCATCATTTGGTTTATCACATAACCACCTGTAAAATGGTCATGTAGCATTATATAATCACCACACACAAATGATTGAAAATATCAAAATTTCAATCCCAAGATTTCATTTGTAATAACAAGAAATAATTTCAAGATATTGAAATAGTAAATCCAATTTCAATAATATTTTCTATACCAAAATATTTAAAAAGGTTATATACTTTTTAAAAAAACATCATGTCTTGTTAAGGAATCCAAATATCAAATAATGCTCCCAGTGGCGGAAAGGTTATTGCCACCGCGTACGTTAAAAAGAAACATTCCGTTTGTCATTTAGTAAAACTCTTCATAGAAAAAGATTCCCTTTTATTTTAATTAAAAGTCAATGGGGTTTATACACCATATAAAAGAAATTCGGGTATAAATAAAAATATGCCTCAAAGAAAGAAGATTGAGACAATGTCCCTTACCTCATGACCAACTTGACTTATTAATTCTCTAATTTCCAGGATTATAAACTTATGTTAATTTATAATTTCATACAAACATTTTGAAATTTTATTATTCCTTTTCTATTACTTATTAACTTACTTTCACAATTAGTTAATTATTTCAGTTCATATTGGACATTTTGTCGATGTACGAAACTTGAGTCAAAAATGAAATTGTTATAATTTTAAAATTTCTATGTGGTAAAAATTCCATTATCTATATAATTATATTCATGATTTAGATATCATATAAAAAAATATATCCATTGTATATGTATTTATAATAGTCCATATCATTTGGATATAAGAAATGAAATGCACCGTTCATGGTGACGGAAATCCATACGTACGCATGAACGCTACTTTCATTTCTTTTTCATATAGAATAAAATAAAAACTAAATGATACATAAATATATTAAAATTACAGTATAATATATATGTTATATATGTTACATAATTTCATTTATTACTTCCCTTATTCATTCCATGTACAACTTGAATGATTCATTTCACTTTGATGGAGAAGTAGTCTGCAATTCCTCAAATAAAATTATCATATTTATTGAACATGAATTTCCTAATGGTGTGTTATAAATGGGAATTAAATAATCATAGAGATAAAATAAATAAATAAATATATATATATATCTAATATAAATACAGTTCCATCATAACGGCTTCTATAAGAGATGGTAGGAGAAGAATGAACAATTATCATTTCATGAGGCAGTAGTTCGTCGTCCACATAAACAATATATTCTAAACCCATTTGGAGGATGTGTGTGTAAGTGTAGTTTGAATCCTTCTCATAAAAACAGCCTAGTATATTGAGGATACTTGTGTTTTTATATAAAGAAATAATAATAATATCATCGGGAGTGGAGAAGGGAAAAATTATAGAAAGGAACATGAGAGAAGAAATGTAAATACATGGAATTTTAATGTATTTTTTTAATATATGGAAATTTTACAAGTCCGCGAAAATTGACGACACGTGATTTTGAGGCCCAGATTTCCCGGAATGAATTTCTAAGCGTTTTTTTAGTTCATTCAGAAAATATGCGAGCATGTTTTTCTAACTTTTGAACGAGTGCTCAGAATTGAAATCTGGGGACACCGTTGAACTCACAACACCGGTATTCGCTTAATGAGACTTTCACCTCAACAACAGTTGGTCGAGGGTGAATGTTTAATTTTGGGTTGTTTTGTGAAAGAATAAAATAAAATAAAAATTCTCTAACATTTGTATTTTATTTGTTTAAGCTTCCATATGAATGATTCACAAGTGGGGACCACCTGATCTAAACCTTCCATGAGAGGTTATGGTGGTGGGGACCACCTGAGGCTCGAAACCTCTTGAGCATCCTATTAAGTGGGGAGAAACCTCTTGAGATTTCCCACTTAATTATGCCAACCCCTTTCCTTAATTAATTAATCCAACCCAGTAACTAAATTAATTAATTATTTCAATTTGATTTTATAATAACCTATGTAATTAATTAACCCAATTTGAAATTGTTCCAACAATTAAATTGGGGAAACATATCATTTTTTATACTTTGATTTATGGTGGATTTGGGTAGAGGAGAAATATTGGGAGGATTTAACTTCTCTAATGAAGAACTCCATCCAAGAAAATTCTTTGGAAATCATAGAAGAGGACGAAGAGTGAGCCTGACATCGAAGCGTGGTTTCCAAAGCGATGAGCATTGGCACTCTCTTCTCCTTCTTTGACTTCCTTCTCGTGTCAATGTCAACGAACTATCCAAGGTAGGGGTTTATTTTGTATGATTATTTTCGGGAAGTTTTAGGGTGGTTTTTTTAAATACTTTTCTCTTTCCGTTCTTGATAATTCTTCATAATTGAAGAAGGAATTACAGCCGCTTACTACCGCTTTAATGTGGAGAGTGCGGGCAAAACAAACATGGATCATCCTCTCTGCAAACATTGTGGTCAATTGCTGATTGTGTTGCAGGAATGACTACAAACCATGGTGGGGAACGAGAATGACAGTCAGCACCACCGTAGGCCACGACGAAGGAAACGGTGCAAAGGCGCCACCCTACGGCCACTACTGCTCTACAGCCTCCGCGCCCTCGGGGTACCCCCCACGGTCAAGCCACCACCAGTGGCCAGGGTTCCATCACCCATTGGAAAAACCACCACCCTACGTCCATGCCCTCGCAGCACCCTATGGTCGAGCCGCTCCGGCTGAGCCGTTCCATGGCCACACCCTCGCGGCACCCCGCGGCCGCACCCTCGTGGCAACCCACAGTCGAGACGCTTTGGCCAAGTCTCCCTGCAACTGCGCCCACACGATACCCCACGGCCAAGACACTCCAGCCGAGCCACCCCGTAGCCTCTGCCTTTCCGGACCAGCCACCCCAGGCCAATATCTACACCAACGTGTCGGATGGCTCCTGCAGAGATTTGTGAGCTGCGGGTATAGTTAGAGGACTTGCAGGGGTAGGGATACATTCAGCCCAGTTTTTCTCCTTGGTTAGAACTGATTTTTTCATCTAGAAGGCGGATGGGAGCATATGCCTTTGTGTCGACTAACGGCACCTGAACCAGGTGACAGTGAAGAACAAGTATGTAATGTCCCAGTTCCGAAAGCCACCCAGAGGTGCCCCATACTCGGTCGGTCACATGGCCTCAAGTGAATTTCCCCAAATTCTAGAGGCTTCCGACTAGCAGTGAGGGCCTTGGGTGTGATAGTGCGGAAACTATGCCCTCATTAGCAGAGTACACATTAGAAGTAACAACACACAATAGCGGAAATAATAAATATACAAAAATAGTAAAAAATGGAAGACTGATAAAGAAACAACTAGAGAAATATATATATAAATGATGCATGATACATATATGTCTAGGAAAGCATCCAAACAAGTCACAATGCTAAATACAGTACTAAATCAAAGTACAAAAGGAAAACAGATGAGCAACTCCTCAGTATCGCAAGCCTCGTCTTGGTCTCGTGCTCTCCAGCTCCAATGCAATCAAGTATCTGAATTTGAAGGGTGATTCCCCTTCTCTATACCTATAGAAATATAATCTGTATGGGGCCAAAAGCATGGACCAAATAGGGTTTGAGACTAAATCTCAGTAGGTAACCACCAGAAGATATGTACCTAACAGTCAGTGAGTATATGGCAGGTAAAAGTACACATAACAGAAAACAAGGAAGCACTAAGCAGTAAACAACCCATAGTTTAAGCATTCAAAACATCACATAGCGTGGAACAACAAAATAGATAACACAATAGGTAAACCTCTGGAAAGTACCCACATCCTATCCCCTCTAGTCCTACCTATCATGTACGTGCAACCCTCTAGGCAGCACGCACAGTCTCAGCCCTCTGGTTCAGCTAAAGTATAAACTCTCTATGGAAGCACTCACCGTCAATTCCCCTTATAGTCTCATATCACACTAAAGGTGCTCTAGGGAAGTAATCAACATCAATTCCCCCTATGGCCCACGCCGAGGAACTACAGACACTCTGGAGAAGCACTCAACGTTAATTCCCCCTGTGGTCTCGCATTGTAATTATAAAGACACTCTGGAGAATCCCTCAACGTCAATTCTCCCTATGGCCTATACACCAAGTTCTCACAGTCCAGTTTAATTCAAAAAAGTGTAGCAGTGCATAATAGACCATGTAAACATCAAGAACTACTTGGATAGCATTCTAGAGCACAACAACATAATAGAAAAATAGGCACACCATTCTATAATACTAGGCATGGATAGTAAAAAGCAGCCTGTATTAAAACAAAACCCAAAGGTCAAATTGGGTGAAACAATATGGCTAAAACAGTAAACCCCCAATACCCCGTTCATGTGTATTGGGTGAAATTGCACAAATAACTTAATGAATTCTGACAAAAATGCACAAACCACCTACCTCGTGTTTAGGAGATCAATATAATTGACACTCCAAGCCTGAATCTCATTTGAACACCACATATCTACGAAAACATCTAAAACGTTCAACCCACCATAACTTTGAAAAGAATAGAAATAATGAAACGAGGTTCCATCAGAATAGAGAACTCACCGAGGTGATTCCAACGCAATCAATAGTGTTCGATTCAGAGGATGAATGGAGGCTTGGGGGTTCATCGAAGATCCACAGTTGCTCAGCACTATCAGATGAACATGACCTAAAAGAAGTTCTTTCTATTGATTAGACTCAACCCCGGTGCATTTAATGAAAAAAATACACAGTGTTTACTATTGGAGTACATGGAATATACATTCTTTTTCCATACTCCACATTAGGAATCCTCCAAGTCATCATACATGGCCGTGTGCAAGGCCGCTACACGACCAGCACCTGGCTACTTGTAGTAATCGAGTATACGACATGTACTCATAAAGTACACGTCGTGTAATCATAAAGTACACGTCGTGTACTCATTAAGTACACGACGTGTACTTCAAAAATTTCCATAAAGTCATCTATTCACAAAAACTCTAGGAAAAAGAAAACATACTTGAAAAGAAGGTCTGGGTTCTTACAAACTTCCCCTTAAAGAAATTCGTCCCTAAATTTCCCTAGCATGGCGCAGAAGAAGAAACCCATAATAGTTCCGGCCACTGAGTTCATACATTGGTGTCCCTCTACCAAGTCTCGTCCTGCACCCTCCCATGATGCCACAACACTTGTACCACAGGGACAGTCCAGCAACAGAGATCCTTTGTACTGTGGTCCACAATCCAGATAGGATGATCCTCAAACGACGCATCCACTTCGATATCATCCTCCTTGTGTTGGAAGACATGAGACGAGTCTGGAAAGTAATGTCAATGCTGAGAAACATGGAAGACACAATTCATAGCTTGGTACCTCTGAGGTAGCTACAAACGATAGGCAACCAGCCTAACTCTCCCCAACACCTCAAATGTCTTGATGTACCTCGGCGAAAGTTTACCCTGTCTCATAATCCTCTTCTATCCCAACCTCGATGTGAAATGTAGGGAAACCTAATCCTCGACCTCAAACTCTAGGGGTCTTCTCTGCTAATCATCATAAGACTTCTGTCGAGACTATGCAGTAACCATCCTCTTCTGAATCAACTCTATCTGCTCTGTGGTTTCCTGAACAAGACGAGGTCCCAGCAAAGATGTCTCTCCTACCTCCAGCCAATATAAAGGTGATCGGAATGGCCTACCGTACAAAGCCTCATAAGGTGACATGTAGATAGTTTATTGAAATATATTGTAGTAGTCAAACTCCACAAGAGGTATATGCTTCTCCCAAGATCCACCAAAATCTAGAATGCATGCTCGGAGCATATCCTCAAGCACTTGAATCATACGCTAAGACTTGCCATCTGTCTGGGGATGGTAAGTTGTACTCAAAAATACCTATGTGCCCAAAGCCTTTTGAAGCCCCTTATAGACCCAAGGAGTAAAATGGTCATCCCTATATGAAAAAATGGAGTGTGGAACTCCATGCAGACGTACAATCTCTCAGATTTACAACCATCCTAGCTCATCAACACTGATGTTCTCCTTGATCGGCAAGAAGTGATCACCCTTCATGAGTCTATTAATGACAACCCAAATATCATAATTCCCTTCAGGCGACCTTGGTAAATCGGTCATGAAGTCCATCGCAACATCATTACACTTCCACTCGGGAATGGGAAACTGTTGTAAAAGCCCTGCTGGTCACTGATGCTCGGCCTTCACCAGATGACAAGTGGAACACCTCATGATGAAACCAGTAATGTCCCTCTTCATACCTGGCCACTAATACTGACGGTGTAGATCATGATACATATTGGTGACACCAGTATGAACTTCCCAGACTGAGTAATGAATGTCCCACATCAACTCCTCGCGAATATCTACTAGCACCCATACGCGTCCCAGGAAACACAAGATCTCATCCTCTCCTATGGTACACAAAGGGATAGGATCCTCCCTTGAAACACTTTCCCATAGGACTAGGCCTTTAGAATCTGGTAGAGACCTCATTCGTACTCGATCAAGAAGGGTAGAGGTAATAGCTGCAGAAGATAGAAAAGTCTGCCTCAGTCTATCATGCACCTCAAAATGCATCTCAGAAAACAGAGCCATAAGCTGCCACTCACTACTAGCCTCCTGAACTGCATGTATCTGAGTCCCCCTCCTAAACGCATCAGCCACTATGTTGCCCATCCCCGGAATGTAGGCAAGCTCTAAGTCAGAAGACTGAAGGTACTCAACCCACCTTGACTATCTCAAATGCAGATCATGCTGAGTGAATTTGTACTTGAGACTCTTCTGGTCGGTGAAAACCACAAAGTGCTCTCCCAGAAGACAATGTATCAAGCATCGTAGAGCATGAACAACAGCTTCCAACTCTAGATCATCTTCCAGGTAATTCCTCTTATATGTCATCAACTTTTGAGACCCGTATACAACGACTCCATCTCCCTGCATAATCACAGCTCGTAGCCTGATAGATGATGCATCACAGTAAATGGTATAGCTCTTTCCCGGCTCTCGCAAGACTAGTATTGATGCTGAAGTCAACCTCCCTTTCATCTCCTAAAAGGATGACTCACAATAATCTTACCATAAAATATTTTCCCACTTCTTAGTCAGACCTATCAGCGATGGTAATAAGCATGAAAAGACCTATATGAAATGTCTGTACTGTCTAACTCACCCTAAAAAACTCATCACCTCAAAGAAATTCTTTGGATTCTCCCTAGAATCTAACACTCTCAATTTATCTAGGTCTACTGATACTCCTGCCTCTAAGATAAAATGACCCAAGAAGTGAATCTGGTCCATCCAAAAGAGGCATTTTGAGAGCATAGCATATAACTGACGCTCCCTCGATGTATTGAAAGCAATCTCAATATGGGTAGCATGGTAGTGTTGAGTGTCAGAGTACACCAAGATATCATCCATGAAAACAACCAAAAATGTATCCAAGTATGGATGGAACACTCGGTTCATCAGTGCCATGAAAACTGCAAGTGCGTTTGTGAGAACGAATGACATAACCATATACTCATATAGACCATACCTGCTCCGGAATGTTGTGAGTGGTATATCAGATGGTGTAACGCGCAACTGATGATAACCGGATCTAATTTAAATATTTTAGAACACCCGAGATCCTCGAATATGATCAAAGAGATCATCAATCCTAGGGAAGTGATATCGGTTCTTGACTGTAAACTGGTTCACTTTCCAATAATCCACAGAAATCCTAAGGGTTCCGTCTTCCTTATTCACAAATTGGACAGAAGAACCCCAAGGAGACGTACTGGGTCAGATGAAACCCTTGTCCTGCAACTCCTCCAACTATTTCTCGAGCTCCTGCAACTCTGGTGTAGACATCCTATAAGGAGGAATGGACCCTGGTGCCGCCCCTAGCCCAAGATCAATAGAAAATTCTACCTCACACTCCAGAGGAAAACAGGAAAAGTCCTCAAAAAAGACATCTCTAAAACGATCCACCACCAGAGGAAAGTCTAACTATGAAGTCCCCAGGTCATCCAGATACAGACTAGCAATCTGAGCTGTAACTACTCCCAACCCATGATGCTCTGGACCCGCTCTGCTCGCCTGTACATCCTACTCACCCTTATGAAGAAAAGATCTACCCTCTTGCAATATGAAACTCACCCTACGGTGATAAAAGTCAATGACTGCCAGGAAGGGAACTAGCCAGTCCATTATGAGAATGAAATCATAGCTTGTCATCTCTAGAACATAAATATCTAAAAGAAAGTGAAACCCACCAACCTCAAGAGGGCACTCCTTGCACTGACGTACAACAGATTTTCTTGTCCCCAATGGAGTGTCAAGTGTCAAAAAATTGGCAGAAGAAAAGATACAGAGCACAAGGATCTCCACAACGGTGACAAATATAATGTAATGTGTAGCACCAATATCAAAAAGTGCTGAAGATAAAACCAAGGAAACTAGGATTGTACTTGGAACTGTAGAGGGGATGAGATCCTGCTCCTGATGGGTCTGCTCCACTGCAAATGTCTGGCCAGCTCTATGGCCCTGTGACCCTGCCTGACTACTCTGAGCTGATCCACCATGATGTCGCTAGTGGCCTGGTGACGGACCACCATAGTCGTGACGTCCACCTCAGTCTGAACGGCCAGAAGAACTCCAGTTCCCATATTGGCGAGAAATTCACAGAGCTTCTCTTGTACGAGGAGTCATAGATGAACCCCTATTACTATCTTTTGGTGGAAAGTTCTTTTAGAAATGGTGAAGGCATCCCAACATGCTGCAAGATCTGCACCCTACCGGGTCTCTCTGGCACTGTGTCCTTGTATGCCCACTTCTCCCGCACTGGTAGCACACCACTTGGATACCGGAAGATGCATCCCGCCTACTCGGATCTCCCCGGGTAGTTTCTCAGTGACACTTCTATCTATCAGTTGGTGGAGCACTGACTCTTGATGTCAAGCCTCCATGTCTCACAACCCCGGATTCCCTCATATTTCACTCCGTGATTAGTGCCTGGTTGATGATGGATGTGATGGATGTAAACCTGATGATATTCACCAGATATAGGATGTCCTATCTGAGGCCATCCTCGAACTTCATTTCCAGGAATAACCCATCTCCTCCCAGGAAGGATGTGAAATGCTGAAACTCGGTGAAACGAGAGGAGTACTCCATAACCGATAGGAAACCCTTCTCAAGGCTCATAAACTACTGGGATCGGTCAGATCTCAGGGTCTTCATATAGAAGTAGTCATAGAAGATGTGCTGGAACTCCTCCTACACCATAACCTGATGATGACCCACCTGTGAGATCACATCCCACCATCTCTTGGTGGAATACCATATCATATAGGTAGTGAGCTTGACTCTATTCTGTAGATGCATCTCCATATTCTCAAATAACATCAGAATGGATTCAATCCATGACTCTACAGCCTGAGGTCCTCCTTTCCTTGGGAAGGTGGAAGGATGCTGCTGTTGGAAGACCCGCATCAAATTGGCCATCGATGGGGTAGGAGGCGGCAATCCCTGAAAATTCTGCATCATCCTCATAGAGCCTTCCCTGAACTATGCATCAGCACTAGTAACAAGTATAACTGCTGGTAACAAGACTGATAAAATAAGAGGATCTGCAGGTGGTCCCAGATCGGCCATGTCTGGTGACTGATCATCACCTGGCAACTGGCGTACAACTGGAGGATGTCTTGGTGGCATGACTCTCCATGGTCAAGCGCACACCTTAGATCAGAATTATCAAGGATTGAAAACAAGGAGTGTAAGAAGGATAAAATAGGAAGAAAACATTCAAGTTTTAAAAAAACATGACTACATGGCATGTGCACTACCTACACGTCATGTTCCAAGAAGTCATTCACGTGGGTGTGTACTTTTGCCTCTACTGGTTGTGTAACACCCCAAACATATATCGTGTTCTCAAAACACATGGTGTGTACTTGAATCCTCTTCCCCTACCCAGGTCCTTCAACAAGGTTAAGCCGCACAGCTCTCCTAAGACAAGACTACAAGATGTTTTCAAGGTAGACATGGCATGTACTGGAAAAGCTTCACATGGACCATGTTGTTAGTGACACGGTTGGGCACACGGCTCAAACTACACGGTGTGTTCCTAACAAACATGGCATGTACGTGAAAGGATAACACTGACCCGTGTTGTTCGTGACATGGCCGGGTACCTGGGTAAGACTACACTGTGTATTCAAGGTGGAAACAGCTTGTATAAGAAGAGACTCCACCAACCCGTGTTGGTAGCTACACGGCCGGTTTCCTATTATTATACTACATGGTGTGTTCAATGAGGACATGACGTGTTTCCACCAGACTTTTCCCATCCCATGTCTCTGCCCACATGGCCTATGACAGGGTTAGAGACTACACGGTGTGTGCATAAAAGACACAACATGTACTTAAGAAAAATTGTTTCTTCCCGAATAGAAGAACACATGGTGTGTGCTTAACATTACACGGTGTCTATTCTGGTTTTTCCCAGACAGTAAGCCTTAGAAAAGACTCTGGAACATTGAAAACACAGAAAAAAGCATTGAAAGTACCAAATTTTGATCCATGAGGGCCCATACTCCCTGCAAATCAACGTTTGGCATCCTATACAAGTTATAACTAGAAAAATGTGCAGTGATCCACCAAATTTCGGTCCATGAGGGCACATAACACCTCAAGAATAAAAGTTTGGAATTTATTCAAGAAAAACCATACACACAATTCCCTATCAAATAGCAGGAATTTCTATCAAGGCATCTATTACAACAACATGCATATTCTACACAAAATCTATCACAACAACTTGCAACCGCTAATGCATCCTTGATGGAATGAAAGATTGCATGGCATGTGATTTATAACAAGTGAATATATTATTAATGAGATAGAACACCCTCGTATCATCAGGTAGCGACATAAATAGAATTTCAATAACATTAATGGTAACCGTACAAAACATGTGAATCACCCAATGGTGAAAATAAAATCAACCATAAAATTGCAAAACCAGAAAAATTTCAATAACTAGGTATATTGAATTTTCCGTATACACGGGTTAACTACTTCTAGGAACATATTATTACCATGTACCTATTCCGTCTTATCCTTGGCTAAAGGATCCTAAGAATAAATCATGAGAAAAGAACACTCTCTGATACCACTTTGTAATGTCCCGGTTCCGGAAGCCACCCAGAGGTGCCCCGTACCCGGTTAGTCACATGGACTCAAGTGCATTTCCCCGAACACCAGAGTCTGCCAACTAGTAGCGAGGACCTTGGGTGTGATAGTGGGGAAACTATGCCCTCATTGGCAGAGTACAGAGTAGAAGTAACTACACACAATAGTAGAAACAATTAATATTCAACATCAGAAATAGTGGAAGACTGATAAAGACACAACTGAAGAAAAATATATATAAATTATGCATGATACATATATGTCTAGGAAAGTAGCCAAAAAAGTCACAATGATGAATACAGTACTAAACCAAAGTACAAAAGGAAAACAGATGAGAAACTCCTCAGCATCACAAGCCTCATCTTGGTCCCATTCTCTCCAGCTCCAATGCAATAAAGTACCTGAAGTCTAAGGGTGCTTCCCCTTGTCTATACCTACAACAATATAATCTGTTTGGGCCCAAAATAATGGCCCAAACATGGTGTGAGACTACATCTCAATAGGAAACCACCCGAAGATCTGTGTCTAACAGTCAGTGAGTATATAGCAGGTAAAAGTAGAGATAGTAGTAAACAAGGAAGCACTAAGTAGTAAAAAAATCCACAATTTAAGAATTCAAAATATCACACAACATGAAAAAACAAAACTATATAAAACAATAGGTAACCCTCTAGTAATTACCCACATCATATCCCCTCTAGTACTACCTATCAAGTAAAAGTAACCCTCTGGGTAGCACACACAGTCTCACCCCTCTGGTTCAGCTAAAGTATAGACTCCCTGAGGAAGCACTCACCGTTAATTCCCCCTTTAGCCTTGTATCATACTAAAGGCCCTATGGGGAAGCACTCAATGTCAATTCCCCCTATGGCCCATGTAGAGGAACTACAGAAACTATGGGGAAGCACTCAATGTCAATTCCCCCTGTGGTCTCTGATCGTAATTATAAAGACACTCTGGAGAAGATCTCAACATCAATTCTCCATATGGTCTATACAACAGGTTCTCACGGTCCTGTGTAAGTCAAACAAGTGTAGAAGTTCATAACAGACCAAGTAAACCTCAAGAACTACTTGGATAGAATTATACAGCACAACAGCATGACAGAAGAATAGGCACACCATCCTATAATACTAGGCATGGATAATAAACAACAGCCTACCAGAAAACAGGACCCATAGGTCAAAATAGGAGAAACATGAATGGGAAATACATCGAAAGCACATCAATTCACCCTATTCACAATAAATTATCATCTACTTAGGCATACCATCATAGCATAGAAACAATATAGCTAAAACGGTAAACCCGCAATACCTCGTTCATGGGTATTGGGAGAAATTTCCCAAATAACTCAATAACATCCTACTGAAAGGAAAAAACCACCTACCTCAGGGTTAGGAGATCAAAATAGTTGAACCTCAATGCTTGAATCTCTTTATAATTCCATAGATCTATGAAAATATCTAAATTGTTCAACCCACGATAACTTGGAAAAGAAGAGAAATAATGAAATGACGTTCCAAAAAAAGAGAGAACTCATCGCTGTGATTCCAACACAATCAATAGAGTTCAATTTGAAGGATGGATGGAGGTTCGAGGGTTTATCGAAGATCCACAGCTACTCGGTGCTCTCAGACGAACATGACCTAAAAGAAGTTTGTTCTCGCTATTAGATGCAACCTCGGTGCATTTAATGAAAAAAACAAAATATGCGGTGTGTAATATATATTTCTGTTCTCCAAATTAGGCAGCCTTCAGGTCATCATACATGGCTGTGTGCGAGGCTGCTACATGGCCATCACATGGCTACCCGCCGTAATTGAGTACACGACATGTACTCATAAAGTACATGGCGTGTACTTCAAAAATTTCCAGAAACTCCTCTTTTCTCAAAAACTCTAGGAAAAGGAAAACATATCTGAAAAGAAAGTCAGTGTTCTTGAAAAGTACCCACTTACAAGGATTAACGACCTATTTGATTAGCTGAAGTGTGCGCAATGGTTCTCGAATATAGACCTCAGATCAGGATATCACCATCTTAGAGTACGAGATGAGGTTGTGCAGAAGATGACATTTAGATGTATGTATGGCCATTATGAGTTCTTGGTTATTCCATTCGGCATAACCAATGCTCCAATAGTGTTCATAAGACTCATGAACAGGATCTTTCATCCATACCATGATCACTTTGTAGTAGTCTTCATCGATGAAATTCTGATCTACTCAGCTACTGTGGAGGAGCATGCCTATATTTTGCGGGTAGTACTGGACACACTCTGGGAGCACTAGTTTTATGGAAAGCTATCAAAGTGCCAGTTGTGGATCCGATAGGTTTACGTTCTGGGACACATCATCAAAGAGGCTGGATTTTTAGTGGATCCAACAAATATTGAGGTGGTAACTTATTTGGAGCCACCCAGATGTGTGACGGAGATAAGGAGTTTCATGGGTTTGGCCGAATACTATCAGAGATTTGTGCCAGATTTCTCTAGAGTTGTAGTACCACTATCAGGATTGAAAAAGAAGGGGCAACCCTTCATATGGTTGGAGAGATGAAAACCAAGTTTTCAGGAGCTGAGGAAGAGGCTGATTAGTTCCCCCATCTTAAGGCTTCAGGAGGAGGGCGTAGGGTGTGTAGTCTACTGCGACACATCAGGGACCTAGCTCGGATGTGTCCTGATGTAGGAGTAATAAATTGTCACATACGGTTCTCGAAAGTTGATACAACATGAATAAAACTACGCTACTCATGACCTGGAGTTAGAAGTAGTGGACTTCACCTTGAATATGTGGCGACATTACTTGATGGGCGAGAATTTTACAGTATACTCTGATCACAAGAGTCTCACGTATATTTTCTTTCAGACGGACCTGAACTTGAGACAATGACATTGGCTTGAGTTTCTCTAGGACTATGAATTCGAGATTGTCTATACTCTTGGGAAAGGGAATCTTGTAGTAGATGCACTCAGTAGAAGGTCTGGTATACAGCTGCTAGGGGATGCGACGGAGCAGCTGGTCGCTTTGCATATATCCTTTGTGGATCGGGATGGAGAAGCTTTTATTCAGTCTCTTATAGTCACTTCCCCAGTTATTCAGCAAGTCAGGGAATCATAGTGAGGGGACGCTGACTACGAGGCTCGACGTGCTCAGATATCCACAGGGCAGGCACCTGATGGATTTTCTGAAGGTGCGGATCATGTCATCCCATTCAGAGGATGTACCATGGAAGTAGTGGTACTTAGGGGGGATTTTTTGAGGGAGTTCCACAAATCCCCACTATCGGTACATCCAGGAGTGGAGAAGACGTACCAGGATCTCCGATGACATCACTGGTGTCTAGGAATGAAGAAATCAGTAGTATAGTTTGACTCCTAGTGCCTCACTTTTCAGTAAATGAAGGTGGAGAATTAGGTAATAGCAGGCTTGGTTCAGCATTTAGAGGTCCCAGAGGTGAAGTGGGATGGGATATCCATAGACTTCGTGACATAACTTCCACGTACATTCAGAGTTCATGACTTTATCTGGGTGATCGTTGACCGACTCACCAAGTCGTCCCACTTCCTACTGATCAGAGAGTACGGTTCAGTAGAGAGATTGGGATGTGTCTATGTCTAGGATATTGTGTGACTACATGGAGTACCCTCTACGATTGTCTCTGATCATGATACATGTTTTACTTCCCGGATATGGAAGGGGTTGTAGGAGGATTTTAGGACAAAACTTCATTTGAGCACAGACGGATGGCCAGACTGAGCGGACCATTCAGACCCTCGAGGACATGCTGCATGCTTGTGTCCTTGACATCAGTTGCAGTTGGGAGGATCACTTTCCCTTAGTAGAGTTTTCATACAACAATAGATATCACTCCACCATTGGGATGGCACATTTTGAAGCATTGTACGAGTGACATTACATATTATCTTTGTACTAGACTGACCTATGGGAGTCAGAACTCGTGGGACCAGAGATGGTATGGGCAACCATAGAGAAAGTTCAGATCATCCAGGAGCATATGAAAACTTCACGGAGCAGGCATAAGTCGTATACCAATAGCAGACAAAGACCTATGGAGTTCAAGGATAGAAACCACATCTTTCTACGGGTCTCACCACGATGAGGATTACGGAGATTTGGCCGAGGCGGCAAGTTATCTTCGAGGTTCATCGGACCCTTACAGGTCCTCAGTAGAGTTTGCGAGGTGGCTTACCACTTAGCTCTTCCACCTTAGTTTCACCAGGTGCACGACGTTCTCCACGTATCCCAGATGAGGAGATACATGCATGACCCTTCTCACATCATCGACCACAGCGAGTTAAGCGTCGACGATGAGGCGACTTTTACAAAGGTTCCAGTTGAGATTGAGTATCAATAGGAGCGGGTCCTTTGTGGACAGTCGATACCTCTAGTGTGCATTCGCCGGTAGCATGATAACCTTCAGGAGAGAACTTGAGAGTGGGAGGCTCATATGTGTGACTAGTAACCCCACTTGTTTTTCTAGTTTTGTGATGTGGAATGTGGGGATGTAATGCCCAGAGTTGGGGAGACGTAAAGACCCAGAATTTCCATGTAATTTTTTTAATATATGGGAATTTTATGAGCCTGTGAAAATTGACAGCACATGATTTCGTGGCCCATAGTTCCCGAAATGAATTTCTGAACATTTTTTCGGGTACGTTCAATAAACGTGCGAGTGGGATTTTTCTAAATTTTGAACCAGTGCTCAGAATTGAAATCTGAGTACACCGTTGAACTCACAGCGCCGATATTGGATTAAAGAGACTTTCACCTCAATGGAATTTGGTCGAGGGTAAATGTTTAATTTTGGGTTTTTCGTGGAAGAAATAAATAAAATAAAAATTGGGTAACATTTTTATTTTATTTGTTTGAGCTTCCATATGGATGTTTCATAGGTTGGGACCACTTGAAGTAAACCTCCCATGAGAGGTTATGGTGGTGGGGACCACCCGAACTAACCTCCCATGTGAGGTTATGGTGGTGACGACCACCCAAGGCTTGAAACCTCTTGAACTCCCTATTAAGTGGGGAGAAAACTCTTGAGATTCCCCCCAAAATTATGCCAACCCCTTTACTTAATTAATTAAGCCAACCCACCTACTAAATTAATTAATTCATCCAATTTGAATTTTTTCCAACCTATGTAATTAATTATCCCAATTTCAAATTGTGCCAACAATTAAATTTGGGAAACATATCATTTTGGATACTTTTATTTTTGGTGGATTTGGGGAGAGAAGAAATATTGGGAGGATTTCACTTCTCCAATGAAGAATGCCATCAAAGAATGTTCTTCGAAAATCATGAAAGAGGATGACGAGTGAGCCCAACATCGAAGCGTGGTTTTGTAAGCAACGATCATTGGCACTCTCTTCCCCTTCTTCGAATTCCTTCTCATGAAAATGTCAATGAAAAATATAAGGTAGGGTTTTATTTGTGTATAATTATTTGCGGGAAGTTATTTGGCGGTTGTTTGAAATTATTCTCTCTTTCTGTTCTTGATAATTCTTCCTAATTCAAGATTGAATTATAACCGCTTTCTATAGCTTTAACGCGAAGAGTGCAGGCCAGAAAAACATGGCATGTCCTCTCTGCAAACCTTGTGGTTAATTGTTGATCACAATTGAGGAACGACTATGAGCCATAGTGGGGAATGAGAGCGGCGGTCGACACCACCTCCGTCCGTGACCAATGCAACGACGCAACAGCGGCACCCTGTGGCCACCACCACCCCATGGCATCCGCGCCCTCACGGCACCCCCCGCGGTGGAGCCCCCTCCCATGGTCGGGCCACCACTGCCCTGGGGCCGGGCCACAACCCCGCGGCCGGGCCCTCATGGAACCCCGTGACTGAGCCACTCCGGCCAAGCCGCCCCACGGTCATGCCCTCATGGTACACCGCGGGTGAGCCGCTCTGGTCGATCAACCTCGCGACTATGCCCTCCTGGAACCCCATGGCCGAGCCACTTCGGCTAAGCCGCCCCGCAACCGCGCCCTCACAGTACCCCACGGCTGAGCCGCCCCGCGACCGCACCCTCGCGGTACCCTGCGGCTGATCCCCTCAGGCTGAGACGCCCCATGGCCTCCACCCTCCTGACTGAGCTACCCCAGGCTAGGCTGAGCCACCTCACACCCTTACGGAACCCCCGCAGCAGAGCTTCCATCCACGACTGACCCGACCCGCGACCTCCGCCGCCCCGTAGCACCCGCGGCCTCTACGGCCCCTCGCGGCCCCCGTGACCATCCGGACCACACAGTGTGCTGGGCCACACCACCATCCAGGTCATCCCAAATATAGTCAACCCAGACCAGGTCAGGTCAGGTCGGTCTGACCGGGATGGACTAGAACTGGACCTAATACGAACCTTTACGTTACTTGGACTATAACATTGGAAGCAGACATTCGTTTGACCAACCGTCAGCGGCGCTAGAAACCTTCGAGCGAGAATGTCCCTTTGGCATACCCCAATGGAGTTTTGGGTAAATTTGAGGCATGGTCGGTTTGGATAGAGCACGAATCCAGCCACGCCCTGGGACTGAAAGGAAAATAACTCATAGACCGGGCGTCCGATTGACATGTCGTCTATTGCGTTGAGACCCCTATGACATTGAAGACCTTTGAGATACTTTTCATGGGACTTCAATGTAGTTAGAGTATCGACCTGTGACTTGTGAATCAGATTCTCTTGGTGACGATCAGGCTTAGTGTGGTAACCTAGTAGCTCGCTGTGACGAGAAGAATGAAGAATAATCATGTGTGGGTCAACTCTTAGGGATCATGTGTGGGTCAGATCTAAGAAATCATATTTCAGTCATCTCCTAGCGATCCTATGTTGGTCATATCCAAGCGATCCTATGTGGGTCATCTCCTAGTGATCCTGTGTGGGTCCGCTCCTAGAAATCATATGTGGGTCAGCTCCTAGCGATCCTGTGTGGGTCAGCTTCTTTATAGAGTAAGATGATTCAATAGTTACTTATAATCATCACTACTACTGTACTTAAGTTATAGTGAGCTGAGTTCGTACCTATGTGGTACTTTATTTTATAGTAATACCTTGGTGGTATTATTTTTTGCGGCGTACCTATGTGGTACTTTCCTATGTGGTTTTCCTTCCTTGTGGAACAGTTGAGCTTTGGGATTTTGTGTTAGACCCTGTGTTTCCTCATGACTGAGATGGGTATGAATGATAACTTAGTTATATGTATGGGAATATACCTAAGTAGGGTTGACAGTTGACTTAATGCTTTGAGGTTTATCCATTTTGGATTTGTGAGACCTTGAGGGTCTCAGGGTTCCTACTGAGTCTTGTTATACTCACCCCTGCACGGGTTATGCCCGCACTTCGTTGTGTTTGGTACAAATGATGTACATCGTTGAGTGAGGACGAGAGTACCAGGACTGGTTGGTACCTGGAGGTGGACTATACGGCGTGTTGGTATGTAGAGGATACGGGCGGACGTAGAGTGTTGATGAGGCAATCTGTACCTACCCTTCAGGTAGGAATCTCGAAGGATGATCCCGTAGCTGTCTTTCCTTTTCATCAGTTGTATTGTATTTTAGTTGTACTTGTACCTTCCTAGTTTTAGGGAATACACCTTTCGGTGCTAGTCCCCAGCCCCTATCCTATGGAAGGCAGGCTTGGGGTAGTCACGGCATAGGCCCCAGGGGACGGTTCATGACCAGACATAACCTCAAATCAGGTATCTTCATTGATTGGAGCCTAAGGTCTCTCTTGAAATGGCTTCTGCCTTGGGAAAGGCTTCTAGGAGGTAGGGTGGGATTTTGTGAGTTTATTTGGTTAGAGTTTGGATATACCTAGAGTGCTTGAGAGTTTTGAGTAAGGTATGGAGGTGGTTTCCTTTTATAAGAGAGAGGAGGATCGTTGAAATTATTATTATATTATTCGTTGATTTTCGAATTATAATAACACAAAAGTGATATATTTCGATAATAAGATGGGTATGGATCTAAATACTCTCATCCAATGGGGTTTAGACATGTTTAGTTCACAAACAAAACCTTATCTTTTAGCTATAACACAAAGAGCACTTATTTAACTTTTACCATTTCTTCTTGTATATTCATAATATAGGGTTACCATAGTTACTATAATATCTCAAGAGACCCAAAAATGGACCATTAATGACATTTGTAACATCATATATTTCAATTGGATGAATCGTAGATTTTTAGGACAATTATTTCATTTAATAAAATATTAATTTATTTAAAAACTCATTTATGTCATTTTTATACTATTCATATCATGTATTTTTTAAGATACATAACAACTTGATTCATTATAAAAAAATCATCACATAAAAGATAACAAGTCATAATCATCCATAAAATTCATGGATGGCATAGAATGTTTTGAAAATAAATTTATTTAATTTTTTATAATCTCATTTTTTTTAATCATTCATTAACAAGTTAATCACTACATCAACATTGCATTATAAATAAATTTACTTATTTGATGTCTAAAAATTATAATTAAAATTCCAGGATGTAGTAAATCTATTTATATTTCTAATTAAATTTTTTTGTCGAAATGGTATCTTATATAACTCTATATATAAAAATTTTTACTAAAAGATACCTGTTTAGGTTATATTTTCCATAACAATAAATTAAAAGTAATTAAATGTCATTTTCACACACAAATGGTTCCATGGGGACCTAAAATAGAAACAAGTATGGTCGTGGTCAAAAAGATCTGATCCAATAGGTTTAGTACATGTGTTAGGGTAATTTAATATTGTTATAATATTATTTTCTACCCTTTTTTACCAAATATACCTTTTAACCATGGTGAATTAAATATTTACTCAAGTTACTCTTCATAAAGTTGAAAAATATGAGTTACCTATTCACAAAATTTGAACCTCATGATTCCAAATAGGGAATCTATTTTTCAAAATTCAAAACATAGAAGTTGTATAAATTTATTTAAAATTAATTCACCTTGTCAAAACCAAAATGAGTTTTTTTAAGAAGTAAAACTATTAAAAGATTGACATGTGTTTATATCCAGTTTCAAAGTGAAATTACTTCAAATTACAAAAATTTGATAAAATATAAAAATATAATCTAATTTTACAATAATAACAATTAAAATTTCAAGTTAATCATATAAATAAATCAGATGAAAAGACAGTTTTGAATTAAAATGCAGTATTTTTCACTATTCATTAAAAAATAAACTTTATTAGAAAAATACCAAAAATTTACCCAATGTAAATTTTGATGTCATTATTCAAAAGATGAAATTTATTTTGTTAAATGGGACATTTAAAGTGACAAAACCTATATTTAAAATGGGTTCTCCATCAAAAGCTAGTAAATCAGCCTTTTAGAGTATTTCATGCTTAAAATCAGATTCATTATTATTTTAAGCGTTGAAATTTTATAGGATAAATGTACATAAATTTAACAAACATGTATCATTGGAATATGGTAATTTATACTTATTCCATCCAACACAATTTTTAGGATTTAACTACCATTTAAAATAATAATATTATATTGTATTTTTTTAGTATGACTCAGCATTGTGTGCAACATGAGGTTTTGGAGAAAACCATAGTTGCGTGTCAGGTACACCATTGAGTATAGAATCCATTTTAAAGTAAAATTAATATTTAATTAACAAATATTAATAAATATGAAAATTTCATATTGTTTAATTAAATGGGATGTTACATCCTTCCTCCCCTTTTGAAATGTGTATCCTTTCAATTTTATTTACAAATAAATTAAGTGGGGGTATTTATCCCTCATATGTTTTTCAGATTTCCATGTTACCTCTTCAACCATACGGTTTTTCTCAAAACCTTTACCTAGTGAATATCCTTATTCTGCAACCCATGCTGTCTTCGGTCGAGAATATGGACTTCTTTTTTTTTCAAAAGAATGATTCTTTTTCAACTAAAATATCTCTGGACTCAAAACATGAGATGGATCCGACATATAATTTCTCAACATTAAAACACAAAAAATATTGTGTAACTGGGATAAACATGGAGGTAAATCCACTCTATAGGCACTTGATCCGACTTTATCTAGAATTTAGTAGGGTCCAATGAAACTCAGACTCAGCATCCCCTTCTTACCAAAACACATTATACTTTTCCATGGAGAAACTTTGAGAAAGACATGATCAAATACCTAGAAAGAAAGATCCTTCTTTCATTTATCTACTTAACTTTTCTTCATGCTCTGAGTTGTCCTCATGTGTTTCTGTATGAACTGAATTTCTCTACTAGCTCTTCTACAAATTCTGGTCCATCAATTTCCTTCCACACAATTCATCCCAAAAAGCTGCAGACTGACACTGTTTCCCATACAATACATCAAATGGATCCATCTGTATACTGGAATGATAATTTTTATTACAAGAAAACTCAACCAAAGAAATATATTGGTCCTAACTTCCCTTGTAATACCATGATCAAGAACATAGAATATATTCCAATGTTCGAATTTTTCATTCTGGTTGCCCATGTTATTGAGGATGAAGAGTAATACTAATAATTCATTCTGTACCCAATGACTTCTAAACATCTTTCCAAAAGTTATAAGTAAACCTAGGATCACGAATAGATATAATAGAGAAGGGAAATCCATGCAACCTGACTATCTCTTTAACATACAACTCATAAAATAGATCTAGAGTCAAATAATCTCAAATTGAAAGCAAATGATAAGATATTTTCATTCATTCAATAATAACCCAGATTACATTGTTATCTCAAGATGTTTTTGGTAATACCACTACAAAATCCATCGAAACATTTTTCCATTTCTACTCTGGCACTGATAAAGGATGAAGAGCCCCTTTTGGTATCTACTTCCCTAATTTAACATATTGACAAGTCAAACCTTCATAGTGAAGTCATCAATATCTCTTTTCATTTAATCCCACTTGAAATACTCATGAAGATCTCTGTAAAACATAGTACTGTAAGGATGAACTAAAAATAAAGAACTATGAGCTTCATATAACAATTTCTTTCTTCCCATGTGAATCACAAGTCATACATAATATCTTCATAAATCTCAAATACATTCATTATAAATGTTAAATTCAGGAAACATACCTTTCTAAACCAACTCCACTTTTTTCCACAACTCACTTTCTTCCTTCTGCACTTGCTTAATTCTGTTTTAGGGATATGATTTCACTGATACATGAAACAAAACAGAGAAATATACTACACCAAAAACTTATATTCCAAATTTAATCAAATTGTTAATAAAATGACCTTCTTCCAAATGTAATAGGGTTAATGTAGAATTACTTTTTTGACTCCAAGTATCCTCCACATTATTTTATTTTCATAGATAGTAATGAATTTTGAAATCATAAACATTGATTAATTCCATCCATCATCTTTGTCTCATGTTCAATTCATTCTGAGTGAATATATACTTCAAATTTTTTTGGTCCGTATATATCTCACATTTTACTCCATACAGATGATGTGTCCAAATTTTTAAAGAAAAAACAATAGAAACTAATTCCAAATAATTTGTAGGGTAATTTAACCATGAGGTTTCAACTAACATAATGCATAAGAAATTACTTGGTCATTATTCATCAGGACACAACCAAGTCCTTTAAATAGAGAATCATTGTAGATAACAAATTCAACATCTCTAGATGGTAATTCAAAAACTGGAAAATTCACCAATCTTTGTTTAAATTCCTAAAAACAATCATCACATTCTTTTGTCTAGATGAACTTAACTCCGTTTCAAGTTATCATAGTCTGTGGGCCAGATAACCATGAAAAATTATCAAAAACCCCTCTGTAATAGCTTTCGAAACCAATAAAACTATGAATCTCGGTTATATTAGTGAGACTTTTCCATTCTTCAACAACTTTTGTTTTATATGGAACAACAGTTATGCCATTTTTTTAAACAATGTGACCATTGAATGAAATTTGTTGTAACCAAAACTAAAACATGCAGAATTTCCCATAAAATTAATTTTCTTTTGATGTTTGCAAGACAACCCTTAAATGAATTCAATTTTCCTTTTTTATTTTGTAATATACCACAATTTCATCAATAATCACAACCAAAAACTTATCCAAGAATGCACAGAAAATTTTATTCCTAAGATCCATGAATACAACAAGTGCATTGGTTAACCCAAAAGGCATAAGTAAAAAATCATAATGGCCATATCTTGTACGAAACATGGTCTTTATAATGCATACTTCCTTTACATTGAACTGATGGTCACCCGATCTCAAGTCAATCTTTGAAAAATACTGAGCTCCCTAGAGTTGATCAAACAAATCATCTAGATGAGCCAACATATACTTTTTATTAATATTGATATTATTATAGGCTCTATAATTAATGAAAAAGTATCATTTAACCATATTTATTTTTAGAAAACAAGACTGGAGCACCCCACTGTGATGTGCTTGGTCAAATGAATCATTTATCTTACAAATCCTTCAATTGTTTCTTTAACTCTTAATGTTCAATTTGAGCCATTCGATAAGGGTGTTTTGAAATTGGATTAGCATCAAGAACTAATCCAATAGTAAATTCAACTGCCACATCAGGTATAATATCAGGAAACTCATTAAAAAAAACATCAAGATACTCATTTAATACTGGCACATCACTAATCCAAACAGTTCTGTTATTTTCAGTACTATGTGAAAGGTAGCATTCTTTTCCTTCTATCACTAGTTTCTCTGCTTCCTGAAATGTTATCTAAGATAAGGGTTCATTATTGTAAAAAATGAAAGTATTTCTAAAAATAAACCTCTTTTTCTCTACAATAAATCTTTTCATTGTAAATAGTAAGCCAATCCATTCCCAAAATAACATCATACTCTACTAGAAGAAAAACAACAACGTTTGCATGGAAATTCTTTCCACAAATAAGGATAGGAAAATTCTTATAATTTCTTTTGGCCAAAACATTTCCCCCATGTGTTTTTATCATAAGTTATGGATTCATTTATTGAGGTTGAATTCCAAATTTAACTGAAACTTTTTTAGAAATGAAACAATGTATAAACCCTGAATCAAACAATACATTGTCATAATCTGAAAAAACTAACAATGTACCTGATACCACTTCATTTTATGCTCCCACATCAACCGTAGTAGTAGAAAAAAAATCCCCACCCTTATGATTTTGATATTTCTGGTTTCCACCCATGGTAATCAACATTGGACACACATTTTCATAATGCCCAAACTCAATGAAACTAAAACATCTTACCACGGGATTTTCATTGCCTAATTGACCATATTCCTTACAGTTACAAGGAATATAAGCAGTCTTATTGCACCAGAAGAACATTCCAGATTTTGAGCAACATTCTCCAGGATTATTTTTACTACACTTCTCACAAGATGGAAATTTAATTTTCTTTCTTCCAAACTTATTTTATGAATACTTTACCTTTTCATACCCAATGGACCTCATATTTTTCTTGCTCACATGCAACATATAATCATTAAAAAATACATTTCTACATTCATGGAACATCTGAACCGTTTTGTGTATCTTTTGAATTCACGAGAGGCTAATTCTCTTCAATATTGTGGCTTAAGCCCTATATAAAATCGATTTATCTTACTATCATGATCTCAAATGAAATTTTTATCATACTTTTATAGTCGAGTGAACATTTCTTCATAAGAATCCACTTTTTCATCCTCCTTCCTCAATTCCAAGATTTGTTTTACATTCTATGTCAAACCGCCGTTGGAAAATATTTCTCTAGATAAATACCTTTGAATTCGTCCAAACCAAGAGAATAAATCTCCTCATTATTTCTAATATTTTTAACCATATACCACCACTGGTATGCTTATCCTTCTAAATAATAGACAACAATACTAACTTTTTTATTTTATGTACAACACCTGATATCGAAAATCGTTTCTAGTGCTTTGATCCACCCTTTAACATGAACAGGGTTAGATGATCCTCTGAATGATGGGGGATGTTTCCACATGAAATGATCTACTATATACATGTTCCTATGTGGTTGATATAGTTAATATTAAGAATTTATACCTACAACATTTATATCTTGAGTCAACTGTGCCATTACTGTGACAAACTGTTTATTTCAAATTCCAACCATCACGGGTTACTGATTTGGAAGGTTATTCTCCTCTGTATGCATTTCTAGCACTACTGCCCTGTTTCTTATGAAAAAAACCATTCTTAACAAACATATATTAGAAGATAAAAATTTATATTCATAAAATAATACATTATTTCAATTTGACCATAATGTAAAAATCATTTCTGTTTATTCTATTAACAAAATTATAACTCCCAAAGTCACCTAAACCGACCATTGATACCAACTATAAGGCCCCAACCTTAAACATTTTGTAATGCCCCGACCCCAGTTACCCAGAGTCGGTGCATTATTGCATAACAATGGCATGATCACAAAAGATCATGTCTCGAAAGACCAATTAGTTTATTAGCCTTGGAAACACTAGATACATTCATAAATGTTACATTACATCGCAAAGTGAAAAATCACAATAACATAGTCTCCATAGTCCACACTTCTATCCCCTTCAGAATATCCCAGTAGGTTAGTCAAAGAATATTTCTTCACATCCTGGGAAAAATAAAACATTGAAAGGGGTGAGCTCAGATGCTCAGTAAGGATAACAATATAGCGGAAGCTTTCATAAATAAACATAAACATTTAATGCAATGTATAACTAAAACAAAATCCTTTTAAACTTGAACTTCAACATAATATGGGAAAAGTAAAATGAGATAATTCCATTTACTTATTCACATGGATATTCTACTGGTCGAATAATCACTTGCAATATCAAAAAATACTTTCATAATGATGGAATGAATAATGCCAGACTATCATAACCACGTAGCCAAGGCCTCGTGCCTAGACTAACAATAAGATTTTGTCAAGGCATCGTGCCAAGACACAAGTTTGTCTCATGAGACCTTCCGATGCATCGAGGAGCTATAGCAGGCTCCACCCATCACTTATTAAGTCCAATTCATTCCTCATATGAATAGGTTTAAACATATCATAAACCATAACATAATTGTATCACATAAAACATGCATAAAGGAAACATAACATTTCCAAATTTCAATCACAATATATCAATACAACACATTGATATAATAAAAAAATTATCAAAACTATTTTCAATACCAAAATAAAAGAAAATTAAAACATGGTATTTATTTTTCATTCAAAAAAATTTATGGCTTGTAGAGGAAGACAAAACTCAAATAATGGTCACAGCTGCGGAGAATTCATTGTCGCCGCATATGTATGACAAAAAAATATTCCCTTTCTTCGTTTGATAAAATTTTTCGTATAAAAAGATTCATTCTGAATAAAGGTAAAAGTTAAAGGGGTTTATACACCGTATAAAAGAATGTCTTGTATTAAAATAAAAAAATCCTCAATGAAAGAATATTGAGACGAAGTCCCTTACACAGATCATTTTTTTAAATAAAATAGATCTATTATGCGTATTAACTATAATTACACATAATGAAAGCACAAGTACAAGATAAAACATAATAATATCATGACATAATTTGAAAGTAGGAGATTAACACAAAGAATGGAAATCGGGTTAAGAAGTTCCCTTACCTCGTGTCCGACTTGACTCGATCGTTCTTTAACCTCCTGAATAAGAAACTAGAGATAATTTATAATTTCATAAGAACCTTTTTCAAGTTTATTATTCCTTTTATATCACTTATTACCATGTTATGAACATTATGTAGTTATTTATGTTAATAATGGTCGTTTTATCGATCTTTGGTACCTGAGTCAAAAATAAACTTCTTATAATTACAAGTTGTTCATGTGGTAAAATATCCAATATATCCATAATTATATTCATTATTTAGATATCATATATTTCATATATATCCAGTATATACATTCATTCATAATATTACGTAACATTTAGACATAAGAAATGAAATCGACCGTTCATGGAGACGGTGAGTCGTACGTACACATGAACGCTACTTTCATTTCTATTTCATATTTAATGGAATGAAATAATAATGATATAAAAGTGTATTATAAATACAGTATAATATCATATATAATATCATTTACTCCATCCTTTATAAGTCTTACATATGGCATTAATGATTCAAATCATTTTGAGGGGGCGGTAGTCCGCACTTCCTAAAATGAAATTATCGCGTTTACCCATAATGGAAATCATAAATTATACCATAAATGAGAAATAAAGAAGCATAATTAAAACATAAAAATAATATATATATCATATACGAAAATAGTGTCATCAAAATGGCCACCATTAGATGTGATAAAAGAATATTGAACAATCATCATTTTGTGAGGTAGTATTTCGCCACCCACAGAAACAGTATGTTCCTTAACCATTAGACGAAGGTGTGTGTAAGTGTAAATAAAATACTTATCATAAAAACAACCTATTATATTGAATATACTGGTGTTTTTACAAAGTAAAGGAATAAAAATAGTTTAAGGGGTTGGAGAAGCAAAATAAAACAGAATAACATAAGAGAAGACATTACCTTAAAATCGGGTAACTCTTTTTGATTTGAGCCAAAGGATTCCTTGGGAAGACTTCTGCCCAAAGTGAGGATTCTATGAGTAAGAGAGAGATTTTGGGGGAGTATTTGGTCAGAGTTTGGCCGAGCCAAATGGTTTGAAGGTGTGAATAAGGTGGTAGAGGTGGGGGCCTTTTATAAGAGGTGAGGAGGGGCACTCTTGGAATGTAATGAAATGTTAAATTATTATGGGATACTTTTCGGATTTTAGAGGTCAAAAAATTATATATTTAGAGGATAAGGTGATAAGGGTTCGAAATCTACCCATCCAATAGGTTTTTGACAAGTTTAAGTCTTATATTTTACATTATCTTTTCATTTTATTTAAATCGTTAATTAATGAGGTAATCGCTGCATCATCATGGTACATAAAAGATTTAATTTATTTAATGTATAAAAATTATAAAAAAATATCATGATTTAGGAAATCTTTTTATATTTCTAATTAATATTTATAGTTGAAAATTTAACTTATATAACCCCATGTAATAATTGTTTTAGTAAAACAACACATGTTTGTGACAATTTTATTTTTACTTTAAATAAAAAGTTATTATTGTCATTTTCTTACCCAAGTGGCTCCATGGGGTCCCCAAGTTGACCCATGGATTGTATTGGTTTGAAATTACTCATACAATAAGGTTAGGAAAAGTTTAAGGGTATTTTCATATTTTTATAATATCATTTTTACCTTAAATTTCACTAATTACCTTTAATCACGATTAATTAGACATAAAAGTTACTATTACCCAAAAAGTTATTTTAATCCCATTGAACCAAATTTTACTTCCTAATGGCAACCATGTATGTCATATTTTTGAAAATCAAATCACAGAAGTGGTAATGTTTCATTTAAACAAAAAATCGGTTTTTTAACTACCACTTAGTGGTTTCACTATTCATAAAAAATTGAAGTTTTTCAGAACAATGCCAAAATTTTACCCTAAACTATAATTGATATTCCGAATTAAAAAATTATGTCTATTTTAAAAAATTACAAACATATAATATGCATTAATTAATTTTATAATTAATCCCCACTGTCACAACAAATAGCGTGTTTTTAAGAAACAATATATATCAAAATATTGACAATTGTTTATGTCCAATTTCAAAGTGAAATTAATTCTAATGAACACCATTGGATGAAATGGTAAAAATATACTCTAATTATACTTTAAAACCACTCAAAATTATAATTTATCATTATAAATTATTTTTATTAAAAAGTTGTTTTTATGTATTTTTCCCTATTCATAAAAAATTGGAAGTTCTCAAAAAAATACCATAAATTCAACTTAGGATAATTTTGATATTTTGAATCCAAAAATGAAGTCCATTTTGAAATATAAAATATATATAATTTCAAAAATTGGGTATTACTATTCAAAATGGCTATTTAGATTGGTCGCGGTGTGTTAGAATCTCAAATTTGCGTACAATGCAAGCTATTGCATTATTGAAAGAGAAGCGTATCGTGGAAGCTCGGGGTGTTACATTCTCCCATCCTTAAATAAATTGTGTCCTAGCAATTTGAAATTTTTCATTGAAAATAAAAGGTTGAAAATAGAAAATACCTTTGTGGAAAACCCACATCGGAAATAGGGTTAATAAAAATATAACATTAAAAGAAAGAAAGAGAAGTTCAAAGGTCACCCGAGACAGCCCATACTAGGATTCTATGAAAATATGGACATGGAGGAAAAAAAACCATCAAGGTCTTATGGAGAGTTGTAGAAAACTGGGTTAGGAGAAATTAAACTACAAGAAAATCAAAAACTTGTGATTGGTTAAACGATCATTGATTCCCCAGTTGGAAAAGTTAATTGACAACGTTTTTGTTTTAAGTTACCTTTAATAATGTTGAGGAATTTATTTAAGAGATTTTCTAAGAACGTAAGGAAATATACATACTTTTCATGTAGACTTTTCATTATTTAATAAATTTTTACCACAAACCCATCTTTCACTCAAAAAGATAATATAACTCAAAAATATTATATTTATCATAATCGTATAAGGATCCAAATATTAACTCATACCATTTAGATTAGGAAAACTATTTTGTAAAAACCAGGGGCTTCCTGTAGGCTAGTGGAAGGTAATAAAGGCATGTTTCACTATGGTTGTGGTTTCGATTCCTGCAGCTTTGTCCGATGCGACGGGTTATCCCCCAACCTGCAAGTTATCCTTTTCCAGAAAGTATAGTATTTTAATATTCCAAAAATAATCTTCAGAAATGTTTTAACCTTAAACAATACTATCCAAAGTTCAACTTAATTCATTCCAACCTTTATAGTTCTCCAAAATACCTCTATCCAGACTTTCTCTAAAAGGTCTTTAAATTCCAAAATCAATTGTAACATCAGATTTCCCAAACAAAGTAAAGTTTATCTTATTGTCACATACTAAAAATATGATTACCTTAATCATATTAAATCCTTAATGAAGAAAACATGTACTGCAGTACAATCCTTATATATATATCACATTATCCTTATAACCAAAATATAATCCTTGAGTCCAAAAGCACCAATACATTAATTATTCCACTTCAACTGTAGTAACATCATAAGATTGTCCTTGATCCCTTGGCCTTTTTTGAGGTAATTTTCCCTGACTCTTAGGACATTCATTTTCATAATGCCACATTTCCATATAATTGTAGCATTCAACATTGATAGCCTCTTTCTTTCCCTTGCAATCACGAGCCTGGTGACCTTTTTATCCACATTTATAACAAACTACCATTCCTTTTAGGCAAGTACCGGGGTGATTCTTCCCACAATTATCTCATAATGGAAAATGATTCTTTTCATTTTTCCATTTATCTGTCTCTTATTCCACCATTCTTTTCTTCTCTTGATTTACTTTATTTTCATAAGATTTAGAGAATTCATTTTCTGTCTTGATGGAACACGCGAGTATATCTTCGTACGTTGAGAAAGATTGTGATACTAGTACTCGACGGAGAAACAGTTTTAACCCATCAATGAAATGATCGATCTTACTTCTTGGGTTACGTATATAATCTGGAGCATGCCTCGCTAACCTTGTAAAGTTAGACTCATACTTTGCGACATTATCATCCTCCTTCTGCCTCAAACTCATAAATTTCCTTTCCATATCTGCTCTATGGTCACGAGGGAAGTATTTTTCTAAGAAAATATCTTTGAACTCCCTCCATTCCATATTCAATACTTCACCATCTTCCTTTGTGTTTTTAATCAATTACCACCATTTATCAGCATCTCTAGTGAGGCGGAAAACTTCCATGATAACCTTTTCCCTTTCGCTACTCCCCAAGGCATGGAATATTTTATCTATGGAGTTTATCCATTACTCAACTACTAATGGATTTTTACCCCCATTATATGTTGGTGGTTGTTTCCTCATGAAGCGGTCTAACATTGATCCTCCACATTGCGGATCAGGGTGCTCCATATGAGTAAGGTTATTATTCATAACCTGAGTGAGTTGTCCCAGTATGGTGATAAGTTAATCAGCACCAGTTGTATCTCCAGCACCACAATAATTATCTTGAGCAGGAGAAAATCCCGACATGGAGTGCGTTCATTGATACGCTTTCCATTACTCTAACTAGGTGCCATTTCTAAACAATGGAATAATCTAGATTAGTTTATGAATCAAAATACATAATTCTATACTTGTAAAACACTTAACATAAATTGAATGATTTATGGATATAATCCATAATCATAAATAGAAGTGTTTTCTTTGAGGAAGTATATACTCATAAACCCTTTATAATGGTTTCTAATGAAAATAAGAATTATCCTAAGCATATCCCCTGGGAGTGTCATAACCAAGAGTGCAGCAAGGCCAGTTGTTGTGCACCAGTTCTCATTCAAGTCTAGCTCAAAGTAGTGTTTTTGGGTTTTACCCCTAGGTACATCTGTGCCAGAGCCGCCTCAACCTGCTCGTATCTAGACATGGATTTATTGCTCGGAAAACTCACAAAATATCTATAATACCAAAATTCTAGGAAGTTCTTCTATACTAATCCTCAAATTATATCTTTGGGATATGTTCTCTAATCAGAGTTTTTCTAAATCTAGCTTCCAAGGTTACTACTAAACTGCCTCTGATACCAACTATAATGCCCCGACCCCAGTTTCCCAGAGTCGGTGCACTATTGCGTAACATTTTCATGATCACAAAAGATCATGTCTCGAAAGACTGATTAGTTTAGTAGCCTTGGAAACACTAGATACATTCATAAATGTTACATTACATCATAAAGTGAAAAATCACAATAACATAGTATCCATAGTCCACACTTCTGTCCTCTTCAGACTATCCCAGTAGGTCATTCATAAAATATTTCTCCACATCCTGGTAAAAATAAAACATTGAAAGGGGTGAGCTCAGATGCCCATTAAGTATAACAATATTGCGGAAGCTTTCATAAATAAACATAAACATTTAAGGAAATGTATAACTAAAACAAAAGCCTTTTAAACTTTAACTTTAACATAATATGGAAAAAGTAAAATGAGATAATTCCATTTACTTATTCACATGGATATTCTACTGGTCGAATAATCACATTCAATATCAAAAACCACTTTCATAATGATGGAATGCATAATGACAGACTATCATAACCACGTAGCCAAGGCCTCATGCCAAGACTACAAATAATATTTTGTCAAGGCCTCATGACAAGACACTAGTTTTTCTCATGAGACCTGCCGATGCATCGAGGAGCTATAGTGGGCTCCACCCGTCACTTATTAAGTCCAATGAATTCCTCATATGAATAGGTTTAAACATATCATAAACCATAAGATAATCGTATTACATAAAACATGCATAAAGGAAACATAAAATTTCCACATTTGAATCACAGGATATCAATAAAACACATTGATATAATAAAAATATTATCAATACCATTTTAAATACTAAAATAAATGAAAATTAAAACATGGTATTTATTTTTCATTTTAAAAAAGTTATGGCTTGTAGAGGAAGCTGAAACTCAAATAATGGTCACAGTGGCAGAGAAGTCATTGCCGCCGCATACGTACGACAAAAAAACATTCCCTTTTGTCATTTGGTGAAACGCTTCGTATAAAAAGATTCCTTTTGAATAAATGTAAAAGTCAAAGGGTGTTATACACCGTATAAAAGAAAGGCTTGTATTAAAACAAAATGTTCCTCAATGAAAGAAGATTGAGACGAAGTCCCTTACAAAGATCATTTTTTTAAATAAAATAAATCTATTATGTGTATTAACTATAATTACACATAAATAAAGTACAAGTACAAGATAAGACATAATAATATCATGACATAATTTGAAAGAAGGAGATTAACCCATAGAATGGAAATCGGGTTAAGAAGTCTCTTACCTCGTGTCTGACTTGACTCGATCGTTCTTTAACCTCCTGAATAATAAACTAGAGTTAATTTATAATTTCTTAAGAACCTTTTTCATGTTTATTATTCTTTTTATATAACTTATTACCATGTTATGAACATTATTTAATTATTTATGTTAATAACGGTCGTTTTATCGATCTTTGGTACCTGAGTAAAAAATAAACATCTTATAATTACAATTTGTTCAAGTGGTAAAACATCCATCATATCCAGAATTATATTCATGATGTAGATATCATATTTATCATATATATCAAGTATATACATTCATTCATAATATTACATAACATTTAGAGGTAAGAAATGAAATGCACCGTCCATGAAGACGGTAAGCCGTACGTACGCATGAACGCTACTTTCATTTCTATTTCATATTTAATGGAATGAAATCATAATGATATAAAAGTGTATTATAATTACAGTATAATATCATATATAATATCATTTACTTCATCCTTTTTATATCCCACATATGGCATTAACGATTCAAATTACATTGAGGGGGTGGTAGTCCACACTTCCTAAAATGATATTATCGCGTTTACCCGTAATGGAAATCATAAAGTATGACATAAATGAGAAATAAAGAAGCATAATTAAAACATAAATATAATATATATATCATATATGAAAATATTTTCATCAAAATTCCGCCATTAGAGGTGTTAAAAAAATATTGAACAATCATCATTTCGTGAGGCAGTATTTCACCACCCACAGAAACAGTATGTTCTTTAACCAATAGACGAAGGTGTGTGTAATTGTAAATAAAATCATTCTTATAAAAACATCCTAGTATATTGAAGATACTGGTTTTGATACAAAATAAAGGAATAAAAATAGTTTAAGGGGTTGGAGAAGCAAAATAAAACAAAATAACATAAGAGAAGACATTACCTTAAAATCGGGTAACTCTTTTTGATTTGAGCCAAAGGCTTCCTTGGAAAGACTTCTGCCCAACGTGAGGCTTATAGGAGTAAGATAGGGAAGTTGGGAGTGTATTTGGGAAGAGTTTGGCCGATAAAAATGCCTTGATGGTGTGAATAAGGTGGTAGAGGTGGGGGCCTTTTATAAGAGGAGAGGAGGGGCACTCTTGGAAAGTAATGAAATGTTACATTATTATGAGATAATTTTCGGATTTCAGAGGTCCCACAATTATATATTTCTAGTATAAGGTGATAAGGGTTCTATGTATACCCATACAATAGGTTTTTGACAAGTATAAGTCTTATATTTCACATTATCTTTTGATTTTATTTAAATCGTTAATTAGTGAGGTAATCGCTGCATCATCATGGTGTCATAAAAAATTTAATTTATTTAATGTCTAAAAATTATAAAAAAATATCATGATGTATTAAATCTTTTTAGCTTTACAATTAATGTTTATAGTATAAATTTCACTTATATAACCCTATGTAATAATTGTTTTAGTAAAACAACACATGTTTTTGACAATTTTATTTTTACTTTAAATAAAAAGTTATTATTGCCATTTTCATACCCAAGTGGCTCCATGGGGTCCCCAAGTTGACCCATGGATTGTCGTGGTCGTCCATGAATCATCCAATAAGGGTAGTACAAGTGTAAGGGTATTTTAATATTTTTATAATATCATTTTTAGCTTAAATTTAACTAATTACCTTTAATCGTGATTAATTAAACTTAAAAGTTACTATTCACTAAAAAATATTTGAATCACATTGAACATCATTTTACTTCTTAATGAGAACCATGTATGTGGGATTTTTGAAAATAACATCACATAAGTGGTAATTTTTAATTTAAACAAAAAATAAGTTTTTTAACTACCACTTAATGGTTTCAATATTCATAAAAAATTGAAGTTTTTCAGAACAATGCCAAAATTTCACCCTAAGATATAATTGATATTCCGAATTCAAAAATGATGTCTATTTTAAAAAAATCCCAAACATATAAGTTTCATTAATTAATTTTATAATTAGTTCCCGCTGTCACAACAAATAGCATGTTTTTAAGAAACTATATATATCAAAAGATTGACAATTGTTTATGTCCAATTTCAAAGTGAAATTAATTCTAATGAACACCATTGGATAAAATGGTAAAAATATATTCTAATTATACGTTAAAACCACTCAATAGTATAATTTATCACTATAAATTATTTTTATTAAAAAAGTAGTTTTTATGTATTTTTCACTTTTCATAAAAAATTGGAAGTTCTCAGAAAAATACCAAAAATTCACCTTAGGATAATTTCGATATTCCGAATCCAAAAATGAAGTCCATTTTGAAATATAAAATATATATAATTTCAAAAAGTGGGTATTACTATTCATAATGGCTATTTTGATTGGTTGTGGTGTGTTAGAATCTTGAACTTGTATACAATGCAAGCTATTACATTATTGAAAGAGAAGCGTATCGTGGAAGCTTGGGGTGTTACACATTTCATTATCATGAATTAAGTTAATAATTCAAGTTGAGGATTTTTTAGGTGTAGAGCTTTATAGAATTAGGTCATAACTTATATATAGCAACTTGAATATTACATGTAGATGCTTCAAGTCAGTATCCATTTTTTAATAAAATAAAAACCCTTATAAGAAGGAAAACATGTTTAGTACCATGTTTTAAACAAAATGAATTTTCTTTGATCCCATCCTAGACCCTATTCCACTTTAATTTATGTGAAAAACATTTCAAAAACATTCGATGAGCATAAAAATCTCAGTAAGGGGTACACAATGAAGGAAACCTGTTAGTTTTTCAAAACAACATATAAACACTGAATACTTTTCATAAGTAATTATTTTCACCTTTAAGATGTAGTAAAGGATATTAAATGAATAAAAGCTCTATTATTACCCTTTTGTAACAAAAATATTACCACAAAACCCATAGAGAGAATTCATAGCATATAAAAGGTAAACATATGACATAATCATACTTAAATATAATAACCATACAGTGGACTTCCACAAATCATTTTTACAAATAGAATAGCCATACAAATGACTTCCATACCCAATTCATTAGAGGTTATAATGTAACCTCCCATCCTTGTTTTATCACAAAACCAACCCTCGTTTGGTTTATCATGTAACCACCCTTCAAATATCCATGTATCATTATATAATCATCGCACATAGATGATTTCAAATATCAAAATTTCAATCATAAACATTCCAAATAAATAAGAAGAAATAATTTTAATATATTGAATTAGAAAATATAATTTCAAAACCATTTTCAATACCAAAATATGTAAAAAGGGTATATGGTATTTAAAAAACATAATGGCTTGTTAAGGAAGCCAAATATCAAATAATGCTCGTTGCGATGGAAAGGTAGTTGTAACCGCATACGGTAAAAAGAAACATTTAATTTTTAATTTAGTAAAACAATAGATAGAAAAGTATTCCCATTTAATGAAATTAAAAGTAAAATGGTTTTATACACCATATAAAATCAAGCCATTAATAAATCAAAATATACCTCAATGAAAGGAGATAGAGACAATGTCCCTTACCACGTGTCCGACTTAACTCGTTCATTATTTAACTTATGTAATAATAAAATTAAGATAATTTATACATTAATTGTTCCCTTTTCAATTGTATTATTCCATTTATATAAAATATTACCTTTATATAAAAATTAGTTAATTATTTGTGTTCATATCAGACATTTTTGTTGACGTTCGGAACTTGAGTAAAAAATGATCTTGTTATAATTATAAATTGTCCATGTGGTAAAATTTACATTATCTCTAAAATGATATTCATGATTTATATATTATATAAATCATATATATATACAATATATATATATATTTATTATATCCTATAGAATTTGGATATAAGAAATGAAATGCACCGTTCAGGGAGACGGTAAGTCATACGTACGCATGAACGCCACTTTCTTTTCCTTTTCATATTTAAAGGAATGAAAAATAAATGATACATATGTATATTATAATTATATTATAATATCTATGTTATAAATGATACATATTTTAATTAATTCCATAATTTATATGTCCCGTGTATAGCATGAACGAGTCATGTCAGTTTGAATGGGCGGTAGTCCACAATTCCTCAAATGAAATTGTCATAACTATACAACATTAAAATCATAAAGGTATGTTATAAATGAGTATTTCATAAGAATATTAATAAAAAATAATAATAAAATAAAATATATAAATATAGTTCCACCATAATGGCCCCCATAAGAGGTGGTAGGAGAATATTTAACAATCATCATTTTGTGAGGTAGTAGTTCACCATCGACAGAAAAAGTATGTTATATACCCAATAGAAATATGTGTGTGTAAGTGTAGTTAAAACACTTCTCATAAATAAAACTAGTATATTTTTTATACTGGTGTTGTAATATAAAAAATAATAATATGATTAAAGGGATTGGGGAATGAAAAATAATGGAAAAGATCTTGAGAGAAAACATTACCTCAATTCGGGTTACTTCTTTTGATTTGAGTCTAAGGGCTCTCATAAATTGCCTTATCCATTGGGTAAGGTTTCTAGGAGTAAGTGAGGGATGTTGGTTCTTTTTTTGGGAAGAGGTTGGATTATACAAGGGGGATTGAGTGGTGTGAGTAAGGGTTAGAGGTGGTGTCCTTTTATAAGATGGAGGAGGGGCACATTAAGAAAGTTTGAATGTATTATTTTATTATTAATTGTTTTTAGATATCTAATAAAAAAATTGAAATATTTGGAATATCAGATGTGTATGGGTCAAAATAATCTCCAAAAAATGGGTTTTATACAATTTTAGGTCATAAATTTGTCCTTATATTTTATATTTACCCCTTTGTAAACTTATTTATCTTTTACCATGTCTTCTTGTATATTCATAATATATGGTTACCATAGTTACTATGATATAAAAATCAACCAATAAATTGATAATTAATAACATTTTTTATTTCATATATGTCATTGGACTAAATCTCTATTTTTTAGGACTATTATATCATTTAATAAAATATTAATTGATTTAAAAACACATTTATGTCAATTTTTATACTATTCATATCATGACTTTTTAAAAATACATAACAAAATGATTTATTTTAAAAAACATCATTAATTAAAATATAACATGTCATACTAATCCAAAAAATTCTTGTATGGCGTAAAAAGTTTCAAAATTAATTTATTTTAATTTTTATAATCTCATTTTATAAATCGTTCATTAATTAAGTAATCACCACCTCATAATTGTGTTATAAATAAATTTATTTATTTGATATCTATGAATTATAAATAAAATACCATGATCTATGAAATATTATTATACTTATAATTAATATTTATAGACTAAAAGTTAAATTTTATAGCCCCATATAAAAATTATTTACTAAAAGATGCATGTTTTTGTAATAATTTCCTCAACATTACATTTAAAGTAATTAAATGTCATTTTCACACAAAAGTGGCACAATGTGGTCCTAAAATAGACCCAAGGAATACCATGTCTAGACATATCTCATAAAATAGGGTTAGGACATGTGTTCCGATAATTTAATATTATTACAATATTATTTTTTATCCTTATTTACCAGATTTACCTTTCAAACAAGGTAAATAAAATATTTATTGAAGTTACAATTCATAATGTTTAAAAATAAAAGTTAACTGTTTAAATAATTTAGACCTCCTAATTCAAAATATGGAATCGATTTTCAAAAAAATTAAAAACACAGAAGTTTCAAAAATTAATTTAAAATTAATTTTCATTGTCAATACAAAAAAAGTGTTTTTAAGAAATAAAAACTACCAAAAGATTTACATGTATTTACGTCCAATTTCAAATTAAAATTACATGAAATTAAAAAAAATTGGATTAAATTATTAAAATATAATTTAATTGCATGTTAAAACCAATTAAAAGGGTAATATAATCATATAAATAAATCTGATGAAAAGACAGTTTGGACTTAAAATGTAGTATTTTTAGCTATTAATTAAAAAAATGAACTTTATCAGAAAAATACAAAAAAAATTACCCAAAGTAAATTTTGATTTCCCTATTCTAAAGAATAAGTGTATTTTATCATTTTTAATTTTAAAAATTGACAAAAACTACATTTAAAACGGGTTTTCCATCAGAAGAGAGTAAATTGACCTTTTAGAGTATTTCATGCTTAAAATTGGATTCATTCTTATTTAAATCCTCTGAAATTTGTTGGACAAATTTAAATACATTTAAAAAACATGTTTAATCCTATTATTGTTAGTTATGTTCATTCTATCCAATACAATGGTCAGGTGTTAACTACCATTAAAAATAATAATATTATATTATTATTTTTTAGTATGACTCTTCCTTGTGTGCAACATGTGATTTCGAAGAAACCCATTGTTGTGTGTCTGGTACTCTATCAAACATAGCATCCCCTTAAAAGTAAATTTGATATTTAATTCAAAAAAATTAATAAATATAAAAATTTTATATTATTTAATTTCTTGGGATGTTACACATACATCTGCATTGGCTATGTTTAAACTCATGTTATTAAATTTATATAAATTATCCTAGTTAGGACATATAGGAACCCTTTTAAAATTATTGAGATTCATTTTTTCAACTTACCATGAAGAGACTTATTATATAAATATATTCATTATTCAACCAAATAACAGCAGAAGTGGTTTAATATACCACTTCTCAAAAGTCTATACCACCTAGGGTTAATAGTAATAAGTATTAGGATTTCTATAAAACATCTGGTTCAACATAAACATTATAAGATGAAGTTTTCCTAAAGTAAGAAAGAATTATGTTATTTTTTATTAATATTTTTATATAATATTCATGTCTGTTGGGGAAGATAATAGATCTCATATTAAATATAAAAATATTATATTCATTCTCTATATCAAACTGATCAATCTAAAACTTGGATGAATACATCTATAAACAAAATAAACCCTCATTGATACCAATTTTTTGGGAGCATATGGTTTAATAAAACAAAATTCAATTCCAAAGGAAAAACATTATCACGTTGATTGTTGGGAATTAACAAATAATATGAAATTTAAACAACGTTGAAGCCGAAAAATGGAAAAAAATAATAAACAACAAATGAAACATGGTAAAATATAAAATAACATGAATATATGAAATGCCAGGGAAAATATTGTTTTAAATAATTTACTATAATTCCTCTCCACAGTATTTTATTTTGAAAAAATATATAATCATACAATTAAAAAATGAAAATTCTATTAGGATACAAAATTTATATGGAAAATATATGAAAAACTCCAATAACACCCCCACATTTATTAGTAAATAAATATTAAAAAAATCATGATATTAAAAAAAATCATATAAGAAACCTGAAACCATGGTTGAGACCCCCTTTCCAGGGTTTGGTCTCACATTTCAAAACCCTCAACAAAATTTTATCATTTCAATGTTATCCATGAAGCTCATAAATCTCAAACTCTCTAATAGAACAAGATTCCAAGAATCATACATGGTAAATTCTATCAATAGATCGATGAAAAAACTCCCACTTGTTGATATCATCTCATTATCTATCGATTTCTCTTGATTAAAAACCTACCACTAATTTTTTGGGTTTCACTCTCACATTTTCTTCAATGTAGTAAAGTATCCCTTAAGAATTAATAAATCCAATGAAACCATTAGTCTAATGGAACCAAAGAATCATTTTCTATCTATATTATTAAATATAAAATTTTTAAAACCAATTGAATAATTATAATCATGTCAAGGTTTCTCAATCCACTATGTAAAGGTCAACCCCCAACACCCAGGAGGTTTAATGGTTATCCCACCACTGTGCACTCATGTAAGGTCAGTCTACCTCACATAATGCTAACATACCTAGTTCACTAGAAATGTCAATTTTTTATCAAGATGTTTTGTAAGGGTCATGAATCAACCCACACATAGGAAACACGCTTTCCCCATAAGGGTAACTCAACCCCACATAATGGTAAACCTAGTTCACAAAAATCCGAGAAGGGTTTTATACCCCTCATGTATGTGTTATAGAAACCTTACATATGGGTAAAAAATAGACCACTGAAAATTCATAACAATATAATTTCAAAATAAAACTAATTAAAATAAATAAAAAATCATAAGGAAAACTTGAAATCCAACAAAAATAAGTATAGAATTTATAAAAAATATAACAATATCATCATGAAAAAAACATAGAATTATTCATCATTATTATTTTTGTTCTTTAGGTAAATGGAATCATACAAATATGTAGTTTAAAAAGCTATAATTATTATAATATTTTTCATGTACTAGAATTGATTGACTCGTTCTATGTAGCCACAAACTTCATATTTCAGGCTTTAGTTCAGTCATAAAATGAAATAAGATGCATATTGAAACTATAATTTATTATTTGAGTTCACTATGTTGGAAACATAAAACATCACCATCATTCACATCACTTGGTTATGTCATTAGATCATTATGTGGATTCATAACCCGAAATTAAATGACTTAACTTCATTTTATGTGTCATCATCGTGGATGGAATTCTTCTTGTAATGAATTTATGGTAGAAAACAAGGTCCATTTTTCCTCGATTTATCATTTATATTATTATTTATAGATGAATTCCATGTTTTCAACATCTAATGATTTCACATAAAGGAATAATATATATCCATATATTCAAATGCCTTAAAATTCTTATAAAAAACCCATATAAACCAAAAAATAAATTCAATAAATTATTCAAAAAAATAAAAAATAAAAAAAAATCACAAAAAATAATTAAAATGTAAAAATGTAGTTCACATGTGATGGCTCAATTTATCACCAAGTACACTCTATGATATGAAATATCATATTTCAAGAATAATAAAAAATATTATAACATATAATGGGAGGTGTTTTAAATAAATTAAAACCCAAAAACCTCCCAATCATTTCACATATCATCATTCCTCAATGGAATAATTGGAATCCATTAATTATAATGAATAATATAACATCTAAACCATTATACCAAGAAAATTTAAATGCATAACATGCCTCCCATTCTCAATATACATTATCCTATAAAAACACATGAATCTATCCATTACACCAATTTTTCAATTAAATAAAATCATACACAACAAACCGGAGATAAGTGTTGGAAAGATAGTAAATAGATTTTGATGTGGTGTTTATATGAAGATGTCTATAGTTTCTTTGGGATTAAGGGGGATAAAATTAAAATTAAAACTCAATGGAATTATAGAAAAAAATTAAATAAAATCCTTATTTACTTTGATTGTATTTTACTTTTTTGGATTTAAAAAATTTCTAAAACTAACTTTTTTTAATTTTTCATATCGTTAAAATCTCTTAAAAATATGTTATTATATTGAAATCACCAAATATTTTTAGAATACTACTCTAGAATGGTCACTCAATATTTTTCATTCACACAAAATTAATATAAAATAATTATTCAGTATGAGCTAATTTCTAAAAATTGAAATAAGAGATTACAAATATCAGTAATAATTTTAATTTTAAATCTAAAATAGAAGAAGTATAGGATTTAAAAAAATTCCCATATCTCATAAACCACTCTCTAGATATTTTTTATTAAATAAAAAAAATCCCTAAGAAACATATCTCCTTAATTAAAAAATTCAAACAAATATTCAAGTGTTACTTCCAAAAGATCTTCTACCACACTAAATGTCAAACATTGACTTCAATGTTTTCCAGAGTCAAAAAAAATTTCAATTGTGTCAAAAACAGAATGGAAAAAAAATAAAAAAAAAATAGCTCTGATAATTTTAGTATATAAAATGTATCTTCTAATCCTAGAAATTTTTCTTTTTTTCTAAAAACAAATTAGAAAAATATTTATCCAAACATGCTTGTATCTATCATTGAATTTATCAAAATATTTCAAATAGATAAATCAATGAAAATTAGTAATTAGATCTTTGTAAGAGATTTATGTACTCTGGGGTTTCTTCATTATAGAAAAATAATTACATTACATGATATTTTAGGAATGAAAAAATGTATGGTACTTTGAAATTCCAAAAATAATAATAATGAAAATCCAAATTGTCCTTATGATCAGTTAAAGAATCCTCTATCACATCATTTTCTCCCAAATATTCTAGTCAAAAAGTAGTATTATCATTAAAAAAATTCTTATGTAAATCTACATAATCCATAACTAATTTTTTCTATAAAAGATACATATAGATAATTAAACTAGATTGATGTTGGTTACTTGAATATAGGCAAAAAATCAAATGTAAGATATGATTTTTGGGATAACCATGTCGATGGTGAGGGTATAATAAGTTGAATTAAACAAAAATTTGATGAAACTAGATTAACTTTTACACTAATAAATATTCCCTAACAATAATTATTTATTTATCCTTTGAATATTAAATTATAATCTCAAAAGTAGTAGTTGTTGGTGGATTTACTGTTGGAGTTGATTCACCTATATAAGATGTTATAATAATATGGGTGGCTAAATTTTTTTGACTAGTATATCCCCAAATTAACAATGTCCGATTATATTGATTCTCTAGTTCAATACAATATCTCTTATATTATGATTTTTTCTAATTAATTTTTTTATTTTTCATTTAGAATTCCTTATTTTCATATCTTCCAATACTTTATTTATTTCTTCAACATCCATATTCCTTATATTTACATGTTTGGACATTGATTTATAATATATGTTATAATGTTTTGACATTATTCCACATGAGAGAGCTATAATTCATTAATAGCCAATTTCGTTTCAATATCAGGATATGGTAATACATATATGGATGGTGTATTTTATTTTATAGACTTAGTAGGTGAAATTGATTGTGGGATTGATCCTTTATCTATTTTAAGACATAAATAGATCTTCCAAGTTAATTATTCTATTTAAAATGTCTAATTATGGTACCCCATAACCAGGGAAATGAGTGGAGAATGATTGATCCCCAAATTCAAATCATGGAGTATCACATCCTTTAATATTTATTCTTTCCATTAAAATATTTAGTCATCTTTTTCCAAAAAATACCTCTAGATTTAAAAAAAATGGAATCATTTTGTTCAGTCTTGTGAGTTTAGAGATGAATCTATAAATATGGACATACATTCTTCACTTTTGGAGCATTTTATTTCTCCACATACTCTCACGGTCATAGGACACATTATAATAAGATATATCTTTTTCCTACCTTAATAACCATCCTTGTTTTATGTATATTCAATATACCTATAAAATTATACATTCTATAATGATTTCACATGTTTATATACAGTAAATTTATTTTAATTAATTTTAAATCTTTGTAATGAAGTCACTTGAAGTGATACTTCCCTCTATATTTTTTGCATGACTGAAAATCATAGAACCAAAAGAATTACTATGTTTGTAAGGGGTTTTTATATAATAGTGTAGGTAAAAAATATCTAGCTAATTAACCAAACCCCATATATCCCCCATGGATAACTAGGAATTATTTATGGATCTATGAATAGTTTTGTGGTAGGATGCATTAATTTGATTCTTTTAATCTTGGAAGAATCATGATTTGATTTTAGATCACAAGTAACCTCTCCCTATAATTTAAAAGTGACATGATTCAATGAATAAAGCCAAAAAAAGTTTTATACATCAAACAAATGAAACTATTTTAATAAATTTTCTCACTTACTGCAAATTTTTCTAGGTTTAGCATCCATTTTCATTTCCTAATACACATTTGATATTTGTATTATCATATTGTTATATATTTTGGATTTATAAGGAAGGATTCTAAAAATTATACCCCTATACTTCTACAATATCTTCAAATTGTAAAGTACTCCATTTCTCTATGACACCAATTCATCAACAATTTATACAAAAATATACAACTCTGTGATATTAACTATATCGAAAATGTATCTTGTAGTTCATTATAATTCCCATTTCTAGTATATTTTATTAAATTTGCGACATGGGTGGAAATGTGATGGATTTTAATTAGTTTATTCAGTGTACTCAATGCTTCTAGATGGAGATTAGTGATGGGATAGTTTACTACTTTGTTAATATATATGGGAAGAATAGGTTTGTGTATGGATATGTAATCTAGGAACTATATTGATCATTGGTATTTTCATAGGAGGTTGGGTTGTGGTCAGATAGATAATTTAGTTTTCATGGTGTGGTGGTTCGCGTGACATGATTAATTTCAAAGATACTTTGAGACCTCATACTTTTAAATGAACCAATAGTTCATTCCATGTGTAAATAATGGTGGGTTAGGGTCAAAAAAATAGATTTTAAATGGGTTTTAATTGGGAAGAGGGGGTTTATAAAACATTATGTTATTAATTTAAAGATTATTATTGTTGTATAGGTGTTCCAAATATTAATAAAGGTTTAATAGTATTAAAGGGAGATAAAATAGTTATGGTGGAGGATAGTTATAATTAAGGATCATATGTAATATGAAGGGTCAATGGATGATTTTGGATAAAATGTGAATGAAAATTTGATTCCAATTATTAAAATTTATACCCTAGAATAAACCACAACCAAGTTATTTCAATTTCAATTGATGTATTTTGGATTTTTATAGATCACAAGGTATTAAATTTACATTTTTTTGTTTGACTCTTCATGTAAATAGTCATGTTATGGGGTTTTATTTAAAATATTAAGACAATGATATGGTATTTAGGGTACTTTATGGTGGTCATGTTTTTGAGGCAAAATTATAATGGTGTTTATATTATATAAATATCACAAGGTGTATATTTTTAGTAAACATTACATACATCCTAGTATTCTTGTTTTAGATGAAAATATCGATTTTTATAGTTATGGTTTGGATGGGTTATGTAAAATTTTGGATTCAATGGCTACAATGATGCATTTTTTGTTTTGTTTTTGTTAGAAAAAATATAGTGCTTATTATAAAAAACAGTGGACGAATATTATCACAATTAATGTGTTGTTTTCATGTGATGTCTACAAAATAGGTTAAGATTTTGATACATCAAAATGTGGAAATCATAGAGTCGATTGGATTGATATAATGGTTTGACCAACCATGTTTTATTAACAAAAATTAGTTATTTTGGGAATTTTTTAGGTTGGGGTGAAAAAAATAGTGAGAAATTTTATACAATTAGACTGGCCAGGGAACCTGGGTTTAGGGGGTTGAAAAAACTACGATATATCAAAGGGTAATTCTATGTGTAAGGTTTCTATATACTCTATTTCACCAAAGGGAATTGGGGACCCAAACTTTATCATTACATAGTATTTATTTTTTGGGGGTTTAGATGGAATTAAAATTGATGAAATTGTAATGGGAAGGATAAGTTAGACATTTTCAACTTATAAGGTCGAATTAAGTCTTCATTATGGTATGGTTTTTATATCCCATTGAAACTAATTCATTTACTATTCATCCATTCTAAAAAATATCAACACATCCACAACTATTTCTTCTATATAAAGGGTTTTGTGTAGGTTTAGGGGGTTTTTCATGGTAACACCTTTGGATACTCTACTATAATTATATATATATATATATTTCCAAAAAATAAATAAATTAAATTTTTTTAGAACACATACATGGGATGAATATTCACTTATGATTCATTTAATGTCAACAGATATACATACCTTTCGGTTTTCAACCATACATACATCATATAATAAAAACTTTTTGAAGGTTATCCATGTAGAGATTCAACTGTTTTCCTTTACTTTGAATGTTCTTTCATTCTCAATATAAATTTCAATACACCTTTAAGGGTAATATTTCTTCATTGTGATAGGATTTGTCCAATGTGACATTAATTTTACAAAAATGAATTTAAAATAAGAGTTAAACAAAAGACCCTTATATAAATACATGAATCCCCTCTATTTAATCTATTATTCAGTTCATGTCATTGTCTTTTCATAATAAGAAATTATGTTTATATAATCATCTCTTATAGAATACTGACACTCATTTGGTTTCAAAAACCTATTATTTATAGCTTTTTTTAATTCTATGTTTTCCAAATGTTGGTCCAAATATGATTATAATCGAGTTCTACCTACATGTGGAATGGTTTTCCATAAATATACATGAATGGTAACATATTAAACACCCAAATTAATGTATCTATTGTCGAAGGATGTCGTAAAAGGGATCATGAAATTTATTAAAAATATATTCCACACTTCAACTTCTAGAATTGGATTTTGTGGAATCTCATTCTAATTACCTATATTCTATATTATTTAGAATCAATTACCAGCTCTTATGAATTCAGTTTAATAATTTTTTATATAGTAAAAAAGTATTCCACTATATATGATTTTTCACACTGTTCTATTGAGACTATAGTGTCCTCGTATAGGCGATGAATAAAAATATTCCACACATCTCTTTACCTAAAATTAAAAAACATGTAACTTAATGATTTTGTCTTCATATTTATTGAATAATATGAGTTAATATCATAATTATTTAGTTTTATCAAAAAAAATCTATTCCTTTACTAATATATGAAGCGAGAATAAATAATACTACTATCTATGTGGTTTTTTATATAAATGAAAAATTGATGATCTTTTATATTTTCGTGAAAAATAAATTTATCTTCAATCATATCATCAATATTTATCTCTTCATATTACTCCATGTTCATCAATTATAAAAATGATAAATTTTCAACATAGACTTTTTATAATCCCTTAAAATCATTAATAAAAATATTAAAATCCTATAAAACTAAGATTCATCAATTCAAACATTTTTAACATTTTTTTATTCCTAAATTATAGTAAAGTGCCAAAATCTATATAAAAACCCACCTTGTATAATTAAATATGGGATTTAGACTTGTAAAAAGTAAATATGAGTACCATTAGTTCCTATTTTATTATATTATAGTTTTTTTATTTATTTAATTTATTCTTACAAAATATATGAGACTATACAATATCCTAAGTTCACTACCCCATTATTTCTACCATAACAATGTTGTTGGAGTCATGCATATGAAAAATATTATTCTCCCAATTGAGAGATATCGTAATCAGGGTATCATCTAAATTTATGTTTAAATAAGTGAAATATTTTGAATATTAATTTTCATAATTAATGGCAACTTTCTATAATCGTACATAAGAAAGTGGATAAGATATTTGGGAGAAATCCTTAATATAGAGATGGTAGAAGCACATGTATCAAAGATACAAATAATTCCCCCTCACCGTGGTGTTACCAATAAACACCAATATAACATCTATCATTACTATTTTAACTTCAATTCATTTCTTTTAAATATGGTGTCCACGAATTATTCCCACATGAACCATGAAGTAAATATTTTTTGAAAAAAAAAATTAACTATATCTCTTCATATTTTTTATGTAGCTTTTAAATATTATGAAGATATAACTCAAAATATAACCTATAAATTTAGAAAGTTTTCATGAAAACATCCATAAATTCATTGACAATATTATAAAAAATTTGTGTTATGCACTATTATAATGTTTCTAGTGTATTTTTCCACTCCAAAAGACATCTGATGATACAAAATGGTTCAATATACATGTGAATATAATATTATATTTATTAACAAGATCATCCAATATGTCATTATAACTAACAAATGATATATAAAATAATAAAATACAGGTTTGACCCCCCCCCCCAGACACCTAATCAATGAATAAGAGTATAAAGTGCTTCTTCCTGGTAATTGACTTATCATTCTTGTAATACACATACACTATCCATACCATAACTATAAATTTTTGGAATCAAATCATTATATCTATTCATAATAATGATAATGTATTCCTTATTTATAAATAACATTATATTGGATAACTCCATTACTATATAAAACAGAAATAATATTCCCAAAATAAATTAACTTTGACACTGCCTTTTTCACAAATTATTTTATTTGAGGTCTTATTATCATTTTTAGTTGAATTTTTTGATTTTACCATTTATCAAAAAAAAATTGGTTCACAAATCATGGTGTAAATAAAATTAATTTTCGAAATTCCACAAGATATTTCTTGTATCTAATTCCTTATGAACATAATATTTTTATTCTTATTCATCAAATAATTTTTTGTTAATAAATAATAGAGTGGAATCTATTTCTAAAAATAATATACATCATTTTATGTTTCAGCGGTTTAAGCTCTTGATTTGATGGCTTATGCATATATGGGATCAACTATGAGTAATATTATTTCAATAAGGTTGTTATTCAAATATTGTTTATTAATTCTTATTATCGTCATACTTTTTAGTTCTCTAACTATCTTCCAAGTCTTCACTGAGTTTCTTCATGTGTTTTTATTCTTATTTCTACAAATTTATAGTGTATGAGTGATCAAGAATTTAAAAAAATATAATGACAGTCAAATTAATATACTATAAACTTAATAATTTTCATAAAATAAAATATGGATTTTTGTCCCTAATTTTAAACATTTATTTCCCTCTATTAACATAATTCAATTATTTTTTCATTCCTTGTAATATTATCCAATGGATGATGGGGAAATCCCTTTTTTAATCCATTCTAGTAATTAGAATTTTAGCATAAAATAATAAACATTCTCCCCTTCACAAATAAAATTTGAAGGATTCCATAGTGGTATGTTATAGAGTTATTCAAGATCTAATATATATCATTTTAGTCATAATTTATCCAATCCCATATTATAATAAACATTTAGGGTTATGAAATTAAATCTTGGTCCCATGTTACACAATTCCTTTCCAAATATGCATTATCCAATTATTCATGAGAAGAATAATATTCTTAGATCTATAATTTTTATAATAATTTTTATTTTATCTAGAGTCTATCATTCCTAATTGAGAGATATTACCCTAATATACTATAATTTCATTTTATTATTTATCACTTTCAAAAAAATTATATATTGGTATTTTAGATATTGTATATGAAAATAGTATATTAATGTAAAGATTCTCAGAAACCCTAAGGAACAATTTATATTAACTTTATATCCTTCCTATCCTAATACTATATTAGAATATAATAGGTAGATCATGGGATTTGGATTAATTTATTGTTTTATAGATTTATATTTACTGAAACATTTTAATTTCTCTCATTTTTTGACATTCCTTTAGTTTATTTTCATAATATGTTATCCTTCTATGGTCACTATTTGAAAATATTTTTTTATCCACCTTTAGTTTTATTCTCCCTGAAAATCACCCATTGTTATGTGTTATCATATCCACATTGAACCTTTCATTTTTCTCATGTTTACTCAACAATGTACCATGTTATCTCTTCAATAATGTGTTGGAAAGGTTGCAGACATTATGCTTATGATTTTGAAGAGTATTTTTCTAATTTAGGGGATACATTTCTTATTATTTATATCCGCTTATCTCATTTTTAGTATAAGAATAAATTATATCTTCAAGATAGATTTTCTAAAATTTATCATGTGGTTGGAACAACTGTAAATCTTAATTTAAATTATACCCATAAGGATGAGAAAATTTACTAAAAATCATTATGTCCTTGTTTCTATGTTTTTGTCCAAGTGGATTTTGGTTTTGGTTGATTTTTTCATATATATTTTTCCAATTCCAGCTCATATTTGAGATTGTATTCAAAATCCTCACATAATTATATTAGTTTTTTAATTATAGATGGAGTTTTTTAATTCACATAATTATTATTTGTTGGTTTATTTTTCTGAAACAAATGAAAATTATTCAAAATATTTTTCTTCTCCATTTATATAATACATTATTAAAATTGGTATGGGTATAAGAAACATATGTGTAACTATATAAATATTATCCAAATTTATTGAAAACACATCCACAATGAAATAAATATTATTATACTTTTATACTTGTTGAATTTTTCTTCTTGGTGATCCTTTATCACTTCTAATGGAACTCATAATGAGATATTTTAGCAATGATTTCTAGTGTGACATTAAAAAAATATCATTTAACCTCCATCTATGGACGTATTAATCATATTTTAGGATTTTTTATATTAACCATAGTGAAATGAATATTTTTAAATCGAAGTACCCAATGTATTGTGTAAAAATATCCTAAAATCTTATTAAATCAATATCATTCCTCAAATGTGGATACCTTATTATCTTTAAAAAATTATGAACTTAATTTCATAAATTTTACATATTTGATGGTAGAATATTTTAATCCAAGATATTTTTTTCATGTATCAAGTAGTGATTGAATGATATGGTGATTTGGTAAACAAATACTTCTCTTTATCCATCAATTAAAATAGAAATTCCCTAAAAATTATTGAATTCAACTTGAATAAGTCTTTCTTGATACACTGGAAATGTCTATGGAATTTAAGAAGTGATTATTAGTATATTCATGTTAAGTTTATCTATGTCATCTCATATTTTTTTTCACTTATAGTAAAATAAACTCTATATGAAACATTTTATATTAATGGAAGGTACAAAATGCTTGAGGTAGTCCCATCCGTGGAAATTAAATACTTGTTAATGATGGTTCCATCTCATGGAAATTATGGATCACTAAACTAGTGTTCCTATTTAGAAAATTTTCTAAGAATGTTTCAATTCATGTTAGATAGTTTATGCTCTACCAAGATTGAGTATCAAAAATTGAAAATTTATTACTCTATCATAATATGAAGGATAACTTAAATCTACACACCTAGGTAATGTGATTAGTTTCATAATCATGAACCATAAAACATATGACGATTAAAACATTACACCCATACACAAAAAAAATAAAAATAAAAAGATATGAAAAAATATATTGGTAAATAAATCCATTGATTCGATTGGTTACAAGGAATAAAAAATTAAATTGTTTAAAATATGATCTATTCCAAAAATTATACTATAATTATTTTAACTATCTATATCCAATAATTAAATTTAATTAAATTTTTTAATGTTCATCCTTATTTGAAAAAGATTAATCCAAATTATTGATTATAATTTTATCCTCCAGCTTATCGTGGATATTTTCCCCTAATAATTATATTTATCGATGAATTATTAAAAATTGAAATTATAATTATATATAAATATTATTGTTTGGAAAAATAACTTTTTTATGAATGAACTTTATTTAATATATTTGGTACATATCCCTCTAATCATGACTTCTTACATATAAATTTTTTTTATAGGTGAATGATTAATAGTTAACCCTAATTGAATTTTATTTCAAAAATTAATATTATGAATGAAAGAAAGAATTTAATTATTACTAAAAATGAACAAAAGAATAAATAACATTACATGTGACTAAAATTTATCAACAAAAACATCAAAGTAGTCTTTTAGAAGATAAAACTTCATGTAAAACCTGAATACCTAAATATTAGTTCAAAAAACTATATAAAAAATTACTTAAAAAATCAAAAAAACAATACAACATATCTGGAAAAATAAAAATTATTATTTTCTATCTATAAACTAAAAACATATATATTTTAAATTTGGATAAGTTAAAATATAAAAATATTCTATATATATGATAACCATGATCAGTGCTAAGTTTTGATTATTCTCACCTTAATATTTTGTTGAAGTTCTTTAAACAGATTTGAGGGAAAATGGTATGATAATGATTTAAATATATCTTCCTTATAAATAAACCATGGGTTATGAAAGTTGTAATGCAAGTCCAAATAATGGAATGGTTTTAGTAGTTACGATTTCTCTTTAAATTTCTTCATTCTAACCATGGATTTTTTGAACAATAGATAGGATATATAGGATATTAGAAACACATCATGGAATATCAACATCCATAAGATTGATTAATCCATTTTGAATAATTTTCATCCAAATTAATTAAAAATATTCTATTTCTTAAAATTAACCTCAACAAATTATAAATACATTAAATTTTATGTAATAACAATATTTTCACTAGATAAATATAACAAAAATATAATTATAATAATTAGGTATTAATTTCATAATGTTAATTAAACATTTCTACCTAATATATTTCAAGGGTACAACATCAACCCATTTTTGAGAAGAATGGATTTATTAGTCATGATTTCTCGTTACATGGACTCACTCTAGAAATTTTTTTAGGAATTTTATTTTTGATCAATCATCTCTAAGAACCATAACATAGTTCATCAACCTTAATTTCAGGTTTTAACCTATTTTACTTCATTTTAATCCAATTTTATCTAAAATATTACAATTCTTCAAATAAACATTAAAACACCACAAATATAATAAATTAGGCATAATGAAACAATTTTCGCAATGAAAATATATGTTTAACATTTAGGTATAATTTTCCTGATGTTATATATATATATATATATCATCTTAATATCATTAGAGGTTATAGCTTCCACCTATTTTGAGAAGAATTCAGAGACATTGATAATAAATTTTAATTATCAAATAGCATATCTATGGTATTAGCCCATTAAATATATTCCATTCATTGAAAATGACTCTATGTACATTATATATGGTAAAAAATCTATGGGTTTTAAAATAAGATTAAATAAACGAATCATCCATGACATTTAATTGAAAAGTTAATGCAATCATATATAATAGAAAACTACAACTATCCAAGATATATTATTTCATGAGAGAAATTATTTATTAATGGATCTCCCTATAAATTCTAAAATTCACTTTTTTCATTACATTGTTTATCTTTGTAACATTATTTCATTTTATATGGTCACCATTGTGGATACATGTATAGATGATTTTTTTCCATTGATTTGTAACATATGGAAATTTTTTCTACTTATATGCATATTTATTCTTTCTTTGTTGTTTCATACAATGGCCTTCCAATAAAATACATTTCTATTATTAATGACATTAAATTGTATTTTTAACATGTCTAGTTGATGATCCCATTCTAAGTGTGGTGTTTTTGACCACATATACCTCTTCAAACTCTTTATCGATTAAGGGATACATCACTCTTTCATGTGACATATATATATGATCATTTGATATTTTTATAGGAAAGCATGGGATGAAGGTAGGTTAATGAGTGTATCCACTGAGACATTGTGTATCCATGACATATATTAAAGAATTATCTCCATTAAAAAATTTCTATTGACTTCCCTTTACTTTTTCTAAGGGGTCAAATTTATCCTTTTTAATAGAACATTTTACTTTTTTATTTGTAACTCTATGTTATCTAGGATATTTAACTATGTGATGGAAATTTAGTGTGTTTTATTCTATAACAATGAAATGATCCGACCATTATACCTCATTATTTGTGTATCCATTTTATAAAATAATATAGTAGGGAAATGTTTCCTTTGTAAGAGAAATAAAAATGAATATTATGACAAACCATACTAAACATAGGTTTTCCATATCTTTTCTTATTTAGGATTTAGGATATACAATAAAATTAAATTTCCCATAATTTATAGAATTTACCAATTTAATATAATTAAATATTATGGAATTATATATCTAATGTTAATTCCACGTGAGTCAGGTGTTATTCCAAGAAATCTATAGGTGCATGTCCTTAAGTTTCCTTCAAGGAAAATAATTGGTTTCTATGCTACTAGATATCAAATACCATATCTCTAAAAAAACATTTGGTTATTTAAAATATACTTCAACATAATAATTTTGGAAACTAAATGGACAAGATGTTGGTTGAAAATAGTTATATTTTATTTTCACTATAATGATCTAGGTGAGTTAGTTCTTCTCAACTAGGGTATATGTAACATCAACCACCATTGTTTTCCATCTATGAAAATATGGAATGTTTTATCACATTCATCATTATTATAAGAATTTATTGTGCTAATATATCTATTAATTGAAATATTTTTGTGGTTGATAAGTTATACATCTATATGGATCTTCAAGAATGAATAAAATCAATGATACTTGTTGATGATTTCAAACTATTTTAGATAATCTCCATAACATTAGAGGTCATAGACTTTTTCTTCATATTTGTAAATGGAATACACTTCCCAATGATTTTTATAATTAAAATCCTAATTTAAGTGATAAATTTCTGGAGTTATTCTATTTTTTGATGGTTCCCTAGATATGGAATCTCAATTATTACCTTAGTTTTATTACGATTAGCATTGATGCCTATATATTGGACCAAAAATACAAGTAATTTCTCATATGTCACTCTAAAATAATATTTTCTCCAGTTTATCATCAAATTATTTTCTATGAACAAGGTAAACACAACCTCAATATAAGTTAGTTGGATTAAAAATTGTCAAATGTAACCACAAAGAAAAAAATCTCACTCAAATGGATTTCTTAATATGTTAAAAAAATTATTTCATTTCCAATTTACATGTGTTTTTAGAATTATTAAAATTTAATGGAATCACATTGTACTATTTAACCCCTTTTAGTTCCCTAAAAACTATTTACTCATCATAAAAAAAGACCAACTATATTAGGTTTCACCTATATTACCAATCAATTATGGAGAGGTCTCCAAATCTAGTAATATCATTTATTACTAAATAAATAATTTGAATGGGAAATATTTCATTTATGAGATGATGATTATGGTCTTGGATGTCAATATAGACTCATATTTTTTTATTATTTATCTTTATGAGGAAAATTTTAGCCATCCATTTCGGGTACATGATCTCTTTTATGAAATAATTATGGATTAGTATATCTTTATAGAAATCCAATTAGGTGTTCTAAGATCGAGTAATTTTCTCATAAAATATTAGTAACTGGGATGTGATATCGATATGTCCTTGAAATAAGAATGTATTCAAGAGTAAAACCATGTAATCTTTGTATAATTCAATAAAAATATATCATTATGTTTCGTACGGAATGTAATCTATCGATATCTCTCATCAAGGGGTATTATCATGCATAATAGTATAGACCCTAGTTCGTGTCCAATATTACCTCTCTTAGTGCATAAATAGTAATAAAAACAACTAATTCAATGGAGAGAGTGGATAATTCAAGATCATCTTCATCAATGTCATGAAGAATGGAAAGAAGACCATCCTTATAAGTCTTGAATGGTTTAACTAGATTTTCATCCTCCTTATTAGGGGTATTGTTATTTTCTATGAGTAGATGGTCCATTTACTTTACTAATATTAGTTTGACAGATTCATAGGTCCCCAATCACTATGTAATTTTATTTTGACTCTCCATTATCATGTTGAAATACCTCAATTGAGTTTATTAATCATTGTTCAAACTATATTTCTACTATACACATCGTAAACTTGGCTTGATATGAAAATGTTATATTAGGTGAAACCCATTTTCTTCCACTGGTGGGGAGGACTCAAAAAGTGTGTCTTCATTATATCATAAGGGAAAAGTTATTTTTTGAGTCTCTTATATGATAGTAACATACGATACACTCTCAAATTTTTATTTTCTACCTCAACACAATAGATAATATGTGATAATATTTCCTTTAAATTACTCCAAAAAAATTTCAATGTCGGTTCCAAGACACTTGGGGAGGCCACCAGTGTTTATCACTTGGTTTGGGGTTATTTTAGTTTAAAATTTTTGTATCCAGTGTTGATAAAATGGATCTCACTATAACAAAATGAGATGTTTTAAAAATCATTACTCCCAGTTGTATATACATGGAGGACATTAGGTATTTAATATATGAAGATGGTACGGTCACTTATAGAAGTGGCCTTAGATTTCCCAATATGTAATTTAAGGAGGTGTTTTACCTAATATCTAAAAAATTATGATTATATATGAAATCAAAAATTTGTTTTTTTGAATTTATCATTACAAAGGTTTTACATTTTTTCACATTGGGATGTAAAATTACAATGGTCTAGATCAACTTCTGACAGTTATGATAGTTAAGTATCTGTGATAGAATTCTATTGATCTTGAAACCATTTTTCATAATGGATCTACAAGTCTCTATATCAATGATACTTATAGATATATATTGGTTATGAATATTCCCTATCCAAGATAATCCTTGTTATTTAATTACAAAAAATATTAAAACATTCCATTATAAAAATCGACTTTTATCCTAATATAACTATATGTGGTAAATTTAGTCTAAATGTTCTATGGTTTTAAAAGATCTTTATTGAGGAACTCACTGAGTTTTTGGACTTGTAAAGACTATCCATGGTCACAAATCATATATTGAAGACAAATGGATGTTTCAAAACATTATATTTTCATGCCAATCATTTGAATCCTCTATCAAAATTATATTCTATACCTTAAGTAAAAAGGGGGATAAGTTTATTATGAATATGGTTCCATTAGAATTTTATACGTTAGAGTTATAAAAATTATGAGACATAAATAATAAGGTCTCTAAGAACATTTAGGATAAGTTCATCACATTTCCAAAAATCCCTAAACTATTAAAATCTAAAATGAAGGTATATGAGGAGATTTTAAATCACATAGTTACACTTATTAATCCACAAAAATATTCTTTTACATTTTTCGATATAGTGAATTATATGGCTATGTATGGGGATTGGATTTAAGGACACACCCTATGAATGTCTTTCCTATTCAATAGAAGTTTCCATGAGTGTTACCAAGGGACCCAAGTTTTTATGAATCCATAAGTTCAGAAGATATTTTTTGTAATTCAACTAATATTGATAGATGTTAACATAGGTTCTTCATTAAAATAATGACACATTTTATGCAATAGTTTCCAGCCCCCTACTATAGCGGGTATGGAGTCCATAAGTGTGTTTATTAACATGGGTTCTTATTTGGGATCATCCAATAGTTTTTATGTAATGAAATATATTGTGTTGGGTTTTGGTAGGATGTTAAGTAGATAATATTATTATAGGAAGCATTATAAAAAAATTAGTTCATGATTTCTAGATTCATTCTTTCTGTGATAGTTATTCTTATAAGAGTAACTAAATTCCTAGGGACATTTCTATCAAAAAAATTTGAATATTTTTAAAACATGTTTATATTCATATTATTCACTTGAGAATTTATGTGATACAAAATTCATATGGTACATGGGATATTCTCCCTCTATTTTACCACAATCTTCCATTTTTTAATAAAAATATATATTAAATGAATTTTTTTGATTTTTTCCATGAAACAGATTTCGTTATCAATAATTATATTCATTTTTTAAACCTATTTCTTCAAAATTCATTTTTTATAATTTTATGAATGATATTAGTTATTTATTAATGAAAATACCAATATACCTACTTCTAACTAAATGAATAACTCTTATTCTTACTATTTTAAAAGTCATAGATCATTTTATAGTTCTGTACCTCCCATGAGTTTTTATTTTTCCATGCATAGGGTTACTGAGATCTAAGTCAAGATTATTAATAGTTATTTATAATTTTAGGGTATGAGGATAGTTTCATTGTTGTATTTATAGAGAGTATTATGATTTATTCTCTCCAATATGTTTTTACTTGTATTGGGAAAACTTTACATTATTTTTCTCAAAATCTTTTCCTAACATAATGTAATAAATACGATTTTTTGACAAGATATAAAAATATTCTATGTTTTTTAGTTATTTAGAATTTTATAAAATTTATCGTGGTGGTTTTCTATATAAATATTATTTATTCACCCTTATGGGAATTATGTATTTATATATTACATCAAGTCCTTCCATTGGTTGACAAAGGAAATAATCTATTCAATTTATATCTATATATTAGTTTTGAGTGATCGAAGATGCTCATCTTCCATAGTGTTGAATTATTATGATGAATGAATTATTGAAAAATATTTACCTACATCACAATTGACCAGATTTTCATGTTTCATACTAGGTAAAAATAATGCCTTTGATGGATTTATTGAATAATTCTATCAGGAAGGCCTATAATTTTTCAATGTTTCATAATGGAAGACCTCACTTGTATGTGAAATTGGTGAGCTATTTCTATATTTCACTTCTACCATTATTGAATGAGAAATTACAATCACTAAATATTTGTTCATGATGAATAAAATCCACCAAATTTGAATATGGTTTCAATGTTTTTTGTATCAGTGCATACTATACTTTAGATTTATTAACCAAATAGTGATGACATAAACAACCATATATAGAAACATTTCTCATTGTGTTGGAATATACTATAGGAAACTTTCATAATTATATAATCTGTTATTATTTAAGAGGGTAAATTCATACCAATCCACCTAGGATGCAGTTCAAAAAATATGATGATTATTTCATTGATATGTTATATGACTTGGTTCAAACTTATTTAATTGATTAGAGGTTTCCCACTAAGGTGGGTTATCTAGTGGGTGTGTGGAAATAGGTCAATGACCAACATAATAGATCATGTTTCTCTAGAGTATCTTATCATTGAGTTGGAAAATAGTTTCAATTTAATATCTAAAATAGAACATATTTTCATTAAAAGTGATAGATTATATGATTTCTAGTGGGTAATGGTTTATATATTTAAAGTACCCTTTCCAATATAAATTGATAGTTGATCATACGATAATGCTACATTAGGTGGAGTCCTAATTTATTAGGATTGTCTCTTACCAAGGGTGCACACACACATATCATATATCATATAATAGAGATCAATTTTCAATTAGAGATTATGCCTAGTTTATTCATTAGCGATTTCATGTTTATAGGTATTTATGGGACAAGTTGTGAAAATAAATACTCATGAAAAACATTTATAAAATCATTCATCATCCCTATTACTTATATATAGCGATTTCATGTTTATAAAACTTCTACCAAATTTATCATCCTTGTGTACCATCTGGATCAAACTCTAAAAGTGTATTATTGATTTTTTATTTTAGTGTTTCACCAATTCATTCTGATACACGTTCTAATGATTGAAAATGGGTTTCTTATAGTAGGTTTCATGAAGTAATTTTCTTAGAAAACCATGGGATATTATCCATGAATATAGGCTACCAAACTTTTCATATTCCGGAATACCCCAAAATGATGAATTTTGGTTTCATGGGGATTTTGTAGCAATTATAAAGCATGGATTGACATATAAAAATCATCAGATCAGTGTTTTGGATAAAAAACAAATATTTGTGTTCAATGTATTTACCTAGAATAATATAATGAAAAAACATTATGCCTCTCAATCTCCAATTCAATTACAATTCAAATGTATGGTGTGTTAGGGAAATAACCCTACGACCATGTAAAAATCTAACACAAATAATTTAAAATAATGGATTATGTATGTAAGAAATAAAAAATTTCATGGATGAGCTTCAAGTTCAGATATTATAATATGGAAGAAATAAATACAAATAACCTTACTCACCATGAATTATTTAACTTCAGACACACTATATTGAACTTATAAACCACTCAACAAGAATGGTAAATAATAAAAAAGGAAAGGAACATGACGTTTATATGGTTTGGAATTTAATTTATATTTCAATAAGAGAATATTTCTACACATCTCATTGTTTGAAACATACAAACCATTATGATATCGATTAGTAAATATGGATAATACACTACATTGATTCATTCCATAAGTCTTCCTATCTCAACTATGTAGAGGGGTATATCCATTAATTCAGTTTCACTAACCATTGACTTTTGTGGGTTTCAATCTATTGGCCACAAGTTACTAAAGATACACAATTTAATTCTGGGGCATGGCTTCAAACATCTAGTAGACATGTGAAATACCCCTTCTACTCTATCCTCTTTCATAGATCCTAATCAAATTTTCATATTCTTAATTCCTCATTCTTCCTTTGGGTGAACTGACCCATCTATAGACATCAACCTGAATACTCCCTTTTTATAAACCACCCTTTTAATGTATTTTCTTCTACATTAATGCACACATCCAATTTCAAATTATCTTATTATATCTACTAAAATTATTTTAAATTAATGGAAAATTGAAACTTTATTAAATTTCTTTTAAATATCCCACTTAAATACTATTTTAAGGAAGCACTCAGCAACCTCCATCATATTTTCAAATTCTTAGAATCCGTCTTTATATCAGCATCATGTAATGTTCTCCTTCTAATTCCTTCACCCTATTCCCAATGAGGCATAGTACTGCCATAGGATTGATTGGAAACTTTATGAACATATTTTCTGAATTTTATATCCATGTTATCATTCATAGTTCAAATAATATTTATTCCATAAAATTATAAAATATATGGAATTTCATGTCAATGTTTTTTCACCTTGAATAAAACACTATATTTTATTATAATTCAATAGCACTCTAACTATAAAAGTTGAGTACTCCCTACTATTGGATCTTCTAAGTTCCTTTATAAATCATATCAACAATGTAAACTTTTATCCCACTAGCACTACTACCGCATATTAATATTCCATTATAAAAAAGTAATTATCTATTAAACCAATTAATCTAACAAACCATTATCCCACCATAGGAAAACACAATACCTATTTTTCTCCTCTGGTTATCTAAATATCTAAAAATCAATATGTTGAAAAACACCTATGAAATATTATCTTCCCCAAAAGACAAAATTGTATTTTATAGTCCATTTAAGTATCAAGTTATCTATTTAACAACCTCTTAGTATTCCCTAATCATATTTTTCTTAAAATGCATAAAAATACCACTTTGAAAGAGATATCCTGCTGTGTGAAAATCATAACATACATCAAATTTATGAATTCTAGTAAAAACATATATCTAACCAGGTAAAAAACCCCAAATTCTACTTTGGTTCCTTTTACATATACAATTTAATGTTTATGATTGATGGATTTCGGGATTACTTATATTTTGTCATCCCAAATCAATTGATCTTCTTCCAAATGTAGTCCCTCTCACATAAAATCAACATATCATCCTTTATATCTATCACAATAATTTTCCAAATATATGATTATCCTATATAAAATCATTCATCTCTAACCATCCTAATAAATTTTGAATCTTCTTCTAAATCCTTATTTTATTGTTCAATCGAGAAACTTTTCTTCCACTTAAATAATAATATTAATGAAACTTTTGTTATCCTATTTCATTTTGTAGTATCAGTGATTTTTTATTTTCCTATTTAATCCTTATTCATCAATGAAACAATCAAATGTTTCTGTCTATTTTTTAAGATCATTATTCAAGACATGTATACTTTGCTATATACTATAGAATATAGATTCACTTTTATGATCCTAAAAAATATTTTTGTTGCTTCATGTAAATATCATCTTATAAATCTCTATAAATGAGAATATACTAACCCCATATACTAATAATATATCTCATTTGTATAAAATTTTATTGGAAATTTTTGAATTGAAAAATTCATAACTCAAGTTGAGAAACAATCTTGTAATTCTATTACCCCTTTTGATTGGAAACCTGTCAAGATTAGTCTCACCTGATATAACTTCTTCCACCATCTCCTTCCTTAAAATGGATGACCCAATTTTTCCCTTGAAATACTTTACCCTATGGTAACTCTATATTATTTAATGTTTTATTGGACATCGGTGATGTAATTTCTCCCTTCATCACAACCTATAACTATTTACAGTCTCTAACTATTTCTATATCTTCAGGGAATTTTTATTCGTCATCATCCATTATAAGTAATATCTTCTTTTCTTAAACCTCAATATAGGGCTCCGGACTCTAGAATATATACCTAGTTGAACCTATTATATGGACAGTTATGATAGAGTTATTTTATATACTCTATATTAAATAGCACCATCTTATGATTCCCCAATATCCAAAGTGATCTATTAGAGTTCATAATCTCTAGAGAATTTGGAATGTATTTTTATTATTTATTTTCTAGAAAATATCACACCTGAACTCACTGAAAATTGTGACATTATGGGACTCCAATTCATATAATCATGAACTTCAGTAACTGAGTTCTTTACGTCAATTTATGATTCATCCAAGTTATAGTATTTCCAAAATATCTTATCGTTGAAGAGAACATATCATCTCTTGATTACTAGTCACTTTTCATAACCCCATATCCAAAAATCAAAAATATTCATAGTCACAATCAATAAGGAAATGGGATTTGGAATACACCTATGAATTTTTAGTATCTTTTCCATTATCATGGGCATAATAAAGACTATTGAAATCTCCAAGGGGGACATATTTTGGTATATTTAGAAACCATAGTTGTTCTATAATACCCATCCCAACTATCAATTAATTAATTCAATTGATTATATAAGATATTGTATTAAATACCTCTACCAAAATTTCATAGGTCATCCTAGTTTGAAACTACATGATCTTATATTTATTTTTAAATGTGTGATTCATTCTTTTTGGTACACTGTTCTATAATCATGTTCTAATAGTTATCTTCTCCTACCTAACTCTTTTCATCTAGAAAAATTTAGAATATATAACTATTATTGTCACCTCTAATATTATATATAATGAAATTCAAGGTGTGGCCATACTCTTTTTCATTCATCGATTTATACTAAATAATGGAATTAAAAAATATAATTTTTACTTAAGGATGTGAATCCAAGTCTTCCCTAAGAAATCATTAATGAATATGAAAAGGTAAAGAGAATCCCTCTATGAATGAATTATGGATGTACCCTACAAATTATTATTAAAAGGATATAATAGTAATCTCATGGGATTCTAGCCTCTCATGTTGAATGATACTCTCTCCTAAATTGTAACCATAAGATCTCACAAACATAAATATAAGTGTGATTAAGAATTACCACAACATTATCCATTATAAATTTAATATTTTTTACACTATGATGTCTAATCCTATAATTCTATAACTCGTGATCTTCACTAGTTATGATTCTATAAATTAAATCTCAATATAATCTTCTGGAAAAATAAAGAGTCATGTTTACTCTATAGAACACCACTATCAACCCACTGGTGACTTCACAAACATTATTATTGAAGCTTGTACCAAAAATAGCCTCATCATTCTAACCAAATAAAAATTGTGTTCATCTATAGTCTAGGGATGTGTCTAACTTATTTAATTATGAAAAATTATTCATTATTCATCTAGATATTAACATCAACTTCTCCTATTATTTTCAAATATCCATCATCCACCACATGTACCTTAGAAAATCATAAAAAACATAATTTATCGAGAAACCATACACTTATGTCAAGTAGAAAAATTAAATAGATTAAAAACCCACAGTTCCACCAAATCACTGACAGATAGTAATAGTAAATTACTTTCCCCAATACTGCCGATAGAATTATTACTTCTATATTATGAAATTTTAGTAACCTCTATTTATCGTCAATAATCTGTAATGAGTTTGTTATATTTCTAATAATTTCATCATATAGGACCATGTACAAATGTAATTTATCAGATTCATTCACTAGATATATCTTCAAATTGTTTCATATAACTTCTAATATAAGGGGAGAACCCTCTTTCTTCTCCATTCACTACCTTATCAAAATTTACATGAACATCCCTACTTTGGGGATCATAATGGAGGATCAAGTTCTTTACATCCTATAATATCAATTCATTAATTCTATAGGAATTTAAATATATGGTTATTATTAAATCCAATATTTGAATAGTGATAATAATAGTATAATTTTCAAAACATCATCCATGAATGTTACCGTCCCTGATTCACATTAGCTATAGATCATGTTGATTTCATTCATATGATCTTTTTACAACCAACCATTATATATCCTCATACTATTTGTTATATTATCGTTACAATTTAATTAAGATTCATAAGATTTTTATACATATATTCTATGGATTGATTCAACTATATAGTAATTTTATTCTCCCAAATTATGATGGCCACATTCTGGGCTATTGACGTCCATACCAAACCATGTAATTTATTATCCCACATTTCCCATTTATATTTCTATATATCTTTTAGGATGTATCCTTATAATAAAATTTATAGGTTCTTTTAGATTACAAAATCCACATGATGTTCCTATTAGATGATGATGTTGATATGTCTTATATATTGTTAATAATTTACTGTAAAGATAATGAGAAATTTGAAGGTAATGGTTCTTTAGAAAATGTATCCTAAGGAATTTTTGTTGCATAGTGTTGATAAAAACTATCCTTGATAATTTGAGACTATGAATTAAAAACATAAGATAGGATGATTTAGGAATTATCATTAATGAAGTAAGGATGAAGGAAAAAACCATCAAAAATACAAAATATGAGATTGAAATTATGTTGAATATTATGAAATTTTCATTATTCATGTTAGGAAAGATTCCATATGATTTGATAAAGGAGTATAATAATTTTTCCTTAATAATGTTGGGAAACATTATCATAATATCATATTATTCTATTATTTTATTCAAGTTCCAAACATTATGTTGATCTTCATGATCTAAGCATGATTCATAAGGGGGAGATCGAGGTAACCAAACAGATTGTAACAAAAAAACCACCAGATACAGATCACTATAAAAATGTGATCAGATGAAGATACAATAGATTTATGAGGTTTCTGTATCATAATTATTAATAAAAGGAATATAAATGAAGATCTATACGAATAATAATAACAAAAATTCATTATAAAGTGAATAGTTTGTGTGATGTTGTAGGAATAATGAGAATTGGGTTTTTGGAAATACATTTTATTGAATGTTGCATGATGTGGTGCATATTATAGGGTGGAAATAACTTATGATAACAAAAAAACATTGAATTATATGTATATATATATATATATTTCTGAACTATAAATAATGGTAACACTTTTTTTATTACATATGAAATCATATAAAAGTTTTTTTATAAATATAGTACCCAATTACTATAGCTACATAATGTTTTTATGTGATTTACCTAAACAATGTAAAGTTATATAGGATAGAATATCTAATGTATTAGATAGAGTAAATCTTATTAAAGAACTGAATTAAAACTCTATGATTTTTTTGGACAAATATTTCGAATCAAATTATTAATTAGATGAATGTTTTTTAAAACATGTACATAGTTTGAAGCTATGAATTCTAGAGGATGATTCTGAAAGAACTAAAAAGGTAAGAGTTTATAGAATGAAGAACCATAAAAAATAGTTTTATTTCAATGAATGTGTCCCTCCAATTAAATTTGAGTTTTTAAATTTATTTATAAAGATCATCCGATCAATATGAGTAGTTATCATAAAATTTTATATGATGACATCAAAAGTAGGTTTACGATGCAAACAGATACAGAAAAATGATGGAACTCCTATAAGAAGATGATTTCTGAAACATGGGATGAATTTTAGGACTATCAGTTCAAAAAACATAAATTACTACCGATCAGTATAGAAAAATGACGATTGATCAAATATATATAAAAAAGATGAACATTAGATAAAGTAATGAAATTTCATTAGTTGTACGATACTATGGAGATAATCCAAAATGGGGTTTTTTGATCCGTGGACATTATGAAGATTTATCGCTTAAATAATGAACTTATAAATAAAATATTGACTCATCAAACAGAAAATTTTCAGGTGAATATTCGAAATTCCGTATGATAGAGGATTTGGTTGAAGTTCATTGGACAAACATTTATGTATTAATTGGATATAGGAGGAATATGAAGAATTTTGATCCAAGTTATGATGAGTAAAAAAGAATAAATTATTCCATTAAAGTATATTTTAGAGAATTTAATCACTAAATGGAGAAACATCAAATGTACCATATATGGAAATATTTTCCAGATAAAAGATATTTTAATGGAAATCATCAAACAAGCATATGAAAGATGTAGACATAAGAAGTTTTATATTAACTTTTTCTAAAAAAATTACTTAATGATGATATGATTAATCGTAAATGTGTTCTATCTTCCTTGATAATGATGTTTTAAGAGGTTTATTAATTTTAAGGTTAAGGAAATTTGAATAAGGTTGTAGATTCAATAGTTTATATAATGATTCTATAATATTGTAAGCAAGTTTCGAAGTGTCCAGTAAAGTAAAAATTTGAGTTTAGAAGGAAAACACATTTCAATTTCACAATTTTCTGTAGAGGCATGCCTATAAAAATTGGAGTATGTAAAGTACATACCCACACTGTTCATGAAAATAAAGAAACCAATGTATGAAGTATTTAGAGTAGTGGAAGATTCCAACTAAGGAAATGCCTGGTAGGTGAAGGGGCACTAGACATAGGTTTTGATCATAGGTGTGTCAACTGGTGGATTTTGATCAATAAAACCCTATAGAGGTGTTTTGGTGGGAGGTACAACAAACAGAGTCTTATCAGATATAAGCATCAATTATAGAGGATATAATTAAAGGATAACTACCTGGTGGGAGGAAAATTGATGTTTTTGGTGAAAATTATTGAGGCATAGAATTTAGTGGCCAATCTGACATATGCTTACCACAAATAAGGTGAGGTGCACCAGAGGGAGACATATCATATGAAGGAAGAGGAACCTCTGATAAAGTACACTGAATAGATTTATCTTATTTATAATTTGTGGGTGATGTTTTAGTGATCCATGTATATAATAATGTTATATTGGCTCAAAATATATGAAATGATTATAACTTTGGGGTGTTAGTATAATTTGTTGTCAGGATATAAGGGGATTTTTTTGGGATATATCTCAACTGTGGGATATTTTATAAATATCACCACTTTTAATTGATGTAATATAATTTATAAAAGAATCCATAGACAGATGGTAGTGACCATGGAAAGGATGTAGGTTCTCACACTAATGTACAACCTTGTAAAAATACTCATGAGTTGTTTCCCCTTATACCATCATTATAAGAAACTGGTAAAAGTGTGAAGATGATTTTGTAAATATCAATAAATCTTAAATGATAATTTTTTTGGATAAATATAATGTTAGAAAGAGTTTAAGTTGAATCTAATTGGTAAAATATAGTCAACACTGATTCACCCCTCTCTAAGAGTGATAGTACCATCCACATGGGAATCTCATTTAGTATCAGATCTAGGTTCCTCAGTTTGGATCTATATGTTTTTTTGTTCCCAGTTATGTTTAAAAAAAATATTTATAATTTTTTTAGATGTTGAATATAGTTTTTATCCAAAATAATAACAATTTCTAGTTTGAGATGATGAACATAGAAGTTATATTTGATTTTAGAAACACAGATGTTTCATCCAAACCTTTTAAAAATAATAAGAATAAATAATCCTTAATAAAGATTAATTTGGACTCTAAAAAAATTTGGATCCACTACCACCCATAGTTTTTATGTGTGTTAAAAAATCATTTGAATATGAAAAAATTAATCCTATAAATGAATCTTGCTTAAGCTGTGAAGAAAATGATTATATAGTAACTCTTAGAGATTCCTATTTTTAAATCAATGCTTTCATGACGTAGATACTATAAGGAACCATCCTTAAATATTACTTAATATTGTGTTTTAAGTCAACAATTCATTATCTTACATTTGAGGATATTTTAGTTTCAATGTTTTAGAGGGTTATGTCATAACGCATACATAAAAACCCTAAAATACAAAGTGGACACATTCAATTAGATTCCATTTTTCCCATAATATAATATTTTTAAAATAAATAACTTTTTATTTTCATCTAAAATCTCCATGACTTTAAGCTTTAATTATTCCTTTCCCTTACCCATCTTTAAACTTTGTGAAAAATTTTAAAAAATTGGATTAGTAAAACCATGAAATTCAATGAAATATGTACCTTCACATTAATTTTATTTATGGTAAATAACTAAATAAATTCCCAAGAAAACACACTTGTGTTTTTATCTAATAAATCCATTAAACCCATTATAATAAACAATAACTCTTTTTCAATGAATTCGAGCATTATATTCATAAACCACTTTCAAAACACTTTTAATTTGAATAACCATATTGTTTACTTTTAATAAAATAATTACCCAATAATTAGTGATCTATAATGGGGATCACACTTTGTATAACCTATATTAGTATCACCCATGAGCTAAAATGGGGATCAACCCTTCGTATAACCATCATCAGCTTCTCCTATTTTCTATGAGAAATATTAGCATCAACCATTCCTATAAGTTATATTAGGCTGACCCATGATCTATAATCTTTATCAAACCTTCATATAAATTGTATTAGAATCAATCGTTTCATTTTATTCTCACGTACAATTTAATGAATAAAACAGTTTAATCATAATACCCTTTGGAAACTGTTTTAAACTCATATGAAAAAAAACATTCCAATAAAAATAATATTTTCTTTTAAAACCACATTTTCTATATCAATGTAAACTTTTCTTTTGAAAATCCATTTTAAAAAAAATCCAAAAAATAGAAAATGGTTTTTATTTTAAGAAAACAATAAATCTTTCATAGGAATTGAGAAATACAATAATGGTCATAGTAGTGGGAAATTCATTGTCAATTTTTACTTTAAGAATATAATAGTTATTTTGTAATTTTTTAAAATATTCCATATAAAACACAAAAAAATATTATTTAAGAAATCATTATAATAAATTAAAAAAGATAAATTAAATATAATTTATAAATAACACTGAATAATAGAATTAAAATAATAATTAAATATCAATAGAATATATAAATTTGGGATATAACATGTTAAGAAATTAATTATATAACTTGTTTAGGGTTTTTTATAAAACTTAGAAAATAATGTAGGTGCGTAACATCAAAATATGGCTCAATGAAAGGAAATTGAGATGAAGTCTCTTACCTTGATCCCGATTAATATTCGGTGTCTTAATCATCCTGAATAATAATATTATATTAATTATTTACTTTATTTAGAAACTTTTTCATGTTTATTATTACTTTTATATAAATTATTAATTTTTTTATAAACAATTAAATTATCAAATATTTTTACATCGTATGTTTTGACCACATTCAGTTGATGTGTCAAAAACGACAATGGTAAGTTTACTATGGTCAATGAGTTCATTGTTTAAAATTTTATAAAATAATAATAATGAAATAATTGTCATATTTAAACATAAAATATACTTTGAAAACCAATTATGAATGTTGGTTTTGAAAAATGAACTAATATTATGATCATGGAGATGGCAGGTCATACGTACGAATGCGTAACACTTCCATTTTTCAATGATCATAATGGAATGAAAGTAACTAACATTTATCTTTCTAGAATGATTATAATTTCCTAAATACCATTTTATCTAATTATATATATTTATATATATCATTATTGTGATGTGGAGATGAAAAAGATATCACATCCATTTGAGGATTGAACTAGTCCACACGTCTACGGACGACATTATCATTTTTTCAGTGAGATAAAAGGTAAAAAAAATGATATATTATATTTACATAATGATAAATATTTGATTGAAATAAAAATATTTCATGTGTATAACATATATTTATTATTTTTACCCTTATCTGTTTCTCCAAATGGTTTTAAAGGTTTGAATAAGTGAGTGGATTGAATTTCCTTTTGAAATGGTGGAGGAGTAGCATTCTTATCAATTCAAAAAAAGTATAAAATTTTCAGAAGTTAATCTTATCTCATGTGACTCCAGATTTGAAAATTATTAGATTGTATGGAATTTATGGTCCAACAACACATACACTACACACAAAAAAACATGTTTTAAAAAAATCCTTAAATTGTATGTTTCCATAATTTTACCAGTTCTATTTTTCCAATGGTAAATAATCTTTTTATATATATAATAAGTCATTTAAGAAAAGAAATAATATGAATGATTTAAGATAATTTGTAAAACCTGGTAAAAAATATGGAATCTAAATTAAAAAATTAAAATCTATTTATGTTAAAAATTAATTTTTACACAAGTGCAGGAAATGTGCGAAAACACCTCTTTAACCTTAACCACCATATAATGTTTTTTCTATTTAGGGGAAAATATATTCATTATAAAAGAACAACTAGTCCATGAATGCACCATATTTGATATTAATAAATACTTAAATAACACTTGGTAGAATATAGTATTTTTTAATATTAAATAATTTAATAAAGCATTATTTATTATAAAATCTCATTAACATCAATTTTTACACTATTCACATACTTCGATCTTAATCACATTAATTCGACAATTTAATTCTGATATAATTAATAAAATTTCCATTACATGTTTTATTTATTAAAATAAAATTCATTTAACATTATGAGTCATTCAAATTATTTTACATTTAACATTTTTAATATTATTTATTTCATTTTCATTTTAATAAAATAATTACTACATTATCATTGAATATGAATTTATGGTAATTATTTAATCTCTAGAAATTAAAAAAATGATAATAACTAATCAATATTAATTAAAATAATTATTTTCATTAAAATATATTTTTTCTTTGGTCATATCCCAAATCTTTATAGATATTTAAATTAATGAAGGCCCTTTTTTTATTTTTATTTACTTAACTTATTATATGGGTCATTTTCAAAGACAAGTAGCAAAAAATTTCTAAATGTTTGATAATTTATTTCTAAGGTATAAATAATATCATAAAATAAAAATAAAAATAATATTTTATTCCATTTTCAATCATGTATTTCTAGTTTATCTCCATGGTAAAACATGTTTTTTCTTAATCGTGGTAATTAATTTTAGTTGTTTTCACTAATAATTATGGAAACAATTAATTTGAACTTATTAGATTATATAATTTATCCATATTAAAAATATGGAATCAAGTTTTTCTTATTTAACTCACAAAATTTGTATAATTTAATAAATTATTAGTCATATATATGTGAAAATAAAGTGGGTTTTTAATGTGAAAACATTTAAAAATTCATAAGGTTTTTATATCAAATTTCAATATGAAATAGATAAAATTGACGCAAAATTTATTAATTGATATATTTTTTTCTAAATTTACTTTAAAATAAATTAAAAATATTATTTAACATTATAAATAATTTAAACAGAAATACATATTTTTGTATTCTGGTATAAAAAATGATTTTTATTTTGAAATATAAATTTATAAAAGTGTTAAAATTAATTTTACGTTATCTATGAAAAGAATGATTAAACTTTCTTTTAGAAAAATATTATTTTCCAAAAAAAATTAATTTTTCATTTAAATGATCCTTATTTTAATTCTAATAAATATATAGACATAATTTTCATAATTAATTTATTACTATTCATATCTTCCATTCCAATTTTTAAGTAATAAATATTATATTTAAAATAATATTTTCCATTCTGTTTAATCTTGGGCTTTCAGGTCTTATACACTATCGATAATAAATATATTTCAGATCCGTATTCCAAAATATATTATTGAGATTAAATTTATTTATAAATAAATATATTATAATTTATTATATTATTACATTCTCTTTTAAACATTGTTTAGTATGTGGTCTATGCTATCAGACTTAATTTATTCTTTTAAAAAACATCGGTTGTTGCATTCTCCCCCTCCTAATAAATTGAATCCTCACAAATTTAAAATTATATCGATAATAAAAGGTTGTAAATTTGAAAATACTTTTTTTGTAAACCCATTTATAAAAATGGTTAATCAAATATCATCTTGACAAAAGTTAAATGGAAGTATGATGGTCATCTGGAATAAAACATACTAGGATTTCAATATAATGTTAAAAATGAAAAAATCACTAATTAAATAGGTGTGAAAAAGATTATTTATATCATCAGAGATGAAAGTAATAGGATAAAATGTTGTTTCAAGGTTCTTTTCCTAAATATGATGAATTTTCTAACTATCTATACTAATAAAATGTGGAAATTTATTTACTTGGTTAGTATAACTTAATCCTTTGATCAATTTCCCCCATAATCTCGTCTTTTTCACCAAATGATGCATATTCATGATGAGAATTTAATTAATAAATAACTAATATAAACATTTAAAGGACCATATAATCCCTAAATGAATGACAAGATATTTCTTTTGACTTTGGAAATTAATAAAAAAATTACCACATGGTAATATAATTTCAAAAAATAGTAAACCATTATATTATACATTAATCATAAAAATTAAATAATAATACCCAAATTTCAAACCAAATCATTCTATAAAAAACAATCCTTATAGTTATTCCAACATTTACTAACTAAGTTTGGAATTCAATGATTAAATGGAATTTATCATACATTTTCTCAAGATAAATCAATTGTTATTCCTTAATTTAAATCACATATGTTTCCAAAATGAATTTTTTTTAACCTTTACAAATTTCATACTAACCAAGACATTGTATATTCCAGTGGTAGGTGAGAAACCCTTATCGTCTTTGGGCCATGTGTACATGGCACACCTCTTTTTCATATGTGATGGGTTTTCTCTTAGCATAAAGTTTGTCCATTTTCATTAAACAACAAAAATAATTATCCCCAAAATTACAATTCATGTTGATCTAATAGGTTATAAATATATAACAACAATATAAATTTGAACATTTTATTAAACAATTTTATGAATAAATAATCATCAAATTACCATCCATAGATCATGAAGCCTAATGTCTTGGAGATTATATTAATAATTAAAAAAAATTAAATTGGAATGCCTTTTTTAGTATTAATAATGAGCTCCTAACTCACTTTTAGCCTTTATATCATACTAGGATAACCTAGGGAGTACATCAACCAAAGGGGTGTGCTAAAATCCCTGTAAAGGAATAAGAACAGGAATAAACATAAGACATGGGTTGGAAGATATAACATCATACCATTAAATGCACAAAACACGAATAAACATAACAAAGAATATCATGTATAACATGGGACCATATAATCATGTATTTATATTAATATAGAAACCACATAGAACATGAAATATACATGATTCAAGGATAACCCCCAAGACTATATAGTATAATGGACAAAGACACATAAATTAATCATGTTCACTCCCTATCCCAACATGACATCACATGAGACTAAACACTACCCAATGCAATGGAGGACTATATGGGTTCTCCCATAATTACATGTTCATGAATATTTTTTCTAAATAAATAATCATACATTATAAATCAAACAAAAACATAAGGTCACCCATATAAAGAAATGGGCATCATAATCAAATCAAAAGGTATATCAAAAGGTAATATCATAATGGTGTTTGTGGAAGCATCAATTTAAATCATACATGGAAATTAATAATGTAATATATGAAAATATCATTATTATTTATGTCAAACTGATGTGAAAAGAGTGTTCAAGAAACTTTATAAAAAACCATTCTAGTTCGATTTAAGGTAAAACAATCAAGATTCTTTAAAAGGGACAATTCATAACTATTTCTATAAAACCAGAATATAATGACAGTAGTTTTTTAGGATGAAATGAGTGATTTTAGAAAAATAATGGTGCATTAAAATAAATTATGTAGTGCACATGAAAATGGGTAAGAAATCATGATGTGCCCTTTAATCGGGCTTACTTTTCAGGAAGAATTGAGAAGCATACCTTATTAAAACTTTTATATCCCCAAAAATGAAAAATGAAATGATATAGATACACATGTTTGGAACATATAAATAAAATTTATAATAACTATTTAAAAATAAATAATATTTATATTAGGTTAACAAGGGATAAAGCATAAAACGAAGGAAAAAATCAAGGTTCTGGTAAAATCTCTTACCTTTTGTCTAAAATGGTTCTTCACTTGATCTTAATGTCCTGAATAATAAAATTAGATTAATTAATTAATAAATATATAACCTTATTAACATATAATGTATTTATTAAAATTTTATTAAGATAATTTATGGACTATTTGATGAGTTATAGTGTGAAATATCATTGTTTTGGAATGCTCTTTTTCAATGTTTTCCTGATCAGTTCACTTATAGAAGAGCACAGATGTTCCTATAAAATGGAAATATAAATCCAATATTTAAGTTATAACTTATTAATTATAATCCTCAAGTTTAAAAGAAGGTTATAAATAATTTCATTATATGTTATAAGGATGAATCATTAGATAATATGTTATTGGCAGTCATTTAGATTATTTTTGGCGGTTTTCACACACAATGAATATTTATTATTTTATTATTTAACATCATGAGAATATAATGATTCCAAAAAAAACATATATGATTTAATACATATATTATAGTTTTTATCAACCATAAAAATCATTTCATGACCATCCTGGAATAAGTTAATGAAAATTTAACACTTCATCATCATTAAATGTGACAAATCAACAAATCACAAACAATGTTTTCATTTTTAGTATAAAGGGATGGGGAAAGAGAGATGTTGATGAATTATTACATTAGAATATTAATATTTCAATATGTGTATGTTACTCATGTTATAATACTATTTTTATATGGGGAGTTGAAGATATATAATAAAATAAATAAACATGAAATGAAATTAAATGAAAAGGAAAAGGGTTTTACCTCTTGAATCCTTCTTCTTGAAGACATCCATAGGGGATACTGTTTGGTCTTATTTTAAGAAAATTATCTCCTAGGCATAGGGGAGAGGTTTGGGAAGAGTATTAAATAGAATTTGGAAAAGTCTATAATCTTGGGTGGTGTGTGCATAAGATGTGGCTAGGGGTGGTATTTATAGTAGAGTAAAGGGGGTTTTCTAATTATTTTATTTATTTTTTTATTATTTTTTTCTCAAAAATATGAATAGAATTATAATTAACACCAAATATATTATAAAATTTAATTAGGGTTCAATATTTTATTCTTACATCATCTATACATCATCTATGAATCCATAATTTATGTCTTTAGCATTTATCATAAATTACCATATTTTATTATTCACCAAAAATTCAAGTATTTTAGAATAAATCCATAAAACATCACCATAACAATTTTAGAAATTTTAGAATTAATTAATGAACTCCATTTAATGAAAATAATTTTCTAAATATGTGAAATTTAATTTTTAAGAAAATTCATCATTTACTCGAGAAATGCAGATTTTAAAATTATAGCTGATTTTATAACAGATTAAAAAATTAATTAAGTTCTTATAAAATTATCTTAAAATAATATGGAAACAAAAAATTTATTAACAATTAATTTTTATAAAATTATTAAAATAAACACAACCTTTTAATTTAATATTAATTAAATACAAAAATACTGATAATTAATTGATATTTTTTAGTATAGTTATTTACTTATACTATGATATAATTAAATAATAATTTCTTTTGTAAAATGCCTAAATTTTATTTATACTTCCATGGGTGGGGTTATTATTCTGTGGGCTGGATTCTTATTCATAAGGTTCATATTACTATTCCAATAGTCAAGTTAATATTTCTTTGTTATAGGTTCCTTACCTTCTAGAAATAATTCTTATTTAATTCATTCTAAATTTATAATGTTTTTATAATGTTATCAATGTGATTTTATGTGGTTTATTGTTTGTGTCATATATATATATATATATTTATTTCTTTATATTTAAGAATGTCATATTATATTAATAAAAGTTTCATTCGTTACAATAACACATCCCAATAAAACACCTCAAAAATGTTGCTAATAACCTCAAAACATTTACTCCCTAAAACCCACAAATGTGGTGTCTATAAATTTGAATATTTTTTCAACAATAATCATATTTACCTATTATGGTACCCAATACACTTAATAAAACCACACATGAATACATATTAATCTCTAAATATATCTAAACTTTTCCTTTGATACCAACTATAAGGACACAACCTTAAAAATTACTTAATAAATAATTTTAAATCAAGAATTAATTCTCTAAAATTTGTGGATCTTTTCCAAGTCTCATTAAGATAGAAGATAGAAGATAGATCCCACATGTTCTAAAAATATTGTGATGTAAGAATGTGGTTATATTGTGGGAGGAAAATTAATGTGTAAAAATAATCCCAATATGGAAAAGAGGAAATATGGCTAAGATACTAAATCTATTAGAATTAATACTTTTTTATTGTAAAAGAGGCCACATCATGGATCATTTCAAGCTATACCCGAATCTCAAGAAAGGATAAAATCTAAAAAATGGTTTTAAAATCATGAGAAAGATATAAAAAAATTCTCAGTGGTTCAAATCCATAATTAAGAGTATGAAAGGATTACAAAAATGGGATCTCCACTAGTTGAAAAAGTGGGGTGTAGAAGGTGAAAGAAGAAAGGATATGTAGATATCAAATGTTTATTATCCTTCTGGGATATGGGAAAACAAATAGAAATATCCAATGGCTCATACTATTAAGATTTTTGTTAATAAGGATCCTACACACAATGATATGGATTAGCTTTTAAAAATAATCTGGAAAATATGTCCGGACCAGTTATAAGAGGCTTGGATGTTAGAGTAAACTAAAATAATCAAAATTCTATAGTTTAAAATGTGTTGAATCTTATTCCTTCTGAGAAAATAATTAATGAATAATTCTATGTTTCCCATTGATATTCAGAGATTAAAAATTAATATGGAGACAAAATTAATAGATCATAAAAAGGTGAAGTTTATAAAGATAAGATCTTGGGGTTTTGGTCATATCCTAGCCCCACTATACTAAAAGTGAACTATAGATGATCCACCAAATTACCATGTCATTTTTATTATTCTTGAATGATGTGAAGTGAAGGATAAGAGGTGTGGAGTTCATTCCTTATTAGGGATCTATCTAATGAGATGAAGCTTCCATATATTTATATTTTTTATTTGATTTATAAAGTTGGAATCCCCCTTCAATATCCTATGTCTTATCCCCTAAGCAGTGAAAGGTGGAGTTAGTTACAAATTTATGTGACTAAATAGAAAAAATGAGTTCAAAATTATCCATTATTGGTTTCCCCCCAAGAATTTCCCAAATATATTTCTAGTCGATTGTTTGATCACATATAGATAATATATTTTGTTATGATAATGATAAAAACATCATTTACATAATATCAATTAATGGGAGAATCATATGTCTATATCCTCCTTTAATATATAAATACGGTGGATAATAAATTTTCCCCTATAATTTGTTACAAATTATTGGGAGATGAATTAATCTGACTAATAGATCTTATTAGGAATTAGAATTGACTATAAACTAAAAGTGGGATATTGATGTTCCCAATGGTTCTTGGATATATTATTTTTTAGCCATATGATATATTTAACTATTTATTATATACATTAGATGATTATAGATCTATTAATCATGTCAATGAAAAGATCCAAATTGTGGGGAATCCCTATCTATGAAAGCTTCATTAGAAGTAAAGTCTTATAAAGAGGATGGTTATTGAACCCAACATGATATCTTTTAATTTTTTAATTAAAATGGTAAAAATATTGATATTTTAAAGAAGATCTAACTAAAATTATAGAATGCATCCATAGAGTTTATTAATATCAGTTTCTTTGTTTCATGTTTAAAGTCCCATGGATTATTGTTTATGAAGGCTGATGTACATATAAAAATGAGAGAGAAAAAGAGATAATAGAAATATTACATTCTGAGTATTTCAAATTCTATAATGTTTATGAATAATCTTTTAAGTGTTTAGAACAATTTTAATAATTTCATGAATTTTTCAAAGTTTTTATGAAGATATTTGAGTAAATTAAGAATCCCAATAAATGATTTAATGATTATTTATGTTCATCCGAATTTAGTCTAGAATTTATTTTCTCAAGATGGTTTTTAGAAAAATGTAAATGGGCTTTCCCATATGCGTAGATGATTCTGGATTTTTTTTGAAATTTTATATATGTTGTAGGAGAATTAGGAAATGGAAATAGAAATTATACTATGTGTAATAAAATTGAGATATATAAGATTCTTGAAAGATATTTTTTGAATCTTATATTATATTTGAAGTTGGTAGATTTTGAAAAAATGGTATAGTTGGACAATGTATGACATCTGATAAATTTGTAAGAATTTAGCATACCATGACATATATTTTATTTTCTAAATTTCGGAATGTTTTGAGGTCATATGACATTGTGTGAATCTTTTATTATATGCCAGACCATATATGAAATTTTCTTGGGTATTTTTTGTGATGTTCTATAGTAATGGAAAATATTATATGGTTTATGACATTGTACAATACTGATTTAGTGTGACACAATATTTTAACAACAAATATGATATTTCTAAGCCAAATATGATATTTATACACCACATAAGATGTTCTAAGTTTCTTATGATAATTTACTTATAAATTGTTCAAAAACCTATGAATTATGAAATCAGTTTTTCATAATTCAAAAATTACAAGGAATGTTGATATGGGATAATGCTTTGGCCAAAATTCATAAATAAATATATATAAAAATTAATATGATACATAATTTTATTTTTTGAGGAAATTACCTTCATGATTAGGGAGAATGAGATCAAGGAATGAAGAGAATTATTCAACATTAAATTTGGTGGAAATAAATTTTTTAGATATTTATGAATAATACAAATGATTTTATATCAAAGAATAATTCTTACATCATATATTAAGTCATTTATATAGATAAATAATTGAAATTAAGAAATAAAATAGAGTGTTGATTTTCTATTACTATATATAGAATCAATCCATGTTTTTTTAATGTTTTCCATTTTATTCTCTCAAGATACAAGATAGAGTTTCATTAAATAATGTGGGTGTGTTATATGATTTTCATAGATCTTTTATGATTAAATTATAAATTTTATAGAGGTTTGTTTTTTCAATAGTTGAATCTATGTATTATGTATACTAATTAGAAAATATTTTCCTCCCTATGAGATTTATTTACTAAATATATTTTTACAATATCCCTTCAGTTGAAAAGGGAGTACACGAATAAAAATTTTAATACATAAATGGTTATTTTAAAATATTATGTTTTCGATTGGTGGATAATGTTTTACCAAATATTCAATTTATTTATATGGAAAACAACAAGATCCTTTAATGTTGCCTCCCATTCACATGATAAGAATGATATAATTGAAGGAGAATAAAGATAAAAAAATGATCTACAACAATTTATTAGTGTGGAATAATAGCCAGGAGTTTGTGCTGAAGAGAGAGAACATGGGATCTAAATAATGAAAGGAGAAGATGATATTGTATTTTTTAGTGAATAAGTGGTTGACTTGATGATACCATATGAGAAATAAAATATCCTATGTTTTCCAAATAAGAACTAGAAAAATAATAATGGAAATTATTTCATGAATTCAATGTCATGGGATTCAGAATAGTTAAGTTCACATTATCTTATATTGATATGGGAAGAAGAGGTAACAAGAACTATAGAGAGGCCAACTAATTTTTTCAGGTTTAATATTTTTTTTTGATAATTCCATTTTTTTTATTTTTAGACTAATGTAATGATCAATTAGTTTCAAGATAGAATATTGAAAATGGGAAACAACATACTTCATATTTTATGGTTCTGGTCTGAAGGTCATAAGAAAGTTGATGACATGTTGTTTGAGGAAGAATAAAATTCAATTGGGATAAAATAAATGAGAATATATATTTTTATACATCAATAGGAGAATAAAAAACTTAGAGGAATGTGTGGTACACCAATATAAAAAAATTCCATTGGGATAATATAATGAATACATGTGTAATATATTTAACTCAAAGTTATGATATATGATATGCCTTGGTTTCTTAATAGTACCCGGAAAAATAGAATTGTATTCTTAATAAAAACATTATTTGATAATATATGGATTAGATATCCCAAACACAATAAGGAGTAGGATTATCATAAATTGAAAAATATTTTAAAAACATATATTAATTTAACATCATCTACAATAGTTCATTAAGGTGTGTTCTATGATAAACATTTAATGATCCAACTATATAAACAGATAATATTGGTTCAAGTCAAAAGGTTTTAAAATTATTAGAGAATAAAATTTAATTTTTAAAAATCATACCACACTTAATTAACCCCCCTCTCAAGTGTGTCTACATGGTCTATGGGGCACTATAGTCAGAGATCAAAATAATCATATTTTTGAATAAATATCTATTGGTATTAACAATATAGGACAACCCAATGACATATAAATAACATATATCTTCTATATATGTTGTTTTATATAAAGAATAAATTAAGGGTGAAATATATTCCATTATATGGAATCACACTTCTTCCATTATAGACTCTCCAAAATGGTCAAAACCTTACAATTGTAAATGGGTATTTAAAATGAACTGTGAATGTAATGGTAAAAAAATTTCTTTTAATGAAATATTGGTTTCAAAATGCTTCAGACAAAAAAAATATTTATTATTTTAATAAACCTGATGATACAGCTCAAATTACTTTAATAAATATTTTAATTTTAATTAGATTCAATTAATAATTTAAATTCTTATCAAATATATTTTAAAACTATATTTTTAAATAGATACATAAATGAGGAGAGTTATATGAAAAACAAGGTGAGTGGTTTACAACATAATGAAATGAAAGTATGTAAACTTGTTAAATCTATTTATGGACTTAAATAAGATATGAAATAATGGAATGAGAGGATTTATTTCATTATATTATATTATGGATTTTTCTTTAGAATGCAGATTACGATTTTTATTTAACAATTATGAATTATTTTGAAGTTTTTTTAATTTTTGAATGTAGATTACATGTTAAATTTTAGAACCAATTTTGTTGGTTTAAATTAGATTATGACTTATCATTACTCTATTATTAAAATGAAGGGCCATTTAATTGTTTATAATATTCTGGTTATTAATTTTTTAAAAAATAGTGGGGTAAATCTTTATGTGAGTCTCATTACATTAAAAAAATTAAAAACAGTTATCATCTCCGTTTTAAATTATTTAGTACTCCATCTGATTCAAGTGTTAAACTATTTATGAATACAAATAATGCGATATAAAAAAAATTGAATATGTTTTGGAAAAAAATCCCTTAAGGTGTCCTCTCAGTATGTTTTGTGTGTTATTGGGTATGTTTATAAAGCTAGATGACTATGAATGAGTATGGTTTGTATTTTTCAAAGGAATTTTTTTCGAAAAGTGGTTCATAGTTCATGGATCATTAAGGATAGTTTGTGGATCATGAAAGATGGTATATGGAACAACCAATGAATTTTTGTTAAGGATGGATTCCCCATATCAGAACTATGTGGACCGTGATGTGTGGTACACAAATTGCAAATAGAAAATATTTTGTGGGGAGGATTTCTATTCACGGGAGTCCAATGGTACATGGAATGATTGTGGTATGGTGTATGGATTATTCTTGGTGAAAATGAGATAGTAATTTGTGTCTCTATAAAAGAATAAAGGCAGTACGCATACCATGTAGGGAAGTGGTTTCTAGAAGGAGCAGTATGTGGTGAAGGTGGCACTACATTAACGATTTTGGTAAATATCATATTAGAGGATTTTTTGGATCTATTTTCACATATAGGAATCACCAATCCCTTCATAATATATATTTATTTTCATAAGAAAACATCTTTTCTCCAGGAATAAGGTAAAGTTTGAAAGTGGTTCACAAGGAAGAATTACATGAAGGGTGAATTGGTTCGCAAGGAGGACATTACGAGAGGAGAAGAAGTTTATGGGAATAATTCATGAAGGGGTTTGGTGAGGCTTTGAAGCTAGAAAATGAAACTATGTGGAACGTGATCCATGTGGCATACTCACTACATGGTGCAGTATAGTTCACATAGGAAGCTGGTTGTTCATGAAGGGACTTAAATAGTTCCAGAAAGTAATTTCCACCAAATAACAGAACATAGAAAAGTGTATTTCATCTATTTTTGAAAAAAATTACTTCAATAGAGAATCTATCTACAGTTGAGGATGAATTATTTCGTGAAAATAAAGGGACCTACAAGTCCATATACTGTGAGAAGATCCCTTCTAAGAGAATTGAGAAAAGACAGAGGAAGATGGTGATCCTTTCAACCATCAGTGATCCCGAGAAAGAGACATATGGATTTACCCCCTGGGAATTCAAAGTGAAGACCCAAAAGCTTGAAAAGGTAGTGGGATTGGGCATATAAGTGATCTTGATCAAACCTTGTAATTGGCAGTGAGCTTTAGTTTATTTGGTAAATCGGAACATTGTCAGTGTATGCTCCTTGGATGTAGCCTAGTGAGGGTGAACCAAGTAATTTTTTTTCCTTTTCATGATTTCATTTATGTTCATATATTTATATGGGAGAAACAGAGATGTTTGTTTTTTCTAATGGTGAAACATGATCTGATTGGCTAATAGTTTTAATTTGTCATACCATAATTCACCACCCCCACCCCACCAGGGTATTTGATCTTGTGGACCAAGAAATTGGTATCCAAGAGAGATTTTTAAAGTTAGTGGTTCTCTCCTAGTTGGAGAAATGGATGTTTTCAATCAAAATGGGATTTTAATCTTTAATGGAATCCATTTTCAACTATGGAAGAATTGGATGAAGCATTACTTTCGATCATTAGGAATTCATGTCTTCACAACATCTATGCATGAAATATCTACCAATATCAATAGTGGTGCTTTATCAGAAGTTGATCGAATGTAATTTGATTCTTATTATAAAGTAATCAATGGTTTAATGGGAGAACTATCGAATGCAATTTCTATGAAGGTGATGTCATGTAAGTCATCACATTCTATGTGGGAAAGGTTTCTGAATATTTGTTAGGGAAACTCAAAAGTCATAGAAGCAAAGCTATAGGTTCTATAGAACAAATATGATGATCTCAAAATGTACCCTAATGAATCTATTGATACATTAATTGATCGGGTTAATGTAGTTTTGGAATACATGAGTTGTCTGTGATAAATTATTGAAGATATAAAAATTTTCAAGCGCATCTTGAGAAAACTTCCACCTCAGTTTAATCCTAAGGTTTCAATTTTTTGGAAGGCAAGGATCTATAGGAGATGACATTAGATAACATGCATTGTACTCTTTTTGTGTATGAAATGTGAAATGACGATAAAAATGTTGTGGAAAAGGGGAAGCCTTAAGAAGTGTAATTTATGTCCATGAATAATCTCTCTATTGATGAAGGTCTGGAGGAAGCCAATTTGGATGATTTCCTATAATTTGTCTCTTTAAATAGGAAAACATGAAGAGTAATGTTCTATGTTAAACATCCACTTTCATGCTTCCAATGTGTAAATATTAGAAATTATAAAATAAAGTTTCCTAAGAAGTTTGAAAATGAATATGAAGACAATGATGAAATTCCCCAAAATAATTATTCAAAAAATGTGAATGGTAGAAGAAGTGTGAAGATAAATTTCATTAAAAAGAAGAATTATCTATCAAAAGAAGTCGAATGTTCAGAATAATCTGAGGTGTAATAGTAGGAGGACTGAAAATATCCTAAAGTAGATGGTTTGGTAGCAGTTATGAGAAATTCCCAAACAATGGAAGAAGGGATATTGATGAAGGAGAAGTAGATGGAAGAGTTGATCTTCGGGCTGAATTAGAAGGTACTCTTGAATAGATAGATTTTTGGAGATCCAAAAAAAATCTAACAATGTGGTTCATGATTCCAAACTCTATATAAAGTAGTAGGAAGAAGTTGAGTCTAATCTGAATGAAGAAACTGAAAAATTGAAGTCTTCAATGCCATAAATCTCATAAAATGTGGTTGAGTACAATCTCAAAATTGAAGAACATAAAAAAGAGAATGATAATTTGACTGAAAATAGAAAATATCAAATAAAATATATCAATGAAAATAAAGAGGAATTCATCATTCTATAACAATGTGTTTAGGATCAACAATAAATTCTTGACTCACAGAACACCATCAAAAAAATGATAACAAAAGCAGTAAAAAGGATGAAAGTGAAGCATTGTAATCTAGAAGAATAGATTAAACAGTCAAATCCACATTTTAGGGATGGTGTGGGGTTTGATGAAAAATAGAATGTAGTAATTAATACAATTATACAACAGGCATCCACTCTCATATTGAAGATCTATTTGGATATGAAGCATAATCAGAAAATTCAGAGAACCCAAGGGAAAACCACTGGTGAAGTATTTCCACATAAGAATGTTCCCTACATAAGATTATATTATTGTGGAAATATGGGATACTCACAAATTTTTTGTTCCATAGAAAAGAGGTTCCAAATTGAATAGGCCCAACAGAGGAAGTCATACAGAGCTCAATTTTCCATGTTATTATTTCATGTGTAGAGGATTCAGACATGTGGAAAGATATTTCTCGTCAATAATAAATAGGATTGTGACAAGGCCAACTGAGGTTGGTTATAAGTTCTAGAAAAGTGTATCATCAAATGACATGAAAATGAAAAATGATTTGTATATCTACAATATAAATCTGGTCCGTTATATTCTACGGAATCTGAAGAGTATCAATCCATACCAGGTGTAAAAGTCAAAAACATGGATCAAAAATAAAATATATGATCACGAAGTGGTTATAGAAATTTCAATCAAGCCCTCATATCACACTAGGATATAGATCATTGATAGTGGATGCACCTCTTATTTGACAACAAACAATAATTTGGTGATGGGAATCAGGTGTGATAAAGAAGGTATTGTAATATTTGTTAATGATGAAGGGTTGAAAATTATTGTCTCTGGGAAATAAATGTTTGGAGGAAAAGACATCTGATGTGTAGATGTTTTGGTTGTTTAAGGACTTAGTCACAACTTATTAAGTGTATGTAAATTAAGTGAATCAGCGAATTCCAAAATATTTTCCATGAAATTATATGTCATTATGGAGAAATATGTTGTTTTTCTATTGTAGAGAAATCTTAAAAAAGGGAATGCCTTCATTCTGAGTGGAGAATGATATATGTATTTTCTTTCCAAGGAAAACAAAAATAAGTTATGTAATAATAGATTATAAAGTGATCTTATACATATGTGTGACTCCTACTAATAATGGAAGATCATTCAAAATACATATAAGGAAGAAGAGAAAAGGTCAAAAAGATTTATTGAGTTGGTTTATATTGATGTGCACATACCAATTTTACCAAGGGAACTTGATGGGGAGAGATATTATGGTTTCTTCTTAGATTATTATAGAAGAAATGAATGGGTATCAATCATTAACCATAAGTATGAGGTGTTTAGCTCCATTAAATTATAGCTATGAGAAGTTCAAAATATATTACGTCATAAAATACATAAGATCCAAATATATAATAGAACATAGTTCACAAATTTACAAGTGGAGTATTATCTTGAGAAACATGTGATAAGGCATCTAGTGTAAATGGTAAGAACTCCATTGTATAATGGAGTAGTTGAGAGAAAAAATCAGATTGTTACCAACATGCATATAACAATACTCTTTTCGGAAGATATTGCCTAGATATTTTGGAAATAAATAGTGATGATAGTAGTCTACACTTCAAATAGAGAGTTATTATTTCTGAATGATGAGAAGACTTTATATGATCTATGTTATGGGAATATGCCATCATTGAATTACCTTCAAGTATTTGGAAGTATGTGTTTCATTCTCAATAATTATAAAATGGATTTTTAAATCCCATGTAGATGAATAGATTTTTCTTGGCTACTCAACAAAAAAGAATATAAATGCATTTTCAAGATTCATGAAAAGATAGTTGAAATAAATTATCTAACTATAGTGGAAAATAAGGGGAATCATTATAAAATATTGGATCAGTCTCATGAGGATTATGATGAAGAGGTAAGTAGATTAGAGGATGCTCCAGTTCCATAGGTTGATTTAAAAGAAGATTTAGATGATGAAAATAATGAGAATAATTCAATATCTGAACAAATATGGAAGAGTAGATTTGAAATTGACAGACATAACATATTTGGTGATCAAATATATAAATTTTACGTAAAAAGGATAAGGAATCTACAACAAGCATCGTACTTATCTTAGGTAGGGCCTAATTTTTTTAATGAATGAGCTGGATATGAGAATTGGGTTCAGGATATGAATGAAGATATTAACCAAATAGAAAATAATCAAACATGGGAGATTATTTTTAAGCCATAAAATAACAATGTCATTAGGAATAAATGGGTCTTTCTCAACAAAATGATTGAATATGGTGCCGTTATTTGAAACAATGCACAACTAGTGTGATAGGGGAACACCCAGATAGATGGTATCATTGTTTATGAAACATTTTCACATGTTGAAAGGCTGGAGACAATCATATTATTCTTGGATATAGTAGTGAAAATAATTCTTAATGTTTTCCAAATGGATGTTAAGTTAGTATTTCTAAATTGGATTTTGGAAAAAAGAAGTTTTCATTGAGTATCAAGATGGTTTTCTCATCCATGAATATGAGAATAGAGTTTTTTGGATAAGAGACACACTTTATAGGATAAAGCAAGCACCAATATTTTTGTATTCAAAGAGAGATTAATTTCTGAAGAATCTCATTTTTTTGTTGTAGTAAATTTCATTACAACCTATATGACAAAAGTTATAGTAATTAAATTATGATGGTGTTGTTATATGTCTATGACATAATCATTGGTGGATCTGATGAAGTGTAGTGTAGTTTCTTTTATAAATTCCTAAAAAGTGATTTTTAAATGTCATTGATTGGTGAACTGACATTTTTCCTTAAATTATAGGTAGAACAAGGGAAGAATATAACATTCATTTATCAATAAAAATATTCTACAGAGGTCTTGGGAAGATTTAGAATGGATAATTCAAAGGAGATGACAACTCTGTTGGATGTCCGGATGAAACTGTCCTGGGATGATGAAGGAAAAATGGTTAATGTCACTGAATATAGGCAGATCATTGGAAGCGTGGTGTACATAACTGTGAAATTACCATATATTTCTTTTACACATGATAATAAGACGTATATAAACTCAATATCATGTAAATCCACTTTCATGGAGTGAAAATAATACTTCGGTATATCAAGGTCAATGTGGAATTTGATTTGATTTATAACAACAAATCTCAGCAATAGTGGTTGAAACAAAGATGTAGATATGACTATTTTAACCAAAGATAAAAATCCATCATCAGGTGGTGAGTTTTATCATGGAAGACTGCGTATTTCCTGGTCAAGAAACAAAAAAGATTTTATTTCATTGAGCACCAGAGAAGATAAATTTATTTCGGCCACTCAAGCTTGCAAGTAGTTATTGTGGATGAAGCAGTAGCTTGAGGATATGGGATTTGAAGTGAAATATCATATCAGAATATATTTTGAAAATTCATGTTCTATAAATCGTATCGAAAATCAAGACCATAACTCAAGGACAAATAACATTGATATAAAGTATCATTTAATCAAGAATCAGATGGGGTAAGGGCTTGTGAAGTTAGATTATGAGCTTAAACACCTATAGGTTGTATAAATTCTGACAACGTCCTTACTAAAAGACGTATTTGAAGGGGATTGACTAGCTTTGGGAATTTAGTCAAATCCCCACACATGAAAAAGTGTGGATATGGGTCCCCCTCTCCCCTTGGAATTTTTTGTTTTCACGAATATGTTGATATGTGATCATTATCATATTATGTAACACAAAAGAGTATCCTTTATATTCATTGATAATGGGGGAGAAATTATGTTTGTTAAAAGGGAGAAAATTTCTTACTCAATACATGGGGAGAAGATTAAAGGTGGAGTAGTGAGACAGGGGAATAGTGAGATAGGGGGATTTTTTTTAATTTGTTGATGATATATGTGATCAATCAAAGGATACATATCCTGACAGCTGATGTTTTTGATGAAATATGAAAAGTGTTTTTGGAATAAAATGAAGTGATTCATCGATGAACATTTCATTATACTCTTGTTTCTCCTGTAGATCATGGATCGTTTGGGATTAGAGTATGTCTTGAGTAAATACTTGATTTATATCTTAATCGGAGGAAGTGAATGCTAGCAGAATATGGGAAAAATTTTAATAAGATGTCAAATTATGAAATTGTTGCCAACTAACCCAAAGGGGGATATTATTGGGAAAAATACCTTAAGGTTTCCTATCAGTATGTTTTTTATTATTTTTGTTGAAAAAACCAAAGATATGAGGAAGGATTATAGTATGGAAGATGAATTGTCATTAGTGAAAAGGAGATGGTGATTTTGGATACTGGGAATGAAGAAGGGGAATATGTGGACCGTGTAGGGACACGATCCATAGATGGAGTAGTACGTGGTGAAGTTATTGCCAAATTTAAGATTTTGGAAAATGTAAGAACCCTGGTTTTGAGCCTGTAAGACTTTGAAATTTTCTTAATGTTATTCTAGAGAAGGGCGTTCAGACGGCGTGTGATTCTGATCCCTAGTGTGGACGGAATTAAATTTTATGTTTTTTCACACTAGACACACCAAATAAAAAAAATAACTCCTAAACAGTTGCTCAGATGGGAAAACGGAGGGCACCATTTAGTCCGGAGTGTGACGTTTACCCTAGGAGGGGTATAAATTTTGTGGGCGTGACCCTTCTATAGAAAACACCACCAGGGGTGTTTTCGTAATTTAGTGGCCACGAGCGTGAACTTTATAACTTCTGAACGGAGGCTCGGATTAAAATTATGAGACCCCCATTGTGCTTAGAACATGGATTTTACCCTGGGGGGAGTTAACCTCGACCCCTTCGAGAGTTCGGGTATGCGGCCTACTGGTGGTGGTTTAAGACATAATTAATTTTAATTAAGTTTTCTACTTAAACCCTTCCTCATATCCCCACCCTTCTTCCCCTTTGCATTCCCTTGAGGATCCCTCTCAATAAGCTCCTCTCCTCTCCTCCACCTCTCCAAGGCAGCGCGGTACTCCGGTGGACCGTTTATGAAGCTACGGGCTACACCCAATGAGGTAGGAGATTACGTTTTTCATTTTTGATTTTTGTATCATCCATGAATTAATTATTTTGTATCGAAATGTTTTCCAATAATCGAGACAAGACCATAGATGTGTAGGGATCAATCCGAGCATTCCAACTCCCTTTTCGGATCGAATTTTTGAGTCCCGGGGTGTCCAGGGTGACCCCAAGAAGTTTTCCGGCCGTTTTCTTCTTTTTCCTGCAGTTCCAGGGGCGGTCCGGTAGTCGGAGTGGCAGTCTGGCAGGCTCCTAGTGGTGGCGGCGTCTCCTAGTGGCGGCGGCGGGATCCTAGTGGCGGCGGCGGTTCCCAGCAGCTAGCGGTGGCAGTCCCTATGTGGCGGCGGTCTCAGGTGGCGACGGTCCTAGGCGGCGACAGTCCCCAGGCGGAGGTCGCCGGCCGGGTGGACTAGGGGTCGTGGAACACGACCCCGTGAGGGAGACTGAGACCCACCTTTGGTGGGTCTCTGTGCGGACCAGCGATCGGCCACGAGGGCCAGTTGGTAGGTGTGGACCGCGGGTCTGCGTCCAGGCTATGCGACAGGTTCACGGGCTGGTGCTGCGGACCGAGCCCGCTGGCGTGGGCCGGCCCGGGCCGAGTAGACCGGCCGGACTGAGCCGGTCCAGCACAAAGGGGTTCGTCCCCTTGACTTCATACACCCGTAACTTCCACTACGGGTGTCCGTTTTTTGTTTCATCTATGGCAGTGTGATCCTCAGCTCGAGACATAGTTTTTGAGTCAGTCTCGGGGGTTTTCAATTCCTGAGACGGGGGCTCGGTGGAGCGACGTGCTCATTAAGTACCTCATTGGGATTCTTCTTTTGGATGATGCAAACACATCTGGAGTCTGTTTAAGGCACGATTAATGGCTTTGTGACCCTGGCATCGAGATGAAGTGGTCAAAGGTGGTTTGAGGTGCTGAAGTCGGAGTCGAGGCATGGGCCACATGGGCCGTCTTTTAAGCATTGAGTAGCATTTTGTGACTTTTTTATTCAGACGTCCATTCAGGGAGAATGAGTATTTGTTTTGGCATGCTTTTCTAAGAGCATCACGTTGGTGCAGTTCGCCCAACCTCTTTTGGGACGGATGTGTGGGCCCCATGAGACGTGGTATAGGCGTAAAGCAATGTAGAATAACTTTTTCATTGGGAGTCTATTTCCAGTGATTAAGTAGTCTAACTCACATGTTTTTCCGTGAGGATTACAAAATTTTAATCTGTTTGGGCGTGCAGAGCTTCTTTCAAGATCTCCTTAAATGTGGAATCATGAAAGGATGTTGGTCAGAGATTTCTTTGATGCACACAAACCCAATGCACGGTCGTGATGTTAGCAACACTCAGTGGTGGCACAGGCAGTGCAGAGTCATCAGACAAGTTCTGGGTTCACCCTCCAGCGGGGCTTGGTCGTGGGTTACCAGCCAGCGTATCAGGATATACCCTCCAGCGATGTTGGGTAGTGTGTTACCCCTTGACTTTAGGGTTTACCCTCTAACAGAGCTGGGTAGTGGGTGACCCGATGACCTTTTATGGTTTACCCTCTAGTAGTACTGGGCAGTGGGTCACCCGATGACTATTTGGGGTTTACCCACTAGCTGGGATGGGCAGTGGGTTAACCGACGACAACTTCTTTCAGACTCAGCCCTTCCGATGAGGCTAGTCAGTGGCTATTTCTATGTGGTTACCGGAGTGGGAATTTAGGTGGTATGGATTAGCGATGTGGCATCTTTGACATGCGGGACCATTGGGAATCAGTGATGGCTACCCCTAGAATTGTTGGAAACTTATCTTGGGTTGGGAATGGAGATGGAGATCCACTAAATGCACTCGTTCGGGTATATTGTTGAGCATACATACATATACACCCTACTTTTGTCCCAACTCTTTGGGTTCAGTTACTCTCCTACTATGAGTGGTGAAGACACTCAGGGTATGCCACTTTCTTTCCCTGTCAAGGTCCCCTTGGTTGGGACGAGTATACTCCCTTTCTTTTTTTAGGTTGAGTTGCACTCTCTCTATTGTACTGTTACTTCGTTCTGTCTATCATTTGCCGTTTAATACCTCCTTTGTTGCTCTCTCAAGCATTTAGGGCATCCTATTGAGTATCCTTATACTCACCCCTTCATGGGATTTTCCCTCACTTGGTGTGCCCTTGCAGAAAATGAACAGGTCGATCGACACTACAGAAGAGTGTAGAGGACACAGGAGCATGGGCTCCATTCAGTGGACATAATCAGACTTTCAGGTGTGAGACTCAACAGCTGTTTACTTTCGTTTACCTGTTGCTGGGTTGTGCCACCTTTCAGGTTGGGCGCATGTTTTCCCCTTTTTCTGTACAGTATCTTTCAGTATTTTTCAGCACTTTACGTTTTCCTTTTTAGAGGTTGATAAATGATTTGGGTTGGGTTATATTTTCTTTTCCTTTGGTTTCTTTTTTTTACTATGGACTTCTTGAGTGGTTGGTGTGTGTGTGTATAGGTACTGAAGCAAAATCATCCCCAAGCTTGTTACGCCTTCGGTGCTTGTCACCAGCCCCTGGCCTAGGGAGGCGGGCTAGGGGTAGTTCCGGCACGAGACCAGTAGGGTCAGGTCGTGAAAAAGTGGAATCAGAGGTGGTTCATTCCTTGGGGCATTTTTCGGATGTCCCTAAAATGGAATTCGTTGGGATTTAGGGAAACAGTGTTGACGTGTCTCGAGAGCAGCTCTCAGGCCAGGGAGTCCAGTGATGGTACGGGCGGCCGACGTAACCATTCAACAGGACCCTGATAACCCGCTTGTCGACTCAGCACGCTGAGACACTTATTGCAGGTAACATTTTCACATGAGTCTAGTTGCATTGAATCTTTGGTTGTACTTGTTGAGTCATCTCCCTTTTGTGATTACTATTATATATATATATATGTGCTCATCTGATCACGGTAATCCTTGATAATTTCCAATATTCCCCCATGACAGGAGCCAGATAGGTTACCCTCTCTAGTTCGTAACGACGACCTGGAGAGCAACGAGGCATCAGCTCAGGGACCCTCACGTGATCCCCTACCGCCATGTGCTTCAGCAGTTTCCCCTCTACCTGAGGAGTGGAAGTTAGTACCGGCAGCATAGGTTGAGTTTGAGTGTAGGCTGAGTGCCCTCCGAGACATTCAGCTTCAGCGACCGTAGAAGTTCGACGGAGACCCAGATCCCTAGGTAGTGGAAGACTGGCTAGAGTCCATGGACTGACTTTTCAGGCTAGTACGGACACCAATGGACTAGATGGTAGCTCTAGCTTCTAGCCTTTTCCACGGGATGGTCGGGCGTTGGTGGGGATTGGTTACGCAAACCCATGATGAGTCGCCTCTCACGTGGGATAGCTTCCAGCAACTCTTCCGAGAGGATTACACCCCCTATTGTTTATGCTCCATTCAGATTCAGAAGCTTCTAGAGCTGTAGTAGGGGGGATGACCGTGGAGCAGTACTGGGACAGGTTTACTGATCTGATATGCTACTCGCATGATATGGTCCGTGACAGTTACTTCCTAGCGCGGAAGTTTGATTAGGGTATTCGCAGGGAGATTCGTGCTACTGTAGTACCCCTGTGAATCCCTACATATGTCGGGGTGCTAGAGAGATCACTCGTGATAGAGAGATTATTGGCTGAGGGGCACCGGCTAACAGGGCATAGCAGTGGCCACTTCAGAGGAGAGTCTTCGGTGATAGGCAGGCGACAGTGAGCAGAGCCTTGGTTGAGGAGGCCCTTCCGTGAGAAGACACAAGGGCATGTTTGTACACCACAGTGGTGTCATGGAGCACCAGGTTAGGGAGGAGATAGATGGGGCTATGGATGTGATGGATGTGTTCACCTAGCACGGGACTGCCCAAATAGGCATACCAAGCCACCGTGGTAGGAAGTGGGTGTACCACAGTGGCATAGGTTGCATCGTGACCAGGGATCAACCTGGCAAGGACAGAGTGGTCCTCAGGGAGGCAGCGCAGGCAGAGCGGCATGACCTGGACATTCGGGACGACATTTCGAGGTCCTTATACAGCCATTGCCGTGTGACCCACGCCATATTCAAGGATCTGGAAGTAGGGGCCTTGGTCAGCTTCAGGATATGGGTGTTTGTGACCCCCCCCCCCAATCACACGATATGGTTTGAGGTACGCTTTTTGTTTACTCTATACTTGATTAGGTAATAGTATACACAGGCGCCATCCACTCATTTATATCGCTGCAATTGGTACAGGATTTGGAGCTTCCAGTAGAGGCGTTGACACCTGCACTTAGCCTTGAGGTTCTAATGGGAAGTTCCTCATCAGTGACCTTTATCTACAGACAGTGCGAACTGTCATTCAGAGGAGGGAGTTTCACGTGGGACCTGCTCGTCATCATGATTGAACCTTACGACGTCATCCTGGGCATGGATTGGCTTTCTATGGTTCACTCCCATATTGTTTGTCGTCATAGATGAGTCAGATGCGTGTTTTATGATTGGGCGTGGTTCACCATCCTTGTTGAATGAGACCTCGTGGCAGAGTAAATGGGTACTCTGAGCAAGAGACCCCAAACTTTTTCACACCAGTTGGAGAGCATGGCTCTCGAAGTAGCAGACGCTACAAGAACATGGATCCCTACCGTTTTAGAGGACTACATGGACTTCTTTCCTGAGGATGTCTCAAGACTACCTCCGAGGTGAGATATGGAGTTCTGCATTGACTTGTAGCCAGGGACTTCCCCAGTATCATGTGAGGCTTATCATATGTCACCCACAGAGCTTCAGGAGTTACGACTTTAGCTGGATGACCTTCATGTGAAGGGATTCATCAGGCCCAGTGTATCCCCTTGGGTAGCTCCAGTTTTGTTTATGAAAAAGGTAGATGGGAGTCTAATTGTTTTTGTGTATTATCGTTGCCTGAATCTGGACACGATAAAGAACAAGTACCCTTTGCTGAGGATCGAAGACCTCTTCGACTAGTTGAGAGGTACGAAGTAGTTCTCCAAGATTGATCTTCGATCTGGCTACCACGAGTTGCAGGTTCCTGAGGCTGATATCCCGAAGATGGATTTCCGTTGTTGTTATGGGCATTATGAGTTTCTGGTAATTCCCTTTGGAGTGACGAATGCCCCCCACCGTTTTCATGGCTTTGATGAACCAGATCTTCCAGCCGTACTTGGACCAGTTTGTGGTTGTCTTTATTGAAGACACATTCATATACTCCGTGATGGAAGAGGAGCACACAGATCATTTGAGGATGGTAGACTTACTCCGAGAGCACCAGCTGTATGGGAAGCTCTCGAAGTGTCAGTTCTAGATTCCTGAGGTTCACATTCTAGGGCATGTCATTACGGAGTAGGGATTGGCTATATATCCTGCAAATATTGATGTAGTGCTTGCTTGGGAGCCACCCAAGAACGCGTTAGAGGTCCAGAGCTTCCTTGGTTTGTTAGGGTACTACAAGAGGTCTGTGGAAGATTTCTATAGGATTGCCTCCCCTTTGACCGCATTGAGGCGGAAGGGGAAACCATTCAAATGGATTGATCCATGCCAGAATTCCTTTGAGGAGTTGAGACAGAGGCTAGCTAGTGCTCCATTGTTGAGTCTACCTGAGGAGGGCGTTGAGTTCATAGTATACTGCAACGCTTCAGGAGCTAGGCTCGGGTGCATGCTGATGCAGCAACAAGCAATGATTTCATATGGGTTGAGGCAGTTGATTCCCCCATGAGAATAATTATGTGACTCACGATTTGGAACTGGCCGCAGTGGTCTTCACCTTGAGGTTATGGAGACACTACCTTCTGGGTGAGCGTTTTGTGGTCTACTCAGACCAACAGAGCCTCAAGTACATCTTCACTCAAAGGGATTTGAATCTGAGGCAGAGGCGCTCACTCCAGTTTCTGCAAGACTATTATTTCGAGATATTCTACACTCTAGGGAAGGGAAACATAGTAGTAGATGCTCTTAACAGGAAGTCCCAAGCTCGGTTAGTGCAGGAAGCTTCAGAGTAGTTGGATTACCTACGACTGACCTTGGTGGAGCAGGAGGGTACGTATTTTCTATAGTTGATAATGTTGACGCCTTCGCTCCTTGAGCATGTTAGAGAGTCGCAGTTGGGGGACGTCGACAACGAGGTACTGCGTGATCAGATATCCATGGGCGATGCACCCGATGGGTATTCTGAAGAAGGAAATCGTGATATCCTATTCGAGGGGTGAGCTATAGTACTAGTGGAGATTAGGAGGAGGTGATGTGAGAGTTCCACACTTCTCCCTTGGATGTACATCCAAGTGTGGGAAATATTTATAGAGACCTTCAGCGGTAGTTTTGGTGGTCTGGCATGAAGCGGAGTGTAGCTGAGTTCGTTTCCCAGTGTCTTACCTGTAAAAAGGTGATGGAAGAGCATTAGGTTCCAGCAGGGTTGTTGCAGCCCCTTGATATCCCGGAGTGGAAGTGGGATGACATATCTATGGATTTCTTCCTAGGGCTCATGGTCACAACTAAGGGCCATGATTCCATTTGGGTGATAGTTAACCGACTCATGAAGTCGGCACACTTCCTTCCCATTAGAGAGAAGAGCTCGGTGGAGAGTCTGGGGTGGTTGTATGTTCGGGAGATCATCTGCCTTCATGGAGTACCCTCGGCGATCGTCTCCAACCGTGACGTGAGGTTTACGTCGTGATTCCTACGAGGCCTGCAGGAGGCATTTAGGACCCAGTTGTGGATGAGTATACCTTTTCACCCCCAGATGGATGGGTAGACTGAGTGAACTATCCTGGTGTGGGAGGATATGCTCAGGGCGTACGTGTTAAACTTTATCCTGAGCTATGAGGATCACCTACCCGTGGTGGAGTTCGCGTACAATAATAGTTACCACTCCACTATCAGCATGGATCCTTTGGAGTCCCTCTATGGGAGACCCTGCAGGTCACCATTGTGCAGGACAGAGATAGGAGAGACCTCCCTCGTGGGCCTAGAGTTGGTGATGGCTACGATGAAGAAGGTGTAGGTCATCCATGATCAGATGAGGACAACTTAGAGTAGATAGAAGTCCCACGCAGATCTTCATCATAAGGCTTTAGAGTTCAAGCAGGGGGGGATATCTTTTTTATAATCTCTCTGCGGTGTGGTACACGGAGGTTTGGCTGGGGTGGAATGCTATCCCGGAGGTTCATTTGGTCCTTTGAGATCGTGTGCATGGTCGTAATGGTTTCCTACCATCTTGCTCAACCCCCACAGCTGAAGAGGGTGCATGACATCTTCAATGTGTCATAGTTGAGGAAATACGTTCACGACCCCATGCACATTATCGACTGGAGATAGATGGACATTGAGGATGGAGCCACCTTTGCGGAGCACCCGGTGGTGATTGAGGAACAGTAGGAGTGGACTTTGTGTGGATGGACCATTCTATTGGGTCGTGTGCTGTGATAGCACGGGAGGGGGCAGGAGAGCACCTGGGAATGGGAGAGCCAGATGCGGGCTCAGTACCCCAAGTTGTTTTTTTAGTTTTGTTTTTCAGATAAGAAAAACATGAAGGAGGGAATTATGTAAGAACCCTCGTTTTGAGCCTGTAAGACTTTGAAATTTTATTAATGTTATTCCAGAGCAGGGCGTTCATACGGCGTGTGATTTCGAGCCCCAGTGTGTCTAGAATTAAATTTTATGTGTGTTAACACTAGACACAAAAAATTAACAGAATAAATCCTAAATGGTTGCTCTGATAGGAAAACCTAGGGCACTGTTGAGTCTGGATCATGTCGTTTACCCTAGGAGGGGTATAACTTTCGTGGGCGCGACCCTTATGTGGAAAACGCCACTAGGGGCGTTTTCGTAACTTAGCGGCCTCGGGCGTGAACTTTATAACTTCTGAATAGAGGCTTGGATTAATATTTTGTGACCATAGTTGCACTCAAAATGCGGTTTTTACCCTAGGGATGGCTTAACCTCAACGCTGTCGAGAGTCCGGGTACAGGGCCTACATGTGGGGGTTTAATACTTAATTAATTTTAATTAATTTTTCTACTTAAAACCTTCCTCCTCTCCCAGACCCCCCTTCTTCCCCTTAGCTTTCCTTGGATGATCCCTCTCAACAAGCTCTTCTCCTCTCCTCCACCTCTCCAAGGCGGCACGGTGCTCTGGCGGACTGTTCGTGAAGCTACGGGCAACTTCCAACGAGGTAGGATGTTACGTTTTTTATTTCAGCATCATCCATGAATTTTATATTTTATGTCGAAATGCTATTCAATTTTATAGAGAATACCATAGTTGTGTATGACTCGATCTGAGCTTTCTGACACCCTATTCGGATTGAATTTTTGAGTCCTGGGGTGTCCGGGGTTTTGCCGGGAAGTTTTCCGGACGTTTTCTGCTTTTTCCGGTGGTTCCAAGGGCGGTCTGGCTATCAGTGCGGTGGTCCGGCGGGATCCCAGTGGCGGCGGAGGATCCTAGCAGTGGCGGCGGGCTCCCAGCGGCGACAGCGGCTCCGAACGGCAGGGGGCGGCAGTCCCAGGCTGCGGCGGTCCCCGGGCGGCGATCGTCGGCCGGGTGGACCGGGGGTCGCGGCGCGCGACCCCATAAGTGAGACCAAGACCCGACTTCAGTGGGTCATCACGTGGAACAGTGACTAGCCATGAAGGATGGTCAGTGGGTGTGGACAGCGGGACCATAGTCGGGCCGCGCGGCAGGGCCGCGGGCTGGCCCCAGCCAGGTGGACCGGCCGGACCGGGCCGGTCCAGCCCAAATGGGTTTGTTCCCTTGACATCGGACACCCGTAACTTCCACTAAGGTTGTCCATTTTGCGTCTCATCTATGGTTGTACAATCCTTGGCTCGAGACGAATATTTTGAGATGGTCTTGGTGGTTTTGAATTCCTGAGACGGGGGCTCGGTGGCTCGACACGCTCGTTAAGTACATCGTCGGGATTCTTCTTTCGGATGGCGCAAACACATCTGGAGTCCATTTAAGGCACCGTTTGTGGTGTTGTGACCCTGGAGTCAATATTAAGTGGTCTAGGGTGGTCTCAGGCATGGAATTCAAAGTTGATGCGTGGGCCGCAAGAGCCATCTTTTAAGTTATGAGCAGCATTTTGTGACTTTTTTATCAGACGTTCGTTCGGGGAGAATGAGTAGTCGTTTTGGCATGTTTTTTTGAGAGCATCATGATGGTGCGGTTCGCCTGACCTCTTTAAAGGCCAAGGTGTGGGCCTCACCAGATGTTGTATGGGCATAAAGCGGTGTTAAATAAATTATTCATCTTGAGTCTGTTTCTAGCGAGTAAGTAGTCTATCTCACGTGTTTTTCCGCAAGGATTATAACGGTGTAATATTAATGGGAATGCGGATCCTCTTTAGTGATATCATTAAATTTTTAAACATTAAAGGATGTTGGTTGGAGGGTTCTTTGATGAACTTTGACCCAACGCACGGTCAGGATGTTAGCGACACCCAGTGATGGCACGAGCAGTGCAGAGTTATCGGACCAGTTCCCGGTTTACACTCCAGCGGGGATGGGCAGTGGGTTACCTGCTGGTGTATCAGGGTAAACTCTCCATTGAGGCTGGGTAGTGGGCTAACCCATGACTTTAGGGTTTACCCTCCAGCAGGATTGGGTAGTGGGTTACCCGATGACCTTTTAGGGTTTACCTTCCAATAGTGCTGGGCAGTGGGTCACCCGATGAACTTTTTGGGTTTACCCTTTAGTTAGGTTGGGAAGGGGGTTACCTGAAGATGAATTCTTTCCGAATCATCCATTTCGATGAGGCTAGTCAGTTTCTATTTATTCATGGTCATCATAGAAGAACTTTTGGTGGTACGGTTTAGCGATGTGGAAGCTTTGACGTGCAGGACTGTTGGGCATCAGTGATGGCTACCCTTAAAACTTTTGGAAACTTATCCTGGTCTAGGCTTGGAGATGGATATCCCCTTACACACTAATTGGGGTTTCTTGTTGAGAATATATATATAAACCCTACTTTTGTTCCCACTTCTTTGGTCCAGTTACTCTCTTTCTAGGAGGGGCAAAGACACGCAGGGTATGCCACGTGCTTCTATGTCTAGCTCCCCTTGGTTGGGACGAATCTACTTCCTTTCTTTTGTTATGTTGAGTTGAACTCTATCTATTGTACTCTTACTTTTTTATTTCTATAGTTTACCATTTAGTACCTCATTTTTTTCTCCCATGAGCTTTCAGGGAATCCTACTGAATATTCTTATACTCACCCCTACTTGGGCTTTTCCTGCACTTGGTGTGCCCTTGCAGATGACAGACAGCTCGATCGAGACTACGGAGGAGCGTAGAGGACACAGGATCTTGGGCTGCATTAAGTGGACATAGAAGACTTTCAGGTGTGAGACTCACCAGCTATTTACTTTTGACTACCTGTTGCCAGGTTGTGGCCCCTTTCGGGTAGGGAGCGTGTTTTCCCCTTTTTTTGTTCTTTATTTGTCAGTACTTTTCAGCACATTACTTTTTCCTTTTTAGAGGTTGATGCATGACTGTGGTTGGGTTATAGTTTTTTGTCCTTTGGTTTCCTTTTTTACTCTACACTTCTGCATTGAGTGGGTTGTGTGTGTGTGTACAGGTACTTAGGCAAAGGCCTCCCTAAGAATGTTATGCCTTTGGTGCTTTTCGCCAGTCCATGGCCTTTGGAGGCGGGCTTGGGGTAGTTGTGGCATGAGACCTGTTGGGTCGGGTCGTGATAGAAAATCTCAGATTAACATATTTTTTAAATCTATTTTTCTATATAAGTAGAACTAATACCTTTGTTTCTTAGACCAATTTTCATAAGAAAACATATTTTCATTGGGAATTTGGTGATGTCTGAAAGTGGTTTGCGAGGGAGAATTCCATGAAGGGTGAAATAGTTCACATGGAGGATTATGTGAAAGGATAATGAGTTTGTGGGAAATGTTTGTAATTTTTTCATGTAGCTAAAGACCATAAAATAAAAGATTCTACAAAGGGGTAGTGGATGGTGGAAGAAGAATCCGTTCATTGGAAGAAGTGGTCAATGGAAGTAAATGTGGAATGTGGAGGCAGTATGTGGAAGTGATCTGTGTAGGTAGTTAGTGGAGTCTATTCATAGAGGTTTTATTCAGAAGAGGTGATCCATAAGGTATATGCATTATGCGGTGTATTGTAGTTCATAGAGGAAGCTTGTTTTTAGCAAAGAGAAATAATGAGTTCACAAAATTAATTTATGTTAACTAATTGTACAATAAAAAATGGATTTCTTCTATGGGTGAAAAGGGGAGTTCAACAGACAATTTATCTATAGTTGAGGATGACTTCATTAATTCAATTGAAGGGACCTACATGTCCATAAACTTTGACTGTATCCCTTCCAAGAGAAATGAGAAAATGTAGAAGAAGACAGTGATCCCTTCCACATGCAGTGAGCCAGAGAAAGAGACATAGGGTTTACCCTTGCGAATTAAATGAGTAAACCCTAAATCTTATAAAGGTAGTGAGCTTGGGAATTTATAGGATCTAGCCCAAATATATAATTGGTAGTGTGATTTAGTGGATTTGGAACATCATCACATCGTCGTTGTATGCTCCTATGATGTATCCATGTGAGAGTGAACCGTGTAAAATCATTTTTTCATGTGAATGATTTCATTTCTGTTCATATATTACTGCAGGAGAAAGATATATGTGAATTTTGTTTAATAGAGAAACAAGATCTAAATGGGTTTTAATTTTAATATATCATACCCTGATTCACCCCCTTCTCCCTAGGGTATTTGTCCTTTGGGACCTAACAACAAGCTTGTGCAGTTGTTTCTTTAATATATTCCGTGAATTATACTAAACCTAATACTATATTTTCAATAAGTAAATTTAGTATATATACTATAAATCCTAGTGTTCATCACTAGAAATGTATAACAAGAATCATTGGATATTGATAAAATACTGATTAATTTTTATACTACAATTATTATCTAGTAGTATTACAAGGATACCATGATATGAGATAGATTACGAGTGTTTTATAAAATCATTCCATGTTTATATGGTTATTTACTCATAGAGATTGTGTGGTTTCATGAACAAACAAGAAAAAAACATGTATTCCACATTTGACCAAAGATTTTAAATTTGTTATAATATAGGCTTGTGGAAAGGATGATAATTCATTGGGGGTTTATTATTGCATATTAAATTCTATCCTAGTATAATACCTCCTATTTTTATCAATTGATATAGTGGTTCATCTTTATCAATGGTTTATAGTTACATGTATAATGGGAATACATGATATATAACTAATTTAAATAATTATTTTAGACAATTGAGTCAATATCATGCCATTAATATTTTCTATGTCAGATCATGTAAAAATCATGTGGATCCATTTAGAAAATATATATTGAGAGATATTATTCTTTAAACTAATAAATATTTCGGTTTTAAAACAATAAAATAATCAATTTTATGAACTAATTCAAATACATTATTTAGGTAGACTCTTCTAAAATACATTAATGGAGAAAACATGTTATGAAAATAATTTTTGATATTGAAAATTATAATTCCAACTATATGATGTCAATATCAGCTGTTATGATGAGCTGTTGATTTATAATAATTTAATGAAATATTAATAAAAAATGAGTTACTTTTACTAAATAATAGAAATAAATATTAATATTTCACCTATGTAAACAAATAAGTGGTTCCACTACTTAATGGATTTAATGGGTTTTCTATTTAGAGAGTTCATGAAAATGATATAGGAACATGGACATAAATGTTCTATAAAAATGACATGTTGGATAGATGGATCTTCATATTCATGATATCTATGGTTTATCATATATATTTGTAATTTTTATGTTTTTAAAACTTCTAAATATTATAATACATTAATATAATAATACTAAGTAATATTTTAAAAACAAACATGTCATTATTATGTATAATGATCTAAATGTGATCTGGATAGTTAATTTTTAATAAATAAACATTTGGATTGTTATAAAAATTTATTTATTAATAATTTGGTCCCATTTTTTTAAATGGATAAAATATTGAAAATATGAGGGATTTTTTTTTGAGATTTCCACATTTATTATGGTGATTTTTTTCAAAGGCCCTTATCTATAAAAATAGGCCTTATGAATAGTAATGTTCATAAATTATAAATATTATAAAGTTCATTTAATATAATTTAAAAAATATCTGTTAAGCATTTTTTTATATTATATTATATATATAACCAAACATGAAAAAAATAGGAAATAAAATATTATAATTTGACCATAGATGATATTAGTAATAATGATTCGAATTTGAATTTTTATATTAAAATAGTTCCCTCCACAGAAAATATGTTTCATTACAATATAATTGAAATGTGTTTTGATTGGAATGTATTTAGATTGTAATAGTGGGACTAAAATAATGTCAATAACACCAATTTGGATATATAAATATGTGTTATATCTAGATCATTGATTGTGACTCATATCAAACCAAAATTATCCAATACATCTTATTGAACATTGTCACAATGAGATTGGTGTTTCATCCTCTCAATACCTTCGTGAAACCTTGAGGGAAATTTACATAGAGAACCTTCCACTAATAAGTGGGGGTGGGTAAATCCATTTAGGATAGTTAACATATTTTACACTATAAGGATCTCAAGACTCTATTATGTCCTCTCCCTAATATGCTTTTAATAGTTTTCTAGATAGGTTTTGATGGAGAATCAAAAACTAAGAGAAGTATTGAGAACCTTGCTATATGAAATCATCTCATTTTCATATTACCTCACATGAAAAACAACAATGAAGGGAGAAATACATAAGGTGCTACTATTGTGACTAAAATTTTTATGTTATTCTTCATTATATGTATTAAAAATTTGTTTGAAACATTTCCCCAAATCCTTAAATTTTTAGTAGTATTATATTGATTATTTTACTATATTTTTATGAGTTTTTAGTTATTGTAGCTAGAAGTTTTATTTTAGTATTTCATATTATCTATTTATTCATGTTTCTCATACTATTTCACTTCACCAAACTTGAGGATGGAGGATTTTTAAACCAATTTTTGATCTCATGGTGGATTTTATTATGATCATGAGTTCCCATTCACCATTGGTTTATGTTTTTCATTCCATTATGATGATACAATGGGTATTCTAAATGTTTGTTTGGACATTATCTACAATATGAGGATATTTCCCAAGTTATTATTATATCCAATACTCAAACATTTATTTCTCCCTTTTCTTCTACCATCCCATATGTGACAAAACTTGGTGGGTAGAGGAATAAAACAATGTATATTGAGATATGGTGGAGACTGTTTTTATGCCTAGACCAAGGAATGTGCATTATTATTTAATATGGATAAGGTGATATTTTTTGTCGAAAGAACATATCCATGGTATACTATGTATAATAATCTATGTAATTGAATTTAATTAATGGATGATATATATTGAGCAATAAAATGAATTTTAAGTGATTAAAATGGACAATAATGGACCCGTATATCCAAACAAATAATAAATACCATTATCACTAGAACATGGGTTATTTTCATTTGTCTTCCTTTTATGTATGACCCCATTAAACAATAACACCACTTTTATTTTCCATGCCTTCATTAAAATGTATAAAATAAAAAATATATATAAATTTGTGAGGTAGGTCAGTTAGTTTAGGTAAAGATCCTTTGAGTTAACCCTCTTTACACCACTAAGATGCATTCCAAAATATCTATAGAATTTTATTTGGAAGATAGACCATTTTACAAGGTCTTATTGAATAAATTTTGGCATTATTATTAGTAAACCAAACCACACAATGATTATTCGTCTTCATTATGTAAATATTTAATTTTTTTCATTTAACATAAAACATATCTAATAAATGGAATATAGAATTATTGATTGATATTCAATCATGTGTGAAATTGATAAATAACATTCTTGATGTCTAAAGAGAATTTGAATATCCAATTATTAAGATGATTTGTTTTTATAGCTCATCTAGAACATCAATGAAGACCTTGAGTAATAATGGATAATATCCATAGACAAGAAACTCAGTAAGTTCGCACAAAATATTCCTAAATTCCAACAACATGTGGGAATGGAAAAGTAGATATTTAAATTCCCTCCCACATTTGAAGAAGAAATTATGGAATTAGAAACTAATATTAAAAGATAATTTTCCCCACATCTCTCAAACATCCTTACTGTATACTTCAAATAATACAATTATTGAAATATAATAAGTCAATAAGAGTGGATCCATCCATAGTATCACTAATTTTAGACTTTACATGGTTAAATAAGTCTCATCACTACCCTTATATTTATATTATATAATGAACACAATTAATGATTATTTGATAATAAGAATAACCTATCATCGAGGTGTTGATGGTGTTGCTGTTTGAATAAGAAGACAACAAAGAGGTGATGATACATGATAAAGAAAAAATAGAGGCACATGATATTGAGTGAATATATCCTTAATAATAATAAGAACATATACTAGAGGAGGAAACCAAATATTATAGGTAGGAACATTATATTCACTTACCCTTTTACATTTCTATTTTCTTATTATTCATGTGCATGGGTTACATTTCTTTTATCTTGAGGTTCAATGTACCATGTTACATCTTATAGACATCGAGTAATGTCATGTATGGTAGTTTATAGCACATAAAACCCTTGCACATATTTATTATGGATAAACATAAAATAAATTAGAAGTATGATATAAAAAACATCACTTTGGGATGACTCAATACTTCTTTTCCTTTATATTACCTTTTAGTTTTATTTTTAATTTATTTTTCTCATTTGTTTTAATTTTTAGCTGTTTCATGTGCATTATATTAAGATGAAATAAATTTCACCAAATAACTTATGTTGTATCTTTTTATCCAACAGATTTACATTCATTATACATTTAATTTTTTAAATATAAATTAAACATATATTCATTAGATACATTGTCGATAGTGTAAAAACCATGTGTGGGGACAAGTCAGCCTATTTTAAAGTATTTTTGTATGAATTTTTTAAGTTCATTATTTTTAAAATAAATATTGATTTTATGTAATTATGTGGTTTTGGGGTTTTGGGGTGAAGTTATTTTTTGGTGACTTACCTTATTTCATATATTTCATTGTAAATTCATCTAATTTATTTTGAAAAATAAGAACAACAAATATAAAAATAGAGAATGGGAATTAAATCATTCATAATAATCATTTTTAGGAATCATTACCTTCCATGAAAAGAAATCGGGATATGATATAGTCCATTGAATTAAATTTTTCTCATACAATTTTCAATAAAAATAATAAATGAATAAATTTATAAAAAAATGAAAATGAAATATTCCTTCATTACAGTTCATTTTCTCTAGATTGTAGGCATAGGTTGAAAATGAAGAATTGTTTTTTGTAAATATTTTAAAGTTATTTTCATTGTGTAATCATCATTATATATTAAATGATGGATCATATATTGTATTCTAATGTAAAAACCACAACTTTGAGAATTTGTGTTATTCACAATAATCCCCCCAAATCCAACCCTTAAAGAACATCCTTGAAAATCCTCAATATTGTAACTTGATTATCTAACACTTTTATGGATAGTGAGGAATAAAAATCCTATACAACTTGAATTATTTTCTCATTGACCATAACATTTCATATATTTTACACTTGAGAGTTGAGTGATAAAATTCCTTATGGTGTAGTTTGCGATATGTTTCATAGGTTAATAAATAAAATTTAATCATTTTGAATGTGACTGGATAAAAATGAAGTAAATATAATATTTATTAAATGAGATACAATGAATTTCATTTTTTATAGAATTATATAAAATTATATCATGTTTCATTCTTTTGTGTACTTTTATTTTCATATAAATATTCCCTAAAGTAAAAAAATATCCATGTATGGGGCTTATAGGACAAATAATTTCATATAATTTTATTATAATTCATTAATATTATCCCCAAAATTTTGACACTAGAAGGGGAATAAAAGGTTTTCATTTGTTTTGGGATTTAATGAAAATATGGAATAAAATTTGATAATTAATGATGCAATTATATTAATGGGTTTAATTTTTATGGTTAAACCTTTTCACATGTGTATGAATTTTTTTTAATGTGGATGAGTTATTCACATGTGAGCAAGTGAGATCACATAATAATAAAAAGGAAAATACATAGCTAACAAGTGATTAGAATGGAATTTCTATGGACACCATATGATTAACAAAACCCCAAATTTGAGTAAACTGACATTTTCCATGAGTGGGAAATTATTTCACACATTCAAAAACATCCATGTTAATCCCAACTCACGATTTCTAGTGAAGGGTACCACACATGCTCATACATATGTCTTGGGAAATAGAAAATTATGGTAGAAATAAATTTTCATAACTAAGGTAAAACCCAAGACCTGGGGAATGGAATGAACTATAAAAAGTAAGACCCCATAAGTTTGGGTCCAAAACACATGATATGTAGAACTACAAAGAGTTCTATATAAACAACTAGGATAAACTAACTCATTTTAATTGTGGGACACACACTTAATATAGTTCACAAAAATTAATTGTTGTTCTATCTTCTCCACTTTAAAAATTTTTAAAGTGCCACCCACACTCACCGGTGTATCTAATTATTCTTAACCACCCATAAAATCATGAAAAATATCTATCATATGATCAAGAATACCTTAATTCCCCCATATATCTGATCCCATATATTGAAAACCCCTTTGACGCAAAGAATATGCGACTTTTTCAAATCAATAATAACACTATATAAAACCCTCGATGAATAATCCCACATAAAATACACTCAAATCATCCAATAAAAAATCACATAATAATAGAAAACACAAGAACCTTCATGATAATCTATGATGTAAAAGGGACTACTCACTAGCGCATGTGCCCATCGTGTGTATGAAAGACTATAAATTATGATATTTTTTAAAATTGCATAAATTTAGGTAATTATAGAATGGTGTTTCTATATAGATTTCATCTATTAGAAATTATTTAAATATTATTATAGGTATGTCTTTATGGATGATAAAAAATCAAGAGAAGGATTAAGAATCTTGCAATACAGAATAATCCCACCATTAACTAACATTATGTGTGGTTCCTCTATGAATGAAACATTTCTTAGGTATCGCTATTATGACTATAAATTGAGTTCTTGTCCACCTTTTGAATGGTTCATATGTAATTAAAAACATTCTCCCTCTTCCATGACTTTTTAGTATTATAGGATTTATTACTTTTTTTATTTTTCATGACATATAATTATAGTAGAAAAAATTTTTATTACAGACACTCTTATTCTCTATTTATACAAGTTCCCCCCACCATTCCTTATATATAACTCCATGATATCAGGGGCACTAAATTTATTTATAGTCTTAGAGGTAGTTTTCATGATGTTGACAAGTCCCCACTAATATTTTTTTAGTTTTTATATTTTGACAATGGGTATACCAAGTGTTGGTGTGAGGATTATCCACTATTCTAAGATATTTATCACATTTTCATTCAATACCATACTCAAATCATTAAAATTATCGTTATTCATCTCGTTTGATATATGATGGAATGAGGTTAAAGGTATGAACAATATATAATGATATTGAGTTTAGAGGGGTTCCTTTTGTTTACTATGGAATATTCATCATTCTTTACGATAGAGGAGGTGAGATTTTATGTGCTGAGGATATTTCCAAGGTATACTATGTCTAGGAATATATTTAAGGGAAGGTGATTCATGAATTATAATTATTGAAATTTCAAATGAATTTTACATATTTTAAATGGTTAATTAAGTACCCATCAAGTCTAAAAGAGAAAAAACGCACTTCTTACTAACACTTTGTTTTTTTTTTCATTTCATTTCATTTTATGTTTTTTCCTATCACATAAAAAACCACATCCATTTCCAAAAATTTCAAAAAAATGTAAAGAAGGTGAGTTTCGGTAAGGTTCTTTTTATATGACCTTTTTTATCCCACTATAATACATTCCATGAGTTCTCTAAATTAATATTTTAAACATTCACCCTTTATCGCACCGCGATTCACTGTTTCATTTTCACCCTTACAAAATTGTGCTAATCTTGTTTTATATTAAATATTATAAAAATAATAACAAATTTAATTCCATGGTTGAATCATTTATTTTGTTTTTATCACTTTTAAAATGGTAAATGTTACTTGTTTTGATGATTCCATTGAAGGAGGAGGTGATTTGGTGGCCAGAAAGATGATCTAGAAGGAAAATGGGCCAAAACTACATGGGTTCCATGAACACCTATCCAATGATGGGTATAGTATAAAAACTTATCACATAAAAACAGGATGTTATTTTTTGGGATTGTACAAAAATTAATGTTTCTATCACTCTTATGAAGACATTGAAGCCCCATTCGACCATTAATAGGACCAAACATAGTGATATGTCCATGCCACTGAATCTGCACTGAGTCAAAGTTTGTGTGTTGTGAGCTATCCATAGCTCGGGTTGTAGGTGTCAAAAGGAATCCAAACAATCAGGGGAGATAACCAAGACATGGGGAAGCAAATTTTTAGTTTTTTCCAAATCAATTGAGGAATTTCTCAAGGCCGAAAAAATGGGACCTGTGGTTTTCCACAATTTGTGTTCCCAAAACCACTTTCCATTTTTACTATAAAAGAGCACCATGTGTACCTCATTTGGGGAGTTCGAACCAGCAGCCACGATCTGCCATTATGGATTTCTAGGGGAGTATCCTAATCATCATAGAAGTTTTAGAGGCCCCAATCCTCATTTTGATATCAAGGATGAAGGAGTTCGACCCGAGCCTCCTCCTCCTCTCGATGTCGAGCTAAATGGTGGATGATCATTTTGAGACAGCTACAAAAACATGGGAGGGAGTTCCGGCACTATAACTTCTACTGGTCTTCTATAAATTTTTGTGATAAAAATTTCACTTATGATTAAATTTTATGTGATTCTTCTATGGAAAAATTTATTTTGTTATAATTTAGTGGAACACATTTTCTCTGAACATGATTTGAGTTGAGATTTCAAGTGGGAATAATGTATTGTTCCAATTTGACATGCAAAGAGTCCAATTTATCGCACACATAAATAAGATTTTAGTATGATTTTTTAGCCTTTATTTTCTATGTCTTATACCCAAAACTTGACTACATGATTCTTGTTTCAAGGGATGGTTCTTTGAGCATCGATTTAAGGGTCAAAAGAAAAGTTGAGATCTTGACAACCCTCAACCAAAGGAATACATTAAACCATATCTATTTTTCAGAATGATGAACTCAAAAATTTGTTTAATTAACTTGAAATTATCTCCTTATCTCATAATTCTAATAAACCACTTTTATTTATCAACTATAAAACTCTTTGATTAAGTCATTTTATTTTTTAAACTATTTTCAAAACCACCCCTCTTTTAGTAATTTTTTAAAAAATACACACTCAAAACCTATCAAATCTCATTGAGAGACAATCTATGGTCTTCCATAGACCATAAAAAAAACTTAAAATCATAATACATTTTATGTATCATGACATCATGTTCAAATTTTGGCATTTTTGTTGAGGAGTGCTATGGTTTTAGGGCGTGTTTCTTATAAGATTTTTGTAAATTTTGTGAATACTTATTTATATTATCTTATAAATTTACCAATATATTTCTATTATGATTTATTTATTTTGTAGGTTTTCTGCATGATGATTTCAAATCTAGAAGATTTACCACCTTTCCAACTCGAACCGGATAGGATTTTACATCAGTGACCCCGAGACGCACAAGAGAACCCATTGAAGTAGGACACACAAGACAACAACACTCTTCTTGATCCTTCATATTATTTTTCAAGAACCAACATTAAAACTGAAATAAGCATGTATATCATGGTTTAAAAGAATATAAAACTAAAATAAATAACCTCGCCTGATGATGATATCCAACCCACATAGATTCAATTACAAGTCGAGGCCCCCAACTTTGAACTAAAATATGGTTTAATTTATTTATTACCAATATTCCATAGAATTCCTAGAGAGGATCCACATAAGCATTTATTATAATTTCACACTATTTGTTCAACCTTAAACCTACTAATGTGGATGAGAAAAATATAAATCTTAGAGAATTTCCCTTTTCTTTTGATGATACTTCCAAATATTGTCTTTATTATGTTAATTCCTCGATAAGAGGGTGGGAGGAAATGAAACTAAATTTTCATGGAAAATATTTCCCAGCCAGTTGAACTACAACAACAAGGAAAGGAAAGTAATATGTGGTATAAGACAATTTCAAGAGGAAACACTTCAAGAATATTGGGAAATTTTTAAAATATTATGTTCAAGTTGTCCACAGGACCAAATAAGTGACCCAATTTTAATACAATATTTTTATGAAGGATTAATCCCTCTTGATTATAACATGATTGATGCTGCTGTAGCTGGTGAAATAGTTGATCAAACTCCAATCGTTGCAAGAACCATTATTGAGAACATGGTGAAAAATACTCAAAAATTTGGTGAAAGGTACAGTGAACCCATTCAAGGTTCATATGAGGGGCAATGTACTGAATTTGAGAAGAAGGTGGAAACAAAGTTTGAAGAGATAAGTACCCTTTTACAACAACTCACTCTCTCCTAAGGGAAATCTGAATCTCCTCCTCCCATCCATTGTAGAAACTATTCTTCTGAAAACCATTATTCTGAACAATTCTCCCAATTGAGAGTCACATCTGAGAGTTGTCATGAAATCTTCCTTAGACACCACTATAACCAAACCTTTAGGAAATAATCATACAATACATCAAACTCTGGGTGGAAATAAAACCAGGATTTTAGGATAGGGGTATTCAAACTAGGCTCATCATCCATGGAACCAACAAGGTAAGAATTTTCATCTACCACCACCACCTAGAAATACTCAACCACCCCAAGGAATTTTCCACTACCCCTACCAAACCGGATCTTAGCCTATAAGATATGATGAAACAAATGGATAACAAAAATCTCCAATTACAACAAACCTCCCAGGCTGAAATACAAGACCTAAAAACCCAATTAGGTCGACCAGCTAACTCGGTGGGGGAAATTAAAAGTCATGGGTTGGGTAAACTACCCTCTCAACCAGTATATAACCCTAGGTATAAATTAAATGTTAGTGACATCACACTTAGGAGTCAGAAACATCTTAAAACCCAAATTAACCTTCCATTAGATTCATCCACTCCTGAGGAAACCACCATCTCAACTACTGAAAATGGTCTAAGAGATAAAAATCCTAATACTAAGAGAAGTTATTCCAAAGGAAATATTGTTTATGTCTATGATTCTCTTTTCCCAATCAATCATCGTACATTTCCCCAAAGGTACACCAAACTAGGAAAACCAAAGTAAACTAAACTTGATAAGAAAATATTAAAATCCTTCAAAAAAGTGTAGGTTAACATTCCTTTGATTGATGTCTTGAAGAAAATTACAAGATATGCATAGTTTTTAGAGGAGATGTGAACACATCGAAGGCGACTTTGTGGTGATGAGAAGGTACGCTTGGGGAAGAATGTCTCATAATTGATAGAACTATCACTTCCTACCAACTGCAATGATCCGGAAACATTCTCAATTCCATAAACCATAAGGGAGTATTCATTTTCTAATTCTATATATTATTTAGGATCTTCTATGAATGTCACGCCTCAATCCATTAAATCTTCATTTTAGGTTGGAGAATTGAGGCCAACTGGGATAGTTGTTCAGCTATAAAATCAGAGCACAACACACCCTTCTATTGTGCTAGAGGATGTTCTTTTCAGTGTGAAAATTTTAATTTTTCCTGCTGATTTTTATGGTCTAAAAATGAAATATGATAGTATGAAAGGACGTGCCCAAATTATATTGAGGATACCTTTCTTAAAAACTGCCAGAACCATAATTAATGTCCATAATGGTACATTATCTATGGAATTTGGTGGTGACATATTCTATTTCAACATCCTTGATGCCATGAAGCACCCCTCAAAAGAACATTCCTCTCTCTTAGTAAATTCAATTGATGTACTCCCTTCCCCAGAAAACACTTTTTTCATTCCCCCGATCCCCTTTCTGATTTTTCATCCTTTAATGAAATTCTCGGTAATGAACCATGCATTTATTTTTGTGGTGGTATAGAAAGGTTCCATGATTGTTTATTAATTGATAATTTCCTGAACACTGAGGACCCAGTGACCATCGATGATACAGCTATGCTTGTAAAAGATCATTCCTCATCTGAGGATGATACCATTGACAATTTAGATGAGATTAGTGACCTCTCACTTTCACACACACTTCCATCAATAAAAAATTACTCTTAATTGGAACTAAAAAAACTGGCACATGAATTAAAATATTTATATCATGAGAATTGAAGCAAGCTACCCATCATCATTTAAAGTTCACTCCCTCCTTAGCTAGAATTGAGACTTTGGGAATTTTTGAGGGAGTATAAACAAGATTTGGGATGGACAATTTCTAACATTCCTAGTATTAAACCCGTCAATTTTTACAAAAAATATATTGTTAAATGATTAGGCTGAACTAGTGAGGCATGCACAACATTGACTGATCCCAAACCTCATAAAAGTTTTAAAAAATGATGTAAAAAAATTATTAGCTGTTGGAATCATTTAAACCATCTATGATACCCAATGGGTCAGTCCTGTTCAATTAGTTCCTAAAAAAATCCTTACTGTAATCCAAAATTAAAACAATCAATCGGTTCAAAATCAGGTGAAGAATAGTTGGTGTGTATGTATAGAATAACGTTGACTAAACCAATACACTAGGAAGGACCATTTTCCTTTGAAATTCATTGACCAAATTCTACAGAGGCTAGTGGTTAAGTTCCACTACCGTTTCCTTGATGGGTATCCTGGAAACTTTCCTAACCATTTTTCCCCCAAGATCCAAAAAAATATGACCTTCACTTGCCCCTATGGAACATTTTCATATAGGAGGATACCATTTGGTTTGTGCAATGTTCCAGGTACATTCCAGTGATGCATGGTTAGTATTTTTTGGATTACATAGAGAATTGAATGGAATTATTCATGGATGATTACACAATTTATGTATCCTATTTTGATTAATGTTTAAGTAGTCTTGGTTTAGTCCAATGTTGATGCATGCAAAAGAATCTTGTATTAAATTATGAGAAATTCCATTTTATGGTACGACAAGGTATTGTTTTGGGACATTTCATTTATGAGGATGGTATCCAAGTAGATAAATCAAAATTGGATGTCATTTGTTCCTTAATATTCCCCAAAAGTTTACGAGGTGTGTGGTCTTTCCTTGGCCATGTTCGATTTTACTATCGTTTCATTCATGACTTTAGTAAGATTCCACTACCCCCCTCCTGGTTACTCCAAAAAGAAAAGGATTTTTTTATAATGAATGCGGGGAAAGTTTTAATAAGTTAAAAGGGAGTCTCACATAACCCCCCATAATCCAACAACCTTGGTGGGATATACCATTTCATCTCATGTGTGATGAATTTTACTATGCAGTTGGAAAAGTCCTGTTACAAAGGTTCGACCCATATCCACATTTCCTAGATTATGCCACATGTACATTGGACCCTTCCCATGAAAAGTACACCACAATTGAAAAATAATTAATTGCCATAGTGTTTAAACTGGATCAATTTAAGTTTTATATTTGAGGTCCCAAAGTCATTGTATTATCCAACCACGAAGCCCTCTGGTATCTCCTTAAAAAAACAAATTCCAAACTATGTCTCATTCACTGGATTCTCCTCCATTAAAAATTCAATCTAGAAATTATAGAAAAAAGGAGTAGAGAATGTGGTGGTTGATCATATCAGTAAGATCCTCTCATCCTCATACATTTACTCATCCCCATCTATTCCCATTAATGAAATGTTTCTTAATGATCAATTGAATTGAGTGCATGTTTTTATTTCTTGGTATGCTTAAATTGTAAATTATTAGGTAGCATCCTGCATTCATGCTGATTTCAACAAAAACCAAGCTAGTCATCTAAAACATGAGTCTCATTGGTACATTTGGGATAACCCATACCTCTGGCACATATGTAGTGATCAGATCCTTAGTAATTGTGTTCTAGATAGTGAGTTTTAGTCTGTCCTTAGGTTATTCCACACTCTTTCCTGTGGGGGAAACATTCGTCCCCAACGGACTTCTCACAAGGTCCTTAATTTTGGTATCTTTTGGCCAATAGTTTTTTTGGGATGCCCATGATTTTTGGAAATCGTTTCCTCATTGTCAAATAATGGGGAATGTCTTTAAAAGAAATGAAATGCCACAACAACCATTACTCTTTCATCACATTTTTTATGTTTTGGGTGTTGACTTTATGGGTCAATTTACTAATTCCTTTCGTAACATGTACATTCATTTGGTAGTCTATTATTTGCCAAAATTGGTAGAGGCATGAGCCACAAGGACAGATGATTCCAAAAAATAGTGGAATTTTGAGAACTATGATCTTTTGAAGGTTTGGATTACATAGGTTTATCATTAGTGACCAGGGTTCTCATTTCTGTAACCGAACAATGAAATCACTTTTGAGTCGATATGGGGTCATTCATCGAGTGCCTAATGCATATCAACCATAGAACAATGGTCAAGATGAGGTGTCAAATAGATAGGTAAAAAATTTCTTGTAAAAAGGTTCAACCTAACAGAAAATATTGGAGTCTTAGATTCAATGATTTATTATTGGCTAACTGTACAGCCTTAAAAACTCATATTGCAATGTCACCATATAGGCTTGTTTTTGGAAAACGTTTTCACCTACCTATTGAGATTGATCATAAGGCCTACTGGGATACTAAAAAATGCAATTATAACCTTTCTAATGTAGGTTCTCAGAGGAAGTTAAAGATTCATGATCTAGAGGAAACACCTAGATATGCATATGAGAACTCTAGGATTTATAAGGAGTGAACCAAGGATGCCCATGACCGTCTCATCCTTCATAGTCTGTTCCAAATTGTGCATACGGTCTTTCTTTAAAATAAAAGGTATAAGTTAAATCTTGGTAAGATTCATTCCAATTTGTTTAGACCATACACTATAACTTATGTATCCCTATTTGGTGTTTTTCATGTTCAAAATAAAGAAACTAGTCAAACCATCACTGTCAATGGGAAGCGGCTAAAGCACTTCCACGAAGCACATTCAGAGTTCTCGAGGGAGGAACTCCATGTTTAATAAGAAAATTACCAATGAAAACCACCAGGTTTTATCCTTCCATCCCACATTATATTTTATTATAGTGAGGAAACTACACATTCTAGGTGTGGGGGTGGATACATAGTTGTGTTCATTATGATTTTCATCTTCTTTCTTCATTCTTATCTTTCTCACCTTCATTATTGTATTTTTACTTTTCCCCATATTGTTCAGTTAATTAGGATTTTCGTCATCATTCTTCTTTATTCTCTTTTTTCTTTCTTTATGGTATTTTCACTTTTCCCCCACTTGTTCAGTTCGTTTGTATTTTCATCATATTTCTTCATTCTTCACATTTTCGTCTTCTTAATCGTATTTTTACTCCCCCCTTAGGGTCACCAAATCATGGTACTTCCAGAAAATGCATGTTCTATGTTGATTTATCATTTGATTAAAACCTGAGTTTGTTACATAATGAATGTTTGCATGAATTTAACATCAGGGTGTGATTTTTAGTAAATTGGATTTCAGTCAATGATATAAATGGTGGTATCTCTATGAATCCTTTGAGATGATTGATTACCATTGTGTGAATAGTTTTTGGGGAAACTTTGTTGCTAATATCTCCAAACATTTATGCACCAAACCACAAGTACAAATATTTATTACTTAGTAGAAGGTAAATATATGTTAGGTTAATATGTTTTAGCTTAAAATGATATTTCCATTTTTTGTTCCTTATCTGATCTGTTTTATTACTGTAGCAGATTGACCTCTGCGTGTGTACTAGATATCTAACTATTTTACACCGTAAAAAATGGGTTGTGTCTTGGGAAGAACAAAAACCACTCCTCCTCCAATTTTTATCTTTTTATAACTATTAAAATTAGTGTTGTGAGGATATCAAACAAGGTTTGAGAGATGAGTGTGAGATTTGTTTCAAATGAAACTTCTAAAAAAAACAAAAACAATAAATGGGGGGGAATGATGAAATGTACAACATATGGGGATATCTAGTTCGGGAGATTATGGTTCGAATTCTGGTAATTCTTAAGTGACTGGGTCTTGAAATATGATTGCAATGGATTTAGGATAGGTTCGGTGGATACAATCATTGAAGATGAAAAATGTTAAAGTAACCTATATTTATTCAATAGAATGTGGATAGAATACCATGGAATGGTTTTCACACACACATGGAGATTTAGTTTCATGGTTGACATTTTAATTCCTTTCTTAATTTAGTATCATTAATCTATTTTAATTTTATTGTGATATGATTTATGAGACATATTTTTCCATTTTCAGTAGAAATAACTCATTTGTGTGGTTTGTGCATTAATCACATTAAATTAGTGAATAAAACATTCCATAAATGTTTAATCTTCAGGATGTTGGAAATATCTACATGCATAAATTTTGAAAAAATTTCATTTCCTAGGAGTGAAAATGTTTGGATGTAGGGGTTTGATCGCACTACAATTCACTATTTCATTTTCACCATTACACCATTGTGCTAAACTTGTTTTATATTAAAAATTATAAAAATAACAAAAAAAATTCATTCCATGTTTGAATCCTTTATTTTGTGTTTATAACTGTTAAAAATGGAAATGTTACTTTTTTTGATGATTCCATTGCAAGAGGAGGTGATTTGGAGGCCCTAGAGATGATCCTGAAGGAAAATGGGAAAAACTGCATGGGTTCCATAAACACCTCTCCACAGTTGGGTATATTATGAAAACTAAGTGCATACCAATGTTCTGATATTTTTTGTTATAGTCCAAAAATTAAATTTTCTACAACTCTTATGAAGATATCAAAGCCACATTCAGCCATTAAGGGGCCCAACTGAAGTGATCTGTCCAGGCCACTAAATCTACACTGAGTCAAAAGTTGGGTGTTGTGTGTTTTCTATAGCTTGAGATGTAGGTGTAAAAAGGAATAAAAACATTCTGTGGAGATAAATAAGACTTTGGGAAACAAATTTCTATTTTTTTCAAAATTAATTGAAGAATGTCTACAGGCCGTAAATAATGGGATAGTTGGTTTTACTCAATCTGTGTTTCCAAAACCAATTCCAATTCTTTCTATAAAAGATCACCATGTGTACCTCATTTGGGGAGTTCAAACCAAGAGCCAATAAAATCTATTTTGGAGTCCTAGGGGAGTATCAACATCATCTTAAATGTTCTAGAGTCACCTATCCTCATATGGAGATCAATGATGAAGAAGGAGTTCCACCCGAGCCTCCTCCTCCTCTCGATGGAGAGTTAAACGGTGGACGATCATTTCGAGGAAGCTACACGAACATGGGATGGTGTTCCAGAACATTAACTTCTATTGGTTTTCTATAATTTGTGGGATAAATATTTCACTTATGTTTAACTTTTATTTGATTCTTCTATGAGTACATTTTTTTATAATTAAGTGGAACACTTTTTGTCTCAACACCGATTGGGTTGAGATTTCAAGTGGGAATCATGTATTGTTCCGATTGGACATGATAAGAGTCCTATTTATCTCCCATATACATAAGATTTCAGTATGGTTTGGTAGAATTTATTTTCTATGTTTTATACCCAAACCATGAAAAAATGATTGTTGTGTCAAGGGGTGGTTCTTTTAGTATTGTTTTAAAAGGACAAAGGAAAGTTGAGATCTTGACAACCCTCAACCAAAATATTCCATTAAACTATGTGTATTTTTTAGAATTATGAACTCAAGAATATGAGTAGTGAACTTGAAATGGTCTCATTATCTCATAATTCAAAAAAAACTTTTATTTATCAACTATTAAACTCTTTAATTAAGACATTTTATTTTTTAAACTATTTTCAAAACCAGCCTTCTTTTAGTAATTTTTATTACAAATACACACTCAAAACCTATCAACGCTCATAGAGAGACGACCTAGGGCCATCCTTAGACTATAAATCAATCTTAAAATCCTAATATATTTGATGTGTCGTGACAACCCAGTCAACCCTTCAATAGGGTCTATGGACATTAGTTGTTGGTAATGTTGATTGGGTTGTATTTCCTCAAGATTACAGGGTATTTTCCCCTTATAACTCATGATGAGGGCCCAATCCTATATAGTTAATGAATAGTCTTATAATGATAAATCTAAACTGGTTAGGATTTTGAGATAATTACTTTGAATAGATTTTATAGGTTCCCTCTTTAGAATAATGTGTGTGGTATCAATGAATATGAGATATCTTCTTTATTGACCCCTAAACAATAATGAAATATATTCTCTCACTATAAAGAGAGACTCTTAACAAATTTTGAGGTTGTGATGGGGTATTCCTTCCCCATTATGGAACTATCATTCATAAATTTCGTATATTTAAGATTATCTAGAGATATCATGAATTTAAGGTTCGCGCCTTCTTATATGAATTCATAAATAAGCTTATTAACCATTTAAGTATAAGGGTTATGCATTAGGGACTACATGCATTAGTACATTAAAGATGATGGTGTCAGGAAAATAGAAACTTCATATGTGTTTGGGATATCAACTTGGAGGTTCATAAATATACCATCAATGGGTGTTATTGTATTTGACCCTTTTCAATTGGTGGGACAGTATGATTCATAATTTTTTTGACATGATTTAATATAAATCCGTTAAATAGGGGGTGAATTATTGTGATTTTAAATTTGTTATCATAAATTTATATAAATTTTTTCATTTTAATTCAAAAGACACTTGATATAAATCAAACTGTTTTACAAACCACAAATCAATATGTTGAATCCAATATCAATGAACACTAATATTTTACATGGATCACTATAAATTGGGTATATCAATGGATAATATAAAACTATTGTGTTGATATTACTAATAACCAGTTATTCAACAATTTTTCATTAATGACTTTAGTAGAATCCCACTATTTCTCTAAGGTCACTAACTCGTCCTCTTTTCTTATCATTTAATTTCAATTGGGATATATAATGAAATAAAATTAAAACATAGGTTGAACTCAAAAATGTAAAAGTAGAAAATATAACATCAAACAATGATGGTTGTTTTGCATGATTCATTGATCTCCACATCAGGATCTTCAAAAGTATTCAAAAAAAAAACTGATCACGTCCAAATCAGATCCTCAATACATTTCAATTTAGTTCTGAATCACTCTTCAGTTATATAAACATGATGAAAACATGGACCTCAAATATTATATTTAAATTAAAATTTCATTAAATAATCTATCATTAACATACACTATATAAAATTCATCCATTGGATATTATTCATGTTCATCTCCACTATTGACCTATATTTAGTCTGATGAAATTCATTTCATAATTTTTAAATAGTTATCGGAGTTCCAAATCATAAAATCATTTCATAACCTCTAAATTTTCAAGCTCAATGGTATTTTCTCTATTGGAAACATTCATTTAAAGATCCACATCAACACAGAAATGGTGTCATACTCCAATTACCATGGAAATAATTAAAGGATCAATTTTATTAATAGAAGAGATAATTTTTTCCCTAAAACAATTATTGAACCATGTGGGTTCTTTAGAAAATAATAATGGTTTGTAAAAGATATTCCTTGTTTGAAAACATTGGATAGGGGTTATTCTTTATATAATACAAGAAATTAGAATGTGTAACCAATAAGTAATAGGGGATATAATGAATATCCCTTTTATATTTTAAATCACCTATTCTGATATCCCACATCATAAAATAAAATAATATAACATTATATTAAATATAATAGTATGAAAATATGATGTTCAAATGATATAACAGTTAATGTGGTTTGTAAATAAAAAGGATCACATTGGTGGTATGCGAAATTATAGACAAGGGGTGGAAACCATTGTTTAAATGGATGGGAATTTTTCTTATCAGAGTTGAATTTTTAAAAATGATTAAAAATTAATTGTAAAAAATATATGAATAAAAAGTGATATCACAATATATAAATAGGTTATATCATTTTAAATGGAAGATGAAACTCAAGGACAATCATTATAACTCAGGAAATCTGATTGTGTTATAAAAGTGCGTTGTATTTTATGAAAAACCTAAATTGTATCCCATATTAAGGAAGAGAATCAATTGAAGTGAATTTTCCTTCTTAAAAAAATATATTATATTTCAAATAAATTTTTTTGTATTTATACTATAGAAATGATGATTGCTGCATTATATTAAAGCATGCCTCAATAAAGGGTAATTCGGGTAGAAACACTTATAGCTTAAGAACCAAACAAAGAAAACCCTCTTGAAAGACTGATAAAATTAATTTCAAGTTAAAATACCAACAATTAATACATTAAATGATAATATATATCAAATTTTTAGGATACATTTAATTTAAAAAAAATTAAGAGTATAAAATAAAATGCGTCTCAATGAAGAAAATTTTGAGACAGAACCCTTACCTCATGTTTAAAAGTACTATACATGTGGACATGACATTCTAAATAATTGGATTAAGTTCATTATATACACACATAATAACCTTATTCATTTATATTTATTTTTATATGGCTTATGATTTATTTATTATTACATATTTTTAATATAGTTTTCTCTTACATCAGTTACTCGAGGTTGTTTGGTTAATTTCATCATAACAGTTTCAGTTTATTTACTGTGGTCACAGTTTTAATAAAATAACATAATGATATATGAAAAAGTATTTTTATGTCATTTATTATTCCAATAGTAAAATATTTATATATTTTTAAAGGTTATCCCATGATTGGTCCAAATTAAGAATAGTGTGTTGTTTAGTGTATTAATGTGGTTAAAGTTACTCTAATTTTTTTATTTCTATTACAAATATATTTTAATATATTTTCATTCAAAAATATTAATTGTTTCAAAAATATATTTTTTACATACTAAATTAATTTTTCATTTCTTCCAATTTTGGTTGTCATGGAAAAGAAAACATGTCATTAATGGAGACGGTAGTTCGCAAAAATTCATGACGATGCTTTAATTTTTCAGAATGATTTTGGAGGAAAATGTTAAAATTAATATTCCATTATAATAATAACACTTCATAGTAGTAATAATTATATTATTACCAACACTTCATGGATATAGGGTTTTTGAGGGTTGAAGAAGATGAAAATAGCTAGAGAAGTTTCGTTGAGAGTGTTACCTCCCCATTAGATGTTCTCTCATGGGTAACACATTAAGGTTCCATAAAAAAGAATTTTGGCTAGACCATGTCGTGAATGGAATTGTGGTGTTTAGTATAAACTGGGGAAGGTTTTATTTAATCCAAATCTTTGGAATGGTTGGATAAATGGGGAGGTGAGATTTGAACATCTTATCATGTGGTTATTCTCCAAATACATTACCACACTAGCAAGATGTTGATGTAGTGTGCAATCGGAATTTAATATACTTCTATCGATATAGTTAAAAATAAATAACAATAATAAATAATATTAATAAATATTAAAAAACAAAAACCAAATTATATGTTGAAAATAAATATGAACAAAATATATATCAATTTATAATAAATAAATAACATAAAATGATCGATTGATAAATAAATATTCAGATAAAAAATAGTAAATAAAAAATAAAAAAGTGTCAATAAAAATTAATAAGTAATAAATAAATATTAATTAAATAAATATTAAAATTGCGAACAATTAATAAATAATTAATAAATAATAAAATAATACAAAATGAATGAATAATAAATTATTGCATAAAAGATAGTAAATAAAAAAGTAAATATATAATAAATAAGTAACAAATGGATAACAAATAATACATTAATAAGAATTTACGAATAAAATAATAATAAATCTAAAAAGTAATAGATAATATATGAAAATAAACAAATAATGATTAATTATTTAATTAATGATAATAAATTATTAATGAAAAATTATTAAGTATTAAATAAATAAGAATTCAACATATATTAATTAATTAATATGTATTAACTAAAAATTAAAAAATAAATGAAAAATAATTTATAATTAAATTAAAAAATTAATAATAAATAATAATAATTTAAAAATTAATAATTAATAAATAAAAAGATAAATAAATTCTAAATAATAAATTAAGAATAAATATTAAATTAACAACAAATAATATGTAATATTTTATAATAATCATTAAATATAAAATAAATGTTCAACAACAATTAAAATGTAATATAATAATAATTAATAAATTAATATATAAAAAATAAGTAATAAATTTATAATAAATTAATAAATTTTAAATTTTAAATAATAAATAACAAAATAGTTATATATATATATATAAATATATAAAAAATAACCTTATTTACGTAAATATAAATAAACACACGGTTATGTTACATAAATATATTCCAATGTACACATATATATAATTATATATTAATAAAAGTTTATATATAAACAAAAGTAAGTATAAATATCTTTACATATATAAACCCATATAAAATATAGAAATATATGAAAATAAATTTGTATGAATGTATATAAATGTATATAAATGTATATAAATATATATAAATAATTATAAATTCCTATAAATGTCCACGCATAAATACAATTATGTATAATTTGAATAATTATTGATAAATATATATAAATTATAGGTGAATAAGCATAAATGTATAGAAATAAATATTAATATCTACAAAATAGATAATAAATCACTAAATTGGTAAAACCCCAACAATTTCAACACTATCAAGTAAAAATTAATATAAATCCATGGAATAAAATAATAGAAAACCTAATAAGTATATGAATACACTCATAAATGAATTTTAAATCTCATAAATTGTTTAAAAATCGTGGTATCTGAATTATAAAATCCATTTTATAGGCCCTGAGGATTTTTTGTCCTCTAAAAAATAATTATTAGGGTCTCCCCAAAATAATATGGTGTAGAGATCATCACATGCCATGATTTGATATGTTCAAGAGCTCAAATGGACAATAAGATCAAAATTTATTATCTTTCGATGTTGAAGATATGTTTTCAATATAATTTAAAACTATAAAAAATTTAATTTAATTATTTATTACCAAATAATTGTCTAATTTCATTGTACCTTATTTTATAAAAATGAATTTTACTAGAAGTGGCGCTGAAATGGGGACCCAGATTAAAAGTCATGCATTTGGATACTGAAGTATGATTTTCTTCTTATCCAAGAATTAATTTAAGATTCTAATAATTAATAACTACTAATTATAAATAATTTTTAATCAAAAAAACAATTAATAAATTTAATTGTAATTAATAAAAAATAAATAAAAATTACTAAAAATAAATCATAATTAATTTTTCCATTAACATAGTGATAGTTTTTCCAAACCTACTCTATTGGGCATCTGAAATATTTGGCATCTATTTGGGAAACCTCACAAAAATTCATTTTTTTGGTTATGAGTGAGTAGAGTTTCAACATATGTAAATGTGGAATATTCATGACTAAATCCTTATTTCATTTTAAGCTTTATCATCATGTTAGAGACAACATACTAAAAGTTGTTTGTATTTTCCACTAATGTAAATAGGATTATATTGGAGTTGGGGTCATAGAACCAAGATCTTTGGGCTTTATGATTACTTTTCTTCATGTATTTGAATATTAAAAATGTTCTTACAATATAATTATTGTTTTTCTTTTTTAAATATTAAGTGATAATGTCATAAGGGTACTTATCACACTAGAAGGTCATAACAGCTCCCCATTCCGATTATAACCTATAAGTTTCATTGTATTATTCTTCAATATATGTTGTATAGCTGGATAATATTTTTTGATGGGTCAAAAATGAAATATAATATCAGTGGTGGATACTCAAAATATTTAGAGACACTTTCTCATGGTGGAATCACATAGTAATCATCAGTGTTGGAGATTATGATAACATTACCCACCAATATGATATCTATATTTATATTCTCCATTGGGTATTCCAATCAATAAATAAGTGAAATGATCCTTAGACTTTAATAATTTTATTAATATATTTCATGAGTCATAAACTATGATGTATTTATAAAAAAAGGGACAGCATATTCTCATGGTGTGGCAGGATACGATGGTTATGTCATGAGTGATGTTTTGTTATTGAATAATGAGATAAATGATTTATACCTTTTTTTCCTTAATTTATGTTCATATCTATATATATTTGGTAGGAATTGAGATTCTTGATTAAGTCCATGGCCTTAGGGGTTTTGTTGAAATGTTCATTTCCAAAAAATTCAAAGAAAGGGATAACTGGCACATAGATTGATTAAAGTATAATTCAAAAAGATTTATTTGAGACATCAAGATAAATAGTATACATTACATAGTGTATTATTGATATAGGTTACTTATTTTTGTACATTATCATCTTTCCTCATAGGATCCTTGGCATGTTTTTATATTATATCCTTGGACATTATGTGGTGTAGCCTGTGGCCACTGTGAAAGGGGTATCTAGTGTAAAGACCCCAACCCCAGTAACTCAAAGTTGGTGCCTAATTTTATTACATGGGTACTGTGAACAAGTGTTCACATCCCAAAGAATAGAATATTTTAGAAGCATTAGAAGACAAGATATAAACATAAGTAACAAAATACTACATGAAATGCAAGGCATCATAAGAACTGAAGGGGAAACACTCTTAAACTCCTAGGTTATCCTTATGGGTCATTAAAAATATAAATATTTGAATCCTAGAAAAAAAATAAAACAAAATAATGGGGTGAGAATATATGCACAATAAGGGTAAACAATAGATTGGAATCTATCATAAACACAAACAATAAGTCAAGGTGAATAACTAAGACACATTCCCTTAAAACATAATTTTTAGCATAATATGGAAGGAATAAAATATGGTAAATAATTCCATATAAATAATAATATGATAATGAAACCTAAAAAATGGATATTCTACTAGTTAAATAATCCAATTTATTATCAGTTACTAATATCATTATGTGGTAATTCATCATTTTGGACATCATACACATATTGTCATTGATTTTACAAGGACAACATATATAATTGGGTAAAAACATATTCTAGTTCATATCCTGAGTCCTACCAATGAAATGAGGGGATATATATGAAACCTACCATCACGTAATAAGTACAATTCATTCCTTATAGTAATGGTGAGAAACATAAAAACATATACTTATGAATTTATATAACATTCCCCAATCAACAAACATAATCACTAACCATTCTGAGTACTGTGGTGAATGGTATCCCGATAGAACATCCATAGTCAATATAATCATAAAATGTTTAATAAAATATGGAATATGATATAGTAAATTTTAAATCACAATTAAGCCTAATATTAGTCCTAAGGTGTTGAAATAGATGAAAATACTTTAGTAAAATCATCGAGGAGGTCTTGAGATAATACCCTTTTTACTTCAGAGAGAAGAGTTCTTTTGGAAAATAATTTCTATTTATCATAAAATCAGATAGCAAAATGTATATTCGAGAAAATAAAAAGGACAGAAAATTATGTTATATTTTACGCATAAATTATTTCCAACTGAAGTGAAAACATGTAAAAATTCCATTTATGAAGCTTCAAAATTGAGCTGCGTAAGTGTAGTTTTAGGGAAAATACTAAAGAGCCTTTAAAACCGAATAAAGAATAATTATTGTATAAAAACCCCCAATGAAAAATGAAAAAATTTCATGATAAAATGAGTAGTTCTAGAAAAATAATACTATCTTGTAACATATAATGAAGTTCACTTAAATTGGGTAAGAAACTGGGAAGTTCCATTTAAAAGGACTCTCTTATTGAGAAGAATTGAGAAAGGATCCTTAAAAAACATGTAACTCCACATCAAAAAAATAAGTATTATGATCGGTAAATATTTATGGAAAAATCATGCATTGTTTAGTATTTTTACATAAGAAAAATTAAAATTTATAATATGGTAAAGATAGAGAATGGAAAACCTGAATCAGAAATAGAGGTTTGGGGAGAATCGCTCACCTTATGTCTGAGAGAGTTCATCATTTGATATTAATTTCATTGATAATGAAACTAAATTCATTAATAATGTAATTATAATCATATTAAAAATGTAATTTATTAATTATAGTTTTATTAATTTCATTATTGTTCTTTTCTATTAGTTATAATATTTAATTCCATCGTTTGGGAGTGTTCTTTTCCCTGGTTTTCATGATTGGTTCACATGTATACATGTACTAAAGATCATGTAAAATGGGAATAGATTTCCAAAATTTAAATAAAATGTTATTAATTAAAATCCATAAGATTAAATGGTTATATAAGTAAATTTTTTTTTATTTGGATGAATCATTAAATAAGATGTTAGTCAAACCTGTTTACAATATTTTGTCATTTTTTTATCATTGCACACTAGTTTTATATTATGAATTAACATTAAGTATATATACTAGTTATATGATATTAAATATGTTTAAAAAAATATATTAAATTCTTTTTTAACCATAATTTTTTTTAAGTCAATACATGGAGGAAGAATTAGAAAAATTAAACTCGTCATCCACAAAGGCAGTAAACCGACACCTCATGGACGATGTTTTCATTTTTAGAATAAAAAGGGTAAGAGAATAAAATTAATTATTGATATTAAATTAACATAATAAAATTAAATTATATATAATATAGTATAGTTATATTTAATTTTTTGGTAGAGGAGGTAATGAAAGTATAATAAATGAAACGAAATTGAAAGAAAATTAAAAGAACAAAAAGGGGTTTACCACTTGAATTATTCTCCATGAGAACCTCTTTATGGGAATTTGATATGGTATTTTGATGAGACCAGAAAGGCAAGAAAATGGGGGAAGTTTTGGAGTAGAAATGGGAACAATTTAATAAAGTTTAAATTATTTGGGTGTGTGAGAAAAGGATGTTTTCATTGATTTAGAATCATGCAAAGCTATCCAGTGGAAAATCTTCCCTTATAGTGAGTAAATGTGGATATTTGGTAATTCTATCAATAATTACTTGTATTGCATCATTAATTCTTATATTGTTTGGTAATATCATGACAAAATCCATAGAAATGTAATCCTATCTCAATGTAGTAATTGAAATATGTTTCATAATACCTTTAGTATATTGTCTTTCAGACTTCACCCATTTACATATTAAAGATCTTGATACATTATACACAATTTCCTCATTCATATTATCCATCATGAAATATTCCTTCAAATTTATATACATCTTAGTTCTTCCATTGTGAATATATAAAATAAAGCTAAGGGAATCATCTAATAATTACCTTTTTATCTTGATTATAAAGGGAAACTCTATACTCTTCCAAAATTTCAAAATTCCATCATCATTTACGAGGTATACCAATTTCCCATCATTCCCAGCATTAATTTTCTTTTGAATTTTTTCGTCATCAGATTGGGAAAATGTAATAATTTACAATATATATGGATTGGAAACAATCTTAAAAAGTAGTTAAGGTTCACATCCATTGAAAATTCCCATATCCATCTTTACTATATCTGTATATATAGGATCCATGTCAATCCTCATTTTGTTCAGAAATCCATGATCATTCATACTCAATGTATCTGTAACCTAATTCACCTTCACTAGGTTTTAGTGCACTAAAACTCATAATTCCTTAGTAGTTTGAGTTATTTCATTTACCTCATGTTGATTTATTTTTATGAGAACATATATTTTAAAATCTTGTGATATGTATTAATCTCACATGTTTCAAGACTGATATAGTGTCTCTATATCATTAGATAAAATATTACCACTTATAACTCAATATCATGAGTTGGTTAACTTTGTCCATTAGTTTTTAACTACCTTTATAATTAGGCCATAACTGTATATTTTTTCATTAAGAGATATCCATGTCTTTTCATTGATATGTCACTAAAAATCACAAATCCACCATTTCATGATGGTAGATTCAATATCAGAGAATTCACTAATCTCTTCTTTAGTTCTGAAATACATTTTTCACATTCCATTTTACAAACAAACACAATCCATTTATATGTAATATTGGATAACTGGTTAGATAATCGGTAAAAATTATGAATGAAATACTGATAGTAACCTGCTAAACCAATAAAACTACGTAGCTCGATTATGATGGTTAGTGTAGACCATTCAGTCACTGCATTTGTCTTCATAAGATCAACTGATATTCAATCCTTAGAAATAATTTGGCCATGAAAAGATATTTTAGGAACCCATAATTTGAACTTTCTAAACTTCATATATAGCTATTTTATTATAAGACTCTGTAGAAAAATCTATAACGGGTTCTCATGTTCCTCATAGATTTTATAGTATGTCAATATATCATCAATAAAAACCACAAAAAATCACCAAGATATTAATTGATAACAATTTTATCATATCCATAGAAATAGAAGGTACATTAGTCAATTCAAATGGCATTACTTTAAACTCATAATTCCCATATCTAGTTAAAAATGTAGTTTTTCGAATATATTCCTACTGCACACATAATAGATTATATCTATATCGAATATCAATCATTAAAAAATATTGATCTCTCTGATTTTATCAAAAAAATCATCAATGTGAAGAAGTGGATACTTTTTATTTATCGTGATGGCGTGTATTTCTCTATAGTCAATGCAAAACCTCGTGGATCCATCCATCTTCTTGAAAAATATAATGGATTATCCCCATAGATAAATTATATGGTGAATAAATCCCTTGTTAATGAATTCATCTATTTGTTAATTTAACACTACAAAATCCAATCTGTCCATTCTATAAGGAGTCTCTGATATAGGTATTTCACCAATAATTAAATCAATAGTTTACACAACCTCCTAATTTGGAGGATGCCTAGCTAAATCCTCTAGAAATACATCAATTATTATTTCATAAAATTGTTATCTTAAATTTTTAGAATTTTTTCTCATACATAGATTATTTCTTCACTTACACACCATGAATTTCATTTAGTAGATATACTTGAGGTGGATCTATATAAGAATCATATGATGAGGTTTTTTCTATAAATATAATGGATTCTATATATACCCAAAAATAGTAACATCTATATTATTGCAATATATTTTCACATTATATTTTGAAATTTAGTACATACCAAGGATTATATCAAATTAAATCACAGTTATGATATCAAGGTTAGCAACAAAATCATGTTAATGTGTCATAAAGGTGACTGGCCAACACAACTTTTCTGCACTCAGACATGCATTTGGAGATTTCACTAACAAATCCATTATTAAATCAAAAAGGAAATGTATAATTTTCATGAAACTCTTGGAATATAAGCAATAATGTGGTTGTCCAAAATCAAATAATGAATAGACTATGTTTTACGAAATGATTAAATTACCTTCCAACCCATCATTTAGAATTTCAACCTCATTAGTTATGATTGTAAAGGATTTCAAATTCTCCCTTGGCCCTATCTAGCGAATGTTTCCTTGATAGTTAAAACAATAATTTTTAAAATGTTCCATATATTTACAATTATAGAATTTTACATTGGTTGATTCATACATTCCCTTTCAATAATGAGATTAGTGGCCTATTTCTCCAAACATGTAACAAACTCTGATCCCATTGAGGAATGTACTGGACTGTTTATTCCCAAAATTTTTGTAGGATATAAATTCAACTCTTCCCTTCTTCTCCTTTTCCATATTTCCTTTTCTAGAGCATTCAGTAGCCCTCTTCTTCTCTTTATACCAATTACAGTCATAAGAAATTGAGATTTATGTTTATGTCTTGACAGCCCATGATACTATATCTTTATATGATGAGATATTTTAGGACACTAGTTCCCTTCAGAGGAATGGTTTTAACCTATATAATAATAAATAAATCATTCCATTTTTATTGTGTATGTAGTCATCATGATGTCTTTCTACCCTTGTAAATTTGGATACAAACTTACCACCATTATCATCCCCCTTTTCCTCGGATTCAATAATTGTTTCTCTATATCCACTCTTAGTTCATGAGGGAAATACTTTTTTTATAAAAGTTACATAAAATCATCCATTTCATGATTAGTATTTCTTCCTCCTCCTTCATTTTTTTAATTAAGGATCACCATTGATCTGAATCTACTTAGTGATGAAAAATTTCCATGAAAACCATACCCATTTTTTACTTCCCAAGGAACGAAATTAATTCTCCAAGGATCTTATCCACAATTATCTACAAATGATATAGTAGTCCAATTGAATCATGAGGTTGTCTAACATCATTACTCAACATTTTGGATTACTATTCTCCATAGAAGTAAGGTTTTTATTCGAAACCTAATTCACCTAACCCTGTATAATTATATGTTGCTCTACTATAGTTGTTTCTCCTATTCCCACATCATTATCATTCATAGGTGCGAAATCCCAATATTGAATATGTGTTTTTATTTGATTTCAATTCCATCCACTAGGCTCCATTTCTAAATAATTGAATATAGAAAATTGTATTACTAATCATAACTCATAATTTCAAACAATGTTTAAAAAATTTATGCATAACTCACCTCATAATCATAAACATGGTTTAATTAGGGACATATTTACTTTTGAATCCTTCATTAGGGTGTTTAAAAAAGGTGACTTATCCTATGAATATCCATTGGGAGTTTCAAACAAAGTGTCTAGTAAGGCTTGTTTTTATGTACCAAGTTATGCCGAGTTAGGACTGATGCACCTTGTTAGAGTTGTTACTCCATGGTACCTATATGATAAAACCACATCCACATCTTGTATCCATACAAGCATGTATTTCTAGAAAGATATAAATAATCTACACATTACCAAAATTCTATTATTTTCTTCTTTATTATCCTCATATTATATATTAGAGTTCTTTTTCCTAATATATTTTTTCTTAATTCCGTTTCCATGTTTTTAATTAAACTTAACGCTGATACCATCTTTAAAGACCCAAACCCCAGTACCTCAGATTCAGTGTATTATTTTATTATATTGTTACTATAAACATGTTTTTTTATCCAAAAAGACCAAATAGTTTAGTAGCTCTGGAGACTAGATACAAAAATAAGTATTTCATTACCAAATTAAATGAAATAAAACATAGAAACACCATTTGAAACACCCATAAACTCTTAAGTTATCCCTTCTAGTAATTTATAATATACATCTTCTCATCCTCGGGTAAAATAATACATAATAAAGGGATGAGATTATAGGCTCAATAAGGGTAAAAAATATAGTGAAATATATCATAAACATAAAAAATAAGGTAAGGTGAATAACTAAAACAAATTCCATGAAAAAATAATATTGAGCCTCGTATGGAAGGAATAGAAGTTGGTTAAATACTTCCATATAATTAATAACAAGAATTCTTCTTTTAAGAAAAAAGTTGAAAACATTTTTGAAAAACTCTTTTATGATTTCAATTCCCTATTCCCCTATTTCTCAATAAGATTTTATTCCTTGTAAATTTTATTTCAGGAATTACCCTTTAATATCACATATAGTATTTGGGGGATTGTACTAATTAAAATCCATTACTTAATTTTTATTTTCTAGCCATTTAGTGTTTATGATTTTTCATCTAAATTCTTTCCTCAATATAAATTTTATATTTCATTTCATTTATTAAAGTGTGTTCACCTAGATTCTATACATAGATATATTTTTAAAATTGTTTACATCTTCATATACTGGTTATAAATATGTTGTAAATACAATATTCTCTATTATCATTATTGATATGTACATTCCTTGAATGTTACTGAATTTATTTTGAAAACCAAATACCTTCCAAGGGTACATCATGTTAAATTTTTTGATAAAATTATTAATGATTTCCTTACATGATTCTATTTGAAAATTATAAAAACTTTTTTCATTAATATGGGATATTAGTGAAATGATAAATGATTTATTTAAAGGGTCACTCACACTACACCAAAATAAGCATTTAATGACAATTTATTTTGTGTTTAACACCAATTTAAACTGTTGTTAAACTGTTTCAGGGTGATTTTTGAAAAACACTACTAAATAATCAATCATTAACCATTTAACAGTAGTTTTCCAAATTATGGTGAAGTGGTTTTTAAAAATCCTTTAGAATCATTTAGTAGAGGATTAAACAAAAACTAAATTATTTCACAACCGTTTTTTTATTTTTTATTTTTTTATTTTTATCTATAAAATTAAATAACTATTTATTAATGATGATAATGATTATTATTAATAATTATTAAAATGAATATTCCATGCATTAATGTTCCAATTAACCATTAAAAATCGATATATATACATATATATATCTCTGTGTGTGTGTTAGGTGATATTTGAACATCTTATCATGTGGTTATTCTCCAAATACATTACCACACTAGAAAGTTGTTGATGTAGTGTGCAATCTGAATTTAATATACATCTATCAATATAGTTAAAAATAAATAACAATAATAAAAAATATTAATAAATATTAATAAACAAAAACCAAATTATATGTAGAAAATAAATATGAACAAAATATATAACAATTTATAATAAATAAATAACATAAAATGATCAATTGATAAATAAATAATAAGATAAAAAATAGTAAATAAAAAATAAAAAATTGTCAACAATAATTAATAAGTAACAAATAAATATTAATTAAATAAATATTAAAATTATAAACTATTAATAAATAAATATTAAATAAGAAAATAATACAAAATGAATTAATAATAAATTATTGCATAAAATATAGTAAATAAAAAGTAAATATATAACAAATAAGTAACAAATAGATAATAAATAATACATTAATAAGAATTTACGAATAAAATAATAATAAATGTAAAAAATAAAAAATAATATATGAAAATAAACAAATAATAATTAATTAAATAATTAATGATAATAAATTATTAATGAAAAATAAATCCAAATAAAATAATTAAGTACTAAATAAATAAGAATTACACATATATTAATTAATTAATATGTATTAACTAAAAATTAAAAAATAAATGAAAAATAATTTATAATTAAATTAAAAAATTAATAATAAATAATAATAATTTAAACATTAATAATTAATAAATAAAAAGATAAATAAATTCTAAATAATAAATTAAGAATAAATATTAAATTAACAAAAAAATAATATTTAATATTTTATAATAATCATTAAATATTAAATAAATGTTCAACAACAATTAAAATTTAATATCATAATAATTAATAAATTAATATATAAAAAATAAGTAATAAATATATAATAAATTAATAAATTTTAAATTTTAAATAATAAATAACAAATAGTTATATATATATAAATAAATAACCATATTTACATAAATATAAATAAACACACGGTTATGTTACATAAATATATACCAATGTACACATATATATAATTATATATTAATAAAATATTATATATAAACACAAGTAAGTATAAATATCTTTACATATATAAACCCATATAAAATATAGAAATATATGAAAATAAATTTGTATGAATGTATATAAATGTATATAAATATATATAAATAATTATAAATTCTTATAAATATCCACGCATAAATACAATTATGTATAATTTGAATAAGTATTGATAAATATATATAAATTAAAGGTGAATAATTATAAATGTATAGAAATACATATTAATATCTACAAAATAGATAATAAATCACTAAATCGGTATAACCCCATCAATTTCAACACTATAAAATGAAAAATAATATAAATCTATAGAATAAAATAATAGAAAACCTAATAAGTATATGAATACACTCATAAATGAATTTGAAATCTCATCAATTGTTTAAAAATCGTGGTATCTGAATTATAAAATCCATTTTATATGCCCTGAGGATTTTTTGTCCTCTAAAAAATAATTATTAGGGTCTCCCCAAAAAAATATGGTGTAGAGATCATCACATGCTGTGATTTGATATGTGGAAGAGCTCAAATGCACAATAGGATCAAAAGTTATTATCTTTCTAAGTTGAAGATATATTTTCAACATTATTTAAAACTATAAAGAATTAAATTTAATTATTTATTACCAAATTATTTTCTAATTTCATTGTACCTTATTTCATAAGAATGAATTTTAGTAGAAGTGGCGCTGAAATGTGGACCCAAATCAAAAGTTATGCATTTGGATGTTGAAGTATGATTTTCAACTTATCCAAGAATTAATTTAAGATCCAAATAATCACTAACTACTAATTATAAATAATTTTTAATTAAAAAACTATTAATAAATTTAATTGGAATTAAAAAATAATAAATAAAAATTACTAAAAATAAATCATAATTAATTTTTCCATTAACATAGTGATAGTTTTTTCAAACCTACTCTATTGGGCATCTGAAATATTTGGCATTTGTTTGGGAAACCTCACCAAAATTCATTTTTTGGTTGTGAGTGAGTAGAGTTTCAACATATGTAAATGTGGAATATTCATGACTAAATCCTTATTTCATTTTAAGCTTTATCATCATGTTAGAGATAACATACTAAAAGTTGTTTTTATTTTGCACTAATGTAAGTAGGATTCTATTGGAGTTGGGGTCATATAACCAAGATCATTGGGCTTTATGATTACATTTATTCTTGTATTTGAATATTAAAAATGTTCTTACAACATAATTATTGTTTTTTTAATATTAATTGATAATGTCATAAGTGTACTTATCACACTAGAAGGTCATAATAGCACCCCATTCAGATTAAAACCCATAACTTTCATTGTATTATTCTTCAATATAAGTTATATAGCTGGATAATATTTTTTGATGGGTCACAAATGAAATATACTATCAGTGGTGGACACTCAAAATATTTTGAGACACTTTCTCATGGTGGAATCTCATGGTAATCTTTAGTGTCAGAGATTATGATAATATTACCCACCAATATGATATCCATATTTATATTCTCCATTGGGTATTCCAATCAATAGATAAGTGAAATGATCCATAGACTTTAGTATTTTTAGTAATATATTTCATGAGTCGTATACTATGATGTATTTATCAAAAAAGTGACAGCATATTCTCATGGTGTGGTAGGATAAGATGGTTATGTCACAAGTGATTTTTTTTATTGAATAATGGGATAAGTGATTTATACATTTTGTTCCTTAATTTATGTTCATATCTATATATATTTGGTAGGAATTGGGATTCTTAATTAAGTCCATAGCCTTAGGGTTTTTTTTGAAGTGTTCATTTCAAAGAAATTCAAAGAAAGAGGTAACTAGCACATAGTTTGATTAAAGTAGAATGCAACAATATTAATTTGAGACATCAAGATAAATAGTATACATTACATAGTGTATTATTGATGGAGGTTACTTATTTTTGGACATTATCTTCTTTCCTCGTAGGATCCTTGGAATGTTTTTAGATTATATCCTTGGACATTATGTGGTGTAGCCTGTGACCACTGTGAAAGGGGCATGTAGTGTAAATACCCCAACCCCAGTAACTAAAAGATGGTGCCTAATCTTATTACATGGGTACTGTGAACAAGTGTTCACATCCCAAAGAATAGAATATTTTAGTAGCATTAGAAGACAAGATAAAAACATAAGTAACACAATATTACATGAAATGAAAGGCATCATAAGAACTCTATTGGTAACACTCTTAAACTCCTAAGTTATCCTTATGGGTCATTAAAAATATAAATATTTGAATCCTGAAAAAAAAATAAAAAAAATAATGGGGTGAGAACAAATGCACAATAAGGGTATACAATAAAGTGGAATCTATCATAAACACAAAAAATAAGTCAAGGTGAATAACTAAAACACATTCCCTTAAAATATAATTTTTATCATAATATGGAAGGAATAAAATATGGTAAATAATTCTGTATAAATAAACATATGAGAATGAAACATAACAATGGATATTATACTAGTTAAATAATCCAATTTATTATCAGTTACTAATATCATAAGGAGGTAATTCATAATTTTGGACATCATAAACATATTGTCATTGATTTCGCCAAGACAACATACATAATTGGGTAAAAACATAGTCTAGTTCATATCTTGATTCCTACCATTGCAATGAGGGGATATAGATGGAACCTACCATCATGTAATAAGTCCAATTCATTCCTAATAGTAATAGTGAGAAACATAACAACATATATATATGAATGTAAATAACATTCTCCAATAAATAAACATAATCACTAACCATTCAGAGTACTGTGGTGAATGGTACCCTGATTGAACATCCATAGTCAAAATAATCATAAACTGTTTAATAAAATATGGAATATGATATCGTAAATGTTAAGTCCCAATTAAGCCTAATATTACTCCAAATGTGTTTAAACAGATGAAAATATTTTAGTAAAATCATCGAGGAAGTCTTGAGATAATACCCTTTTTACTTCAGAGAGAAGATCTCTTTTGGAAAATAATTTCTATTTATCATAAAATCAGATAGCAAAATGTATATTCGAGAAAATAAAATGGACAGAAAATTATATTATATTTTAGGCATAAATTATTTCCAACTGAAGTGAAAACATGTAAAAAGACCATTTATGAAGCTTTAAAATTGAGCTGCTTAAGTGCAATTTTAGAGATAATACTAAAGAGACATTAAAACTGAATAAAGAATAATTATTTTATAAAAACCCCCAATTAAAAATGAAAAATTTTCATGATAAAATGAGTAGTTCTAGAAAAATAATACTATCTTTTAACATATAATGAATTCCACTTAAAATGGGTAAGAAACTGAGAAGTTCTATTTAAAAGGACTTTCTTATTGAGAAGAATTGAGAAAGGATCCTTAAAAAACATGTAACTCCACATCAAAAAATAAGTTTTATGATAGGTAAATATTTATGTAAAATTAATGCATAGTTTAATATTTTTAAATATCAACAATTAAAAATTATAATTTTGTAAATATAGATAATGGAAAACCTGAATCAGAAATGGAGGTTTGGGGAGAATCTCTCACCTTATGTCTGCAAGTGTTCATCATATGATATTAATTTCTTAGATAATCAAACTAAATTCATTTATAATTTAATTCTAATCCTATTAAAAATGTAATTTATTAAATATAGTTTTATCAATTTCATTAATTTTCTTTTTTATTTGTTATAAGATTTAATTCCATCATTGAGGAGTGTTCTTTTCCTTGGTTTTCATGATTGGTTCACATGTATACATGTCCTAAATATCATGTAAAATGGGAATAGTTTTCCAAATTTTAAATAAAATGTTTTTAATTAAAATACATAAGATTAAATGGTTATATAAGTCAATTTTTTTATTTGGTATTTGGATGAATCATTAGATAAGATGTTAGTCAAACCCGTTTGCATTATTTTGTCATTTTTTTGATCATTGGACACTTGTTTTGTATTATAAATTAACATTAAGTATATATACTAGTTATATGATATTAAATATGTTTAAAAAAATATATTAAATTCTTTTTTAACCATAAAATGTTTTTAGGAAAAGACATGGAGGAAGAATTAGAAAAATTAAACTCGTCATCCACAAAGGTAGTAAACCGACACCTCACGAACGATGTTTTCATTTTTAGAATAAAAAGGGTAAGAGAATAAAATTAATTGTGGATATTAAATTAACATAATAAAATTAAATTATATATAAGACACTATAGTTATATTTTATTTTTTGATAGAGGAGTTAAGGAAAGTATAACAAATGAAATGAAATTGAATGAAAATTAAAAGAAAAAAAAGGGATTTTCTACTTGAATTATTCTCTATGAGAACCTCTTTATGGGAATTTGATATGGTATTTTGATGATACCAGAAAGGCAAGAAAATAGAGGAGTTTTTGGAGTAGAAATTGTAACAATTTAATAATGTTTAAATTATTTGGGTGTGTGAGAAAATGAGGTCATGAGGGGAGGAATTTATAGTGGGGGAGAGGGGTGTTTTTTTATTATTTTGTTTATTTGTTAATTATTTAGCTTGAGACTATGAATAGTTTGATAATTTTCACTCAATATAATAAAATAATTAAATATATTTCTTGATTATGGTCTTACATCATCAATACATCATCTATGACCTAATAAATTATGTATTTATTAAATACCATAAATTACAATATTTCACTATTCACCAATAATTCAACTATTTTAGAAAAACCCCAAAAATTCACCCAATCCTTTTTTCAACCTGTAGAATTTTAAAATGAAAAAAAATTTATGGATATTATTTTCAACATATGAGAAATTTAATTTTTAAATAAAATCATCATTTACTTGAAAGAAAACCGATTTTAAAATTATAACTGATTTTATGAAATTATGAAATATAAACTAAGGCCAAATAAAATTATCCAATATTCGTAAGACAAAAAATAATTATATATTAACATATTTAATAAAAATAAATTTTCTTCTAAATTATTAATTTAATTATAAAATTATTAAATAATATTTATATTTTTCAAAAATAAGGATGCTTATTTTATTATTTTGAACACATTTATTTACTTATTCCCTGATTATATATATATATTATATTATATTTTCATTTATAAGATAAATAAATTTTATGTATATTTTCATAGGTGAAATTAATATTTTATTGGTCATATTATTATTCCTAATGGTCCCATTAATATTCTAATGATCATATTTAATATCATATTACGGTTTAAAACTCAGTGTTTCATCAAGCATAAACTATAAAAGATATTAAATTTAAAAATAGACATACCATAAGATTATATGGTGTTACATTCTCCCCTAATTATAAAAAATTCTTCCTCAAAATTTCTAGAAGGTGACCCTTTAAAAATATTTGGTTATTCTTCATCATAAATTATTGGGTTCCCATGTCACCTCTACAATTATATGATTTTTCCTATGTACCTTTACCGTATCAATCGTCTAATGCCTCAACACCTAATCTTTAGTGTCTATAATCTGGATAGACTCTTCATAGTAAGATCAATAATGTTCCAATTCTATTCCTTTAGAAGTGAGGACAAGCATTGGGTATGTCATGTACTTCCTTAACCAAGAGATGTGGAATACATTGTTTACATTTCAAAGTCTTGGTGGCATCAACAAATGATAAGCCACATCTCCAATTCACTCTAAGATTTCAAAAGTACCAATGTACATGGGGTGTGGATTCCCTTTCCTTCCATATCTTATAACACCCTTCCTTGGATATACCTTCAAGAATAAATGATTTCCCACAAGAAATTCCAAATCCACCCTTTGATTATCATATTTTCTCTTTTTACTACTTTGATCTACTTTAATTTGTGTTTCAATAAAAATTAACTTTTTTTGGTTTCATTTATATGTTTAAGTCCAATGATCATCCTCTCACCCACTTCATCCCAAGAGGTTTTGGTACAAAATCTCTTTCCATACAATGCTTAATATGGTTCCATTTGAATACATTAATGGAAACTAGTGTTGTACTCAAACTCTACCAAAGGTATATATTGATCCCATATACCTTAAAGTTAATGTGATCATGATCTCAACATGTCCTTTAATGTTATAATGGTTCTTTTAGAGTACTCATGAGTTTTTGGGTGATATGTTTTAATCAAACGAAGCTTAGTGTCTAATTTTTTGTGACGGATTTTCTATAATTTTAATGTAAATCAGAGATCACGATCAGAAACAACAGAAATAGGTGCTCCATGATGTCATAAAAATTAATTGATATAGAATCATGAAAAGCTATCTAGTGGAAGATTTTCCGTTATAGTGAGGAAATGTGGATATTTGGTAATTCTATCAATAATTACTTGTATTGCATCATTAATTCTTATATTTTTTGGTAATATCATGACAAAATCCATAGAAATGTAATCCTACTTCAATGTAGTAATTGAAATATATTTCATAATACCTTTAGTATATTGTCTTTCATACTTCACCCATTGACATATTAAAGATCTTGATACATTATACACAATTTCCTCATTCATATTTTCCATCAAGAAATATTCCTTCAAATTTATATACATATTAGTGCTTCCATGGTGAATATATAAAATAAAGATAAGGGAATCATCTAATAATTCCATTTTTATCTTGGTTATAAAGGGAAACTCTAGACTCTTCCAAAATTTCAAAATTCCATCATCATTTACGAAGTATACCAATTTCCCGTCATTCCAAGCATTAATTTTCTTTTGAATTTTCTCATCATCAGACTGGGAAAATGTAATAATTTACAATATATATGGATTGGAAACAATTTTAAAAATTAGTTAAGGTTCACATCCATTTAAAATTCCCATATTCATATTTACTATATATGTATACATAGGATCCATGTCAATCCTTATTTTGTTCAGAAATCCATGATCATTCCTACTCAAAGTATCTGTAACCTAATTCACCTTCACTAGGTTGTAGTGCACTGAAAATCATAATTCATGAGTAGTTTGAGTTATTTCCTTTACCTCATGTTGGTTTATTTTTATGAGAACATATATTTCAATATCTTGTGATTTGTATATGTCTCACATGTTTCCAGACTCATATAGTGTCTCTATATCATTAGAGAAAATATTACCACTTATAACTCAATATCATGATTTGGTTAGCATTGTCCATTAGTTTTTAACTACCTTTATGATTAGGCAATAACTATATATTTTTTCATTAAGATAAAGCCATGTCTTCTCTTTGATATGTCACTACAAATCACAGATCCACCATTTCATGATGGTAGATTCAATATCATAGAATTAACTAATCTATTCTTTGGTTCTGAAATATATTTTTCACATTCCATTTTACAAACAAAGATAATCCATTTACAAGTAATATTTGATGACTGGTTATCATGAAACATTATGAATGAAATACTTATAGTAACCTACTAAACCAATAAAACTACATACCTCGATTATGATGGTTAGTGTAGACCATTCCGTCACTAAATTTGTCTTCATAAGATCAATTGATATTCAATCCTTAGAAATGATATGGCCATGAAAAGATATTTTCTGAATCCATAATTTGAACTTCATAATCTTCCTATATATATATTTTATTATAAAAGAATTTAGAAAAATCTATAAGGGGTTCCCATGTTCCTCATAGATTTTATAGTATGTAAATATATCATTAATTAATACCACAAAAAATCATCAAGATATTAATTTATAACAATTTTATCATATCCATAGAAATAGAAGGTACATTAGTGAGTTCAAATGGAATTACTTTAAACTCATAATGCCCATATCTAGTTAAGAATGTAGTATTTGGAATATATTCCTACCACACACATAATAGATGATATCTCTATCGAATATCAATCATTAAGAAATATTGATCTCCATGATTTTATCAAAAAAATCATCAATGCAAAGAAGTGGACACTTTTTCTTTATTGTAATGACATGTATTTCTCTATAGTCAATGCAAAACCTCATGGATCCATCCAAATTCTTGAAAAATATAATGGATTCTCCCCATAGATAAATTATATGGTGAATAAATCCCTTGTCACTGAATTCATCTATTTGTTAACTTAACTCTACAAACTCCAATCTATCCATTATATAAGGTGTCTCTTGTATAGATATTTCACCAATAATTAATTCAATAGTTTACACAACCTCCTACTTTGGAGGTTTTCTAGCTAAATCCTCTAGAAATACATCATGTATTATTTCATAAAATTTTTATCTTCAATTTTTAGACTTTATTTCTCATACATAGATGATTTCTTAACTTACACACCATGAATTTCATTTAGTGGATATATTGGAGGTGGATCTATATAAGAATCAAATGATGATGTTTTTTCAATAAATATAATGGATTCTATATATACACAAAAATAGTAACATATATATTGTTGCAATAGATTTTCACATAATATTTTGAAATTTAGTACATACCAAGGATTATATCAAATTAAATCACAGTTATGATATCAAGGATAGAAACTAAATCATGTTAATGTGTCATAAAGGTGACTGGCCAACACAACTTTGTTGCACTCAGACATCCATTAAGAGTTTTCACTAACAACTCCATTATTAAATCAAAAAGGAAATATATATTTTTCATGAAACTCTTGGAATATAAACAATAATGTGGTGGTCCAAAATCAAATAATGCATAGACTATGTTATACGAAATGATTAAATTACCTTCCAACCCATAATTTGTAATTTCAACCTCAATAGTTATGATTGTAAAGGATTTCAATTTCTCCCTTGGCCCTATCTAGAGAATGATTCCTTGATGGTTAGGAAAATATTTTTTAAAATGATCCATATATTTACAATTATAGCATCTTACATTGGTTTATTCATTCATTCCCCTTCAATAACGAGATTAGTGGCATATTTCTCCAAACATGTAACAAACTCTGATCCGATTGAGGAATGTACTGGAGTTTTTATTCCCAAAATTTTTGTAGGATAGAAATTACACTCTTCCCTTCTTTTTCTTTTCCATATTTCCTTTCCTAGAGCATTCAGTAGCCCTCTTCTTCTCTGTCTACCCATTACAGTCATAAGACATTAAGATTTATGTTTATGTCTTGACATCCAATGATACTATATCTTTATATGATGAGATATTTTAGGACACTAGTTCCCTTCAGAGGAATGGTTTTAACTTATATAATAATAAATAAATAATTCCATTTGTATTGTGTATGTAGTCATCATGATGTCTTTCTAACCTTGTAAATTTTGATACAAACTTACCAACATTATCATCCCCCTTTTCCTCAGATTCAATAATTGTCTCTCCATATCCACTCGTAGTTCATGAGGGAAATATTTTTTTAGAAAAGTTCCATAAAATTATCCATTATATGATTATTATTTCTTCCTCCTCCTTCATGTTTTGAATTAAGGACCACCATTGATCTATATCTCCCTAGTGATGATAAATTTCCATGAAAACCATACCCATTTTTTTACTTCCCAAGGAATGAAATTAATTCTCTAAGGGTATTATCCACAATTATCTACAAATGATATAGTAGTCCAATTGAATCATGAGGTGGTCTAACATCATTCCATTACATTGTGGATTACTATTCTCCATGTAATTAAGTTTGTTATTCAAAACCTAATTCACCTATCCTAGTATAATTATATGTTTCTCTACTATAGTTGTTGCTCCTACTCCCATATCATTATCATTCATAGGTGCGAAATAACAATATTGAATATGTTTTTTGATTTGATTTCAATTCCATCCACTGGGCTCTATTTCTAACTAATGGAATATAGTAAATTAGATTATTAATCGTAACTCATAATTTCGAACAAATATTGAAACATTTATGCATATCTCACCTCATAATCATAAACATGGTTTAATTGGGGACATATTTACTTCTAAATCCTTCATTAGGGTGTTAAAAAAAAGTGACTTATCCTAAGAATATCCATTGGAAGTGTCAAACAAAGTGTCTATTAAGGCTTTTTGTTATGTACCAAGTTATGCTGATTCTGAACTGATGCACCTTGTTTGAGTTGTTACTCCATGGTACCTCTATGATAAAACCACATCCACATCTTGTATCCAGACAAGAATGTATTTCTAGAAAGATATACATAATATATACGTTACCAAAATTCTATTATTTTCTTCTATTATTATCCTCATAGTATATATTAGAGTTATTTTTCCTAATATATTTTTTCTTAATTCAGTTTCCATGTTTTAAATTAAACTTACCGCTGATACCAACTTTAAAGACCTGAACCCCAGTACCTCAGATTCAGTGCCTTATTTTATTATATTGTTACTCTAAACATGTTTCTTTATCCAAAAGGACCAAATAGTTTAGTAGCTATGGATACTAGATACAAAAATAAGTATTTAATTACCAATTTAAATGAAATAAAACATAGAAACACCATTTGAAACACCCGTAAACTCTTATTTTATCCATTCTAGTAATTCATAATATACATCTTCTCATCCTAAGGAAAAAATAATACATAATAAAGGGATGACATTATAGGCTCAATAAGGGTAAAAATATAGTGAAATATATCCTAAACATAAAAAATAAGGTAAGGTGAATAACTAAAACAAATTCCATTAAAACATAATATTGAGCCTCATATGGAAGGAATAGAAGTTGGTTAAATATTTCCATATAAATAATAACAAGAGATTGAAACATAACCGGGGATATTATACTTGTCAAATAATCACATGGATTATCAATAACTAATATCATAATGAGGGATATCATAATGACCAACATCATAAACATACTATCAAGGCTTTAGCTTTGAGACTATAAATAATTTGGTAGAAACCTAATCTATATTGTCTCATTAGTCCTATTGTTACATCGAGGGGATATTATAGGTCATACCCATCACATAAAAAGTATAGTGAATTCATTATATTAATGTGTTGAAACATAAAAAAATATACATATGAATTTAAATAACATTCCCAAATTATTAAATATAATCGCAAAAAATTATTAGTAATATGGTTAATGGTATCAAGATAACACATCCATAGTAAAAATAATCATAAAAACCTTAATAAAATATGGGAGATGATATCATAAAAGATCAATTATAATTAAGAATAATATTAAATATAGGGTTTCAAAATATATTAAAATACCCTCGTAAAATCATCGAGGAATTCTTGGGACAAATATCTGTTTTTACTTTGAAAAAAGGACTTCTTTTGGAAAATCATTTGTATTAATCATAAAATCAGATTAAAGTATGTATATCCCAGAAAATAAAAGTATGGGACAATGATATTATAATTTAAGCACAAATTATTTTCAACTGATGTGAAAAAATGTAAAAAATCATTTATAAAGCTTTATAAATGAGTCGCCCTATTGCAGATTAAGGGGAAATACTAGAGAGTCTTTTAAACACACTAAGGAATAATTATTTTATAAAAAAAAGAGAAATGAAATATATATGTTTTCATGATCAAATTAGTCATTTTATATTATAATTGTTTCATAATGAATATTATAGAGTGCACATGAAAATGGGTACAAAACTGGAAAGTTCCATTTAAACAAACTTCTTTATCACAAAGAATTCAGAAAAGAACCTTATAAAACATGTCACCCCCAATAAAATAATGATTCACCTAGGTAAATATATTTGGAACATTCACAAATAATTTTTAAAGAGTGAATATGAATAATTAATAATTAACACTGGTTAAAGAGATAGAACGGGCAAACTGAATGAGAAATAGAGGTTCGATGAGAATCTCTTACCTTATGCCTAAAAGCGTTCTTACTATGATATTAATATAAATTTTAGTAAAATTAAATTCATTACTAATGTAATAAAAAATATATTAAAGCTTTAATTGATTAATTATATTTTTATTAAGTTCATTTATGGTGTTTTTGATGAGTTGTAAGATTTAATTTCATCTTTTAGGAGTGTTTATTTCCTTGGTTTTCAAGATTGGTTCACTTCTATGAATTTAAAAAAATCATGTAAAAGGGGAATAGTTTAAAGGGAATAAAATTACATGTTATTAATAAAATTATATAATATTAAATGGTAATATATGTCAATTGTTTATTTGTGATGAGAATAGATCATTAGATAAGATGTTAGTGAGAACTGTTTGACTATTTTGTCTTTTTTTTATCATCTTGTTATAGTTTTTTATTGTAAATTATCATTATGTATATATACTCATTATAGAATAATAAATATTTTTATTTAAATATATTCAAGTATATTTTATCCATAAAAATGGATTTATAACTATCCTTGAAGGAATAATTAGAAACACATATCCCGTCATCCATGAATTCAGTAAATGGCCACCTCAAAGATGATGTATTCATTTTTAGAATAAAAAGGGGAAGAGAAAAAATTGATGGTTGATCTTAAATTATCATAATAAAATTTGAGTATATATAATATAAATTAGTTATCATGCATTTTTTGACATAGGATGTATGGAAATTATAATAAAATAAAATAAATTGAATGAAAATTAAAAGAATAATAGGGGATTTACCTCTTCAATTATTCTCCTTGGGAACCTCCTTAGGGGAATTTGAAATGGTATTTTGGTTAGACCCGAAATAATAGGATTTGGGGTATTGGTTTTTGAGAGAAAATGGAATGAATATAATAATTCATCAACGATTTGGGTCTGTTATGATAAGGGGTGGGGAGGGGTGGTATTTATAGTTGAGTAGAGAGAGTTGTTTTTTGAATATTTTATTCATTTATTTATTATTTTGGATCAAGAATATTAATGGCTTGAGATTTATCAATAAATATATTAAAATAATGTGTATAGTTTGAGAAAATGAGATTTCTTCAGCCATACATCATATATGACTCAATAAATCATATATTTATTAAATTTCGTAAATTACTGTATTTCTCTATTCACTAAAAATTAAACAATTTTAGAAGAATACAAAAAATTCACCATAACCATTTTTATGTATATAATTCAAAAATGAATTTCATTTTTTAAAAATAATTTTTTAAAAATGAGAAATTTAATTTTAAAATAAAATCACCATTTACTTGAAAAATACTGATTTTAAAATTTAAACTTCATTTATGACACTTTGAAAAATTTATTAAGGTCTCATAAAGTTATCATATAATCATAAGACAAGAAATTATAAATTTATGAATCTATTTCATGAAAATAAATTTTCTTTTTAAAAATTATTTCAATTTTAAAATTGTGATTTAATTTTTATGTTTCAAAAAAGTAAAAATACTTAATTTATTATTTTAAAACATTTATTTACATATTAAATGATCGAAATATATTATATTTTCATTCATAAGATACATAATTTTTTTTATATACATTCATAGGTGAAGTTACCATTCTATTGGCTAGACTACTATTCTTAATGGTCATATTATTATTCCAATGGTCATATTTAATAGAATATAACAATTTTAAACTCAATATTGCATGAAGCATAGACTATTGAAGATGCTAAATTTTAAAATATTCATATCATAATATCATGAGGTGTAACATAAAGGGTCAAACATTGTGTTTTTTATAATATTAGTTAAAATCCATAAGAATTTTACAAGATGGATAAATATTATGTATGTATGTTGTTTAATAATTATTCGTGCCAGTTCTATAAAATATATTTAATCATCATTTATTTGAGAAAATATATAGGTGAGGTAAATATTTAATAAACATATATTCATCGAGTAATTATTTATTAAATTTTATTAATATAGAAAATCATTACTATGGCTTATTCAATGGTGAAAAAAAATATTTATTAACTATGTTTTGTGAAGAAATAAAAAATATTAATTCATTAATTAGGTAGATATAATATTTATATATTTACTGGAGAATAATTCAATGACAATTATTTAATAATTAAATTAGTCATTATTCTAGGCCAGATAAATTTTGAGGATGATTGAAGGACTATATTTTGGGGCCCAGTGAGAAATTTCATATTATATATTATTTGAAATATAATAATATATTTATTCAAAAAAATAAAATTTATTTTATTCAAGAGTATTTCACATGTTAAATACATATTATTAATGTTATTTTATTATTATTATTTTTTAGACATGGGGTTCTCCAATGATTATGAAAAAATTAAGGCCCCTTATGGAATTAATATTTTCAAACCCTGGTACTATACAAATCCTATTATAAATTTTTTTGGATGGCATGTTCGAGTGATATCCTAATTTTTTTGTTGTGAACAATAATTTATATGTTGGATTATATCAATCCTTATAGATATCTCCTTTAAAATGCTCTCAGGAATTTAGACATTTTCTTCTCCTCCACTAGAGTGAATATATTCTCCGTTGAAGGATTCTTGTGTGAGAAACAACCTTCATTGCAAGAAATAATTCATCCATTCAAGAACCCAAAAAATTAATTGGACATGAACAATGGTTTAGGGAGCATGTGTGGATCATCGTTAGAGGAAATCAATCCTTGGTTCCTCTAACACATTGGATGTATGACATGATTGGAATTTCAATTCATCAACATCAAATAAATAATTCATTGGAAGGTAATTAATAAATCAATAAAATAAATTATAAATTATATGTTAAAATATCCCCTCTTTATATAATTTTTGAACACATTTCTATCATGTTATAAGGAGAGATAAAAATAATTTTAATGTAGATTTTATTGGGTGGATCCCAAAACACTAGTTTTGTGCTTCAGAAGCTTCATTCGTTTCGCCCAACCATTTTAACTCTACATCATTACTACTTAGATTAAAAAAATATTAGTAATGACTATGAAATAATATAAACTCCTGAAAAAGATGATTAATTATTTTCACTTAGATAAAACATTTTAAATTAAAAACATTACTAAAATAATGAAATTATATCTATTAAGGAATAATTTGAAAATAATAGAATCCAAAAGTAAAAATGTAGATAAAAAACACCCATATCTATTGATAAATCCAAGAGATCTTACACCAAAACTTCTTCTTCTACCCCCCTTCTAGATCAGAATCTTTTAAATTTACTCTATCATCATCCATATCCTTTTATAATCATCAACGGAATATTTTAGAAGTATTTTATTTATTTGTATGACAATACTTCACATGACATTAATCATTAAAAACATTTTTACATTATCTCATCTTGTTTAATAGTCACTTTTAATCATACAATTATCTGATTAATTTTGTGGTATATCCATATGTGTGTAGATTTATTTCTTTCCATTTATACTTACCAGACACTACTCTATTTTATCAAGCATACCACTCTCTATGATATATGGAAATCATATCCAATGATAACTGATTATTAACTTTTATGATCATGTAATTTTTGGAGAAATATTCATTTCATACTTATTAAAAGAGTCATCATTGAAAATATCACATATCCTGAGAACTAGTGTACCTAAATACATTGATTTTAACCACTTTATGTATATTGTTTTAAAATTAGTATATGTCCTCACAAACTAGGCCAAAAACCTCAGTACCCTAATAACCAGGTAGATCCTAATATAGCTAGAAGGTCAATCCTGATCCCCATGGGTTGGATACTATCACCTGATATCATATAATATGAATGTGGGAACGAATTTTCCATTAACACGGTGGAATAAATATAAAAAAGTTAGTATTCATACATGTAAAACTCCACTAGTAGTAGTGTACCATAGTAAAATAGGCATAAACAACCCATATTACAACCATAAAGTACCAGAAAAATGGATAACCACTAAATTCCCAAGAGATACAACTTTCCAAGGCCAATGATTAAAAACTAAAACCATCTCCAAGTGGTTCATTACCATTGCTCGAACCTGAAAGGATATAATTTACAAACACCAAAATTCATAGGTATGGTTTCAGCCAAAATCCATTAAGTTCACTCCAATGATTCCATAATAAGATATAAAATTTAATTAAATAAATAGTGCATTCAATTTTAAACAAACATGAATGAAATTTCAAAATCATATTGAAAAAATATCATGCATTACATTTAAAATTTGGAAATACATTAAATAAATGGATTAATAAATAGTTTTTATAAAATAGTTTTTATAAGATCATAAATAATTTTAAAACATTTTAAAAATAATAGCATATGCATAATATTAAAAAAAGGGAAACATAGTCATATGATAGGCGGTACAATAGTTCCAGGTTATGGGATCCTCACACACAAATATAGTAATAATGGTAATATGAAAACAGTTCCCTCAACACTTTCTAATGAGGACTTGTCAGCATCCCACTAGGGAATAAGATGTTCCAAAAATGATTTGTTAGCATTATAAAGAATTAATCCATTTTTAGAGGAATTCAAACCCAGTGTTTTGTCACCAAATAACTCACTTACTACCTAGGATTTCATGTTCTCTAATAACAATTAATAGTTGGAAATTTGTTACAAAAATTTTCAAAATAAAATGAAACCCATTTACCATTTCGATATGAAAATTCCCATTGAAAAACCAATATATTGGTTTTTAATAAAATAATGCATTTTCCAAGACAAAAACATTGGGTTTTTATCAAAACCATTTTAATCCATTTCTATCAAATACAAAATTTAAATAAATTTCATAATTCATATTCCTAAAGTTAAATCTCACGATTTTTAATGAATTTCACAAACACACCCCAATTTAATGGAATTGGTGGTTTTCCCCAACTTTGTGACGAATCCAACAAAAATACCCAATTCACTAGAGAAAAGTATTTTTATAAAACAATTAAAATCAGTTTATTTGATATTAAAAAATTAAATATAATTCAACTAGTTTATCTAAAATTAATCGATTTAGGGATAAACTAATTTTCTATAATAAATGGAATCACCAACCTCTATATGACATGATCTAAAAATACAAATACCCAAAATTGGGAAACTCTAATGAATAACATAGGAAATGAAGATCCAATAATAATACTGAAACTAAAAATATGAGATTAAGAGGATTAGATCCTCCAAAAACAATGAGATCAATAAAACCCTAGAAAGGAATGGGGGGAGAGAGAAAAAAACAGGAAGAGGAAACTTACTAGGATTAGTTCGAACATAGTTTTCCTAGCATAGATTTGATTAAAAAGGGGTGTAGAGGGGCCAAAATCACCTATTAGGATCCTACAAGGAATAATAAAACATATTATGGTTGAATGATCATGTTGAGCACTTAAATATAGGTTTTTTTTGGGTTTTTTAATTTATATTCGGAATAAACATTTCTCATATGCATGATAAGATGGACAAGGTCACATAATTACAAAAACTATGCTCTAAACTATGAACCCCATATAATATGTTTTAATGATTTCTCTTTAGAGGGAAAACAAATTTTCAACCCATTCACCAATCATGAATACACTCATTTTCTGGGTTTTAATGGTTTTCATTAGTTGGGTGCAAGGTTTGGGAAAAAATGGGCCCAAATGATGCCCTACCCAATAACCTTGAATTTTTTTCAAAACATTCACCCAAAATATCCCCAAATGAAACCCAACCAAATAATTATTAAATGTAGGGTTTGAGAATAATTTAAAATACTTACAGGATGTTTCAAATTCCACACTATAGAAACTTTTTGTCCCCAAAAATCCTATTAATAATCATCATTATCAAAATGATGAGGCAACTTCTCTCACATTAGTGCCTCCCAATCCCATATCTCTTGAGGGTTAGAACCATGTTTTCATATCACTTGAACCAAATGAATAATCCTTCCAATAATTCCCTGGGTTTTAGAATCAAATATCATGATTGTATTGTTAGTCATGGAAAAATTTGGTTTTATGCCAATATCTCTCCATCTCAGAACATGGGATGGATCAGAAAGACATTTTCAAAGCTGTGACACATGGAACACATTATCTATCAATGTCATCTACAGTGAAATTGATAAAAATTAATAATCATTTCACACATTATATAGAACCAAAAAAGGTCCCAGAACATGAGTTGGAAGATTCCCTTTCCTCCTATGTCATTGATGACCCAAATGGGGGGAAACACTCAAGAACACCGGATAAATAATTGAAAATTCCAATAGTTCATGATGATTATTAGAATAAGACATATATCGAGTTTATTCCATACAAATTCTCGAATATATCAACCAAATATTTTCATTCATTTTTTGAACCAATCTCGGTCCAACCAAGGAAAATTCACATATATCTGACCAACAAAATGGATATTCAAAGGCATAGAAATAGAAGACCTCAAAAGGATCCATTCTGATTTCAAATTGGTAACTATTATTATAATAAAATTCAACCGACCCCATTTGGTCATTCAAAGATCCACTAAATATGAGAAAACAAGAAAAGATCATATCGTCAAGAATCTGTATAGCTCTTCTTGTATGTCCATCTGACTATGAATGGTATGGCATGCTCAAATGGACCTAGTATCCCATTTCCTCCTAAAAGCATCTTCAAAAGTGGTAAGTAAACTAAGGATCCCTATCATAGAATATAAAATACAGAACCCTGTGAAAAAAATAATCTATTTCAAATAGATATTTTCCATTTTCTTAGACTTGGATACACCATGAACGGGTATAATGTGAGATGATTTAGTTAGACAATAAATAATAACCCACACCAAATTCATCATCTTCTAGGTACATGGTACACAAAAATGTCCATATTGATATCATACCACTCCCAAGTCCTCACTGGATGTGTCCAAAGTAGTACTAAAGATATTCGCCACTCGTCCATGACCTCCTAGAACATATAACAATAAGATACCAACTTAGTAATTTCCCCTATCATACATGGCCACCAGAATCCATGCTGCATGTCATAGAACATATTTTTGGTTAGGGGTTCACTTCCCACTAAGATTTATAGAAATCCCCCCAAAATAATTTCCTTTATGATAACTGCACAATAAATAAATTACAAAAACCCAAAATTCCCTACTTGGGGAATAACCAGTTAGCAATGGTCTCCCTGCCATAAAGTGAGTCTCTAATGCTATTAAACTCATCATCAAGTTGTTTTTCATGAGGGATCAACTAGATAATAGTAGATTTCAATTGAACATTCTCTGTTGAAACCTCATCCCCCAATTCTCGAACTCCATTATTAAACTATTCAAATATATACATTAGGTTCCACTCTTTTAATGATTCTTTAACTTAAATGTTAAGAAGTTTCCTGCACAATGAATCCTCGATGACTTTACCTTTCCTCAGGGTATAGGTGATGTCAAATTGGAAATACTGTAAGTATTCCACCCAATTCCACTTTTGGAGATTCAAATATTTTTTAGAGAATATATAACTCAAGATCTTAAGGTTATGAAACATGGTAAAACATTATTTGGAAAGGTAATTCCACCAAATCATAAGAGTTTGCATCAAAACTACATGTTCAATGTCATGGGATGGGTAATTCATCTCTTGGTGCATGAGATGAAAAGATCCATGGAAATTACTAGATCACCCTATATAATAATAAATCCCAAACAAGAACCCCATTAATCCCAAAATACCACATAGCCCTGCTCTTCCAGTAGAAGAGTTACCACTAGTGCATTAGTGAAAAGAAATTTTAGCTCAACAAAATAGATTTGACTTTTCTTATCCCAAGAAAATATTAATCCATTCTAAGTTAGAGTAGTCATTGTAGAATCCAACATTGATAAGTCCTTTACAAACCAATGATAATACCCAACTAACCCCAAGAAGCTACGAATATTGAAAATGTTTCACGGTTTCTCCCATGTCATCATAAGATTCACATTTTTTGGGTCAATTGAAATACCATGATCCGATGCTAGGTTCCCCGTGAATTTCACATCCAGAATCTAGAAAAAAATTAAAGGTTGCAATAAATTCAGTGATTTCTCAACAACTTTAGAACTACTCTAAAATATCGCAGATGATCATCCACACACAAAGAGTAAATAAGGATTTCATCCGCCAAGATAACTGACAAAGTGTTAAGATAATCATGGAAGATCATGATCATAAAATCCATAAAAACTTTCATATAATTGGTTAAACCAAAATCTATGAGGATGTACTCCTCATGGTTATAGATTCCCCAGAATGTGGTTGAAATAATGGCAGATTATTTTATTTTCAACTGATGTTAACCAGACCGATGATCAATCTTAGAGAAATGCATCTCCCCCTTACCTTAAATATCTATTTTTAATTTCATAAAAACACATTTAACGGATAAGTGAGAACATACACATTTTCACTACCACAACCCAATAAACCAAGAAAAGAAAACAATGATAGAAATGAAAGACCAAAAAAAACTCACAGTGGTTGATGCTCTATCACTGAAGACAGCCAACCGCACAGTTGCTCACAGACACCCCCATCAATAATGAACCGAAATATAGAATACATCAAAACCAATGAAACAACCAATAATCCCCCACCAACCCAAAACCGTGCCAAAAATATAAAAGTGGCTTCAGTTCAAGAACAATAAATTGCAAATAAAGATTAACATTTGATAAAGATGAAACACAAGTGGGGCTATGAAGGCCCTATTTTATCTTAGTTCCAAGGGAGTATTAATATCCATCAACTAAGATAAATGATATATATTAATATTAATTAATTAACTATATTAGTTGAAATAAATGAATTATATTCACCAATATTAAATAAAATAGTCAATAATGAAGAAATAATAGTGATGGTACCTCTCACTATCATTGGACCTTTATCATCTTTCTCTGTATATTCTTCCACTATGTAAAGATTCTTTTTTCTAGTTAATTGTGTCTTAAACCCCTTTTTGAATGAAGAATCTTATTACACCAGATTTTTAGAATTTGTTAATGATATTGTGCCACTAAACAGAGTAGAAAATACCAGGAATAACCTCCTCAAATTACATGAGCATATGTGGGAAACACATACCATGGGTTCCTCAATGAAACCCCACTTTGAGTTCCTTAGATTTCCAAACTAATCGAAAATTATAGGGACACTTCCGAGAACCCTCGGCGGTCTAGAAAAACCATAATTCCTATAAATACCAAGTGAATCAATATGCATCCTATTCCTTTTAAATAAATTCATGCTGCTAATAGGGGAAAAAAGAAACTCACAATAACCCTGAATTCTCATCCATGGTCATTTTGACTATCATTTTTCTATCCATCAGATCAACATAAGATAAAAGGTTTAGTAAGAAAACCGAATAAAAATATCTTATTGGAGTCTCAGATCACACTATCAAGTCTTCATATTCTCATTCGATACAATAATAGATGTAAACTACACAAGGTCAACAAAATAGTTTTCATTCTATATCACATTCTTTTTAGCATGCTCAAGTATGAGAAAATAAATAGCCTTAGCCAAAACCATCATCTATGGATTGACCTAGTCCATGATAAGTGATTTTAATTCTTTCCACTACAATCCCACATCTTTATTTACCATCACCATCATGTCCCACCATCTCCTACTCTATCTATTTAGAATGAAGGTGGCACACATCACCTTGATTTGATAAGTTGTACCCATGAAATAAAAAAAACATACAATCCTTCTCAATAATACCTCAACCTCTTGAGGATCATTTGATAATTTGAACAATACTATATTCTATAAAAGGAACTCTTGATAATGATTTGGTAATCTATCATTTTGAGGTTCCGCAGATGGAGCATGAATGAGTACTGGTGGTGGTGCATGTCCCAGATCTTGGACAATGTGCCCAATAACCCCAATAAAAATCCAGTCCACAAGATGATTTTCTCACTTTGGTTCTTCAGAAACTTCCCCCAAGATCGGATTCACAAGTCTTATCAAAGGCATGATTTTATGAAATATCAACAGATAACATTGAAGACATTTTATTAACACTTAAATAGAGAAACAAGGGAAATTAATCCCAATGGAAAAGAAAAATATATTTAGATTACATCCTACCTAAATCTAATGTATGGAAAATAATAGAACTAATCCTTAGTATTACTTTCCCAAACCACCCTTGGGTACTTATGTTTTATTGTGATGAGATCTTTCTAGGAACTCAATAACAAATACCTCCTAATTCTAGATAAGTTTTCACAAATACATACTGAATTCATGGAAAGATGCTTAACCTGGACCTAATACCACTTTATCATGAACTATCCTAGATTCCTGGGTACCCTATTAACGAGGTTAGTACTAACATATCTCAAAGCGAATTCCTAATCCTCGTGGGGTTTTGACTAGCACCTAGGGTCATTTAATACGAAAGTGAGAACAAATTTTCCCAGAATATAAAGGAAACAAGATTAACAAGTATGTATGAATACAAGGAAAAATCCATAGAGAGTAGTGTACATGAATTAAAACAAGCATAAATTTCCCAAATTATAACAAAAAGTACTAGAAAATAGTAAAACCACCCTTTTCCAAGTAGACAACATTCACTAGGCCCAATGATCAACAACTAAAACAACCACTAAGTGTCTATTTACCCTTAATAGAACCTAAAAGGAGGTAATCTAAAAACTCCCAAAGGAATAGGTAGGGTGTGAGAAAAAAGACCAGTAGGGTCTCACCAGGGATTCTATAATAAGATCCCACATTTAATTAACCAAATAAATCATCCAATTTTAAATAAACATACATCTCATTTCAAAATAATATTTAAAACAAATAATTCTTTACATTTCAATTGCAGGAAATACATTAAAAAAATATATTAATAGTCATTTTATATAAAATAGTTTATATAAATTCATATGTAATTTTTAAAATAGTTCATAAAGAATGGAATATATATCAAAATAAATACAAAACAAGAAACATGGTCATCTAGAAAAAGGTATGTTATCTCTAGTTTATTGGCCTATTACACACTCATATGATAATAATGTAAATGTGAACACATGTCCCTCGACACTATTCATGGGGGACACATTAGCATCACAATGGGGAGTAACATCTTCTGATAATTTTTCTTATCATTTTATAACGTCAATCAGTTTCTAGGGATATTCTAACCCATCATGCTTTTCCCAAATTACTCACTAACTAACTAGTCTTGCATGTTATCTAATAATAATGAATGATGGGAAATTTATTTCAAAACAATTCAAAATACCATTAATCCCATTAACAATTTCAGTATTCCAATTTCTAATTAAAAACCAATATATGGGGTTGTGATAAAAAAAATTATTTTTCCAAGATAAAACCATTTAGTTTCTATCAATAAAATTTTAATCATTTTTTCACAAATAAAAATTTCAAATCATTTTATGAAATAAATTTTAAATTTTAAATTCAACATTTTAAATCTCACAGTTTTCCATCAATTTCGCCAGCACACCCCAAATAAATGGAATTAGGGGGTTTCCCAAATTTCATTCCAAATCAAATCCAAAACACCAATTCAATGGAAGTTGGTATTTTAAAATACCAAAGGAAACAAATTTTATTGAAATCAAATAATTTAATTTAAATGAAATAATCTAATTTAAATCAAAAAATTCAGGTTAAAAAAATTGGCTATTATAAAGGGAACAACCTAATTAGGGATCACAAGATCTTGAAACACAAATCCCTAAATCAAGAAAATCCTATGAATACCATCAGTAATAAAGATCTAGGAATTAAACCTAGATTAAAGATCCAAAAATGGTGATTTTATCCTCCAATAAAATAACAATCTATAAAACCCCTGGGAGGAAATATGAGAGAATATTAGAAAGCGAATAAGAAGATGACACATACCGATAAGAGATTGAACACTATTCTCATAGCTTATTTTATCTTTTTTAGGGTTTTAGAGGGGTGAAAATAATCTATTTGGAGCCTCCATAGAATATAGAATTGTATTATTGTTGAATGAGCTAATTGTGCACTTAAACTAGGGGTTTTGGTGTTTTAAAATTAATTTTATGAATAAAAAAATCCCTTATGCACAGTTAGCTGGGCAGGGTTGCATTGTTAGAAAAATAATTCACCAAAATTTTCCCCATGGGGTATGTTTAAATGGGTTATCTTTGGTGTGTGTGTGGTTTTTCAAACCATTTTCCTACTGTGAAAACCCTCACTCTCTTTTTTTACAATTTGCATTTGGAGGACACATGGTTTGGGTAAATTGTTAGCCAACCGTGCGCAGCCCAAGAACCTCAAAATATTTCCAATCATTTCATCACAAAACATCCCCAAATGAAACCCAACCAAATCATGATCAATATAGGGGTTTACGAATACCTTAAAAATGTAACTAATTTTTAAAGATGTTCCATTACCAATGAAATTATTTCATTGAACTCTACATTGAAAAAATAGTTTCATGGATGGAAAGTGATGTTCTATTATTGAAATAATTTATATAATCATAATTTAATATATCCATAGTTATAATAATTTACATACATGTTCTCTTTATAATTATATATTTCACCCACCAATATTCCTAAGTCATAAAATGAGATATGCTTCATCTCACATACATAGAAATTTTATTCCCTGAAATTCACTTACACAGCTAAATAAAATAATGTGAAATATCCCATATAATGTATTACTATATGCATCAATGTATAAACAACCAATTTTTTCTCAATATTCCACATGGCTACCTTCAATATGTTCATCATTAACAAATCAGAAAATTAATTTTTTGGTTCATCCATGGAATTACAATCCAAAATAATAAATATATGTATTAATTTCCTAAATTTTTCTAAATTTATAATTTACCCAAAATTTGAGTAAATATATATTAAATTCAATTAATTCACATAAATGTTTAATGTTGTGGGGGTTTTATACAGTGTATTATAGTATTAAAAATGGTAAAAGTAGTTATATCAGTCACCAGTCATGATATAGACTATTTTAATTTGTTACATTTATATTATGAAGTATTTATATAATCTTTAAAATATTTACAAATTAAAAATAAGTTTCTGTATAAAATTTTTATATTAGAAATTATTTATTTTTTATAATTTAGTACTAAATATTTGATGAAATATTTAACAAATATTAATTGTTCTTATTTATGACATATTCATAAATATATTTTTTATATTATACCTAAGATGTCGACACCAAGTCCAAAAGAAATTTTAGTCAATATGAAAAAAAATTAGTGGATGTGATCTAGGATTTAAATAGTTTTACATTATATTAATTTATATAATAAAGTCTTAAAACATTACATCAAAAACATTAAATGATCATATATATAGGAATGTGAAAAGATCATATTTTTTGTTGAGTTATATATATTAATAATATGATTGATTTCAAAAATACATTGTAAATATTAAATTTGTAGTGTTCATATTTGGGATATTAATTAGAAGTGTTTTTATTTATTTGATACAGATAATATATATATTTTTTTTATAAATTATAAATATTTTATATAAATATTAATTGAAATATTCATAATATTTCTTGGATAAATATATAAATTTATTTATTTATTTAATCCCTTATTCTTGAATATAAATTGTTTATATTATTGATGTCTAACTGTTGAGTTTAAATTAGTTAAACCATTCCTATAAATTTTCATACAATGAATTTAAAGTGTTTCATTCTATGTTATGACATATAATTTAATATATTACTTCCAATTTTTTTTATACAATGACTATAATTTAAAATTACATATTTTACTATATGTTTTCTAATATATTTTGAGTTAAAATCATTTTAAAACTATTAATCACTCTAGATTATTCATCCATGGATATTGGGATGTCAGGTTATATTTTTACCAGATAAAATATTACAAATGTTTCTAGAATGGTGGAGATGGCTACCTATAACTCTATACATACATAAGAAAGGTATTTAAATTTATTATCATTTTATTAAATTAGAGAAAAATATTTTCATATACAATTTTCAGGAGATACAGACAGGTATATTTTGAATATTATAATTATTTTATTATAATGAAATATAAATATAATAATTTATTATACAAAATTTATAATTATCTTGAATGTAATATGTCCATTTTCTTTATTGACACAATATGTAAAAATAAATCTATTATAATATTCATACATATTGGTAAAGCATGCAATAAAAAATTAACATTGGATTGGGTGTGTGTGTGCTTGTGTATAAGATAATAGATGCAAAATACATGACACATTTATACAAATTAGTTGGTGAGATGTTCAAAACACATAAGAACAATATGTTTTATATTCCATTCAATGTTAACACTCATCAACAGCTTAACCGCTTAGTATGAATGCCCCTATTAGGGTTTGGTGGAATATATTATCTTATGTAAAGTGAGTATGATATTGGTAAACATAAAATTTAGGTGTCTATATTGGATATAAAATTTTGGATACACTTGGTTGGACAAATCAAAAAGTTATGTATGATTGGGAACGGATTTGGTATAATTCATAATTTATATTAGGGAATGTTTCTATCTGGTCAATTATATAATAGTGAAATTTAATATAATTGACATGATTTAATATCTATATAACAATGTAATGGGATAAATTTTAAATCTAAACCAAGGTATAGTAAAACATATATATTTAAAGAAAATATATATTATATAGGGTGTCAAAATTTTAGTCATATAATATTCAATAAAAGACTATTGTTAATACAAGTAACCACGATATTGATCAGATAAATACTTATATAAAAGATAAAATTGCATCAATATCAAACACTATGTTCAAATAGTGTTTAAAAAAACTAGTATCTGAATATACAAATATTCATGTAATTGTACAGAACATGATAATCATTCTCATGTAATAATAAAAATCCATACATTAGAGAAACCCCTTTGTAAATAGGTGAATGGTGAAGTTTTTTAACAGTCAGATCAATATACTTTCAAAAATCATAAGAACGATTTTTTAGATGTTTACACTATCATGATTGTTTCTATGTAACTTGTGTTATATAATCAAAATGATTATATTTTTACCTATAAAAAGATACATTACCACAATTTTCTCTATATAGAGTATAAAATACTTAATATATATGAAGGTTAAGGAATTTTTTAGGTGTCATGTGAATGAAGGAACCTCACAAACCATATATGTACTTAATAGGATTAGGTGTGTGAATGATCTATATAGAGTAAGGTATTGTTTTAGACTATATCTATGGATAATTTTTTTTATAATTATTTTCAAATATGTTTCAATAGTTTAATTATAATAAGAATGATTTAAAAAAATAATTACATATTCATCTAACTATATTGAAGATGATTGAATATAACTTAGGAGGTTTCAGATTTAGTTTTATTATAATAGTACTATAGGAAATGGTTTTGGATAAAAAAGGAAAATGAATTAGAGTGTCTAATAGTCAGCCTCAGACACTAAAACATAATTTAAGGATTAGAAAGGAAACGTTTTTCTTTATGGGTTATTTATCTACTAGACACATAATTTTCATAATTACATAAAATAAAATAGGATTTTTGGGGTGAGTCCACTTAAGATATTTGGGTAATAAAAATATAACTATTTATATATTATAATTCATGTGAAACATATAGTAAATTATAATTTTACAGATATATAACGACTCATAAATAAAATATACTGACACATCTTGATATTTATATTTGGATAATGTTAACTTTAATGGATTTTTAAATTATAAAATTTGAAATGAATTTATATTTTTATATTATTTTCTTTTTGGTTAATATAATTCATTTAATTATTATAAAAAATGAGATAATTATTTTTTATAAAAATTGTATATAACATGATCTATTCTATAAGGTAATTTGATATGAAATATTAAGATAAAAGTGATATGTTTAGCATTATGTTTTATTTTGCATTTTTTGTTTATTAAAGTTTGTGGGTTAAGATCCCACCTTCCATTAGGAGAGTATTTTGATAAGTAATGATATTCTTCACATGATATTTCTAAAAAAAATATAATTACATGTGAGTTATGTTTATTGAATTTATTTGTCGAATATTCCCTTAAATGAAATAGGTACTTTTTGAACAAAGGGATTATGATTTAGGAAGATATTTTAAAAAAATATAATTTTTAAGGGGATAGTGATATAGTAATTATCCATGAAAAAGTTTAATATGAACGAAATAAATATAGATAAAAATGAAATTTAAATTTTATTTAACATTATATCTATAATAATTGAGAAGGTTTAAAGATGTATTGGTATAGGATGAACATAATTTTAAATAATCATTAATTAATATTACCAAAATAAATTATCTAAAATATAATTATAAATTCATTGAAAATTTTAAAAATAATACTAGAATAAATATTAAATGAATTCTATAAAGACCCTAACCCTAGTATCCTAGAGTTGGTCATCACTTTATTATAATGGTAACAGATACAAGTGATCCTATCAAAGTGGACTGAATAGTTTAATAGTATTATTAAACTAAATTCAGTATTGAATCTCAAATTGCATTTAAAAACATGATATAAAAATAGTATTTTCTCTAATAACATCATTAATATCTCTTGCATATCTTGTCTTATCAGTCATAGTACACTTTCTTTAGTCCAAGGAGGAAGAAAAATAAGAAAGGGTGATCCCAAGTTCTCATTATGGGTTGTTTTTAGTGGAATCTATCACGAGTATGTAATGAATAATAAGTATGGGAAGTTATATAATTGAAAACAAATGTCATATAATCAATAACATGAGAAAGAATAACAATATAGTAGGAAAAAATAGTGATCGAATAATTCCATATAAATATTCATATGTTCTAGAAACATATCACTGGATATCATAATTATTAAAATAAGCACATGAATATAAATCAAAAAATTTATAATAATATAATTTCTAATTCCATACACCTTAAACTTATCATTAAGGCCTCATTATAATAAATTATACATTATTGGGTAAGTCCTCTAGAAAATATGAACGTTAGTTTCTATCATGAGACCTACCAATGCATCAAAAGACTATATAATTTTTCTCCCCACCCATCACTTACTATATCCAATTAATTCATCATATGAATAGAAAATAAAACTTAATAAACATTCCTAATAATCAAAAAATGTATATATTGGAAGAACTAGTTTAGAGATTTTCAGAAATTTCACCAGTAAAACCAATCATAAGTCATCCATTGAAATATGTTTGATGTTATCATTATAGTATAACCTCAATAAGTTATTATAATCTACAATTTATATTATCATAGACACAAAAACATTAAAAAGATATCTCGTAAGAAATTTGAGTAAACAATACCATTTGAATTTATAAATATCTTATTTTAAAAATAAAAAATAAAAAAATATCAGATAAAAAATTTTATTTGAAAATAACAATGTAAACTTATAAAATTAGTTTTATAACACTTTGTTGTCATGATTATATAATATTATGTTGTTTTTTTAATCATTAAAAAAATAATTTACTTTACATCATCAGTAAAACATAAATTGGTTGCAAAATGAAAGAATGTTCCTTTTCAAAAATATATATTAATAAAATCATGAGTAAAATATATTTAAAAAATTATTTTAGAGTAAAATAATCATTCATGAAATCTTTTTAACAAAAAAATGGACATAGAAGAAAATGATTTCAAATCGAGTAGAAAAACAATGTTTATTATTTTCAAAAACATTCACTTAGTTTTTTTTCTAGTGTTAAAAAGATAAAAATTGATGTAATATATGAAATAATAAATAAATTTAAAAAAACTATATTCTTTTTAATATATAAATATCATATAATTTATTCAATGTAAGAATAAATATAAACAATCCCAAATATGGATTAGATTATGCAATAAATTCTTATTACTTTGATACATTTTCAATCCTAACCCCCCATGAAAGAGAAAAATACAAAAGAAACATAAAATAAAACGTATATAAAGGTAAAAATGATATTACATATCAAATTGATTGTATATACACCACATAAAATAAATAATTTTGTAGTAGGGAAAATCTATCACAGAAACAAATGTGATATGTCAACCCCTTACCTTAACCTTGACATTCTTTAAAAGACATATAATCTCATATATAATAAATTTGAATTTATTATAATTATATAATAATTAAATTTAAATCTATATAATACAATATATTATCCACTTATAACATTTCAACACCCATTTATTGATAATTATATAATACAATCATCATTATGAAGTGTTAATTGTTTCATTTTTCATTGAAGTTTCGGTTATGTAGTTTCAAAACATATAGATTTCTCATGGTTAAATAATATCTATAATATTAACCATGATATAAATATCATATATTTTCATTAAAATTTTTATTAGATTCATCTCTATGATGAGGATATAGAAAAATGAATTACATCGTTCAGATAGACGGTTGGTCGTATATATGCATTAATGATTTTTTCACATTTCAATGGATGGAATGAAAGAAAAGTTAATAATAATTCAACATCATAGAATAATTATTATATCATATATCAAATATATTCATTAAATATATACTTATAACCATCCATTTAAATCGAAAACAAGAAAACATATCACAATGCTTCGTGAAGGTGGTAGTCCACACGTACACACGATCAATGTTATCATTTTCCAATGGATGGAATGTTTAGAAGGTAAATGATATATTATATTTCAATAATGATATTTTTATCATTAATATCATATATTCCCACTATTTCCATCTTTACTAACATCCATGTCAACGGGTGATGAAAAATAAAATACACCTCTATATGGAGAGGGTAAGCCATACTTACGCACAATCAATGTTTTATCTTTTTGTAGGATATAAAATACATGTAAAATTATTATTCAATCATGATAATAAAAATTAACTATATTTATTTTACATAATTAAATAATTTTTAATGGATCCCATGCATTTAGAGGAGGAATAAGAGGAAATAAAATTTAAAATGATTTGTTAATAATTATACCTCTTCATCAATAAACCCCTTTTAGGTTATATATATAATTAGCAAGATTGTATTTCAGAAATTAAAGAACCTCTATGATTTGGTAAAGGAATATATAAAGGTAATATGTTGTGTATTTTCCATGATATAATTATTAAAAGGTGTGATTAAGAGAGGATAAGTGGTTCTCTTTTTAAGTGAGGGGCCCTGATGGAAATACATAAAGTATTAAAGTAATATAAATTAATTTTCATGTTAATGTTGCCCCAAATTGATATATTTTTAATATATAGTTTATATCATTACAAATTATCTCATCCAATAAAAATCATGTAAGGTAAGGTTATTTTTTCACCCTTTTTCTTTTTTTAACCCCATGTTACCCCATTTGGAAATTACCACATTATCAATGTTTTTTACACATTATGTGTTCATAATATTAAAATAAAAATAAAAGTGACCAACAATGGAACATGGATTATATTTTATCCCATATAAAATTCACTTGAATGAATATAGTTTTTTATGAATTTTATATCGTTTAATAAAATATTGTTTATTATTAATATCTTTAATGTCATTTTTTGGAACTATTAATTTACTTTGACTTTTAATTCATTATGATACTTATGTAATTAAAAGATAAACCTTCTAAAAATCCCTAATATGGTAATTTTTTATAAAAAATTAACAAAATAATTCACCAAAATTATAATATTTTTAATATTTTTAAATTATTTTATATTTTTTTCTTTTAATTGAATAAGTATTCTGTTGTTGTTACATGAGAATTTAAGGAAATTATTAAATAACTAAAAACTAAAAAATAATTATTATAATAAAAAATTTAATTCATATTTCAAATAAAAATTTATGTAAAAACATATCCTTTTTTTATTAGGTAAAATTTTTAGATATATTAAAGTTTTGATAGTGATATGGTTATGTTTTCTTTTCTTAAATTCATATAAAGGTTATAATAAAATAAATACGGAACCTATTAGCATTATATTTTATATAGGGATGTAAATTGATGAATCCAACTTATCCAGTAGGATAATGGAAACTGTTAGATAAATATTAAATCCATATCTCAATGTTTTAACCCTATTTTTCTAACTATAACCCTATATAGGTGATAAATATTTACCATGGTTTCTATTTATAATGAAAAAATAAAAGGGAAATACTTAAAAAAAATCAACGATTTGATTAAAAAAATTGAATTTATTTTTCAACATTAAATTCATAGAATTGGTATAATTTAATATAATATTAAACCAGAAAATCATAATGAATTTATTTTTTTCAAAAAAATTATTTCCAATAATATAAAATGCTTTTATATCAAAATACAATAGAAATTTAATTCCAATTAACTTAATTAGATTATCCATAAAATGAATTACATGATTTTATATAAAAAATAATTTTAAATTAAATTTATATTAGTTAATTCTTGAAATGAATTAACTATATTCAAGAAAATTATTATTATTAATTATTAATTAATAAATAAATATTTTCAAAAAAATCTAAAAGATCCACTATATGATAAATTTTTCATGATGATTATAAAAATTGAGTTCCTTCTATGAAAATGTTTTTTTAGAATTATAATAAATTTATCATATGATTTTCTCACAAAAAAATATAACCCATATTTATGGGAAAATTTATTTTTAAAGCATATAATAACTTTAGAAAAAAAATTATTTTCATTATCTAAACCATCATGGATATTTTTTTTAAAAAAAAATTATTACTATTTATTACTCAAATTTAATATTGTGTCTCTTATATGATACTAAATTATTATTCATTTTGACTCAGTGTTTCATGTATCATAAGCTATCGAATATATCTAATTTATTACTATATCATCAAATATCAAGGTAATAAATTTTTCTTTAATTAAATAAATTGTACCCTAATAATTTTTTCATTTAAATAAAATGATCAATACCAGTAAATATCTTTTTTTTTCAAAACTACATCACACAGTGGGATAATAAAAATTTCTTGGTAAATGTGATGTTTGAAACATAAAAATTACCTAAAATAAAATATAATTGGGTTCCAAGATATGTATAATATTGGTGGGAAGATATAATTTAGACATGGATGAGAAACATTACATCCAATGTCCAATAGAGAGTGATATATAACATTTTCATGAGAATTTTAGCAACTAAAAAACCATAAATTATTGATTGGTTGAAAGATAATCCCTTCATTGGAAATTAAGTTAAAAGTATAACAATTTTATTTCAACATTATTTTTCTAAATTTGGGTTTTTATACTATAGTTATAAATAACATGATAAAATATAATATATTTATTTATTTTCATTTCGTAGCATAGTTCCACTGTTTGGTGGTGCATTGATTGTTTTCCACTTTATCTCTTACTCTGATAAATGAATGTTAACATTAAATGCCCGAATCACCAATATTAACATTTTATGCATAATAAGATCCATGAACGGATGTAAATTCATTGATTATTAATCATAATATTTATCAAAATAAAAATTATTATCACATGTTATCTAATATTCATAAATACAACAAATTAATCTCAAAAACATCAACAATAACACCCAATTTTCAAATTAATCCATTCTATAAATAGTTCACCTTAAGAGCCTTTAAAAATGGGTCTATCCAAATTCAAAATCCAAAAATTTAGAAGTAAGTTCCCTATATTTTAAAAAATTAACTTAACATAAATCCCTGATGTAATATAATGTAGTAAATAATTTAACATACCAAATATGTGAATACCTTGATCAAATATTCTCGAAAAACATTATAATGATCTGAATTACCATAAAAACATAATGAAAATTTATATGATTCCAAAACATGGTTCCCCCTTTATTACTTAAATAAGATAATATATTAAAGATTATATTCCATAAATCTAAAAAAATTATAAACTCAATCCAAGAAAATATTGACCTCTTTTTGAACTAATTGATAATTAGTTCTAAGGTCATCATTATTATCCCATTAACTTTATCAATATAAATCATCTATTTATCTCAAAAAAATTATTATCTCTAACTCAATAAATAAATTATATTTAATCCCTCTATCAATCATTTTTTATATAAAATATCACTATATAATTCACTCACTTTTCTAGTAAGTTAGTACCATTCCCCATATTCCTGAAAATCAAAAAATAAAACTACTTCAAAACATTCCATAATAGATATGTAGTTCTTATACCTAGAATAAAATTGATATAAATACTTTTAAAAAATAATTGATGAGTTAAAATTCATAAAAAATTCAATCATTACAATTCTTTTTTAGACCATTGACAAGGATTAATCATCTTATTCCATAATAAATATTATTCATAATTCATTCATAGTCCTTTCTTTATCAAAAGTAAAAAATTTACTTGTACAACCTTACGGATCCTCTTCTTGAGAATTTTTTCTAGGAAATTTATTTACATAATTCCAATAAATTCATCATTAAAAACACACAAACACTAATAATAACTTTAGGAAACTACTATTATCATCCATTTTGTTAACCGAACATTTCATTTTTCCTCAATAGTTACTTTTTATGTGTCCTTTTCTAAACCCAAAATATATTCTTGTTCCATTGAGACAATTAACAAGGTTCTTCTAACCTCATAATTAACCTTTTGGGAGACAAATCATCTTCCCTCTGAAAACACTTTCATGTTAACTCCAATGAAAATCCATTTTTCTTCTAATAATTGTGTCCGTAAACTAAACAGTGTATATGTTTCTAATCCTATAATGAGATAGATGATTAGTAATAATCATGTGTTTTCTCATTGTATATTAGGTTTCACATAGTGGGTCATCAGTATAATCATTCCATTGTCTATTACATTCATTGTTAATATGATTCATCCTAGTACTATCCATTGAAGAAAACCACAAAAAAAGTGTTAGAAATAGTAATCCGAGTGAGATATCAAGATATATCATTTATATGATAAAACCTTATTTTCAATATATGGGACCTCAGGTTTAAAAAAGGTCATACATTTTCATAATTTAACCAAATACTTCATAATGGTTCACAAAAAATTGTTATTTAGCCCATGAATATCACTGGGCATTGTATAATATGGTGTGTAGTAAAGACACACTATGAACCAGAGTGATGGTGAATACATATTTGACCAACCCTTTTTTAGGTTTATTACCACTATATGAATTTATTCCAAAACTTTGACAACTTTTTGTATCTATATTGATATGCATTTTTAATAAAACCAAATAATCTCTAACTTACCAAGAATATTATGACATTATAATATAATTATACATATCCTCAGTGTATTTCACATGGTTATTTTCCCTAATCTATATTTTTTGAAAACAAGTTCCCATGGTTTATATTAATCTTCCTCATATACAAACATTAAATACCCAGACCCCAATAACCCAATGTTGGTGGTTACTTTATTACATTTTTACTAATTACAATAAATCACATCCTAGTGGATAGAATAATTTAGTACTATAGGTAAACTAGATACAAACTTGAAACTCACATTATATATGAAAACATAAAATACAACACAATATTTTTAAAACAACCCTTCTCTTTATTAAACATTAATAGATGACTTATTACAAAAAACTACACATAATACAACATGGAAGGTATATAAGTCTAGTGTACATTGGGAATATGTACATAAAGTAACAACTTAAATGAATAAATACATCATCTTTATTTAAAAATTCCTTAACATGATTATACTAAAAATATCATGGGATAACCTGGGGACATACACAATTAAGGTGTGATATATAAATTTTATAAAGTTAATAAGAATTGAATAAGGTAATGGATGTTAGAAAATAGGCATATAATTTGGGAATAAAAATATTACGAATAATACGACATAACATAGAATGATAATCATAACATTGGAAATATAGCAACAATGTAAATCATTGTGTCAAAAACATAGGCCAAGGATAACTTCCAAGACATAATAATAGACAATGTACAATAATGGAACTAGTTTCACTCCCAATCCCAACATGGATTCTCATGAGACATAATGTTACCCAATGTGTTGGAGTGTTATATAATATGGTGTGCACCAATCACACTCATTTCCTTCTTATGCTTAAGTGTGACACATAGATCATAGATCATGGATACATTCATAATCATATTATATTCCACTATTGAGGAGTATAGAATAAATAAATTTAAGTTCAAATTCAAACAATTATATGTTCATAATTTTTAACACACATGATAGGAAATTTTTATGGTACTCAATATAAACTTGTTTTGGAATGGAAATCGAGGTCAAATTTTTGCAGAATTACGGTGTCACTTAAAAATTCATAAAATGGGTTGATTAAAGGGATAAAGGGGTATCTCATCTGTTTAAAATCATGTGGTTAGTAATAGTTACATGGAAATACATATTGAGACATTAATAATTAGAAATATAAATCGTAATATAACAAAGAAACATGAATAAAGAAGAGAATGTGAGGATCTCGTACATGAGTGTTTGACTCCAAATGTTTGGGAGAAGATCATTGAGTGATTGGGGGAACATAGAGAGGACACTAGAGATTATAAGGAAGAGTAAGTAAATGTTCCAATTGTTTTGAGTGAAGGTAAGGGGGAGATTGTGTGGGTTTATATTTGAAATGATTGGGGATTTCTTTAATATTTCTCAAAGATAGGATTTCGAATCTATAGAAAAAAAATAACCAGACCCGAAATATTACCTTGGTTTTCTCAAACTATTTCTTCGCAGATGAGAGTTTTTATAATTATTTTATAAGTAAAAATGGATGAACATAATAAAATAATAGCCTTTCTTATGTGGAGGTTAGTCATAATCCTAAAGAAAATATTTTAATACCTCAAAATATATTAATAGTTTTGGAGGATTCATAATAGATTTATAAATTTAATCAAATAAACAGAAAATCAAATCAATTTAAAGGTAAAACATATATTTGGTCGTGGATACCCACTATAGTATTTGTTACATCACTTTTGGGTCATTGTGATTTCATAATACACAAATTATATTTAAATGGTATTAAAGTTTTACCTAAAAACTTTACTTTCTTAAAAAATTATTAAAGAATCACTATTGGATTATTTAAACACAGCAATTCCAAAAATAATATTCATTCATTTTAACAAAAGTTTTAAATATATAAATTTTAAAATTTAAAATAAAATTGACATTTATTTAGAAATGTTGTTATTTTTTTATAATAAAAAATTTTAAACCATTATAAAAATTACATTTGATCTCATAAAAATTATATAATCATTTACATTTAATAAAAATTATATAATAATACTATTTTATTAAAATATTATTTATTTCAAAAATCCATTATTTTTTGGATATAAATTCTTTTTTTGAATTTGAATATTACTCAAAAATACAATTTATTATCTATTTTATCATAATTAAATTCATTTATTAAGTTAAAAAATAACATAAAAATGTATTCATAATTATATAAAAAATAATTTTTCATACTCATATTGTTATATTATTGATATATATCCCTTTAATACACCAGAAAAAACCCTATGGTGATGGTTGAATATGGTGATACTTTCAAGGGGTGGTTCGGTGAATATGGTTCGGGATGTGTCTCAATGTGCATGAATTCTCTAATAAATTTTTTATATCATGCTTAAGTTGTGGGATCTCATTTTGGGCTTGGTCGAGTGAAAATCCCAGTGATTCTATCTCCCACATAAGCTCTGATAAATGGCCTTCATATGGTATGATCCTACGTGCTGAGGCCATCACTTCCTTTTTCTGTGTCAATTGGATTTTTTACAATCTAATATTTATTCTTATCATATTATCACTATTCAAAAACTATATTACAAATGGTAATGATTCGTAATATTACTTTAAATATGATAGTATATAATAAAACTAAACAATTCCATGTGTTTTTAATTACCATATTACATAATAATATATTTAAATAAATCAAAATGAGATATTTTTTTATAATAGTTTGGGTCGTTAAAATATATCCCCCTCTAGAAATTTCTACATCAAAATTTTCATTTCGAAATCTAAAAAAGATGAGGGAAAATATATTTCATCACCTCCTTTAGTTCCAACGTCACATCTTCAAACAGTTGGTTTCTCCATGGCACTTTGAAAAGAATCATTATCTCATTTCATAGAGATATTTATCTATTATCTATGATCTTTACTAGCTTCTCTTCATATTAAGGATAATTCTATAATGGTACTACTTGTGGATTTACTACCTGTGATGGGTTTGGTATGTACTTACTCATGATGGATACATGGAATACATCATGTACAAGAGATTGGTTTGGAGGGATTGAGCGTCAATAATTCACTGCTCTAATGTGATCAAGGATCCCAAAGAGGATGAGATATCATGGAATAAGCTTTCCCTTCTTCCCTAATATCATCACTTTATTCCATGTAAATATTCAGAGGAATTCCAAGTCTCCAAATCCATACTCTAGGTCTCATCCATGATTGTTTTCAAAAATCTTTTTTCAACTCAGGTCATCCCTTTTGTTTTGATGAATTTTCTTAAACTTTTCCACCTTTTCCTCTACCATTTTAGGACCTATAAGTTTTTGATCCCCAATATCATCGCATCATGTAGGTTTTATACATCTCTTTCCCTAAATATATCCATATGAAGCCACTTTTATACTCGAGTAGAATGTAAATACCCATAATTACAGTGAATTTTTTTATATACATGGGAATTTTATGAGCCTGTAAATTTTTACGATGCTTGTTTCTGAGGCCCGGTGTGGTCGGAATCAATTTCTGAAGTTTTGTTTGGGTACGTTCAGTAAACGTATGAGCGGGTTTTTATAAATTTTGAATGGGTGCTCGGAATTGATATCTGAGTGCACTGTTGAACTCGCAACGTTGATATTTTCTTAAGAAGACTTTCCCCTCGACAACAGATGATCGGGAATGAGAGTTGGTTTTTAGGTTTCACGTGGATTAATAAAATAAAATAAGTGACAACTTATTTTATTTTTGTTGAACCTACACCATGTGGTAATGTTGGTTAAAAGCTCCACCTGGGAGTTGGTGGTGGGACTGCCACATCCTATCCTCCCATGGGGGGATAATTAGGGCGGGGACCACTCGAGCAGCATAACCTCCTGTGAGAGGTTATGATGTGGGGTCCACGTGGGGGTTAACCCCCCATTTAATAGGAGGGGAGGAAACCTCTCAACTCTCCCTCATTAATGGGGGCGAGCCTCTTGGTATCTAAATCCTCTCTTAAAGGAGGAGGATAAAACCTCCTCAAAACGTCCAATTAATTGAAGGAAACCCCCTTGACCCTCTTCATGTTTAATTAGGTGGGGAGGACCCGGGCCTTTAAACCCCCTCGAAACTCCCCAAATTTAATATTCCAACCTCTGGTTCAATTAATTTGGTGGATCCTATCCTCTCTTTTGGAATTTTTAAATTTCAAATAGTTGTTCCAATGACATGAACATAATTAAGTGGGGACCACATTATTAATTCACACCAACAGGAATAATAGATTAAAACCTATTATTCTGTCACGTTTATCCTATCTTTAATGGAGAGCATGGGAGAATAGAATCATCCAATGAAGAACACGAAGGTGCCGGTGAGGACGCTTCTTTCTTGGATTCTTCCTCAAAACCCACTTCCGACATGGAACCTCTTTGACGACCCTTCTTCCTTCCTCTTCGTCGTCAACAGACTAATGCACAAGATCGGATGTGGAAGTGTACGGCTAACGATGACAACATCATCTTCCCCCATGACGAATGAACGCCCGACAATTAAAAAGGTTGTGGTGTGTTTTATGTTGCTTAACGCTTTATCCTCTCATGTTGAATCAACTTCATGGGCCGCTTGCTATCATTCACCTCGACGGTGATGTAAGGAAGACGGCGGTACATGCGGTGATGACAACTAAGGCGGCGAACAAAGGCCACGCTAACCACGGTATCCAAGAACTGTGCCACCCTCGTGGCGCCCCGGTGCGATACCCGCACCACCGTGCCCCCGCGCTGCCCGCGGCTTTCTGGCACGTTGATCGTGACCCCTGGCGCGCTGCTCGGCCTGCCCGACGCACCCCAGCGCCCCCACGACGCCCTTCCCGCACTGCCAAGTGCACCCCGGTGCCCCCTGTGGTGCCCTGCCCGCGCTGTCGGTGCCCCGCGACGCCCTGCCTACGCTGCTCGGCGCACCCCGGCGCACCCCGCGGCACCTTGCCCCGCACCCCGCAGCACCCATCCACCTTGCCCCCCCAAGCGCCCTGCCACACTGCACTGTGCACCGCCGTGTGCTGCCCGTCGCGTCCCCGTTTGTTGCCTGGCGTCCCACACCCTGCCCGGTGTACCCGCGCCTTGCTGGGTGCACCCACGGTCTGCCTGGAGCCCAGCCGGCCCGCCAACACCCCGTGTGGCCTGCCTGCTCGCCTCTCATCCACCGGTCTTCTGAACCAGCCCGCGGTGCCCCCGCGGTGTCGCTGGTTGAACCGGCCCTGTCTCCTGGGCCGAGTTACCGAGCCACCTACATGGCGACTATCGGGCTGAACCGCCCTTGCTGTCCGCTGGGATGGTCCCAGTGGACCGGGTCAACACATAGCGGGCTGACCTACCCAATGGGTCGAGTCAGACTGAACGAGTTTGAATGGGTCAACCCAGACTGGGTCAGCCCATGCTAGGTTGGGCCGAGTCGGTCCGAACGGGTCGGACGGGATCCAGGCCCATTAATGACCCTTTACCTCCTTGGGCCATATCTTTGGCACCGGACGTCCGTTTGAAGAGCCGTCAGCGGCACCAGTATTCTTGGAGCAAGTCGTCCCTTTGAGTATACCCCACGGAAGTTCGGGGTATAGTTGACATACAATCAGGTCGGTTCACACACAAAACCAACCGGGCCCCTGGGACTAAAAGGCTAATAACTAACAGATCGAGCGACTGATTGACGCGCCATCTGTTGCATTGAGACCCCTATGATGTGGTGGTCCTTTGAGATACTTCAACGTGAGATTTCGTGACAGTTGGAGAATCGGCTTATATCTCATGGAGCAGACCCTCCCAGAGATGAGCGAGCAGAGTACGAAGACCTAGTAGCTGGCTGAGACCTGTAAACTGTTTGACCGATTCGATTCAGAGTGACTCCACTATCCTAGTGGGAAGCGCTACTATGTGAGGAATCAGACCCATGGTGGAGGAGTGCTACTGTGTGAGGCGGTAGACCTGCGGTACTCGATAGGAGGAGTACCTCTTTAGGCTATTAGGGGGATCACTATTGTGTGAGACGTCAGACCCCAGGTGGGAAGCATCTCTGTGTGACATAGTTGTCCCATGGTACTCAATAGGAGGAGTACCTCAGTAGTATAAGGTTAGTGAGTAGCGTCTCAGAGTTGCAAAAGAGCCACTGTACTCGATATAGGAGTTCTCCAATAGTCGTGGTTTCGATAATGAAAATTATGGTTTGAGTTGAGTCAATGACCTTTGTGTTTCCTCATGATTGAGATGGGTAACTTTATAACTTAGGTTTATGTATGGGCATATACATAAGTAATGGTTATCCATTAAAATCATACTTTGTGGTTTATCCTTGATGGATTTTTTGAGACCATGAGGGTCTCGTGGTCCCTACTGAGTATCTTTATACTCACCCCTGCACGGGCTATTCTTGCACCTCGTTGTGTTGGATGCAGACGACGGACAGTGCTGACGGAGGCCGAGAGCACCAAGATTGGACAGTACACAGAGGGGGACCTTATGAAATATCGGTACAAGGTGGAGTCTGACGGACATCGAGTGCTAAGTAGGCTATCTTTACCTACCCTTCAAGTAGGAATCACGGAGGATGATCCAGGAGCTGCTTCCACCTTTCAGCTATTTGTCCCTTTTTAGTTGTACTTGAATTCAGTTGTATTTGTCCTTTACCGTTGGGCTTGTATTCTATCCCACCATTACTTTCAGTACACTTATTATTCAGTTTTTACTTAGTGTTTTCTTCCTCCTGTACTCTTATTGTGTGTGTTTACGATTTATAAAGGAAAAACCTTCCCAATTTTAGGGAAATTATGCCTTTGGTACTAGTCACGAGCCCCTGGAATATGGAAGGCGGGCTTGGGGTAGTCACGATGTGGGCCCCAGGGGACTGGTTGTGACAAATTGGTATCAGAGGATGTCAGTTCTACCGCAGAACTTAGGACTCTGATATTTCTTTTCTGGGAAGCAACAGTGTTAAGGGTACTAAGTGTGGTATTCTGTTTAGGGAGTCCAGTGTTGGTGTGGGTGGCTGATGTATCCAGACACCAGGACCTAGACATCTGATTTCCGACTAAGTGCATGAAAACACTGATTGCGTGTGTGTTTTCAAAAGTTTTCTTTAAGTCAACTCAAACCAGGTAACTCACCAGGTATAGTCTTTTGACCATGTCACATCTGTTTCTTCCAGGATGCCTCCCCGAGGATAACCAACTAGTGCCCCGAGAGATGTATGTACTGACAGCCTGCCGAGCGATGAGGCCTCAGTATAGGGCCCTCTTCTAGTAGATACACCAACAGATGCACCAGCGGTACCATTTCTCGTTGGGCCACCGATGCCACCAGCCCCAGCAGAAGACAATGCTCCCTGCTTGACCACGTTAAATGAGTTCCAGTACTAGAGGCCACCCAGGTTCCGGGGTGAGATAGACCCACAAGCAGTTGAGGATTGGTTGGAGGCTGTGGTGAGAGTCTTCAGGCTGGTAGGGACACCAGGAGACTTCATGGTGATCCTTGTTTTCAGCCTTCTTCAGGCAGCAGCAGTCAGATGGTAGAGCCTGATGCTTCAGGTCCATGACGAGCCGATTCTACTCTAGGAAGACTTTTAGAGCCTTTTTCAGGCAGATTTTGTCCCAACCACCTTTCAAGCGGTGTGGATACATGAGGTACTGCATCTGCAGCAGGGTAGCATGATAGTGGTGAAGTACTCAGCGAGGTTCACCGACCTCTCGCGCTACTCCATAGATATGGTACGAGACCCTTTCTTCAGGGCCCAGACCTTCATGCAGGGACTCGAGCGAGAGATCAGAGGTTCAGTGATCACCCATAGTATATCAAAGTAGACGGGGGTGTTGGAGTGAGTACTTCTAGTGGAGAGTTTCCTTGCTGGGTAGTCACCACCAGCGAGACGCACCACTAGTCGACATGTAGCGGAGTCTTCTACAACTGGTAGTAGAATGATGTTGCAGAGGTCCAAGAGGACCATACCCATAGGTGGGAGACCGCACGACTATGGATTGGTTGTGCGGGGCACCTAGAGTGGAGACAGAGCCAGACCTGTCAGGTAGTGTTACTCATGTGGCGGACATGGTCACATGGCTTGTGACTGTCTGACCCACCGCATGGATGATCAGCAGACAGTTGAGGGACCTCCTATGCAGAGGTAGAGAACTGATTGAGATGGTCCGCAGGGTGAAGAAGGATGTGGCAGAGGTTATGGTGGTGGATGACGCTTCGAGGTGCTGCCACCACCACCACCCAGAGGTCCACCCTGACCGCAAATAGCGGGTGGACAAGGGAGAGCCCAACTTCATGAAACTGAAGTGTATGACCATGGATCTCCAAAAGCAGGTGTACAAGAGCGGGACTAGTCCCAGTCATAGGGGACTTTGTTCACGATGCTTCTAGCTTCGTTGATGTCATTGTTTGTGGTTGCTTCGTGTCTTTGTACTTTGAGCTATAGTAATAAAAGACACTTGTCCTTGTGATGTTTGATTTCCTGCCTTTTGTGTGGTTAATACTAAGAGGTTCCAGTTAAAACCCTTGACATGACCCTCACATTTGATATTCCTACTAGAGGAGACCCAAGGACCACACAATGATGCCGACAACATGACTTAACCCTTGGAGGTGAGAGTAACATTTGGATCTCCTGGTAGTAGCGTCGATGCCTAACAACATCATCCATGGCATGAATTAGTACCGTTCATGTCAGGATTGAATGTATTAGGCAATGGACATGGTTCATACTAGAGATGAGACCGGATTTTTCTTTTCGACAAAGGAGAAATATTAGCAACTCTTATAAGATGTAGGCAAAGAAGGGTGTAGTCGGGTTCTTTATAGTTGGCTTGTCTCACCCATAGTTCGTTGAGCGAATGGTTTATGTTTTACTCTAATCTCAAGATCCTCGGGTATATATTCTCTCAAAATGACTTGAACCTGAGACATCTATGATGGTATGAGTTCTTCCAGGACTATGGCTATGAGATATTCCATACTTCTGGGAAGGGGAACGTTGTAGCAGATGCACTCAGTAGTAGGACTGGTATTCAGCTACTAGGTGAGGTGATAGAGCAGCTCACCATGTTACAGATATTCTTTGTGTATAGGGACAGAGTATCCTATCTATAGTCTCATGCAGTCACTCCCCCACTTCTTCAGCGAGTCAGGGAGGCGCAGATTAGGGATGCTGACTACGAGACGCGATGTGCCCAGATATCCATATGGCAGGCACCTGATGGATTTTATAAAGGTGGGGAGCACGTCATCCTCTTCAGAGGACGTACCATGGTACCAGTTGCACTTCAGGAGGAGGTTTTGAGGGAGTTCCAGACTTCCTTTCTAGCGGTACATCCAGGAGTGGTGAAGATGTACCCAGACCTTTGATGACAGCATTGGTGGCCAGGTACGAAGAAGGATGTAGGAGAGTTTGTCTCACGGTTCCTCACTTGTTAGCAAGTGAAGGCAGAGCACCAGGTACCAGCATTCTTGGTTCAACCCTTAGAGGTCCCGGAGTGAAAGTGGGATGGGATATCCATGGACTTAGTGATGGTTCTTCCTTGTAAATCTTGGAACAACGACTCGATTTGGGTGATCGTTAACCGACTCCCCAAGTCGGCCCACTTCCTACCGATCAGAGAGTTGGGATCAGTAGAGAGGTTGGGAAACCTCGACGTGCAGGAGATTGTGCGTTTTTAAGGAGTACCTACTTCTATTATATTCGACCGTGACACATGATTCACTTCCCGACTATAGAAGGGGTTGCAGGAGGCTTTTGGGACACAGCTTCGCTTGAGCACCGCCTTCCATCCCCAGACTGATGGTCAGACCGACAGGAACATCCAGACCCTCAAGGACATGCTCTGTGCATGTGTCCTCGACTTTGGTCACAGCAGGGAGGATCACCTACCTTTAGTGGAGTATTCCTACAACAACAGCTATCACTCCACCATCATTATGGAAACTTTTGAGGCCTTGTACGAGAGACCTTACATATCACCACTATGCTGGACAGACCCAGGGGAGTCAACACCAGTGGGAACAGAGATGGTAAGAGCTACCACGGAGAAAGTGAAGATCATCCATGACCGGATGAAGACTGCACAGAGTAGGAAAAATTCTTGTGCTGACAGAAGAGGGAGACCACTGGAGTTCAAGGATGGTGACCACGTCTTCCTAAGGGTCTCACCTCGATGAGGTCTACAGAGATTTTTCCATGGTGGAAAGTTATCTCCATGTTTCATCAGACCTTTCCAGGTTCTCAGCAGAGTAGGCGAGGTGGAATACTGCCTAGTTCTTCCACCTTAGTTGAACCGGGTGAATGACATCTTCCAAGTATCCCGGCTAAGGAGATACGTGGATGAACCTTTCCACATCATCGAATATGGGGAGTTGTACATCGATGACAGGTTGATTTTCATGGAGGTTCCAGTGGAGATTGAGGATTGACAGGAGTGGGTCCTGCGTGGACGGTCGATTCCTCTGGTGCGTGTTCCCTGCAAGCACGGGAACCTCCAGGAGAGTACATGGGAGTGAGAGGCTCAGATGCGTGCTCAGCACCCCATTTGTTCCCTTAGTGTGAGTTGTATCTTACGGGGACATAAAGCCCCAAGTTTTGGAGAATGTAAAGACCTGGAATTCCCTTGATTTTTTTTAAATACATGGGAATTTTACGCATCCACAAATTTTTACGGTGCATGATTTCGAGGCCCGGTGTGCCTGAAATCAATTTCTGAAGTTTTGTTCAAGTACAATTACTAAACATACGAGCCTATTTTTATAACTTTTGAATGGGTGTATGGAATTAAAATTCAAGGGAACCATTGGAAATACCGCACTGGTATTCAATTAATAAGACGTTCACCTCGATGGTAGATGATTGGGTATGAGAGTTAGTTTTTGGGATTCATGTGGATTAATAAAATAAAATAAGTGAAAACTTATTTTATTTTTTTTGAACCCACGCCATGTGGTAAAGTTGGTTAAAAGTTCCACTTGGGAGTTGGTGGTACGACCGCCACACCCTAACATCCCATGGGGGGTATAATTGGGGTAGGGACCACCCAAGCGGCATAACCTCCCGCGAGAGGTTATGACGTGGGGTCCACAAGGGGCATAACCCCCCATTTAATGGGAGGGGAGGAAACCTCTCAACTCTCTCCCTTTAATGAGGGTGAGCCTCTTGGTCACTAACTCCTATCTTAAAGGAGGAGGATAAAACCTCCTCAAAACCCCCAATTAATTGAACGAAACCCCCTTGACCCTCTTCATGTTTAATTATGTGGGTACCACCCTGGCCTCTAAACCCCCTCGAAACTCCCCAAATTTAATATGCCAACCTCTCGTGAAATTTATTTGGTTGAGCCTCTCTTCTCTTTTTGAATTTTTAAATTTCGAAAAATTGTTCCAACGACAATAATTTAATTAAGTGGGTCCCACATAATTAATTCATTCAAATGGGCCTAATAGATAAAAATATATTATTCTGGCATGTTTATTCCCTCTTTAGTGGAGAGATTGGGAGAATAGAATCCTCCAACAAAGAACACGACGGCACCGGCAATGATGCTTCTTCCTCAGCTTCTTCCTCGGAACCCACTTCCAACGTGGAACCTCTACAATGACCCTTCTTCCATCCTCTTTTTTCATCAGTAGACCGATGCAAGATCTCGGAAGTAGAAGCGTACGGAAAACGAAGACAACAACTTCTTCCCCCGTGACAAACGAATGCTCGACAATTAAAATGGTAGGGTGTGTTTTAAGTTGTTTAATGCTTTATCCTCTCTCGTTGAATCAACTTCATGAGACACATGCTAACGTTATAATGTGGAGGGTTTGGGCCGAACGAACACGGACCGAACCCTCTGCAACCTTTGTGGTTTCAGAACCTTGAGTCGACGGTGATGTAATGATGAAGGCAGTGCACGTGGCAATGGAGACGAAGGCAGCAAAAAAAGGTCGTGCTAACTGCATCCTCCATGAATTGTGCCGCCCACGCGACGCCATGGTGCACTTCCCACACCCCCGAGCCCCCGCGCTGCCCGCGCCCCCTGGCGCACTGCCCGGCCTGCCCGGCACACCATGGCGCCCCCCGCGGTGCCCTGCCCGCGGTGCCCGGCGCATCCCGGTGCCCTGCTAGGGCTGTCGGTGCCCTGCCCGTGCTGCTTGGCCCACCACGACGCACCCCGTGGCGCCTTGCCTCCCTGACCGACACCTCGCGGCGCCCCACCGCCATGCCCAGTGCCCCCCCCCCCCTCCAGCGCCCTGCTGCGCTACTTGACGCTCCCCCGCGCGCTGCTCGGTGCACCCCTATGCGCTGCCCGGCGTCCCTTTCCCTGCCCGGCATACCGTCGCCCTGTCGGGTGCCCCCGCGGCCTTCCTAGTGCCCAGACGGCCCACTCGCGCCCCCGTGGTTTCACTGGTCGAACTTTCCCGGTCTCCCGGGCTGAGTTACTGAGCCACCCACGTGGCGACTATCGGGGAAAAACACCCTCGTGGACCGTTGGGTCGGGCCCAGCGAACTGGGAAAAAACATAGTGGGTTGACCCACCCAATGGGTTGGGTCAGTCCTTGTGAGTCTGACCAGGTCGACCTAGACCGGGTCGGCCTAGGAGAGTTTGGGCCGAGTCAGTCCGACTGGGTCGGACCGGACCGAGGCCCATTAATGACCTTTTACCTCCTTGGGCCATATCATTGGCACCAGATGTCCATTTGACAAACTGTCAGTGACGCCAGTATTCTTGGAGCATAACCATCCCTTTGAGTATACCCCATGAGAGTTCGGGGTATAGTTGAGATACGGTCAGGTTGGTTCGTACACAAAACCAACAGGGCCACCAGGACTAAAAGGCTAATTACTAACAGACCATGCGTCTGATTGACGTGCCATCTATTTTGTTGAGACCCCTATGACATGATGGTCTTTTGAGATACTTCCACATGAGATTTCATGACACGTGGAGTTTCAGCTTGTAGATTGTGAAGCGGACCCTCCCAGATATGAGCGGGCAGAGTACGGAGACCTTGTAGTTGGCTAAGACCTAACGACTACTTGACTGATTCGATTCAGAGTTACTCAACTAGCCCAGTGGGGAGTGCTACTGTGTGAGGAGGCAGAACCATGGAGGAGGAGCTCTAATGTGTGAGGTGGAAGACCTGCGGTACTCGAAAGGAGGTGTACCTCTGTAGGCTACTAGGGGGAGCGCTGTTGTGTGAGGTGGCAGACCCTAGGTTGGAAGTATCTCTTTGTGATGTATTTGTCCCAGGGTACTCGATAGGAGGAGTACCTCAGCAGTCTAAGGTTAGTGAGTAGCACCTCGGAGTCGCGACAGGGCCACTGTACTCTATGGATAAGGAGTTCTCCAGCAGTCGTGGTATCAATAATGAAAATCCTGGTTTGATCTGAGTCAATGACCTTTGTTTTTACTCATTATTGAGATGGGTTACTTGATAACTTAGGTATAGGTATGGATATATATTTAAGTAATGGTTATCCGTTTAAATCATAATTTGTGGTTTATCTGTGTTGGATTTTGTGAGACCTTGAGGGTCTCAGGATCCCTACTAAGTATCATTATACTCACCCCTAAACGGGATATGCCCACACCTCGTTGTGTTGGATGCAGATGGTAGACTACACTGACGGAGGCCAAGAGCGCCAGGACTAGACGGTACCCGAAGGAGGACCTTACGACGTATCAGTACACAGTGGAGTCTGATGAACATGGGGTGCTGAGGAGGCCATCTGTACCTACCCTTCAGGTAGGAACCCCGGAGGAAAATCCAGGAGCTCCTTCCACCTTTTAGATATTTGTCCCTTTTTAGTTTTACTTTCTTTCAGTAGTATTCATACTTACAGTTGGGCTTGTATTTTGGCCCTCCTTTACTATAAATACAATTTTTATTCAGTTTTTACTTAGTGATTTCTTCCTCTTGTACTCTGGTTGTGTGTGTTTATGATTTATAAAGGCAACGCCTTCCCAGTTTTAGGGAAATTATGCCTTTGGTGCTAGTTGCTAGCCCCTGGCCTATGGAAGGCGGGCTTAGGGTTGTCACGACAAGGGCCCTAGGGGATGGGTCATGACATGGAAACTAATTTTGTATGATAACTTGACTAGAGGTATATATTAATTTCATCCTCCATTGAATTCAATTGAGAATGCTATAATGTACTCATGTGCCTCGATAGTCTTCTCAACTTGTCCACTGGTTTTGGGGAGATAAATCAATCTAAACTTCAAATCAGTGTTTATAGCATATTGGAGACTTTTCCATAACATAGAGGTGAATCTCAAATCTCGATCGGATAAAATCGATAATGGTATACCATGTATCCTTAATAATTCTCTAATGTATATCCATGGAAGTTGATTCATTGAGAAATCCTCTCAAATTTTGAAAAATTGGGTTATTTCTGTAAGAAAATCTACAATGACCCATATAGATTTTTTTCTAGATGTCTTCAGATGTCCATTTTTGAATTCCATAGTGATTTTTTCCACTTCCATATCGGTATTGGTAATAGTTGGATCATCAACTAAGTATTTTTTTTGAAACATCACCTATTGACATACCATGCATTTTGATGAATATTATTGCGATCCCTTTGTCCATATTTTAGCCACAATAGTTCTAAACGAGATTTTGAAACATATTTTTACTTCCTTAGTGGATGGATAAATTTGAACTATGTGCATCATCCAACATCTCCTACATTAGATCATGATTTGGTCGCATAAATAGTATTGACCCAAATCTTAAAACTCCTTCTTCATTAACGTTGAACAGTGATGATTTTTCTTTTCTTGTAGATTCCACTTTCTTCTGAATTCCCACATAATCTCTTTGAGAATATTTTAACCTTTCCAAAAGAGATGTTTGAGAAATAATTTGTGAAAGGATTGATTATATTATTTCTTTTATGTTCCCATGTCCATCCTTTTAAAATCTATGAAGATCAGATCCCTCTAATTTCTCATCAAGGATAGACTTGTAGGATCATTTATACATAGAGAATCTACCACTATATTTTCTCTCCTAGGATGGTAGTAGATTAAGTAGTCATAGTCCTTGATCTACCCTAACCAACATCATTGTAACATACTCATCTCTATCTATGTCAATATATACTTGACGATTTTGTGATCCATATATATTTTAAACATCACCCCAAAAAGATAAGGCCTCCATATTTTCAAAGTGAATATCATTGCATGCAACTCAAAATCATGTGTTGGGAAGTTATTTTCATGAACATTCAACTACCTTAAATCATAAGATATCACTTGGTCTTTTGGTATTAAGATAGAGAACATGACCTTATTTGAAGCAACACTGAATACCATGAAAAGATCTCCACTAGTGGAATGCTTGAGTGTGGGTGTAGTGATAAGTCTCCTTTTCAACTCATTGAATCTTGGTTCACATTCATCATTCCAAGAAAACCTAAATCCCTTATAATCATTCTTGGTAAGAGGTTATGACAATCATGGGAAATTTTTCAGAAATTTGTGATAATACCCAGCTAAACTAAGGTAACTATGTATATCTATCATAGATATCTCAGTCATCCATCATCCAATTTCTTCCATATTTTATGGGTCAATAGATGCCACATTTTATATGAAGATCTTCCCCAGGAAGGAGACTTACTTAATCTATAAGTCACATATTTTTTACTTACCATAAAACTTATCCTTTAATAAAGTCTTTATAAAAGTGATCAGATACTCCCCATTCATCTCCTTGCTTTTAGAGTATATTCGAATATCATCTATAAAGACTACAAAAAAATTTCAAGTTAATCCTTAAATAATATATTCATCAATTCAATGAATATTGATGAATAATTAGTGTTTCTAGAATAAATAAATATGAATTTATAATATTCTTACTAGGTATAATAATCAGTCTTGGGGATATCCTCCTTCTTCACCATAACATGGTAATAGCCTAATCACAGATACACCTTGGATAAGTATTTTCCACCACATCACGGGTTGAATAATTCACCAATCAGTGGAAAAGGATACCTATTCTTTGTCATGATTTTTTTGAGCTGACGATAATCAATGTAAAGTCACATTGAACCATCCTTATTCTTGATGAAGATGACTAGTGCACCCCATGTAGCAGCACTTGGGAATATGAACCCTTTATCTATATTACCTTGTAGTTATTTATTTAGATCCTCAAGTTCCAAAACACCTATTCTATATAGATTCTTGGATAATGGAAAATCCCAAGGTAAAATATTTATTGAAAATTCAACTTCTTAGCTAGGAGGAAGACTTTGAAATTCCTCAGGAAACACATAATCTATGTCCCTCTCAATAGTCATCTCTTTAGAGATGATATTTTCCTTAGACTCGATAATTTTATCTATATAGTCTTTATCCAAAGGAAATAATATCCATTATTGAAATATTGGTTCTAAATAGTATTCATCCTCCACATTTCACTTGAATAGAATTGGGGTTCGATTCCAAATATAGAGATTAGTTTTCATCTCATGGAAATTTACATTGTCTTTATGTAGGGAAAGTCAATCCATGCGTAGAAATCCCTCAATTTACACTAAAGGGAGTATGAAAATGTTCTTTGGGATTTTCATCCCACAAAATTTGATAGGGGAGGAGTTATATAGTTGGGATTAAATAAATTCCCCTTTTTTAAATTTCACATATAGCTCTACTTCCATGACTTGTGGTGGTGTTGGAATAGTTCAACTTTCATGATATGAAGGAATGCATAGAACCATAAGAAAAAAATTAAATTATCTATTATTGAATGAATAAATAGTGTACCTATCACCACTTCATTTTTGGGATCCATTTAAGTTGCAATAATGTGAAAATATCACCCTTTTAACCTTGGCGGTTGATGGTTGTCACTAAAAACACATGGATTTGTGCATTGGTTTGCAATGTTCCCTAATTGCTTGAACCTTATGTAATGAACTATGCACTAAATGTTGACTAGATTATTTCAATAATGCATTGAATTATTGGTTTCCCCCTATCAGTAATCATTAGTTTGGTTCCCTCCCTTCCCACTCCTAAAGCATTTCCTCATCCTTCATAGTAAATTTCCCGCATGCTTCATTCCACACCTTGGAAAAGTGGGATATTGAAATATCATGGAACCATTATATTTTTACATTGGTCTAATATAATTAAACTCCAATTTCCATTTCTTATCCCCATCATAACGTTGATATTCTTCAACATCCATTTCAACTTTGAGGTTACATCAAACAATTTCCTCATAGCTATCAAATTATCTGATCTCTAGGGCTTTTCATTGACTAAGTTCTAACCCTCAAAATATGTGGATAACCTGGAATTCAGGGGTAATGAAAAATATAGTGGAATATCATGAAATTATTCTGAATTTTTTCCCATACTCACTAAGCCATTATTCATATTTTTTCTTGATGTCAAGGATATAACATTCCATATTAATATGGTGAGTGTGGGGAAAATATTTATCAACAACATTTTTTAAAATTACTTCCACCCTATCACTTTGATCACTTCCTTAGGATTATTATTATTTATCAATATCCACAAATGATTAGTCTCTCCCTCCATATGATAAATGCCTTGTATAACTTTATCTAGCTCAAAACATTGTATAATGGACACAATATTCTCAATGGAGTTGATCCACTATACTAAAATTAAGGGATCAGATGATCCATTGAATATTGGAGGCCTTTTTATAAAAAATCTCTTAATCACATCATGTTATCTGTTAGGGGTATTTGTAATATCCTCCAAATCCATGATTCTATTCCAAACCAGAGTTAGTTGATAACGTATCATTATAATGGTCAAGATTCCTTCTCCAATCAGGTTGGTCGTCTCTTTGGGGTAGTCATCACATTTCTAATTGCAATGGTGGTTTACCTGATTCCTACTATTTCCAGCCATTGAATGGAATAAAAAGAAAATTAGTGATTATTATTCAAAATCTATTAAACACATAAATGTTTAATCCAATGAAAATTAATTGATAACTTATAAATTAAATTTATTTCTAACTAATGAGTTTCTAGTCTTCAATCTATGTTATCCATGATCTATTTCCTATCATATACTCATATGAGATTTTTTTTATTCCATTAATAATTTTTTATAATGAGATTATGAATTTACCAAAGTATATCTCCTTGGTGTGTCAAACTAGGTGTGTAGTAAATCCTGTAGTCATGTACCAGGTTACGTCGATTCTGGCCCAACGGACATTGTCAAAGTTGATACCCCTTGGTATATCTATTCTCGAACCACACCCACTTATAGTATCCACACATGGATTTATTTTAAAGTTAAATCACTAAATCTACTCTTACTAAAATTTTGGTATTTTTTCTTACAACTAGTCACATTCCCGATGGATTTTATATAGTTTTCTAATCATACTTCAAAAAATAAATAAACTTTTCTTTCAACACAAACTAATACAACCCTTCTATTTATTACACATTAATACATGACTTATTAAATAAAATTACACATAATACAACCCATAAGATTTATAAGTATAATATATTTTGGAATTAGGTAAATGATGTGAAAACATAAATTAGAAAATACATCATCTTTATTGAAAGCTTCCATAACATGCTCATACATAAAACTACATGGGATAACCTGGATACATACATAAGAAAGGGGTGTGCTATAAATCCTAGTCACAGAATAATCATGGAATAAGGTAATGACTATTTTAAAATGTTAATATCAATTGGGAATAAATGTAACATAAATAATCATGCACGATATACCCTAATAATCATAACATGTGAAATGTGTCAACAACATAAAACATTTCATCATAACCATATGTAACTTCCAATAAATCATAATGGGAAAAGTCCCATTAAGAAATAGTGCTCAATATATGTTCCAAAATGAAATCACATGATACTAAACATTACACAATGCATTAGAGTGCTATATAATTCTTGGCACAAACATTATATTCATTTTATTATTAAGCTTATGTGTGCCACATATATCAAGGAAAACTGATTCAATCAACATAATATATTATTCCAAAATATGGGAGTGTCTAAATAATACCTGTAATTCCCAATTAAAAATATGTATATGTGTATAAAGTATAAAATACTTTATAGGAAGTGGGAATGGTATTCACTACATAATTATTTTGGAATAGAAAATAGTTGTGAAATTTTGGTAGCACAACGATGTTCCTTAATAATAAATAAAATGTGTTAAAGGTAGAGAAAAGGGTCTCTAATAATTTTTGTATAAAATTTTCATTAATAAATAAAAGTAAAGACACATCCAAACATTATGAATTTTAAATAAATGTAATAAAATAATAAATAAACAAGAATAAATTAGAGAATATAAGGATCCCTAAATTGTGTTTGTGACTCCAAATGCTTGGGAGGAGCCTCTTGAGTGCTTGGGGGAACCATGGGAGGAATCTAGGGAGTGGAGGGTAGATTAAGGACATGATACAAGGATTATGATGGAATAGAAGTAGGATATATTTTTTTTATTTATATGAAATGAGTGGGGATTTCATTATTATTTCTCAAACATTGGTTTTGGATTCTATATAATAAAATAACCAAAACCACAAAACAACCCATGATTTTTTCTCATGGTTTCTAAAAAAAAAGTGGCTCTCATTATTGTATAATTACATGTTCCAAAAATTATAAAATAATTCCCTTTATTATTTTGAGGTGAATCATTGTCATAAATAAAATATTTTAAAACTATAAAATATATTAATGGATTTATAGGATTCATAATGCCTTTATAAAATTATTCAAATAATCAAAAATTAAATTATTTTTTATTGAAAACATATATTTGTTCATTTATAACCCTTATTTTATTTATTACACATATTTTGGTTCATTATTATTTTCGAATACATAATGTATATTTATACGGTGTTTAATTTTCACTTAAAAATTTGACTGTCTTATAAAAATATGAAAAATTCACTATAAGATAATTTTAACACAATTATTCCAAAAACAATACTCATTTATTAAAAATAATTTTCTAAATATAGGAATTTTATCTTTTCAAAAATGATTGACATATATTGAAAAATGTTAGGTTTTTTGGTAATAACAATTTTCAAACCTTTATTAAAATTTCAATTTAATTCCTAAAAACTATATAATAATTTATATTAAGTAAAATGCATTCATTAATAATATGTTATGAAAATATTATTTATTTAAAAAATACATTAATTTATAATAAATTCCTTATGTGAATTTTAATATTACGCAAAAATACAATTTGTATTTTATTATATCAAAATTAAAATAATTTATATTGTAACAACAACAGGATGAATATATATTAATTGTTATATAAAAATTAATTTACATACTCATATTGGTGGGTTATTGAATCTTATTGTTTTAGTACTCCAGAAAACACCCAAAGGGTGTGGTGGGTGATAATGAGAGTTTCATTGGGTGGTTTTCTGAACATGGTTTGGGTCGTGATCCCGATGACCTTGAAGTTATCTCATAAACAGTTTCTCTCGTGCTTAAGTTGTTGGATCTCATAATAGAATTTATCAAGGGAAAATCCTAGTGATTTTATCTCCTTCATGATATTAGATAAGTGGGCTTCATAGTGTACAATTCTAGTGGTTGAGGCAAAAACTTCATTTATCTCCGTCAATTGGATTTGTTAAAATCGTATGTTTATATTAATCATGTGATCACTATTCAAAATCTATATTATTAATAGTAATTATTCTAAATGGTTTTTAAATATGATATAATATAATAAAAATAATAATTTTATGTATTTTCTATAACCACAATATATAATAAGACATTTAATTAAATCAACATTGAAAATTTAATTTATAACAGTTCAAGTTGTTACAATTTTGTATAAGAACATCATTATTATCTCTAGAATATCATTCCATATCAATCATAATACACTTTCAAGCCCCATGGGGAAAGGAAATATACGATATGCGTGATATCAAATACTCAAAAAGAGTTAAGTATTTCGAAAGCTACCATAAGATAACAATGCATAAATAATTTGGTTAGCTAAATAATTGAAATCACACACCATTTAATCGATAAGAGGGGCATAAAAATAATATGAAAAGAATAAATGATGATAAAATAATTCATATAAATAATCATATTTTATTGAAACTCATCCATGTATATAATATCATTCAAATAATCACATGAACATTAATAAATAATTTCATAATGATGGAATGCTTAATTCCAAAAATATTAAAATTAACAAAAAGCCCTCATTCCAATACATCTTACATCAATGAGTAAGTCCTCAAAAAAATACGCAAACTTGTTTCTCACATTAGAACTATAGATTAAATAAGGGATATATAAATCAAGGACCCATACATAACGTAAAAATTATAATGTATTCGTCATTTTGATAAACAATTAAAACTTAATCGACATGCCTTAAAATCTATAACTATTTCTATAAGAAGAAATAGCATTAGAAATTCCACTACTTTCCCCAGTAAAACTGATCATAATCTATCCATAGAAATGTGGTGGATTGTATCATTATATTATACACCCATAAAAGTATAATAATCATCAAAGGATGTTGAGATACATCCAAATATATTTATAGTATCTCAAGAAAATATCATGAAAAAATACCCTTTTTATTTTGATATAACATTTTAAAATTATAAAAAAAACCAAACATATTATGGGAAAAGTTTTCCTCAAAAAGAAACATGGATCCTTATATAATACTTTTCAAACAATTTCTTGGTCAAGATGGTGGCAAATTCCATTCATACTATAATCATTGAATACAAATATTCAATTCACATATTTGATAAGACAAAAAAATTTTGAAAAAAACAATACGATTCCTTTTAATAAATTTTATTGAAATTAAAACATGGATAAAAATAGATTTAACAAATAATTTTAGAATATTAAAAACTACATTGAAAAAAAATATTTATAATATACACATTAAAGAAAAATATTCTAGATTGAGTTAAAAAACCTAATGTAGATTTCCTTGAAAATATTCAATTCTTGTTTCTGAGTTCCGATAAGAGAAAATGGAAATTATACATGAAAATCCTAGAAAACTCAGAGAAAAAATATTGTCTTCGTTAAAGAAATATCATATATTCTCCAACAAAAAATTAAACATAAATAATCCCTAATAAGGATGAGATTAGAAAATAAACTCTTACAACTTTGGTGCTTTTTGAATCATAACCCCCATAAAAAAGATAACTTAAAATAAAAATTAAATACCAAGTATATAAAATAATAATGAAAAAAAATATTAAATAAGAATAAAAAACATGATATAAATATGCGGGGATATGGTATATGTCTCATATAAACAAAAATGAGATGATAAATGCCTACGAAAAGCTATACATTATTCTAAAGTTCTCTAAACTCTTGTATAATAAATTATTATTTTTTATAATTATATAAAATAATCATTAAAATGATTATAATATAATGATATAGTTATAATATTTAAATAACCATTTATTAATAATTATTTTTCAAAATCATCATTCAAAAGTGTTAAATGTATCATTTTTCATGGAAGTTTAGGTACTGTAGTTCTAGTTCTTATACATTGATATTGGTTGGTAAATGTTAAACATTAAATAAATATAGTATAGATTAATAATATTTATATTTATATTTACTCATAAATGGTTTAGAAAGAAAATGAATTACAAAGTTGCACATGATCCTTTTCCCAGTTGGTAAAGAGTCCGTAAGGGTTCCACCTCATGGCCTTCCGGCCACCTCAAAGCCTTCGGGCCACCTTAAGTGCGGATATAAACCAGACAACATACAAGGAACAATCTCTACAAGGAGGATGATCAAGGAGCTTTCACCAAAGTAGAAGCTAAATAGATTGCAAGAATGAGAGGGTATGGCTCCGGCCATCGGGACAAGCTTGTGCCTGCATGGGAATTCCGATCTGATCATCCATGTGAAGGTGGACAGCTGATTTCACGATGAAGATGCTAGGGAGGAGCAGTTCCAAGTAGTTAGTCTGGGTTGTATTAAATGTATGAAGCCTAGGGGAAAATGAATTCCTCTAAGGAAAACATGCCATATAATACTTATGTCTACAGGCCTTTTAAGGGTTCCACCTCACCCCTTGAAATGTGGATTATCGAAAATCAATAAGAAATGAAGGCCTTCGGGCCATTGGATGGAATTACAAAGTTCATGGAGATGGTATGCTGTATGTAAGCCTAAACATTGTTTTTATATTTCAATGATTGTAAAATATTGGTAAATAGTAATTCAAATTTATAAAATCTTTATTACCTCATATATATCATATATATTAACTAAATATATAATTTTACCATCCATGAAAATAAGAAATAAAAAATATAATTAGATCGCTTCGTGGAGGTGGTAGTTCACACGTGCACACGAGTGACATTATTATTTTACTTGTAATTGAAAGGTAAGAAGGTAAATGATATATTTTATTTAAATATACATAATTATTTCATAAATATATTATTTTCTAATTATTACCATATTTATAACCATCTATGTAAATTGGTGATGAAAAATGATTTACACTATTATGTGGAGAAGGTAAGAAGTTTGCACACACGAGAGATGTTTTCACTATATATGGGATAGAAAATACATGTAAAATGGTTATTATATAATCATAATAACATTTTGGAATATTAAATTAATTAATAAATAAATTTTTAATTTAGGACATGGATTTGGTGTATGTATAAGAAGAAATAAAATTGAAATCGCTCAGTTAAGATTTATACCTCTTCTTCAAGAAATAACTTTTGGATTACTACAGAATTCATGAAGGGTTATGTTTTAGAAAGAATATATGCTATAGTATGTATTTAATGAATCTAGTAAGGTATAATAGTTGGTGTTATATGATATACAAGGCTCAAAAGGATCAATTTATAGGGGATAAGAGGACCCATTTTGTAAATGAGTGGTGGGGCACTCTTGGAATTACCTAAAGTATTAAATTAATATATATTATTTTTTAAGTTCAAGAGTTTCCAAATAGATATATTTATAATATATGGTGTTTATAAGCCTAAATATTCTTATAATATAAAATTTTTACATTTTAAGGTGATGTTTTCACCCTTATCTCTTTATTTTTATCCACCCCCATTCCCCCCCTTTGACTATTATGACAATATCAAAGTTATTTACTCATTAAGAATCAAGATTATTACCATAAATATAAAATTGAACCATAATTGAAACATGGTGGATATTTTGAATAATATTCCATTGAATTTTCTGAATATTGTATTTTTGGAATTTTAAAATCATTTATAATATATTTTATATTTTAAAATATCATTAATGTCCTATTTGAACATATTCATTTAATTTTCCTTTAGATGCATTTAGATAGTTATTTAATTCAAATATAAAAAATTCAGACAATCCAAATGCATAATATTTATCTAAAAAATTCATTTAAAATTGTAATTCACTAAAATTATATTACTTTTAGTATTTTTAAAATCATTTATTATATTTTCTTATTAATTGAAGATGTATTTTTATGGTGTTGTGTAAGAATTTTACATAACTGTTTAATCAATACAACCTAAAAAGAAATTACAATGATAAAAATTAATTCATATTTCAACGAATTATTTATAACCAAACTCTTCCTCTTTTTATATTTATGAAAAAATTTAGTGATTTTGAAGTTAATAGAGTGAAATTTGGTATTTATTCAATTTTAAAATTAATATAGATATCATAATCATATATATATATAAAAATGTGGCCATATATTATATAATTGTATCTAAATGGCCAAACTAAACCCCTAAAATAGGATTGAGACATGTGTTATAAAACTTTTAAATCCTTATCCATGTGTTTTAACATTGTTTTACCCATTTGACCCATATCGAGGTGAAATTTTTTTCCAAGGTTACTACTCATAATGATCATAAATAAAAATGAGAAATATTAAACAAATTTTATCCCATACATTCGAAATATGTAATCAATTTTTTAATATTTAATTCAAAGTAGTGGATGTATTTAATTTAAGATTAAACCAACAAAACAAAATGAAAAATAGATTTTAGGGGAAAACATTTCTTAAAAATAAATTGATTTTGTTCCAAAATGAAAAATAAAATTGATTATAATGACCATTATTGGATTATTAGTAATTTTAATTAAATAATTTTTCTTTTATAATCATTTTAAAACGAAATATAACATTATTAATTTTTGAAATGAGAAAGTAGTTTTCAATAAAAATCAATATATTTTACTATTCACCAAACAGATCAATATTTTAAGAAAATTATCAAAACCTAACTCTAATATAATTTTTACAATGATGTTTTAAAAATTACTTTTTTAAATGAGTTTTTTTAAAGTGATATAAATTGATTATATTATTTTCTCACAAAAATCAATAAAACCCATTTGTGAGGAAAATGAATTTTTAAAACATATACTGCCTCTACTAAAAAATATATTTTCCTTTTCTAAACTTTTATAAAAAAATTTACAAAAACAAATTTATTACTTTTAATTCCACTAAATTAACACCCATGTTATAATAATAAACTATATTACGATTCATTTAGACTATGGGTAATGTATATCACAAGATTTCGAAGAAATAAAATTTATAACTATATCATAGAATCTTATGGTGTTATAGGTTCAAAGTATTTATTTATTTAAAAAATACAATATATTAACATAATATCTTTTGAAGTTATGGAAAAATTATTTGTTATATAATTTTCAAGTTTTAAACATATGTATTGTGAATAATAATCTCACCATTGTTCAAACATATTTTCTTTGTAGATAATTTCTCAATAAAGAGTTTAACATGAGGATTTATCATATAACCAAATTATCATCTAGAGTTTGTCACATAAGAAGTATAATATTTAATAAAACCATATTATTCAATAAAAATAATCTTACTAAGGCCTATAGAAATTAGGAAATAGTATAAATGATTCTTTTTTTATGATTTTGTTAGAATTTTCTTTCATATTTTTAATTTAATATATATAACATTTTTTAAAATGGAATTTCTTATTTTTAATTCATTTATATTGGATACATATATTAAATGAAAATGGATTGATAATTAACTTATAATATATTATTCTTTGGGTTATAAATAATCAACAATCGTACTAGAGAAATATGGGTTGTAATGACATGTTACAATTAATGTGACTAAGGGATGAAATGTGATATAGAGTTAACACATGTAACATCAAGTGTGAATTGATCTATGGATTGGTCTACTTTATTATACCACATTAATTGTTATGCACTATGTATTTAGTATACATAGGGTGAATGATTGATAATAATTACAATTACAGGAACTTAACATAGCACCCTTCTTGTGAACACTCATACATAGATATTGTCATTATAGTATCCTTGTAGACGACATAATCAGAGAGTGATTGGTTATAGAACTGATTATGCAGTAGTATTTATTAACAAAGATGGTATTTTCCACTTTTATGAACAGTATAACATATAGTTTATAGATGAATAAAACTAAATAAGTTTATTTCCATATATAGATAAGTGGAATGTGATGCGATATTTTAGATGTTTAAATAAAATTTTATCTATTGAAATATAATATTAAGTATTTACTCTAATAATTTTGAATGTATGAGATTTTATACATGAATCAAGTTATCTATTTCTTGTTGATAGACTTAATGTCTTGGAAAAGACATTGAATTATTATGAATAATGTATGAGGAACATTTTATAGAAATAATTATAAAGCTACATGTTCTTAAAGAAGGCCATTATAGGTCTTATTATATCACTAGAAGCACTAAAAAATGGATAAAGTCTGTTAGTTTCATAAAATTATAGATTTTGATTTCTGGATTATTTTCAACACACTTATGTCCAATGGGATAACAAATAAAAATTTGTATGAATACATATTATTTTTTTCATAATTGTTATTATAAAAATTATGAGTGATTAATGTTAGATTCCTGAAAATATTATAGATGTATATACACATGCTTTTTTTCATGGTTTCATATGTTTCTACTTCAAATAGGGTATGAGGTAAAATTAAAAAATATATAGTGGATTTAGTGAATTTTATAGATTAAAAGATATTAGTACACTAAAATTATACGTGTGTTCAGTTGTATGGGTATATATTTAGGAACATTATCATAATATATAAGATATTTCATGTCACTATATCATGAGAATTGTTTTTGGTAATTCTATTAATAGGAAATATAGAACATTTAAAATATTTTTTATTCCATGTTTCATCCACATAAGCTATAAAATAGCCAATCGTTACAAAATGTGATGATGTTACCATAAAAGAGTTTATAATTGATAAATTTTCCATTTATGTGATAGTTGATAAATTCAAATATAATTATCATGTAATAAAAAATTAACATAAAACTAAAAAAAATACATTTTAAATTTTTAATATTACAGTGGATCATTTATGTATTATCCTTCAGGTTAGTAAAACGAGGCTTAAATATTACTATAACATTTAATCCAAATATGAAACTATAATTTCCAAAATTTTTAATTTAATAATGGTTTAATAAATACATTTAATTTGGTAATAATTATACATTAAAGTGTTTTATGTGATTTTTCATCATATGGGTACCTTTAACAGTGGGAGTTCATTGGCATCCAATTAGAGATCCCCCTAACCATGTGTTAATATATAGAATGAATACGTAAAATATTTATTTGTTTTATCTAAATTTTAGGCATTCAACTCGAACAAATTATGGTTGGATATTTTTTGAATGATTTTGCATGTTGTTTTCACTATGATAAAACGCTTCAGAATTTATAATTGAAGTAATTTTATTGTTTAATATTATTGATTATTATTATTATTTATTTACCATTATTATTGACAACATATGGAGTCTTAGTAATTTGTGTTGTGTCTTTTTATGGATTTATATGATTTTATATTGTGGTATGGGCTATAAAATAATTTAATATTCATTATTGGACCACATAACTATAGTTAAATGGTTCATTTATTGGTGACCTAATTAGGTGAGCATATCCAATCCACTTTACTAGTTTTTATGTTTTTGTTGGGGTACAAACTTTTTTATGTTTTTTATGTAATTATTATAGATTAAAAAGCTATTAATTGAAGATATGATCATTTAATGGAATTAAAAATATGTAGTTGGTTTTTAAATGGATTTGAAAATTTTTTTATTTAAAAAAATATATTTTGTTTTCTAAAATGAAGGTTTCGATTGTTTTCCAAAATGTGATATGAAAAGGTTGTTTTTGAAAAATTATTTAGTTTATATGACCCATATCCATAGTAGAACGTTATTTTATGAATTTGAAAACATTTAATGCTTTTTGTGTTTATTTTACACGTGAATGGTGTTATTGTTAATTCATTATGGTGCCCCAACTTTAATGGAGTAATCTGTACAATGTAGTGAGAGTCATTTCTTGAACATAGTGAATGTATGGTTGGTTTTTAGGTTGAACGAATAATGATATTTTGATTTTATAACCACATGGTGATATATAGAGAACATGTTTAAGAGTTTGATGGGTTGATGATTCATTTCCATTAGTCATGAATAGATGTTTTGTTTAGGGATATGTTGTGCCTTTTCAGGGATAAATGAAGTGAATGAGTTTACTATTGGTTTATATTGTGGAATATATATTGTGGGAGATAAATGTTGGGATATTTGGTTTTCAAGGAAATCTAGATTGTAATGGCTTGGTATGAGGCCTCAAATTTGATGGTAGATCATGATTCATCCTTGAGGTTTTTGATAGAATTGGGAATTAGAGACTTTTGGGATTATGGTTTTGGTTTTTCAATACATATATAAGTTTATTAAAGGGATATGGATGATACATATGTAGTGAGGATCATGGATTTATAGAAAAAACCTTGATATAATGGGATTATTATCCGTGATAAGATCTCAGTTCAGAACATGTTCCTTAGGATATTAGTCTTTACACTCAAAGGGGTGGGATTTAAGGAACAATGTGCATATGAATGTGGCATAGACTAAGGATTACAGATCCCATAGTTCATATGGGGGGTAATATGATCCTTAACATAGAATATATTTTCTATAATATCTAGATAGGATGCCAGGGTAAAGGAATAATATTTGATTATCTTAGCTTAATATTTTTAGATCTCAAAGTTTTGATAGGGAGTTATATAATGATGTACACTATAGGGTGATGAATCCCAGGGGGGTTGTCCCTTATTCTCAATTACATTATCTTGGAAACTATAATTCAAATATATTTTCTATATTAGTTCATAGAGATATAATATCAATGCTCAAGATGAGAAGGAAACTGAACAGGTAGACATGTGAATGAGTTATATATAGTTTACTAGATTTTTAGTTGTTCTATAAATATGTCTAATTATGAGTGGTGTGATTGTAACATATAGTTTTTTATATAGGGATTTTTCATGGGGTTTTTTGAGTCATGGAGTAGTGGGTTCTACATGTTTGAGAAATAATGATTTTTTTCAATGAGATCATGTATAAGATGAATTTTTAAGTGTGGAGTTTCTATAATAATGAAAGAACTTATATTCATAATGTTAAATTAAAGGTATGATGTTAGCATCAAAATGTTATTATTATAAAATAATGGTGGAAGAAATATATATCCACTTTTTATTTGGAGGTGATCGGGAAAGCTATATTTAGAGAATGTATTGGGAGTACATGGGGATGGTTCCGCAAATGTTTTCCATACAAGATTTTATAAAAAAAATTGATGAAGAACTGAGGAAATGTATTATGGAAACTATAGGTTTGAAGTATGACATTTTTAGTCGGATTATCGACTATTTTTAAATACTAAAATTAATCCATGAATCATATTTTGAGAAGTTAATTCCTCAAAATCAATATGAAATACTTATCTCTCATCATTGATATCGGTTAATTTCTCAATTATTAGGAATTTTTTATTCAAAAAACACATCATTCCTTTGGGTTATCATTGTGAATGTTGTCATAGAGGTATCTCCCAAGGGAATTGGGTCACCTGGAATCAGCCTAATATGTAAATCAAGCCTTATATTAATAGATAATTCAATTAAGGTGTGTTGTGGGGAGGTGGTGTGATATGAGAAAAGATTGGATCAATTATCGTAGAATTCAGGGCATATATATTTAAAGTTAATTCTCTCATAGTGAATACCAAATATATAAAAAGTGTTCAATTTATTTATATTTAGAAAAACATTATACTATCTTTTATGGAAACTAACTCTTCTTTAGTGTCCAATGAACTTTGGTGTCACATGCCCAACTATAGGTATATCATCTATTATATGAGTGTATGTAGGGAGTTGATTGATCATCATATAGAGATCCTTTATACATGGAGTGAGAGGATTATGATGGCTAACTATATCACATTCAATGTAAGGGAGAAAGATAACTTGATCATATACTCATGAGATGGATCTTATCCACATGATTATTTTTCCTTTGTGAGTGACGATTATTTGAGCCTCAATCACATCAACACCCTATAACATTTTATTTTAAATTTTCATCATAGTTTCTATATAATAATAATATTTAGTTCTAAATGATTATGTGCATGGGTTGTTTTGGATTTAATATCTAATAATTATTTTATTTATTTAATTATAGCAGCCTGTATATTTTATTTTATCATTTCCTCAATATATATTTTTGTTGGGTTTAGTGTCACCATGAACATTTCACAAACATATAATTTAATAATTTTTAATCTTTTTCAGTTTAGGATAGTGGAGGATTCTACTAGATTAGTGGACTCACTATTTACCCAGACACACTTTATGGTTTTAACAATGTATGAGTGGAACATTTTTATCTATATTGGTTGAACGATTTTCTAAATAATCATTAGAGGTTATGCATTGAGGATAATAGTATTATGGAAGCTTATTTTAAGTGAGAAGTTTTGTCAAATCATCTAGACAATCTTTTTATATTTATTTTGGTTTTATATGCCAATATTATAGTGTTCTTCCATTATTAATTTATTTATTTTATTATGTCTATATATTCATCATGAGTATAAATTTTGGTATCTAAGATGTTTCATCATGCTAAATGTTATTTTTATGTAAAATATAATATATATATATATATATATTAGTAGACATTTTTTTAATTTACAATAAAATTTCTTCTATATGATGAGTTAATTTTTTGTTTTTTCAATTTAAATTTCATATTTAGTAGTGATTTTAAAATTTTCATGATTATTTCATATTTTTTTGAAATAAAAAAATTTAAAACATTATAATAAAATTTACAAATAAATAATTTAAAAATAATATGTATTGAAATTTACCAATGTTTTTAAAAACAATCATAAAATAAATTAAATCTTCTCAAAACAATTCTCAAAACTTATTTATATAGTAATTTTTAGAACCATAAAAAATATATTTATAACATTTGAAACTGATACCAAATGAAAAATTAACAATTGTAAAATATATTTTATAATAATGAAATGAAAATTTCTCTTGAACCCTATTGTAGGTCATTTGTATTAAATGTAATGATCAGCATCATCGTGTATTGTTGGATATTTTGAAAGGATGTATTTCAATGAATATTAAATAAGGATGATTTTAAATTTTTTAATTCGAATAAAGAATTTTAGTTTTATAGGAATGTTTTTAATTTTTAAGATAATGTTTTTAATGTTGTGGTTTGGGAGGAAAAGTCTTAGATTAAATTTGGGGATGTTTAGTAAATTAAAAGGAATAAAATGGTGTTTGTAGGTTCCTATATGTAACTAATGAAACTTCTAGTGGTGTTTTACCATTGACTAAGCTAATAGGTAGTGATTGGGGGACTATAGGGTGCATATAAGGCCATGTGACACTTTTTAATAATGAGGTGCATGATCATCATTTCATCAACACCCCCTTAGGTCAATGACATAAGGTATATAAGAGGAGGTCCATTTGTCCAAATCCATATCTCTCTTATTCCTATATTATCTCAAATTGGTTGTGGATTATTTTGAAAGAATTATTCTTGTTAAATTATGGTAATCACTCCTATGAACTATTGTTTTTTATTATACTCAAATAATCCTCTGATTTAGGGATTCTATAATTAGATTTTTAAATGTGATTTCAATATAGAATGGTGAAATCACTTTTATATGATGAGGAATACAAGAGGGATTGATAAGGGATGAAAAGGGGTAAGGAACACAGGGGTTTCACATTGTTTCACATGATTTTTGTGACTCAGTCAATATTAGTTGGGATTTTTTTGATTATGGGTGATAGTTTATGATGAGTAAACCAAGGAAATTTAGGATTTCTCTCTTATAGGGACCTATATTCATCTGTAATCTCTCTTTAATTTGTTTCAAAGGATTATTGGAAGGGTAAATTGTTTATTAAATTTTGACACTATTATTTCCTTGTATATCAGTTATCATATTAATTATAAATGGTTTTCAATTAATTAAGGGGAACCATTTCATAGGATAGGGGTAAGAGAGAACATATAATGATCATTTATAGCTTTGTTATGGATGATGAGATTCTTGGAAGGGGTTACCTTATGATTGAGGTAGGTAGTACCTAGTTTTACCTCCCATATATTTAATTACATGGATTACATAATGTGAAAGCGGTGGTAAGTGGGTGCGATTGACCTATGAGATAGTTAATATGGATTGGATGAGTATATAATGTTATGTATGATCTAATAGGGATATTTAAGTGGGCTCACAAAAGTACCCTTAAAATTTAGTCACTTTGTGAATCCATGTAGAGGAAGATCAGGGGTTAAATAGTTAGGGTAACATTTGGAGGGTGTCAATACAAGGGTAATAACTCCATTGGCATAGTGAGATCTTATATGATATGTAATATATGATTTTTGTGATGGGGTAGAGTGACATAATTATCATTTTCTTGAGAAAACATATTTAATATGTATTATCTAATGTTATTTTGAATACATATTTCATTAAATGACCTTTAGGGGATGTGATGTTGGTAAAGGAAGTTCTACCATGGAGGGGAATATTGAGTCAATTTCTCATTGATCAATTCTCATTACGGATTAGTGTACGACCTAGCCATGTAATTCTCCTCTTTAGTTATTTCACCTTGTGATTGGTGACTTGTGAGATATAAAGGGGTTGTAGTATATAAAAATAGTGGCCTTATTTTATCATGAATGTTGACCCCAAATGTTGGGTATTGATATAGTATCTAGTAGATATGTCTACTTCCTGAACTTAAATCATGAACCATCTTTGGACCAACCTAGGACCTGGAACCCATGACATCTTGTGACATAACTGTTGTGCATTAATAATTTATGATTGTTGGAAACCTAATACCATGGAATCTAATGTATAGAATGTTGACCTAGTAACCACTAAATAGTACCCCATGGAAATTTTCCATGTGTCATCAAGCGTGCCTCCCCATATGCCATAGGCTGTTGAAAAGTATACAGGGTCTTGGTGTTATTTATGGGGATACTATTTCTTCGGAATAGAGTGGTGAATAATAATGAATAACTAAAAAATCAAAGTAATAAATATATGAAAGAAAGTAAATAGAAATAATATATGAAAATAAATATCACCAGTGTCATAAAAATAGATGATCTTTTCATGTGACTATACAAAAATGGAAATACATGAGATACAAAGTAAAATAATATTAAATAGGATATAAAAAATATAAAAAATATAAAAAATGCCAAAGCTAACTCGAATTGAACAATGATAACAAGCTCATTCATATGATCTAGTACTCCATTCTATATATATAATCAGTCATCCATAGCCAGACCCTTCCCCTTATCCCTACCTACAAACAAGAAGTCTGTTCGGGTACCAATTGTTGGCCTAATCAGGGTGTGGGATATACACAGTAGGCCACCGCCACTAAAATCTTTCATGGTCCATTAAGTGCATGTAAAATGGATGTTTGAAAATATAATAAATTTAATACAATAATCTAAAATTTAAAAGGGTCATCTCTGGTTCTTAAAGGACACCAGGTTGACACCACTAACTTAAGCCTAAGGAAGAATACATCTGAACATGTGTCACTATATTTATATATATATATATATATATCAATATATGTTTATATATAGGTATGTAGATATATATTTATATATATGAACTATATATGTTGTATCATATTTATCCATATATATATATATATATATATTAATATTATCCAGGACCACATGCATAAATTTGGTATCCATGTATTATTATAAAATTATCATGTATTAATAGGGTACTATACCACCTACCTAGGGGTATTAGATGACAAATCTTCCAATACCAGCGTTTGATTCAGATAATAATTGAAGAAATTGAAAAAATACACAGCTTCCCTAAAAATAGGTCATATTATATCACCTGTAGAGATTACCCCACCCTGGGAGACACTAAAAGGTGCTCCAAGGTGGTCAACCACATGACCTCATGTGTGCCACACTATATTCCAGAGTCTTCTGACTAGAAGTGATGGGAAAAGGTGCATTTGCGGGAAGAATATTCCCTCACAGATCTTAGTGGAGAACAACATAATACACACACACACACACACACACACACACATATATATATATATATAATAGGATACAATGGAAGTAGACACTATGAAAATATGACCAATAACCTACCATATTGGAAGTAGATCACATATCTTGGAGAATAATAATAATGATAATAAATAAACCATGATAAATGAACATCAGGCCGAAGATAAACAAATTATTAGATATGGCATGACATAATGCATGGAATTTTCATCCTATGGGTCCTAGTATGATGCATGAATCAATATTCCCTCCAATAATTAAGCCTTGGTAAACATCTTATTATAATAACACTAGAAATAATAATGGCATAAAACAAGTCTTTTAGCCAATGGTGAAATCAGGAAGATTGTAACATGAAAAAAACTAAACAACATTTACTTATTCCATGAATTTATGTTTCCCCTTTATGTGGGTTACCTACTCTGAGAAACAATTTTATTATGAAATATAATTATTACTAATCTCATATCTAATACCCAAATAAAAAGAAAAAAGTAAAATAATATACCTCTGATTCCACATTGAAGCATCCCGCCCCAGATACAACTTACTAGTGCCCTAGGACATTGAGCCGCAAGACCTAATGTGTATCTCCCCATATTCTTCAGGTTGCTAACTAGCAGTGAGGGCCTAAGGTGTTCTGTGCGGAGACAATTCCTCATAGATCAGAGTATAGGGAAACAATATATATAAAACAATAAATAGTCAAATAAGACACTATATGACTGGAATCATAACCCACCTTAGCAGAAAAAAGATCAATATATAGATAACAGATGAATGATAACAATGAAACATGAAAAATGAATAATGAATTGGAAGAAGATAAACTGAAATAAACCTGAGATATGTTGATAATGATTTCATGTTACTATAAAAATATAGTGCATGGGAAATATAAGATACAAGAATATACTACATGCTATCAAGTTACAAAATGGACAAAATGATAATGTCTTCTAGCATCACAAGAATAGGCTCAGTCCTCTCCTCCCGTACTCCATCCTAGAAATCGAAATCAACCATTGGAAGCTGGTCACTTCCATTTATCTATACCTACAACCATGATTCCTTTTAGGGTACCAATGTAGGCTCAATTAGGGAGTGATATATTCTATGTTGGCCACCACTAATGGTTCATAGATCAATTCATTTCATGAAATATAAAATCAATAGTATTATAATAAATAATATATGCAAGGAAATAAATAAAAAATACATACCAGACCGGGTTCCTCTGGGGAAACCCAGCTGATCACTACCATCTCTGGCCTAAGTCATATATCTCTGAACTAAATTAATCTGAACAAGTTTGAAAAATGGTAACTACTATTATATGAAAAGTTTCAAATGATGTATTTTCCCCAAGAATGTGATTTGGATAAGTGGAAAATTCCTAGGAGTTTTAGTTCCACAATCTCAATCTTTGATTAAATTAACATCATTATTAATTATTAAGAAGCACCCTAATCCTATCCATGGTGATCCCAAGGGAATTCAAAGTATCAAACTATGGGTAAAAAATATTCCCAAATATGTGGGATTCCAACCAAGGAGACACATGAATGAGATCCCATGGGTCAATCCTTTCATGATGTGATAATGATGATAACTAAACTCAGAGTCTTTCCATAGTGATACTTGTTGGGGTCTGAGTATCTATCATGGTGCGTTGATACCATCGCACCATCAGTCCCCTCTACAAGGTCTCACCTAGGGAACCCGTGTGAGTTGACTAGAGTTAAATTTGAAAAACTCTTAGTGAGCACATCCCAGACATAGCTGTTTTCTCACGTGGTGTTTATAAATTCTCATTAAAAACTCACAAAGAGTCATGAACCGCCCATCCCAAGGGTCCTTAAATCTGAACACCTTATATTCCCTGTGACACCAAGGTGAGGGTATTATTTGGTTATCCTAGATCATAAAATTTTAGAAGTAAATAATTTATAACATGATAAGGGAGTTGGACAAGGAATTTAATTAAGAAACCAATTTTTGGATTAAGGAGTAGGGGCCTAACACATGGAATACCCCTCTAACCATTTAAATTCATTAATTATAATATTTTATTATAATGAATACAAAACTCAAGTGGTGTTTAACAATTTATGGTTTTGAAAGGTATGTTATAATGTATTGATCACACCTGAAGGGGTTTCTTATATCGATGTGATAAACCTATGAGGTGATTATGTACTATCTAGGATCATAATAAGCATGTTGAACCATTTAGAATAAACTATTTAACACCTTAGAGTTGTCTCTAGAATTGTTGGGTGCACAAAATAATAGAGAAAGATATAAAATGCATCGAAACATGGGAAAACAATATATACCACTTACCTTAGGTTCATTTTTCTTCCCTCATATAGTGTTAACCTTTTAATCGATATATAATGAGAGTTATTAGAGAAATGGTCTAACACCCAAAAAATTGGTAAATTTCGGTTTCACCTAAACAATGCACTAGAGGAAAAGAGAAACTCTAAATATATGTAACAAGATCATAGAGCATACCTCAATATTTCAAATGTATCTAGAGGCAAGTGATTTAGAGTCTGTATAAAGTAGGGTTAAAAATCCCTATAGAGAGGAAGAAGGAGGCTCTTGGGTGACTCCTACTTTAGAATAATAATGGCGAAAAGGGTTTCATGGATTAAAAACAATTATAAGGAAAATAATAATTTTACCCTTAATTATTAGGCCTAATGGTTTGGTCACGTGCTAGGTCAAACCATGCACCCACCGTACACCGAGTTCTGTTCAAAGGGGAAACTTAAATGGGACATGCACACAGTTATGATAATCATGTAGAGACTATGAAAAATAGCTCTAAACTTGTCCAAGACATGTTGCATAAGAATACAAGCCTCCATTCAAGATTTCAGAAAAAATGTGTGGATCCCTACTCCCAACCTTTATAATATGAATTGCAAGAGAAACTGTGCAGGTTGGGATAAAGGGTTTCTCCTAACCAAGTGGGCCAGTCTTCTATTCAAAAGTTTAGGGATCTGGGATAAAAAAATATTTGGACACCCTCGATACATCATTGTCTCCTTTGGAAACATTATTCGTGGAAAAGAAAATAATATAATCCAGTATAATGGTTTTTAACTTTGATAAAACTCAATAAATTACAAATGAGGTTGATATAAATTAGGGGAAAATGATGAGAAATGAGGGGATTACTGGTATAATTCCAATATGATAGATGATTGTCTGATCAGAGTCCACCTGAGCAGAAGGATTCAAATCCGTAGGATAAGGGAGTGGATATCTCCTCACATGGATGACTACAAGAGAAAATGAGGGAATTGAAGATGGATTTTAATTTGAAGAAGGAATAAGGGAAAAAGTGTAAATTATCACTTCTTTAATGATTATCATGGTAAGTTCACATGGTTGTCCAACCCATGCACCCGTCATGTGTTAACACTATCTGAGGGAAGAACCCCTCACATATTTAGGCTAATAGTTTGGAAAACTATAAAGAAACTATGTGTTCTATCTCTACAATGGGACTCATATTTCTCACATGGGAATGAATCCTCATTTTCAAGGATAAAAAAATTATGCACCTCCTATTTTTAGGCCCCATGTTTAAGAAACACAATTACTACTAATGGTGTGACAATTGTGTTCATCAAGATTTTTCTCCAAAAACTACATTTCCATTATCCAAACTAGAAAATAATTCTCTTGAACCCTCCCATTAACATTTATGCACAAGAAAATGTTAAAAATTTTATATTCATAGTAAAACATAAAGTCTTAATACCTCATCAAAAATCAAGGACACTAAAACCTTCTATCCTTATGAAACCTAATCTTTGATTTTCCCTAAGGGTGGTTTATTATCATTTAAGAAACATTTTTTCCACTAAGAATATACATCGTAATCTCTCTCCCATGTGTCGTATTGTATGCATCTGTGCCTCCAAAACACCCAAACGAGTGGAATATACCGACCTAATAGATCCTTCATGCTCTAATTAACAATAAGAATAAGAATATCTTCAAAAGAAGCACCAACATCTAGCACAATATCATCAGGATAAAAAGACTAAGATGATTCATAATAATATTACTGAAGCCATGATACATGAAAGACATTATTCCAAGAAAATTACCTTTGAGGTAACTCTAATCGTTAGGTTACCAACTTTAATATCTCCAAAATCATGAAAGGACAAATATAATTATGTGAAAACAATCCATGTATCTGAATCTATCTATGACCCAACATACGTAAAAGTCATATAAAGACCTGATGTCCCACCTAAAACTCTAGAGGCCAGTAGAAATTATCAATTTAACATTTCTACCTAGATAGAGCTATAAAAAATGATTTTGGATAATAATATCTTTATTTAAAGTCTCTTGAATTATATGATTCCCTCATAGCATAACCCCTCCTACCTCTAAAATGCACATGTGTGAATAGAATGACCTAGCTTAGGGGGAATTATAGGGATCCATCAGAATAGTTTACTAAAATACTTTACTGTAATAGTATTTTGTTGTTGGAAAGTGATTATCACAAAAAACCTCTAAAATAAAATATTCATGCTCAAAGAATGTCCTCTGTCACCCGTATTGTACGTTTGGATAGGAAATCAATCTAAGGATGATAGTGTGTACTCAATAGTACCTGTAAGCTCAGTTCCTTAGGAAATCCCATCCATAAACTTGATGTAAACGGAGCATCCATGTCTGATATGATAGATAAGTGAACCCCATGAAGGTGTATAATCTCATTAATGCAAAGATTTTCATTCTCAGCAACTTATAAGGCCTCTATGATTGGTGGAAAGTAGGTGACCTTGGTCAACCTATCAATGATCTCACATACTGCATCACTTCCCCAAGAGGATCTCCAAAATATCCTCACAGAATCTAGGGTGAAATCATCCCAATTCCATTATGTTATGGAAAGAGGATGTAAAAGTCCAGTCGATAGTGAGTGGTCCATATTCAATATCAATTGGTGGAACAAAGTGGGATAAATGATACAACATGCCTCTTCATACCCATCCCCCAATACTGTCAACATACATCATGGTACATATTTTTATTCCCACACTGTACTTCCTATTTAAATTAATTAGACTCCCTTCTGGTATATATATAGGAACCTAAACACACCCATTATTTTTTATAATCTCATCTTCATAGATGACCCAACTTGGCACTAGGTCATAAACGGAGACACTCCCTCAAAGGACCAATCCTTAATGATTAAATATATATCTCATCTTTAATCACTCCAATAGAGAATTTTTTTTATATACCCAAGCCTTTTAAACATATTATTACTTGATTTTAAGAAAAATTAAAAATTAGATACAAACCAAGGTTGGAAAACTATCACATCTTTCGAGGACTTGGTACATAATTAGAGACCATGAAACCAAAAAAATACATAAATTATTTAAGCTCTATGATTATCTCCTAACAAAAATTTAACTCTAACATATTCATAGGATAACTTGGGGAATACATGTACAAAGGGATGATCTAAAAAGTCTAGTAAATGAATAATAATAGAATGAATAATATGACATGAGTTGAAAGGCACAACATAATGACATAAAAAGGTACGACAAAAGAACAAAAATATGAAAGTATAGTATATTGAATATGGGATCACGTAATCATTAATATAGAGAAATTTGGTATAAACATATTTCATGAATTAAACATGAGTCAAGACTAACTACTAAGAATATATCACATGGTGGAAAAAGTCCCCTTCATGAATTATGTTTACTCCATATCCCAAAACAGTGTCGCATATGACTAAACATTACCTAATTAATTGGATAACTAACTTGGTTCACCCATTGTAACATATTCATTAATGTGTGTGCCACATAAAGAATCAAACATAATTAATGAACATAATGGTTTACCATGTAATAAAAGGGTATCCTAATCATTTCATAAGTAATAATAAATGGGTGTATCAAAAATCTTCCCATAAAAGAATGGATTTAAATCAAACATGGAAATTAATAATTTAAAATAGGATTATATAATGATAATTTTTTTACAAATTAAGTGAAAACATGTAAAAATAATGTTTAAGAGACTTTAAAAAAGACCCACTTTAGTGCTGTTATGGGGAAAATATTAAGGATAACTAATTAGGGAAAAAATACCTTTTTGAATAAAAATAGAGATGAATTAAGATATATTTTCATGGTGAAAATATGTATTTTATAAAAATATTGGTGGAATAAAATATATCATGTGGTTTAATTGAAAATGGGTAAGAAATTAGGAAGTTCCATTTAATCAGGATTCCTTATCAAGAAAAATTAAAAAGGGAACCTTAAAAACATATATTTCCTCATAAAATATTGAATAATTGAGATAGGTGAAAAATATTGGAACATACAAAAATGATTTAGTAGGAGTAATTAATAAAAATTAAGAATTAAATTGTGATAAATATAGAGAAAGTGAAACCCAAATGAAACTGGGAGGTCGGTATAGAATCCCTTAACTTTTGTCTGAAAGTGTTTTTCTATTACACATAATGTTATAAGTAATCAAATTAGTTTTGTTAATAATTTAATTAATCAAATATTAATTATATTTTCAATTTATTATAATTTTATTAAGTTCATTTATATAAATTTTACGAAGTTGTAGAGTTCAATTTTGTTGTTTTGGGAATATTTGTTACATAGTTACATGGTCGGTTCGCTTATTTATAATTATGGAAGTTCTTGTAAAATTGAAATAATTATCCAAAAATAAAATTATATCTCATTAATTCAAATTTATAAATTTAAATATTCCCATATATAAACTTATTTTTTGGTATAAGAATGATTCAATAGATAAAATGTTAATGATAAATGATTAGTTTATTTTGGCAGTTTTTAAGTCCATCACAAACTATTATCATTTTATTTAATATTATATTTATATAATAGCTATGAAAAATTATATTTTTTTTAATAGACATGTTATAATAATTTTTAAACAAAAATTGGGTTTATTACCAACCTTGAAGGTAGAAATGAAAAACAAAAACACATCATCCACGCTGGTGGGGAATTGACACCCCTTATACAATGTTTTACTTTATAGAAAAAAAGAAAGAAGATGAGATTTGATGATGGATATTTCATTAACACAACAAAATTCAACTATATGTATGATTCTGTTGTTATCATGTCACTTTGTATAGGGGATATAATGGGAGGATAATAAAAGAAAATAAAATAAAAAAGAAAGTATGCAGGTTTTTCATCTTCAATATCGTCTCCTTGAGAACCTTTCTAAGGCACTTGAAAATGGTCTTTTGTTGAGATAAGTAATACCATGGAATGGGGAAAATTTTTGGAAGAGGAATTAGGAAGAATATTAGAATTATACATGAATTATAAGGTTTGAGGAGAAGAGGTGGTGAGGTTGGTATTTATAGGGGGTGATTGGGGGGTTTTTGATTATTTTATTCATTTGTCTGTTATTTTGGCTCAAGACTTTCAGTAGTGATTATTCTTGTAAAACATTATAGTAATAAGGTCCATTTTGTTATATATAATGGGGAATTATATCATCCATGACTCAACTATAACTAAAAAATTAATTTATCTTATTATAATTTTAAATACCATAAATTATTGTACTTCTCTATTCACTAAAAATTCATCTATTTTAAAATAAATCAAAAAATAGGACTAACCATTTTCTGAAATTTAGATTTCCAAAATGGACTACATTTTATTAAAATAATATTATAAATACTAGAAATTTAATTTTTAATTAAAATCATTATTTATTCAAAAAATATACATTTTAAGATTATAACAGCTTTTATGACACTTTGAAAAATTAATTAAGGTCTCGTAAAACTATATTATGATCTTAATAAAACGAAATATTAATTTATTCATCTATTATATGAAAATATGTTTTATTTTAAATCATTATATTAGTTATCCAATTTAAAAATAACAATTTATGTTTCACAACAAATACCAACAATTAATTTATCATTTTCAGACATTTATTTTCTTATTCTATGAAATAAATATATTTTGTTTTAATTTATAACATTCATAAATATTATTTATACTCTCAGGGGTGGGGTTTATATTCTATTTCTTTGGTTACTATTCCTAATGGCTATATTCCTATTCCAACGGTCAGGTTAATATTTAATCTGTATAGGTTGCTTAATTTCAATTAATAAAATTTATTTCATTATTAATTTATGATAATAATGTTTTAATTTGGTTCTCTAGGGGATTTATGTGTTTTATACTATAAAAAATAATTATATTAAAAGAAATTTCATTGATAAAATTCTATATCATTACATTCTTCCCCCCTTATGAAATTTCTCCCATGAAATTTTGTTTTTCAATCTTTGTTTAAAACAAGTGACTGTATAAAAAAGTTAACTATGAACATAAAAGAATAAACTTTTTAATGAAAATTATATCCTAACTTATGATTTCCTATGTTAAAATATGGGTTATCCTAGGTGATACAATTATTGATACAGTTCTTACACATTTCCTGTAGTCTTAATATCCATAAATAAATAGACCATCTTCTGATTCCAATTATACATAGCATATCCATTTACACATATTATTACACGATTTCATGAATAAATATCCATCAAATAAAAACCAAGGATCATAAAATCTAGTGTAATTGAAAGATTAGGTAAATGATTAGAAATTATAAACCAAAAATAATTATATATTTTATTTAAACATCTTAATGAGCTCCAAAGGATCCTTTGAAATATAACATTTAAATTGGAAATAATTAGGGAATATATGAAAAAATGGATGAGAAAAAATTCCTAAAAAGGTAATAAACATAGAAATAAAAAATAACACATGGGTTAGAAGGGATAACATGATGACAAAAAAAGGAATATAACAAGAATAAACATATAGAGGTATAACATATAGAACATGATATAATGTAATCATGGACAAATAGGAATCTATAATAAACATATAACATGACATATACATGATTCAAGGAGAACTATTGAGACTATATCACATTGTGGACAAAGTCCCATAAAGGAATTAGGTTTACTCCTTATCCCAACATGATATCTTATGAGACTAAAAATTTCCCAATGTATAGGATTGGAATCTAGGTTCATTAATCATTAAATATTCAGTATTATGTTTTCCACATGAATAGTAATTTATAAGGAATAGACATAACGGTTACCCATAGAAAGAAAGTTGTATCATAATCATGTCACAAGGCATAACAAATGGGAATATCTTAAAGTTTTCCATAAAGGAATGAATTTAAATCATACATGGACATTAATAAGTGAAACTAGGAATATGTGATGATAAATTATGTCCAAATGAATTTAAAACATGTAAAAATAGTGTTTAAGAAACCTTACAAATTAGACACATTAGTACGGTTTTAGGGAAACTATTAAAGAGACTTAAAGAGGAAAAATGAATAATTTTTTGTATAAAACCAAAAATGAACTAAGATAATTTTTAATGATAAAAATAGTGTCATTAGAAACATATTGTTGGATTAAATTATATTTTTGAGTTTATATGAAAAAGGGTAAGATATCAGGATGTTCACTTTAATCAGGTTTACTTATTATGAGGAATTGAAAAGGGAACCTTATAAAACAAGTTTTTCCCACTCAAAGAAAGATGAATTGATCTAGGTACATATTTGGTAACATATAAAATAGAATTTATGAGTATTAATTAATAATAATTAATAATTACATGGTGGTAAATAGATATATAAAATCATAACCCAAAGGAAATTTTAAGGATTAGATAGAATCTCTTACCTTATATATGAAAGAGTTATGTACTTGAACTTAATTTCATGGAAAATAAAATAATAATCATTAATAATTTAGTTCGTAACGTTTTGAAAATATTTTTTATTTTTTATAATTTTATAATGTTCATTTATGGAAATTTCAATGATGTGCATTATTTAATTTTTTCATTTTAGGGGTGTTTGTTTCATGGTTTCATGTTTGGTTTTCTTGTGTAAAATTATGGAATTTATTTTCCAATTGGAATAACTATAATGAAGTGAAATTATATGATATTAATTCAATTATATAAATTTATATATTAACATATATCATTTTAATTATTTACATGAGGATGATTCATTAGATAGAATGTTAACGAAAAATGATTAGTTTATTTTGGATGTTTTTCAAACCATTAAGAACAAGTATTATTTTGTTTAATATTATTTTTATATATATTTATTGAACATTAAATAAGTTTTAATACATATATTATAATATTTTTTAACCATAAAAATTGTTTTATGACCAGCCCTGAAGGTGGTAATGAAAAATGAAAACTCTTTATCCACGAAGGTAGTGAATCCAAACCCCACAAATAATATTTTAATTCTTAGAAAAAATGGAGAGGATAAGATATTTGAAGGAAGATATTCAATTTAAAAAATAACATTACAATATATTTAATTTATCATTTCACTTTGGAGAGGGTATGCGAGGTGATTATAAATTAAAAAAAATTAAATATAACAGAAAGAAAGAGGGTTTTACCACTTGAATATCATCTCATTGACAACCTCCTTAGGGAAATTTGAAATGGTATTTTGGTGAGACCAAAAACACCAAGATATGTGGAAGAGACTTGGTAGATAAATTTATAATAGTATTACTAAGTAATAAGGCTTAAAGGTCTAAGGAGAAGTGGTGGTGAGGGGTTGTATTTATAGGGAGAGGTGAGGTGTGTTTTTGATAATTTTATTCATTTGTTCATAATTATTTCTCAATATAATCAATAGTGATGATTATGGTGACCAAATATAGTAACAAGAGTGTGTTAGATAGATATATTGGGAAATTATATCATCAATTACTCATTCGGGACTCAAAAATTAATTTATTTACTTATATTGTTAAAGCCAATAAATTATCGTCTTCCACTATTCACAAAACATTCATCTATTTTAGAAAAATATCAAAAATTCAACTGATCCATTTTATATGTATAGATTTCAATAAAGGAATCCATTTTATGAAATGAATTTTTTAATTATAATAAATGTAATTTTTAATTAAAATCATAATTATTAAAAAATAATTATTTTTAAATTATAACTGATTTTATAACACTTCAAAAAATTAATTAAGGTCTAATAAAAATATACTATAACAATAAGACAAAAAAAATATAATTTTTTAATCAATTATTTGAAAATATTTTTTCTTTTCAATAATTAAATTATTTATATAATTTTAAATAAAAATTTACGTTTTACAGAAATGCCAACACTTTTTCGTTTTTAAAACATTTATTTACTTATTCCATGTTACAAACATATCATATTTTCATTTATAAGATAACTACTTTTTTTCTTATACTTTCATAGGTGGGGATAATATTTTATTGGACATATTACTATTCCAAATGGCCAATTTTCATTGGAAATGGGTATTTTACTATTTCATTGCTGTAGGTTCTTTAATTTTTATGAATTCTAATGAATTCATTATTAATTTATGAGAATAATATTTTTATTAGGTTCTCTATGTGATGTATGTGATTTATAATATATAACATAGTTATAAGAAATGAAATCTCACTGATAAAATTATGGGTCATTACAGGATATCACTACTAAAGTTGAGATTACCAATTTCCCCTAACTGTCTTGCAACTCTAAGTGATTCTCAAAAAATAAGGCCAACAACTACAACAAACTACTGGCCTCCTGAACTACTTTTGTTTAATTACTCCATCTCATAGAATCTACTCCTTCATTTCTCTTATTGAATGTATAATTGTTCTCAAATATGAATGCCTTCATTTATTTTAATGATATTCACATCCTAATACTCATGTCACCTTGAGTGGAAATTTATTTAATACTTGTGGTGTCTATTTAAATGATGAAAGTTTTCCCAATAAATAATGCCTCCTGCAACATACGTCATGAGCCATAACTACTATCTACAGATTGTGTGTTGGGTATTTGCACTCATGATGGCTCAAATGATGAGACACATACAACAAGAATTTCTTCCAGTTAATCAGAATGGCTCCTAGTTAGATTCATTCTACATTAAAAAAAGATTGTATAACTTCTTACCAATTTTGGAAGAATCAGTATTTTTGATGATGCAAGTCTTCATTTTAACTCTTGATATGTTATTTAATGTGTTTCAAACAATAAACAAGTTTCAATGTTTTTAGTCAAACTTGTTAGAGGATATTGATGGAATGAAAAATCCTAAATGAAGAGACTATAATAACAAACTAGTCCCAATAAATATCATATGTAAAGGATCTTCTAAGGTTTTTACCAAGAAACTACATAACTCACCATCTTTAAGTAAATGGATACTCTTGTATCTAATATTATGTTACACAGTAAGTGAACCGCATCCATCCAAAAGTGGAATTTGGGGAGATTAGCAGATATTTAGTGCTCTGTTAATATATTTGATATGATTTCAATATGTTTGGCATGGTTAGATTGTGTATGAGAATAATCCAATATATCTTCTATGAATAATTTCATAAATGAATTGAAATGTTGATGAAATCCCCGATTCATTAGAACAAAGAAGAGTTTTGGTGTGTTTTGAGACCAAACGGCATGACCAAATATTCATACTGTCCATATATACTTAATAATTTCATACATGGTATGTCTAAGGGTCTCACAGACACCCAGTGATGGCCAGACCTCAAATCAATTTTAAATAATCCTCAACCTCCTTGGATAAGACCAAATAGGTCATCTACATGAGGTAGAGAATAATAGTTCTTACCTATAATAATATTTAATATCATGTAATCCATAAAAATCATGAGGGTCCCATCCACCTTATTAATGAGTAAGACAGGTGAACCCCACTCTGACGTTTTGGGTTATATAAAACCCTTATCTTATATGTCATATAGCTACTTATTTAATTCATAAATCTCTATAGGTTTCATCCTATAAGTACGAAGGTACTTTTTCATACTCCTCTCACTAGCCTAATAGTGAACTCCACCTCTCTCTCTTGAGGTAGAAAATAATATTTAACGTGGAATAAATCACTAAAATGATCCACTATAGGAAATAAATATGTACATCATGTTCCCTAATCACTCATCAAAGGTATAGTGATCAAGGATGTATCTATAACCATCCCACAATGATTGGTTCAATGTCATATCACCTAGAAATCACATTCACTATTAGGAATATAAGTAAAACCCTTAGGTGATGTGAAACGCAACCTCCGATGATAACAATCAATATGATCATGATAAGATACTAACCAGTATATATGGATTATGACATTGATACCATTCTTCTCAATGTTGGAGAAGTTCCATACGTAACAAAAACCTCCATCCTCAAGGGGAAAACCATTCACTGGAATATTCTCTATGATCATGTTCCTAGTAGATTATCTAGAGTCCTTACCCCATGGAAGTACTCAATTTAACATCCAAATATTTCTATAATCCACATGGAAATAAAATATGAAAATGTTTCAATGTATAAAAAAGAATACCCTAAAGTAGATTTTATAAGAATAGTACCTCTAGCTATAGAAGGATCAACACTCTAATCCTTTGGTATAGGTTGTACCACATGCATCTGGACCACACCATAGCTCTGAGTCACAACATGGCCATCATGGGTAGCCACACTCTACTGGCACTTCATATCATAAGACTGATTCCCATTACCACTTCCACCTCCTTGATCTGATTTAGTCTTATTAGCCTGGCTTCCTTGCTAAAAAGCTGTTTTTGGCCCCACCCCCTAATACAGAGTTTGAATATAACCCATATCAAAAATGAAATGGGGGAAATACTCTCCAAAAACATTATATATGGACAATTTTTTCATGGGATTAGCATTGAACTATATCTCGATTACATTAGGGCTTTGTACAACCAGGAAATCCAAACTATTAAAATATCATATAACTATTGGTACGTGCCATCTGATTGGAACTACCTCATTGAGATGACTCAAGATCATTCTTTCAGCTTCAAAAGAAGAATCTACCTTATATTGATGTTGAACTGACCTAGACCACACCATCATAATCCCAAAACTTTTTCTGAGGGATGAGGTCTTCCTTTGCTATTTATGAAAAGTTGTTAACCAAAAGATGTTTTCTTAATATTTGAAGGAGTATAAAATCCCATCCTAATACAATATCACTACTATTAGCTCATCCTTAGAGAGAGTAGGAATGAAATTTTATAGATCTATGAAATGAGAAGAGTGTAACATCATTGACATAGCACCCTGATGGGGGTGCCTCATTTTCCTCACCCATTTAGATCTCATATTCTGAGGGGAAAAGTATCCATATAAATCCATCTAAAAATCTAATAGCCCTTATCATAAGGTTTACCAGATCATGTTCTAATATCCCACCATCACTTGGATGATTGAAGTATCTTGTATGTTGTGAGAATTACTATATTTTCTAGAGGTGTCTCCAAGTGCTGAAATATTAAAATCTTGGAATCTAACTATAAATCAATATCCTATGGACCAACTTCCCCTAAGAATATAGGTGGATGAATTTTTTCAAAATCCCATTTAATATTTTCTATAGAACAATAATCATATGTATATCCCTATACAAACATTAGAAAACAATGTAAACTCTCTTGGAACAGATCAACGGTGCCCAACTTGGCTATAGTTTGTGGTATCACAAGTGAAATTATAAAAGTTAATAATGGTGGCTTTGGGGCCACCAAATCTAGAACATGGTCATCTCCACATTCCTTATTCTTGAATTGAGAACATTATTCTATTATATTTATATAATTTCCAAAATCATCCCTTCGAATATATTTTATAATCACACAGTTCATTGATAATGAAATAGGTTATATAAAATGCCTTCCTATAAAAAATTTAATTCCCACCTTCCTACTCTTAAATCTAGGTCTAGGTAATTCTATAAGATCATTACATTCATAAGAGACACTACATAATTTCCATTAATGAGGTCGGGTTAGGGCCAAGGTCTCATATCGCAAATCAAGGTCCTCATATATGGAGTGTTAATTGAATGATATAGAGTAAAATTTCCTTTACATTTCAATTGGAATCCCCATTAAATGTTAACAATCATTTAAGAGTTTAAATTCCATCTTGTTCATTTCTATATATATATATCATGATGTATTTATACGTGTTATCCATTCCCAAGTTATTGGGTTCTACGCCTTATATGTTAAAATATAGTAATCCATATATCTATCACCAGCCTTTAAAATTGTTTAATTACTAGAATCACCATTCACAGTTTATGAAGGCTCATACACATTAACAATTTCAATTAGAATTCATTTAATTTCAACCACTGGCATTTCATACCATGTTACCAAGGGTCTGTGGCTCAAACATGCCATAATTGGTTAGTTTGAATGACAACATCAAGTTATATGGGAGAAAACTTCTTTTTTTATATAGACACACTACCAAAGAATGAGTAAAGGGAAGCACCACATTTTATAAGTGCTAAGTAGTGAGCGCTGATAAAGGGGGGCTGTTATCAGTGCTAGATAAAACCACTGATACATGTATCCTGTATCAATTCTTTTCTTAGTGTTGATAAAGGACACATTTTTCAACGTTATATTTATTGTTGATAAATGTTTTTAATAATTTATATAAAATTATTAAATTTGTATACATATTTTTTTATTTTATACATTAACTAAAAATTCTTGTTTATAATTAGTATATATTTTTTAATAATTCAAATATATATATATATATATTATTTTAAAAAAAAATATTTCTAAGATTATAATAAAATATCTATTTATGTATTAAAATAATTATAAGAATATAATATATTTCATTAAATAAAAAAATATTTATTATATTTATTATATTTGATATATTTAATATATTTATTTTATTTATTTTATTTATAATTAATATATATATATATATATATGTTTTTAAATATATATATTTATTAATTATTATATAAATATATATATATATGTTTTAATGAATTTGGTCAACAAATATATTGATCATGAATGCATATGTTATGTATCATAATGTTCATTTATATGTTAACACCTTTCTTATTATTCATTTTGTCCATTAATGGCTCATTTCTTATTATGTATATTTAATAAGGTATGTGATTAATTCATGTTACCCATTTATACTATTATGTTCTAAAAAATACTTATAAAATTACATTAAATATATTTAAATAATTAACATACTTGTTATATTTATAATTAATATATTTTAATTATATATAAATACTTTTAATATATATTTATTTGTATTTATAATTATAACAATATAAATATTTAAATAATTATAAAATTACAATAAATAAATTTATTATAAATTTTTAAATATATATATATAATTATATAAAAATCATTATAAATATATTTATTTACAATTATAATTATAACTAAAAATAACTATATATATGTAAATAATTATATAATTATAATAAATATATTTATTATACTGCATATAAAGTTATAATATAAATAAATAAATAAATATATTTTTATGTATACAAATATTTATAAAAAAATAAAAAAAATTATAATTATAATTCTTAAATGAATATAGATATATTTATATAATTAAAAAATTATAATAAAAATATTAATTATATACATTTATATACAAATATTTATAAATAAAAAAATATTTATAAATATAATACTAAATAAATGTAGATATATTTAAGCAATCAAAAATTACAATATATATATATATATATTTTTACAATTATAAATATATTTTTTATAATTTTATATTTATATTTATATATAAATATATATTTGTAATTGAAACTATAAATAAATATTTATTTATTTTAATTTTTAATAAGAAATAAATATTTATTTATTTTTTACTTGTAGATATAAATATATTTATTTATTTAAATAATTAGAATTTTATAACAAAATATATATAAATTTATTATATTCATATATAATGTTATATATAATTTAATAAATATATTCATAAATATAAAGAAATATTGATAAATGAATACAAATATTTATATTTGTAGTTATAAATAAAAACAGATATACTTAGATAATTATAAAATTATAATATATATATATATATATTTAAATGTTGGGGTTGAAGCCTCATTTTTATTATTAATGCAATGACCTCTTTCTAACTGGGTAGAGGGAGACCCATTACCAACACTTTTTATTTTAGCACTAATAAAATATACCATTATCAGTGCTTTTTAGCTAGTGGTGTAAACGATTCACTGTGTTTTATAGAAAATCTCTAACAGACTTCTTTATTCTTGAACACCTTAAACTCTCACAAAAGCAGACACCTACACTGTCGATCTTTGCTTTTACCCACCCCAGCTCCTCCTCTATCGACCCCTCCTCTACCACCACCTCTCCCCACGCCGCGAACTCCTCCTACACTACAAACCCACCTCTACCATTAACCCTCATCTGCCGCTCCTCTTATACTCCTCCGCCATGAACCCCACCTCCAACTCAAACCCTCATCTGCCACTCCTTCAATATTCCACTACAAACCCCACCTCTTCTGTGAATACCTCCACTATTGTTTCTTCGTACCCCAACTCTGCCATCATCGGACTTGACTGCTACCACCATAAGTGTATTCTACCACGTTATTAAAAAAAATTCATTATAACTTATTCACACTTACTAGGAAACGCTTGGGATAGTGTTTTCTATATGTTATTTCCATTTTATGGGATGTGTATTTATTTCTATTATTTAATTATTTTATGATGTTATTGATGGATATTTCATAAGAGGGTCTTGGAGGTGAGATGAGGTTTATTTCTTATGTTTTATTATCAATTTATATATTGGTTTTGTAAAATTGTTCACAACAATTGATTGAAAAAATAGTTGGTTAGACTTTGTGAGTGATTATGGATATTTAAATCATCACTTGGCATTGTAAATGATGTTATGACATTTTAATATATGGTTCGGTTTTATTGAAAGATTTTTCAAAGTGTTTTTGAATAATAAGAGGTGTGTTTTTGGCTTATGAAACAGGTATTGCATGTGATGACAATATGTTTCTCATTTCAAATATTATAAAAGTTGTTTGTATATGTGAATGTCATGTGGATGATTATAATATATGTTTATTAAATTATCCCTCATTCTTGGTTTTGAAGTGGGAGTCTTCTGATCATCTCCTATTGGTTAAGGTGTAAGCAAGTTGTCATTCCTTATTCTTCTCCGTTTTTATTCAAAATGCGATGTGAATCTTCATGAGCAGCTTTGGAATGATCTCGAATCATTCAACCATGGGGATGAACCATTTCCGGTGGCTGGTGACATCATGACTTTTATGGATATAGCTAAGAATAAGGGTGGGATCTCTTTATCATGCAATGAAAGGATCCTATTATCCTTCCTTTATATCCATGTAGGGGCTCCATGACATGGGATTTTTTGAGTACAAGTTAACTTGGTGTAATAACCAATGTGGAAACTGAAGGACATGGTGAAGATTTGATCGGTGCTTTGGGAATCTCTAAGCTATTTTAGACCTCCCAAACTTAGAGGTCATTCATCTAATCAGTTCATTCTCAGATCACTCACCGCTTATTATTAATCTGTGTTTGGTACTAAAAGAGGTTATATATTCATTTTATCCAATGGTTGACAATATCACATAATGTTTCATGCCATGGTGGTATGCTCCTGGGATGTCCTAAGCCAAGGGAGGTATTGGCATGGCCTCACAATATATTATGGTACTGGAAAAATAATCTCATGTTCTGGTCCAGATCCCCTCTCATGTTAAACCATCTCTGGGAAACATGATGATATACTTTGAGAATGAGGATCTAAGCATATAAGAGTCTTAAGATAAGGATAACATTTTCTAATTTATTATAAAAAATAAACAATTCAATTGGACATTTTTTGAGAATGATTATTTTATTCACGAGTTCTCTTAGACCACCTGGATCAATGAAGGTGATCGCAACATGTAATAATTTCACAGAAGTTTGAAAAAGATGCCACATCGCCAGGCTCTGAATATCAATCTTGAAAATGGTTTCCTATTTTAGTGATTTTGATACTATAGGTTACATGGTTTTTTCTTATTTTAAATATTTCATTTTGACTACTAACCCTCAATGGAAGAATGGTTATCCTCTATATTAGGCCCCCATATTCTATGTGGTGCAAAGTTTTTATCTACTTGTATGAATGAACTCCTCAAGTGTGAACCTATTTAGAAGGATGTGTGGCACTCTATTACCTCAATGAATCATGAGATCACTCTCAGTATTAAAGGTTTCCCTTGGTCTTTCTTCATGAGCACCTGGAGTGTAATTAAGGATGATCATGTTGGTTCTATATAGGATTTCTTCTATAGGGGTGGGCATCCTTAGTTTCCTAGCATCATTACATTGATCCTCATCACCAAATTGTGTGATCCCTCACCTATTGTTTAGTATATCCCCCTTTATAAGGTGTTTTTTTCATATAAGGTGTTAGAGAACATCATCAACAGGAGGTTATCTCAGTTTATCCAGAACTGGGTTTCAGAAAAGCATAATTCTATTATCTTGGGAAGGTCCATCTAAGGAGAAATGGTAATTTCTATGAATATGATTGGAAGAATCAATAAAATGTTATGGGGATCCAACATTACAATCAAGTTGGATATATACAAGGCGTATGATATGCTTGAGTGGGGTTTCATATTCTTCACTATGAGGTGCATGGGTTTATCAAATTCTATTATTGACTTTTTTTCTCATGCTACATCTCACCTAGGTTCAATGTGATTTTCATAGGTAGTATGTGTGGTTTCTTGAAACTAGTTACATTAATACCATAGTTATTCTATTATTTAAATTAGAGACATGATTTACTTTAAAGGATTAAGAAACCAACATAGTTCTTCTAGTGATGAGTAACATAGGGAAATTCTTTGTGTGAAAGGAATGACACTTGAGAAAATTTTGATTGTATAATGGGTTCGTGGTTAATGATTTTATTATATATATTTATAAATTAATGAACCAATAATACATCATGTGAGAGGAAAATACATTGTTCATGGGGTGTAAAACCAATTAATTTTGTGTGAGCCAAGGATCGTTGGGATAATTTAGTGTTTATTGTAAAATGGAACACGAGTGTTTCATGGTTTTGAGTGTTGTCACAGACTATGAAACATATCTTTTGAGACACTGGTGTTGTGGTGAAGGATAATTTATATAACAGGACAATGGAAGCATGGTTAAGGTATATCTAATTATGGGGAACATAATATCACATTATTTTGTAAAATATTATTATTATACCTAACTTTTAATAATGTGATGGAATCACACAACACTAATTGATTTCTGATGAATCGGGGTGTTTTCTATGAATCTATTATAAAGGGTATATATTGATATCTATGTCTTTGTGAAAATTCATAAGTGGCTCTTTTAAAATTATTCAAGTGTTTTGAAATGTTTCTTAGAGTGATGTCGGTCATTGTAAATTATTAAGACTGTTGGGTCATGAAGTTTTCTAGAATGATTTAAAAAAGGAATTTTAGTTTTTTGAAAGAGTGTTGGAAACCAATTGATTTATTTTTTAAAAGTATTGTTATTTCAAATATGATTTTTTGTAAATGCTAGATTTTTTAATGGGATTTCAAGTGTAGTTTTTTAAATAGTTTTCATAGGAAATTTGAACTATTTATTTCATAATATTTTATATTTTTATTTTTATAGAATTAGGAAAACCATTTCATTATATCAATATTTTGTGTATTTATTTTGTTAAATACTAATATCACCGAATCAAATAGGATGCATATGAATAAACAATGGATGGATGCCAATCATTTAAAAAGAGATTATGAGGATAGAGTGAAAGAATTTACCATGTTTTCAAATGATCATGAACATAACCCATATCAAAACCTTTTTTTGTGTTTATGCTGTTATTATTCAAGAGAAGTTAGTCTAGAGGAGTTGTAAGAACACTTGATCTCTCACAGAAAAGATCAATGTTATAAATGTTGGAATAAATATGGGAAAAGTTAATGTATCTATGACTGGGATAATAGTCCATTTTATGGATCATATGATATGATTACAAATATAGAAAATTAAGAAGACCATATCAAGGATGTGATTACATATGTGAATGATGATAAAGATCGTATTGATGAAATGAAAAGGACAGTTGAAGAAGAACTTCATGATTTCCACAATTTTTTTGAGTAGTTAAAGAGTTCCGAAAATAATCCTTTGTATGGTGGTTGTAATAAACATACATCATTGTTAGCCATACTGAAGCTGTATAATTTAAAATAAAGTAATGGATGGAGTGAGGCCAATTTTACAGAATTACTTTCTCTCTTGAATGAAATGATCCTCTAAGATAATGGGATCCCTATCCAAACATACAATTCCCAAAAAATTCTATGTTTGTTGAGTATGATCATTGAATGAGTACACGTCTGCCTGAAAGATTGTAAACTATTTCTCAAGGACCAAAAATCACTTAAAGGATTCCCAAAGTGTGGTGCTTCTCGATACAAGAAAAATGAATCTGGTCCTAAAAAAGTTGTATGGTACTTTCCAATCATTCCAAGGATTAGATGCCTATAAGGAAATGAGGAGACTATGGAGAAATTTACATGGAAAACAAATAGAATAAATAAATATGAGAAACTATGTCACCCAGTATACTCTCCTCAATAGAAGAGAATCCATCAGGAGTGTCCTGATTTTAGAAACGATCCAAGAAACATTCATCTTGTGTTATCTACAGATGGATTGAATTATTTTGGTTTTCAAAGATGCACCCATAGTACATGGCCCATTATGTTGTCAAATTATTACAGGCCACTGTAGTTATGAAAGAAATGAAAACCCAACAAGCAATCTTTTCAGATATCAAAGCTGAAACAACCGAGTAATGATATTGATGCTTATTTGGATCCATTGATCGAGGATTTGAAATTACTATGGGATTCATGATTTAAATTGTATAATTCTTATAAAAATGAAGATTTCACATTGAGATCCATATTGTATGGGATGATAAATTTCTTTCCTACTAATCTTAATTTGTCATGATACAGCATTAAAGGAAGTAATGGGTGTCCTATCTGCGAACAAGGTACATAATAAATTAGGTGGAAACATTCATTGAAAATTGTGTTTCTAGGACATCAAAGATTTATACCTCGAAGACGTAAGTACTATTCTTGAAATAAATCATTCAATGGATATTTAGAAAAACATATATCATTATCTCCACTAACTGGTGATAAACTATTTGAGAATATAAAATATGTGGACACTTCTTTTGGTAAACCATTTTTGAAAAACCTTACGAAAACTAGTTGGAAGAAGAGGTAAGTTTTTTTTTTGAATTACCATATTTGAATTTTCTGTACATTAGATACATTCTTGATGTTATGCATGTTGAAAAAAAAATTATGTGGCAATGACATCGGCATGTTGCTAAATGCACCTAGAAATATAAAGGATGGAATTAAGGCTATGTTAGACATGGTTCCCATGGTAATACGAGAAGAGTTGGTGCCAGTGATGGTTGAAAAACAAACTAATCTACCTCAAACTACATACACTCTTCCCAGGTAGGAGAGATATCAGTTTTTTAAAATGTTGAATATGTTAAAGCTGCCAGAAAGTTATTCATTGAATATCAAGAACATCTTGTCAACGACCGATTTAAAGATAAGGGGTCTAAAGTCACATGAATTCCACATTTTGATGCAAGATCTAATTCTTATATCTTTATGTTTCATTTTCCCAATAATTTTAATTTTATATTAATGAAGGTATGTTTTTTTTTCAAATCTATATGCAGAAAACTTATTGACCAGATGAAACTTCCATGTATGGAAACATAAATTTCCACAAATTATGTGATTTTGAAATGTTCTTCCCACTAATATTCATTGATATGATATTTAATTTGATGGTTCACTTGGGGGAATATATTTGACTATGTGGTCAAGTACACTATAGTTGAATGTACCACATTGAATGCTATATGATGATTTTGAAATGGTATGTAAAAAATAAAATTTATCTGTAGGGTTGTATTGTGGAGAAATATATTGTTGAAGAAGCTATTGAATTCTGCATCGGATAGATTTATGGTGTGGAAATAATTTGTCTACTAAAATCTCATCACACTGGGTGGCTTGAAGATGAAGTAATTTCGAAATAAAGGTTGTCACAATGAATATTACATATTAGAAGTAGGCCCCCTTTTTCATAACAGTTTTGATGTTGACCCATATTTCAAAGCCCATAAAGAAATTATTAGGCATTTGAATCCATCAAAGGATGAAAAATAGATATCAAATACACATAATCGACAGTTTATTTGTTGGTTTTAGTACCATATATTAAAGGATTCAGATGAAAGTATGGAGTCAATTTCAGAACAACTTCGATGGGTAGCTAGAGGACTAACTGTGTATGTATTATCCTATATTTCTTATGTAATTAATGGTAATAAATTCTATAATAACAATCATGATGATGATAGTACCATGAAGAATAGTGGAGTTACTAGAATGGATGAAGAAATGCATGTTTCTATTGCTAAGGACAGAACTCCAATTTATACGAATATATCATACGTTGGCATCATCAAACCAAATATTGGAGTTCGATTATACGAACTTCAAGTGCCGATTTTTCAATGCAATTGGGTTGATAATTGGAGTGCTGTTAAAATAAATGAGTTTGGATTTTTGAAAGTTGATTTCAGAAATAAAGGGTAAAAAGATGAACCATTTATAATGGAATCACATTTAGTACATGTATTTTATGTTCCTGATTCCAAAAACAAAAATTAGTCAATTATTCTATTATCCACCAAAACCATTGAAGGTTTAGATGAATATTCAATGGAGGATGACCCTTCCAATGGGTTGTTTCAATAATTTTCTAGCAGTGCCAATGTATATAGAATTTTTTATGATAGAGGAGACCACATTGAATGGATTTGGAGATATGATTGAGTGGTCAAATCCCATCATCCTTTAAAAAAAGTGTTCTATAATCATGTTATATTTTTTGTAACATACATCATGTTACCTTATGTTATTATCTCCTAATTGTTGCTTTTATGTAATCGAAATTATATTTAGAACCACTTTGGCTGAAAATGACTTCTTCACATGATGATGCACCCAATACCAAGGCATAATATGTCTCTCGAACTACCATTGCTCGCAGTGCAGATCACCAATATGTTTCTCAACTTGTTTTTTGAGATTCTCCCATTAAAGCGGTACAACCAACATATGCACATAATGATACTAGAATTTTGGAGTAACATATTGATGATGTTGAGACCGAGGAAATGGTAGGCAATGAAACACTAGTGGCCCAAAAAAAACTAGGAGCACTATAGCTTGTGAGTGGTGGGAAAAATTCTTATGTCACATGTGAAAGGAATCAAATACGAGGTCGGATGGAATAAGCAGGGAAAATATGTTAACCCCAACAAGGACATGTTCAGTAGTGATAATGGAATCCTCACTCAAAAAAATGTGTTGATTGATGTGCAATCATGAAACCATGTTGTCACTGGGCTTAAGACACTAGTGTAGGGAGATATTATGGTAACATTATGATATCATTTCTTTAATTCACTATGAAATAAAATAATGAAACATTGACTTAATCTTCATAATACATTGTAGAGTTAATCTATACTAGATGAATCACACAAGGACCATGTATTAAGGGTTTCTGGAAGGATTCACAAAGGCTTTTGAGAAATTTTAATGAAATTTTATCTTAATGATTCTGAAGGGAAAATAAACCCACAATCACCTCCTATTTATGCACACCTGATAACCCAAGGATCTTGGGATGCATTTACTAGCCATCGTACGGAGCATTCTTTTCAAGTACATTGTGTTTGGTAAGACGTTGTTTGATGATACATGTATTATTTACTTTAATTGATAGTTTTTTATTTATGAAATAGAAATTGAGCGCTGAAAATAAGGAACAAGCACCAAAACTGGTGTACCCCTACCGTAAAGGAAGAATGGGGTCCTCTTTAGTGGAAAAAATATTGTTACATATTTTAAATATACCATAATACTTTTATGTGACATAAAACAACACAATAACTATGTTACTCAATTTAAATGTAGATGGATGAATCCAAATCCAATTTCACTTTCATCCCACGCCATGTGATATGGAGGGAGGTACGTGTAAATAAAAAATGTGATAAAAATAGATGAAAACACACAAAAAAGTGTGGGAATAATCTATAAGTATGACATAATAAATAATTTTTTTTCTTCAAATCGATATTACATAACAATGATTACTTATTTTCCTATATTATCTATCTAAAATAGTCCCAAGAATCAGTAACACCCAAACTGGATGTGGATATAATTTCGGTAGCCATGAAAAAACCAGAAAAGTATTGTCATGTTAGAGGTGCAGGTATTGGGGTGACAACCCAAACATTTTTTTTGAAAAAAAACAGGAGGTGGTTCAAAGGGATGAAAAAAAATTATTATAGAAATAATATCTATCCTTGGAGAATTTATGAAATTCAAGTGATATTTCATGGAAAATATGATAGTGGGGGGAAAGAGAAGAAATAACTCAAGAAAAACCAGTGTGTAAAGATCCCTCCCCACCCCCACTAATATTGAGGACAGTTGTTCTGCTAAAAACCATGTATTAACTGAGTTAATCAATATTCTAATAATTTTTTCTATGAATTTTGAATTAGATGGACATTAATACCTTTCATGTATTTATATTTTACAGGGTGAAAATGACTGTGATATATATGTATTAACACCAACCCATTTCCTTGTAGCAAAGGCTATGGTGTTCAATAACTAGAACTCCATGCTAAAAAACCAACCACTTCTAAAAGGTCATGTCAAATTTTATATTAATATATCCCCTAAGTCGAGCACCAATATACCTATTCTGATGGATTATGAATATATTAAAAAAGTTGAAAGAGCTCCTGGAACATTCATAAGATGGTCGTCTCAGGAAATAAATATTATTAAAGAATGACATGGGGAATGAGATGAAAAGAAATAATGTCTCAAAACCATCTCAAGGATCAACCAATCAGTCAAAATGATCCACTGAAAGATGTTTAAACCCGCCCATTCTATATCTGTATTTATTATCATTACATGATCTTGTGAATATGAAGTTGAAAGATGGTCGGGTTCACACAATTATTTTTGATAAAATATGTAAAACGGGGAAAATCCATATTTCATTAGTGTTGAAAATGTAACTGAAATCTGGGAGCATGATTGCCTAGGCGGATCAGTTGTAAATGTAAACATGAGGTATTTTTTCATGATTTTATTTACCAAAAGATGATATACAATGAAAATTATGACTTAATAGATTTCATATTTTTCACAGGGATATATATGAAAAACAACAGAAGGTATTTCCCCATAAACAACAATTTGGACATGTTAGTCCACACATCACCTCTATAGAATAAACAAAAATAGAATCTGAGAAATAGATTGAAATAGTGGAAACCCTGCACAAATTGGTTAACAACAAAAATTGGATGATATAATAATCTTAACACTAATCAGCCAGGGTAAAATTATACAATTAAATTATATCAAATGTATTTTCATTTATTTCATTAGTTATTCCTTTTTTTGGTTTTTGGAATCATTTTATTCTCATTGCGGTCAATTTGGATACTCTAAATATTTGTATCTAGAATTCAATGCATAGATGTCCAAAAAACTGAAAACAAATGATTTCATTGGTCAATTTGTAATACACTACATTCAACATTTTAGAAATAAACATCTAGTTGTATAATTTATATTAACTTTTAATGAGGATTCTATTATGATAGGGCAGTGTATGAATATCGCCTACATCATGGAATGAGGCTAGGGGAAAAGGAAAAGAAACATCACAAGTACTACGACTAGATACAAATCAGGGTATATATAATAATATTTCACTATCCAAAAACATATAAAAAATTTCTTACATTTCTCAAGGATTATGCAGTGTCTGAAACAAACAAAAAATAATGTCTGTGGTTTTTAAATTTGTAAATTTTTTAAAGAGATCATATTATGTAAACAAACCATAATCTCTAAAGAGGTATTTTTGAAGATAATTAATATATATTTTAAAATATTTATTAATAATTTGTGTATTTATATTTTCCCAGAACTACCATGATTGAAGAAAAGACACTTATTCAGAAGATGATATAGTCTTCTTTAGAAATAAATAGGATACATACTTGATGGATTAATATACATAAATAACATGAAGATATGACTGGTATGACTCGAAGTGTCTATTTAAATTTAAAATTGTCAGTATTTTTAGTAAAAAGAACAAGTTTCATACTAAAAACTAAGAAAACGACTTTGCATTGTTTTGATATGTTAGAAAAAGTATCCATAAGTCTTTTGTGATGATTAGAAATTAAAAGCACCAAAATCTGACACATGGGGTTATTATTATGACTTTAAGTGTGTATTTTTAAAACAAATTAACATTAAATTTAGAAAAAAAGACAATTGACATACTAAGAAACAAGGAAATGCATTTTGATTTTTTTTATTCTTTCAGAAAATGATCCATCACTCATTTTTGATGTGTATAAATCTACCACACATAAATTCAAAAAACGGTGTGACCGATATGACTAAAAGTGTCTGTTATCATTTAAAAATTTAAATTTTAACTCATAAAACATGACTCATTAAAAAACAAGAAAACTCTTTCTGATAGTCATCATAATTGAAGTAAATGATTCATAAGTTTCTTTTGATGTTTATGAAGTAGTCTAATGTCAAATCTACTCATGTTGTGATCATTATGACAAAAAATGTGTGTTTTATGTTTGAAATGATATTTTAGTAAAAAATCAAAACTGGAATAAAAAAACAATGAAAATTCATTCTTATTGTTTTGATACTTTAGTAAAACTATCTTCAAGTAATTTTAGATGTGTAGGAATCCACCTCACCTCAACATGCCACCCGGTGTGGCCAGTATGACTCAAAGTTCTTGTTTTTATTTAATTTTCACATTAATTTTAGTAAAAAAACACAACTGGAATACTGAAAAACTAAGTAAATGCATTTTGATTGTTTTTATAATTTAGTAAAATGATATATGAGTCATTTGTGACATGTAGTAATTAATCCCACATCAACAAAACACACAATGTGACTAGTATGAATCCAAATGTGTCATTTTGATTAAAATTGACATAAATTTAAGTAAAAAGAACATGTAACATACTGAAAACCAAGAAAACACATTCATATTGTTTTGAAACTATATTATAATGATACATGATTCATTGGTGATGTTTATGAATCAACCTCTCCTCAGTCCAACACATTTTGTGTTCGGTATGACTAAAAGTGTCTGTTATCAGTTTAAAATTTACATTTTAGCTCAAAATGTGTCACTAACAAAAAACCAAGAAAACAATTTATGATTGACTTCATGATTTAGGAAAATGATTATAAAGTATTTTATGAAACGTATGAAGTAGTTTCACATCAAATCGAATCATGATGTGACCGGTATGACTTAGAAACATATTTCTAGTTTGAAATGTTATTTTATTAAAAAAAACAAAACTGAAATACTGGAAACCAAGAAAACACATTCGGATTATTTTTAAACCATATAGGAATGATCCAATATTTATTTGTGATATGTAAAAATCAACCACACCTCAATACGACGAATGACTTGACTATTAAAAATCCAAATGTATTAAAATTTACATTAATTTTAGTAAAAAGAACAAGTGTCATAATGAAAACAGAGCAAAAGAATTCAGATTGTTTTGATAATTTATTTCAATGAACCATGTGTCATTTTTGATATATAAGAATCAATAGCACCTCAATACAATGCATGGTATGACCAATATGATGAAAAGTGTCCATTATCCATTTAAAATTAGTATTTTAGATTTAAACGTTTCACTCACTTAAAACAAAGAAAATTCCCTCTGATTGTCTTTGTAATTTTAGAGAGAGATTAATAAGTCCATTATGACATGTATGAAGTAGTATCACCTCAAAAAGATGCATGATATGAATAGTATAACTCAAAATGGGAGTTTCTGGTTTGAAGTGATATTTGAGTAAAAAACCAAAACTATCATACTGAAAACTGAGCAAACCCATTCAGATTGTTTTGATTCTTTAGAGCAAAGATCCATGAGTCATTTGTAACTTTTAGGAATTAACCGAACCTCAACCCAACGAATGATACGATCTGTATAAATCCAAATATTTCATTTAAATTTTCTATTAATTTTAGTAAAAAACAAGGGACAAACTCCAAACCATAAAACCCATTCAGATTGTTTTCATTTTTTAGGATAATGATCCACAACTAATTTGTGATTTATACGAATCAACCCCACCTAAATACGATGCACGATGTAACCTATATATCTAAAAATGTGTCTTTTTTATTAAAAATTTAAATTTTATTAATTTATTCTATTATATTAAGGTTTAATTTATTTATTTATCATATTACTGACATAATATTTGTTTTCTTATATAGGTGGATCCTTTTTCCTGAGTTGCGGTGATTTGTTCTGCAACTAATACCATGGGTGGACATTTTTTAGAGGGGATCAGGGATGTCAAAGGATGAAACATTAATTTTATTAACTGTTTGTTGGATAATTTTAAATTTATATATATAAAAAAAAATTTGAAATGAATTAAATTTTTTTACCAAACCCTTGTGTGTGCTATTTTTTTCTTGTGTGTTTTGATTTATTCTTATGTTCACTATTAAGGTGCAATTTTTTTCATTTGTGTGTGTGCTCTGCTGGTGAAGGTGCTATTGGTGGGTGTGTTATTATATAAACAGTACATCACAAGCATCTAGGACTTTATCAATGTTATTTGGTGTGTTGATAAAGGCCCCCTTTATCAGTGCAACTTCGAGCCCTGATAATGTCACCCTTTATCCATGCTAATTAAATCGATGATAAAGTAGTCTTTTATCTGCATGAAAAAACTCTGATAAAAATTTCCTTTATTCTCCCTAAAATAGTGTAGAAAAATTGGGTCCTTTATAAGCACTTTTTTAGAATGGATAAAGGAAACCCTTTATCAATACTTTTTTAGCATTGTTAAAGGGGACCCCATTTATCTTTGCTGAGATTAACGGTTCTTTTCTAGCACTATTAAAAGTACTTTCTAGCACTAATAAAAGAACTATCTTAAATAGTGACACTTTAAGAAACCTATTATTTATCTCCCTATAATAAAAATTCTAAAATTTGAAGATAACTACCAAGGACCTTATAGAACCCAAAGACATTATTGAAAATGAAAGCAATGATATACAACTAAATAGAATGGAATAATAAATGAAAAATTAATACCTATGTTCCTATTATGATGAATGTAGAATACTTTGTTTCCTTACTAGGAAAATGGTAAATGAGAAATCTATAAATTTCACATCATTAAACAAGTGCCTCACCCAATAGTGAAATCAAAATAACTATAAAAGGAGAAATTGATACAACAATTCACATTCTAAGATATTTTTCATTTCTCTATATGTGGGTTAGCTACACCCAGGCATAGGTTCATTACCAAATTCTGAAACATCACAATTTTTTTTCTAACACTTCTGAAATAGAATGGAAAAGTTAAAAAAAATAAAAGTCTATCTATTACAACATTGCATCATCCTAGCCATGTAGACACTAATTGGTGCCCTTATCTAGTTAGCCACATGGCCACTAGAATTCCTCCTTGTATTCTAGAGGGTTTGTACTAGTAAAAAGGGGCTTGGTTGTTTCTGTGGAGATACTTTTCCCTATGCAAGAGTATAGAAAAATTGATAATAATAGGTAAATCAAAAGAAGTATTGTAATAAATATATGAACCAACTGATTAAGAAACAAACCATCCTGATAAATATCAGCGGTTTTATATGAAATATGAAAATCATTTCATCAGACAATACAGAAAATAGAAATACACACCATATAAATAACACTCATACACAAAGGGCTATAAAAATGATAGAAAATGCCCAAGCTATCTCTAATAGCATTGAAAGCATAAGCTTGACCATCTTCTATATTAATCTAACCTAGGATGTCAATCAACAGTCCATATTTTAACCCTTTCCATTGTTCCAACCTATAACCAAAATATCTTTTTGGGTACTAACCGACAACCCAAATAGGGTGTGATATTTACTCATTAGGCCACCACCAACAACATATAGCATGATCCATCATGTTCATATAAAATGGTATTATGCCGATATAATAAATTTAAACTAAATATGTAAACTATAAATGCATCAACTCTGCTTCCTAAATGGAACCATAACAATAGTACCTTTTCTGACCTAATTCGTAATACCTTTAAAAAAGTGTTACTATATAAATATATAAGTATATATATTTATTTATATAAGCATATAATTATACATATTTATTTATACATATGAACAATATACATTGTGATATATATTGAAATATATATACATATATATATATATATAAATTAATACCAGTTAGGACTTGAGGCATAACTAATGCAACCATGCATAGTCATAAAATTATAATTTTTTAATAGGGTACAAGCCTAAGAATTAGATCATGGATGCATACATTTTCATATCCTACATCCTAATGATATACATGAAACATCATGTCCAACATCCCTCAGAAAAACATGTAACAAAATTACCACCATTAGATAAACAATTTGTTGTGTCCTGCCCATAATCACACAACAAGGAAGTGTAAAGAGTCATATGAAACCCTAGTCTTGATCATTTCTTGTTGTCCTTTGTTCATGGGTGAGATATAATAATATACCTATTTATACAATTATTTAACATAATCCAATAATAGTTTTAAACCATTTTATATTATATTCAATCAATAACATTAATAAGCACACCCTAGTGGGTAGAAATTGTGATGGTGGGAGACCTCCAAAAATTTATAAGTGTTTTTGGGCCATTTCTATCTTGGATAAAATTTTTTGATTAAGGTAATATTTAGTTTTTTGACAATGTGCAGAAAGTATGGCATTGTTGCACCAAAGCGCATGATATCTAGAAACAAAACCTTAGGGATAAATACTAGAACTCATACCTTAGGGTGGTATATGACTCATTGCCTAGTGTCATATTTAGTTTAAAAAATGAATGAGATATATCAGTAAAATAGATAAATTCAATAAAAATAGTAAAAATTAGCTCACATGGAAATAAAGTTCATGTGGGAGAGATAAAGTATTTAACGAAGGAAGAGTAATAAAGGTATTATCAGTACACTTCCCAAATTAATGAAGGAAGCCCAATTAGAGTTCAGATGAGGTAGAGGCTTCAAATCCTAAATATGAAGGAGAGGAGAGAACCACATGTGGCCATCTACTTGAGAAAATGAGGTAATGAAAGAGGGGTTTTCATTTTATGAAGGAAGATGGAAAATGGTTTAATTCACCCTTCATTAATTGTTTACATGGTTTAACCACAATGTTTTCTGAACCACGAGTCAACTATGAATGAAAAACTATCCAAGTAAACCATCCCTCCCTTAATTATGAACTCAATTATAAAACCAATTCACAGCATATACATTCCACCTCTAAAATGGGTCAATAGTTTCTTGCATGGGAGTGAGGCCTCCTTTTATTGGTTCACCAAACCATGCACCTCCTATTTATGTGGCACATGCTTGAGATTCATGGTAACAAATAACTATGTCCCTACTGTGGGACTTAGTCTTCTCTAAAAAAAACAGTTCTCAAGAATGGGAACAATACCCGGATTCTCATGAAATGTTCCTTAAGAATTTAATTACAAGAACTTGGTAAAAAGGTAAGCTTCAAACTCAACGATAAAGGATATATTCCTCATATAAAAGGTGATATGTTATATAATATAATCTAAAAATAATTATCAACCATGAAAAATTATATAAGGCATGATTTTTCTCCTAGATTTGTTACATGACCACTCTGTATTAATAGATATTTTTACAATGAATAATTATTCACCAAATAACATTGGAACATAACAAACAATAAGAGAATAAAAAAACTCATAAATAAACCCAAACAATAAAAATATCCAACAACATAAATATATAACTATAAAACAACTCTTAAAAAAGGAATCTGACTTATATGGTACATTGAATATACAAAACTAAATAAAAGAAAACTAGAATCATGGATATACTTATCCACATGCAAGAGGAATATCTCCACTTACCACCTCCACCAAACATAACTAATAAATAGATATCCTATGATATATCCAAGAGTACTTATGGGTCTTATAATATGATTGGAATTATCAAAACATCCATAGTAGGTATCCTCCCCACACCCCATATATGAAAATTAAAAAGAACAAAAATTCACGCTAGTTTGAAATAAATTTTGAAAATAATATTTTCATTCCATTAAAAAATAAAAAAATAAATTTCATTTTTGAAAACTCATTTTCTATTTCAAGACCATTCAAATTCCAAAAAAAACATTTAAAACACACATCAAAAAAGAAACATGGTTTAAATTACAACAAAGCAGATTAATAAAACAAAAACTAATAAGAAATAAAACAATCACAATCATCATGGGAACCTATAGATCATGGGGGGGCTAATACATGTCTAATATAAGTACGGTAATAATAGACTGAATATAGTCACCAAAAACCATTATTAATACACAAAATCACCATTACTGGCCTAACTATGGGGTAAAATCCCATAAAAAGAACCCAGTTTATCTTAGTGACACTAATTATAGCATGATACTAAATGAGGGAAACATGTGTACCAAGGTTTCCTACCTAACAACCCTTGTTTTAGTATGATATATAAATATAGGTGATCACATAAATTTTCAGAAAATAATATAATAAATAGTAATATCACCCTCACCTCCAAACACCCTTCACAAAAACATCACCTTCTCTTTTATTTAGAATAATAATCAATATAATCATTACCCCTTTGTGTAATTCAACACATTACCCATAACATTTCAAATTCTCAAAACATGATAGGTGAATTCATTAAGGGAGAAATTTAAAAACTTCTAGGAAAATTTCAATTGATCCATTAGATACCATTTAAGAAACTCCTTTACAAACTAAAACACTCAATAATTATAAATTCACCACATTCAAAAGACACTCAACACCAATTATATAAAATCCAAGAACATGCTTAAAATTAATGTATTACATTTGAAAAAATGGTTCAATGAAAAACACATTTCTTGATTTTTAAATCTTATAATAAAAGTTATTGGTCATTTTATCAAACCTTTGGGGAGAATTTTAACTAGTTGTTTGGAGAAAAATACATCATATTTAATGGAAACCGAGTAAAAATATTTCTTATTTTAAAAATATTCATATATATGAATATATTAAAATCTTCTGGTACATAAAACAGGATTAAAGAACAAGAAATCATGATTTTGGAAGTAAATAATAATGAAATATAGTAAACCTACCCTGTATTTATTAATTTTTCTAGCTATAGCACTAGAATCACTTAAAAATTGTAAGAAGAACCCCAGATAGACAAGTGGACCCCCAAAACAAGAAGAATAACACATATAAATCAATCCAACTAGAGCCTTTGGTCACCAAGATCTCTCTATGGAATAAAAAAATCAAGGAAATGAATAATGAGAGGATTATAGATGGTTAAAATGAATTACCATGAATAATCGGCTCAATATCATGGAAAATGAGCAAGATATTCAAGATTAAAGTGGGAAAAGAATGGGAGGTAATTCCAATCCAAATGTGGGGTCTCAAATGTTGAGTGGGAGAGTAATAGAGGTGATTGAATTTAAAATTGTATGATGGTATATTAGGAAAATGAAAATTTGAAAAGACTGGAAGGATCATACAGTTTCCACATAGTTCGTAAAACCATGAACCAACTATAAAAACTGGATCTACTCAACTATAGAATTGTTTTCATTATTGTCAAGTGGATTCTATAAAAAAATTCAAACTCATGCGTCCAACAAACCACACATAAGGTTAACCCACATGGTCTCCCCTAGCCATGTTCTACCTGTACAGACCAATTTTTCAGATTAAAAAGAGAACTAAGGACCTAGATAAGGGTAGCTCGGATGGTTTCTCCTAAACCATGCTACTCAAAACACACATATTAGAAGTGATACATAATATTCAACATCATTACTTTCACTAATCACATGGTGACTATATACACACCATGCACAAGAGATAATTTCTAATAAAATGTCAAATTCAAATGGATTTATCATAAAATTCCTTGACAATGTCAACTATAAATAAATTAATAAAATATTAAAGAAATTCATGTTCAGGGGGTTACTATAATCCTCACCATAATTCTTTATTCCATAAAAAATATTTAAATTAACAGGTTTATTTAAAATGGGATATGGTTTACCTCTATCATCAAATACATGATCTAAGAAACATGAAAGAATGTTGTAATTATTATCAATGATTGGATATACTGGGAATGATATAAAAATTTAACACATCCATAACATCCAATTACCTCATCATATATATCCTTAAGATGTCAAAAATAATATAAATATAAAAAGGACCCCTCAAAATAGTATAATAGCTAGATCTATAAAACAACACCTCCAAACCCTGGGAACACCCTTACTCTTGAGAGGTATGACAAAAGGAACAAGAAAAACTCAGCCACCAATCATAAATATTCTAAGAACCACTAAATATATATGATTAACATTATATATTTAGGGATAGTGGACCCCTTAGAATCATATATTGAGTCCCCAACATCATTTCTACTTCCTTAAGAGATGAAAAAACCCACCCAATGTTAGAGAAAACAATAGTCTCTCAAAAAGTTACACTTATGGTGGTTTCCCTTCCCTTTTAAGGATTTACAATATACCCTAACTCTCCAAAATATCAACTCAATCCATAAAATAAAAAAATAGAAATATTAAATAAATATGAAGGATTCAAAATGGATACCATAAAAATTCAGAACTACCATAATAGAATTCTATCTCCAAGAACATGAGACCAATACCTCCTCAAAAAGTGAAAATCAAGATAAGATGAGATTAGAAGATGATACATTGATGGAAAAACCACATATAAGATATTCTTTAATAGGAAAAAAAGAGAAATAAATATGTAATGAACATTTTAGAAGATGTACCTTGGGGTGGAAAACACAGAACATTGAAACCTCGGTGAAATATTCTGAATAAATAACATACCAGCAATGGTACAACCTAAAATGTGTGTAATAGTCTTCCTTTCTACACTAGAACAAACTCAAGTATTCTAATTCAAAAATACTTATAGGCCTAACGAAATATCAATTATAGTGTTACCATAGGATGAAATAGAACATATGATCAAAAAACTAATAACATCTACAAGATGATCAAAATTGCATAGAGAATGTTCAAAGGGAAACCCAAAGAGACAGAAAAATTAAAATCCACTCGAGAAACTCCATTCACTCAGGGAATTGTAAGAACAAGAGAAAAATATATAAGAATTATTTTCCAAAAAGGAAATAAAACTTTGCATATAAAGGAAACACTCTGTGGATCTTCATAGTATAGGGACATTTATCCATTTCACTAGGATCATTCTTGAAGTAAAAAAATGAAATAACTTAAAACAATTTTTCCGAAAAACACAATGTTTTCCAATAAAATTTCCAAATCAAAATTAAACAAGAGATCTTCCAAAAAAACATACCAAGTATAGAAATCTATTATGAATTCACTCTCTCCCATATAAAACTCTCCAATTCATAATTGATGATTTCTCAAAAAAAAATCTAATATTTAATGCACTAGAAAAACATTTCACCCCTTCAAAAAAATTAAAATATTTTCATCTTATTTGTAAACCCCATTTTAATTCATTTATAAAACTCCGGTAAAATTTTTTAATACTCCCTATCTTTGATTACTAAATCATTAATGGCTAATCCAAAAAAAATCAAAAATCATTCATAAAAAAAGAGAAATTTTTCCATTAAATTTTGAACCTCAGGCTTAGAAATCATTAATTCTTTAAATTTTTAAAATAATAATATGATAGAATTATCATATAATTCCACAAAAATGATTTCAAAACGTTTAACATAACACCATATAAATTCTTCAAATCATATAAATTCTAAAACAAATTGTTTCCAAAATAAAATCTCATTTTTCATCTAATACACTGGGAAATCATTCCTTGCCCTTATTAAAATCCACTTCATTTAAAATAACCACCAAAACATAATCAAAAATTTAAAATTAATTCCCACCAATAGAAACAATAAGCTAAATAAAATGTTGTAACCCAATATAAACTAGTCATAATAAAGGATACAAAAATTACACGCTCTTAATGAACTAAATTTTCAAAATTCTGGAAAATTTTAAACACTGAATGATTTATCTTCATAGTCTACCAAACCTTGGACTAACAATGATAGTCACCACTAGAAGATATCTAAAAAATTATTCATGATATATACATTATATTTCAAACCATACCCAGTAACTATAAAACCCTATATCTCTTCTTAATTTATCAATAAAACCAAAAAAATGTATGAGAAAAAAAGAAGAAATTTTAAATAAATAATATAATCACTAAAATAAAAACATAAAATCTTGAAAAAAATTAAGAACCAAACTAAAATTAAAAATTTATTAATCCAGGAAAAACCTAGGAGCTTGATATTTTAATGTGAAAAGTGTTGGAAATACAATCAGTCTCACATACACCTAGAGTTCTAACAATCCAATATTATACCTAAGATGACTCCCCAAATAGAATTGAAAATTCAATAATTTAGTCCCTCATTATAACCTAGCCACAAATACCACCTTTTTCACGAACCATCTATGGGACACTCCAAACCTGGGAACCTGAGCCTATCCATGCCATACCCAAGTTTGTTCATTAATCACCTCAAGAGAACAAGTAGTGACAAGGGAATTATATATGCCTAAGAGTTATTATTTCACACAAAATATTAAATAAGTAAATATAGTCATCCTATATTACCACCATGACACTTCAAAAATATAGTAATTTAGGATTGTTTTTCAAAAGCTTTGCTAATTTTTTATTTAGCATCATTTAAGGAAACTTAACTGATTTAGAAATGTTTTTAAAAATGTCACTAATTTAGAAGCCTTTCTTCAAAAAACATCACTAATTTAGTGATTTTTGTGAAAAAAATTGCTATTTTGGTGACGTTTCATAAAAACATCACTTAATTGGAGACACATTTCAAGAAACATCACTTATATATATATTTCTCATTTACCTGAATTGATGTAAATATATATTTACATATATATATATATATATATATAAATTAAAATATATAAACATAGACAAATATATGTAAATATATATATAAAAATACATTTATTTTTATATATAAACACACACATGTATATATATAAATATATCTATATTTATATATAAAAACACATATATTTTACATTTAGTTACATTTTTAGGAAAATATGGCTATTTTAATACCACTTTAACTATGGTTTTAAAACGTGGCCAAATATATATATATATATATATATATATATATGTTACAATTAAAATTAAAATTATATATATATATACATTCCCATATATATTTATACATACACAAACACATAAATTTATATATATAAACACACATATATATATAAACATACAAATATATAATATAAATAAATATATATATATGATATATATAAAATATAAACATATATATATATAATATATTCATAATAAAAATTATAAACATATATATATAATATATAAATTATAAACATTTATATATATATATATCTATCTATATAAAATTATTTTAAGCATATATATAATATTGATTTTGTAAATACTTACACATATATATAAACATACATACACACAGACAGACGGATGCATGTAAATTAATATATATAAAGACCAACAAATATATAAAAACATATATATATATATATATATATATATATATTAACACAAACATATATATATATATATATTTATTTATTTATTTATAAACAAATTTATATTTTAAATTTAGTCACATTTTTAAGAAAATGTGGAAATTTCATTGACATTTTTATCAAGGTTATAAAAATTTGATAATTATATATATATATCTGTGTGTGTGTGTGAGGATATATAATTATATATATGTATGTATACACATATATATTTATACACACACACTCATATATATAAACTTATATATATAATATAAACATATAAATAAAAATAAAATCTAACATATATATATAAATAATATATAATATAAACATAAAGTATAAAGTATAAAGTATTAATATATATGTAATTATATTAATATATAAATATATATATATATATATTGTTAATTTCCTAAATACTAAAATATATATATATATATATATATAATACAATAAAAAATCAAATTAATTGTGGGTGAGTGGGTATCTCCTTGGGTTTGAAACTCAATCGTTATGAGTTCGAATCCCGAGAGTGGGTATTTTTCTTCTAGTGTGCTTGGTTGGGAAAGAAGTCTAACTATGATTCCACATGATTGTGATGGTTTTCAATGTGTCAGGACTCCAGGATCTGTACTGGAGAGGAATAGACATGAGGTAGACTGAGTCATGCAAGTGGTGTACTAGGGAAAGGGGAATGGGTTGGACTGTAGGGGAATGGAACCGGTGTAGATCAAACTGGAGGAAGGGTGAGTAAGCACGCATGGTTGGGTTAGATGTCTGGATACGTGTTTGCACTTGTGGCGGTTTGTAGTGTTTTAGGACTTCATACTCTCCACTATATAGGAATAGAGTATAGGTTGGGTGAGTCATGTGTGGGTTGGATTAGAGTGGAACAGAATTTGTGTGGGTCAGAATGAAGGCAGGGTGAGTCTACGATGGGTTTTACTGGAGTTGAATATTTATTTGTGTGTGTGGTGGTGTAATAGATAAAGGGGGTGGGTTGGACTAGAGAGGAACTGAACTGGTGAGGGTCAGATAGAAGTTAAGGTGAGAATGTAAGTGGGGGTGGAGGGGACGAGTTGGGGACGGGTTGTACTGGAGTTGAATCCCGACATAGAGGGTATATTTCTTCCCACGTGCATGGTTGGATTAGAACTCTAGCTATGTGTCTATAGTTGTGGTAGTTTTCTATATGTCAGGACATCGGGCTCCACAATGGAGAGAATATATACACATTGAGCCAGGATTCTTCCCCAGTACAACCAGTCCCCCACACATAGACTCACATTGCCTCTAGTTTGACCCACACCAGTTCTTTTCCACTCTAGTCCAACTCGTCCACCATTATCTTGTACACCCCCACATGTGGACTCTCCCTAAATCCAATACAACCAATCATGGACTCACCCTGCCTCCAGTAATATATACACATTTACATTCTTCTCTAGTCCAACCCACATTGACTCACATTGCCTATAGTTCGTTCCTCACAATTGGAGAGCTTGGAGTCTCGACACATGTAAAACATCAACAAGCATGGACATGTATCCAGACTTCAATACTTTCCATGCATGTTGGAGGAAATATATACTATGTTTCAGGTTGGGTTGTGGGGGACAGGTTGTACTGGGGTTGAATACCATTAAAGATGATACATTTCCTCTTGTGTGCATTGTTGGGTGAGAAGTTTGACTGTGTTCTTAGGCTTGTGGTGGTTTTTTGTGTGTTGGGACTCCCGGCTCTGCACTACAGGGGAATGGACTATAGTTAGGGTGAGTCACATGTGGTTTTTAATGGAGAGGAAAAAAATATGTTTGGGTTAGACTGGATTTAGAGGGTATATTTATTCCTACATGCTTGGTTGGACTCGAAGTTTGGCTATGTGTCCGTATTTGGGGAAATTTTCTATGTGTCGGGACTTCAGACTCTATATTAGAGAGGATATATACCCTTTGTTCCAAGATTCAACCCTAGTACAACCTGTCCCCCACACCCCCACACGCAGACTCACATTGCCTCTAGTCTGACCTACACCAATTCTGATCCACACCAGTCCAACCTGTCCACCATTCTCTGATACACCCCCATATGCAGACATACACTAAATCCAATACAACCCATCACGGACTCACCCAACTTCCAATCATACATGCACATTTCCATTATTTTCTATTCCAAACCATATAGGACTCACCCTCCCTCTAGTACGTTCCTCTCTAGTGGAGAGCTATGATTCTTAACACATGGAAAACTTCCACAAGCATGGACACGTAGCCCAATCCTTAACCCATCCATGCATGTTTGAGGAAATATATCCTATGTTTCATGTCATGGTGTGGGGGACAGGTTGTACTAGGGTAGAATACCATCAAAGAGGGTACATTTCCTCTCGTGCGCATGGTTGGGTGAGAATTGTGACTACATTCCCATGTTTGTGGTGGTTTTGTGTGTGTTAGGTCTCCAATATCTACACTATAGAGGAATGGACTAGAGGCAAGGAGAGTCACATGTGGGTTGGAATGGTGAGGAACAGAACATGTGTGGTTTAGACTAGATGTAGAGGGTATATTTCTTCCTGTGCGCATAGTTGGAATAAAAGTCTAGATATGTGTCCGTAGTTGTGGTAGTTTTGTATGTGTCGGGACTTCAGGATCTACACTATAGAATATATATACCCTTTTTTCCTAGATTTAACCCTAGTCCTACCTGTCCACCACACCCCCACATGAAGACTAACCTTGCCTATAGTCTTACCTACACTAGTTCTGTTCCACTACAATCCAACCCATTCCTCATTCTCTAGTACACCCCCACACACAGACTCACCCTAACTCTAATTCAACCCATTGCAGACTCACCCTACATCCAATCATACACGAACATTTCCATTCTTCTATATTCCAACCCACATACAACTCACCCTACCTCTAGTATGTTCCTCTCCAGTGGAGATCTTGGAGTCTCGATACAAAGAAAAATTCCACATGCACGGACACATAGCCATACTTCTAACCCATCAATGAATTTTGGAGGAATTATATCATATATGTCAGGTCTGGGTGTGGTGTATAGGTCGTACTGGGGTCGAATACCATAAAACATGATACATTTCTTCTCGTGTGTATGGTTGGGTTAGAAGTCCCACTAAGTTCCCATGATTTTGGTGGTTTATTATGTGTTGGAACTCTCATATATGCACTATAAAGGAATGGATTGGAGGCATGGTGAGTCACATGTGGGTTGGAATGGGGAAGAACAGAACATATGTGGGCCAGACTGGATGTAGGGTGAGTCTATGATGGATTGGACATGGGTTGAATATTTTTTAATTTTAAAAATAAGTTTTAAAAATTATTAATAAATTTGAATAAAAGAGGGTCCATTTCCTCTTGTGTGCATGGTTGGGTTAGAATTTGGACTACGTTCCCATGCTTGTGATGGTTTTCTATATGTTGGGACTCTCCGCTATGCACTATAGAGGAATGGACTGGAGGCAGGGTGAGTCACGTGTGGGTTGGAATAGAGAGGGACATAACATATGTGGGTCAGACTGGATGTAGTCTGAATCTGTGATGGATTGTATATGGGTATAAATTTTTTTTAATTTTAAAATAAGTTTTAAAAAATAATAATAAATTTAAAGAAAAGGAGAAAAATATCAATTCCAAAATGTTGTGGATGAGTTTTACTCAGGTTGATTCCCAACACAGAGGGTATACTTCCTCCTACATGCATGTTTGAGTTAGATTTCAGACTATGTGTCTACACTTGTTGCATTTTTCAAGATGTCGAGACTCTGGGCTGTTCACTAGAGAGGAACAGACTAGAGACATGGTGAGTCGCAAGTGGGTTGGACTGTAGAGGAATGGAACTAGTCCATGTCGAACTAAAGGCGGGGTGAGTCCGCATGTGGGCATGTGGGGGAAGGGTTGTACTGGGGTAAAATCCCGGCACATAGGGTATATTTCCTCCCATTCACATGGTTGGGATAGATGTCCGACTATGTCTCTATGATGGTGCGGGTTTCTATGAGTCGAGACTTGAGGATATTCCCTAGAGAGGAACAGGATAGAGGCAGACTAAGTCTTGTGTGGGTTGGACTAGAGAGGAATCGAACTGGTGTGGATTAGACTTGTGGTGGGTTGAGTAGGTAATGTGTTTCACTAGGGTTGAGTATTTGTTTTGTTTTAAAAAATAAATTTTAAAAAATAATAATAAATTTCAAAAAAAGGGCATAATCATCAATTTCAAAATTTGGGGATGGGTTGTATAGGGTTTGAATATTTTTTTCAATTTAAAAATATCTTTTAAATAGTATTAATAAAATTAAAAAATGGTATAAATTTTCAATTTGTGAAAAAACAAATCAATATTTATTTACCGATGTTTTCAAAAAAAATATTGGTAAACAAAGTATCACTAAATAGTGACATTTATTTACTGACATTTGTCAAAAACATAAACAAATAAGGTGTCAATTATATCGATGTATATAAAAGTAACTAATTAGCAACGATTATAAGTGTCGGATTATTAGGGATGTTTATAAACATCAAAAAATTAGCAACACCTCATTTAGCAATGTTTTTCAAAAAGATCGATAAATTATTTAGTGATGTTTAGAAACATATCTAATTAGTGTTTTTTTGTAATGTGAGAACTATTAATGTTAAATAACCATGAACAATTAACAAGAAGTCAAAAATTCACCTGAGAACTGAATATAGGATAGGAAAATAATCATAACTTGAAAACAAAACAAAACAATCAATCATTCCAATATTCCATACCACTAAGTATAAAACAATTATAATAATGGAGTTATATATTCTTGAAATATTAAATATACCAAAATTAATAAAAGAAAAAATTCCAATTATCCATCTCTATATACAAGTTAAACATAACCAATTTTGACCGCCATAAAAAACCATGAAATAGAGATAATATGATCTATCCAAAAAGAACTCCTAAACAAATAATATGATAGTCATGAGAAACAAAATGTCTGGAAGGTTTCCTCCCCACACCCCATGCATGACCATTAAAAATAAAATTATTTCATGCTAGTTTAAAATACATTTAGAAAATTAGATTTTTGTTCCTTTTTAAGAAAAACAACAAATCACTTTTATTATTAAAAACACTCTATCAACACCAAAAAGGAGATCATTTTAACTAATCCATCATTCTATATCAAATTTAAAGAATAAAATTTATTTTAATTAAGACAATATGGTTAAATAAAAAACATTCCAACAAGAAATAGAATAATCACAATCATCATGGGGACAAAAGAGCTCTGGGAAAAAACTAGGACACATATAATATTACTAATATGATAAGATAGTGGTGATAGATATCAAAAAACCTGCCCTTATACTAAAAAATTCCCTTATACCTTAATCATGGGGAATAATTATATAAGCAGAACGTAGTCTATAATAAGGACACAGGTCAGAGCGTAATTATATACAAGTACATCAAGTGTACCTCAGTTTCCCCCCAAAGGACACTTGGAATAACATTACATATAAATTAGGGTGAGAATATAAATTAACACATAATAATATAATAAATAATAATCTACCCCTCACCTCTAATCACCCTTCACATAAATAACCCCAACCCTTTCATTGAAAATAATAATGAATATAACCCTTCCCAATTATGGGAAATCATTGAATAACCAACAAAATTTAATTTTTTTTAAAACATGTGATGAGATTTTTTTATGAGTAACCTTAAACCCATTGTTGAATGTTCCTTTGTTTCCTTCGAATACCATTTAAAAACACATCTTAATCAAAAAAGTATTTATAAAATTAAGCAATCATTCTCCTAAAGTCAAAAAAAATCAATGAAATTCAATAATAAATATTTAAAATAAATAAACATCATTAAAATTTATGGGTTCACCTTGAAAAACTATTTCAAATACCAAGTCACCTTTCATGATTTTGAACTATCCCAATTAAATCCATTTTATCATTTGATGAGACCTTTTTAGGGTATAACAACTTCCAACTAATTTTAACAACATATTTTGAGAGAAAAATATTATATATTCAATGGATACCAAGTGAAAAATGGTTTCCTTTTAAAAATATTCATATATCATATTACTGTCATTATGCCTTTAAAAATATATCAATTAATAATAAATCATTGTTCTAGAATTAGTGATTAATGCAATGGATTATACCAACCACAGATCCATTTCATTCACAACCTATAGTGTCAAATCATTTCAAAGAGGCCAAGAAGGACAAGAGGAACCCTAAAAAGGTGAAACCTAATAAGAAATAAGAAAACTGAAACCATAGGTTTCCATGACCATTCTATGGAATGAAATAAGGAAGAAAACGAATAATGAGAGGAGGGGAGAAGGTTTATATGAGTTACTATTAAGAATGAACCCCAAATCATAAATAAACTATATGAAATTTCAAATAGGAGATAGAGAATATAAGGGGAGGGAATGATAAGGATACTGAGGATTTGAGGGAACTAATGGGAATGGAATGGGGGAAATGAATTTTAAAATCATAGGAAGGGAGAATATAAAAATATATTTTTTTAAATACTTGAGAGATCACATGGTTTCTACATGGTTTGGAAAATCATGTGAAAAACATGAAAAATATATATGTTAAACTAAGAAACACTTCACAAGGTTGATACTTGGTTTCACATAATCTTCTGAAACTAGTGTGTTATACAACCAACATGTACGACTTACTCCCGAATTTCTCCCATAATTATGTGATACCCATGAAAACTAATCATGAAAGTTCAACAATAAACGATGAAGGCCCTATGTATGGGAAGTATTCATAGTCTCTACTAAACCGACCAACATAAACCACGAACCTTATTATTGATATGTATGGTTGACCCACAAAGTTTAAACAAAGTTTGTAGTTACCATGCACAATCTATGAACAAAATAAAATTTATAAAAAACATTGAAATTTCAAATAGGTTCATCCTACAATTCAATGATAAGGTCCACTATCAGTTAATAAATAAAATTATAATAAAAATCAAGGTCAGTTTGTGATTTTTTAGGTGCATAAATTTTAAAATATTCCTAAGGTGTGGGAAACACTATAGAGGTGTCCATCAAGATAGTTGGGTTGAACCTCAGATAAATGAGATGTGTTGAGTATATAAGTGTACTCGACACATGTGATATCACACCTCAACCACATTTAATTACTATAATATTAATATTTTGAAACAGTATTATTTATCCCTCATTCTGGGCCAAATTCCTATTATATTTAATTGTTTTGGGTATGTAGTTCATGTCATTACATTAACACATGGCTAGTACAAACCATGTGTATGCCATGATATAGGATTTAAATTTTTAGTAGAACAAACCACATGGTTGGGGAATAGTTAATCATTATTTGTTTCCAACCTATGTGGGGTGCTTGGGGTCCCAATGTTTGAGGTGCATGGTTGGTGCGTGTAACACCCTAAGATATAAAAAACTATATTAAAAAACATATACAAAATGAGACGCTAATTTTTTACAAACCAAAATATAATATATTATTATTAAAATATGAACATTATTACCTATCAATTATATTTTTTTATCAATATTAGTAATCATAATTTTAAAATATTCATATCGTTTTATGATAAAGAATATATAGATATATATATTGGTAAAGTCTTTATATGTTTCAAAATATAATTTTTCCTTAAAAAGGAATAATATCGTTTTATGATAAAATAATATAATAATTTTTTTCACTATTAGAAAATATATATGAAAATAACTTATAAAAACTATCATAGAGATAAATTTTTAATTTTTTTTAAAAGATTATTTTTTTGACTAATAGTGAAATGTATTCTAATTGTTATTAAAAATTTCCTTTTATCTAGGATATTAACAAAATTACATTTGATTTAAAAAAATTAAAATAAAAATAAGTGCAATTATAATTTTATTAACCAAATTTGGTTCATTTGACATAATTTTATATTTTTTTATACAAAAATTTTAAACTTATAAATACTTTTTCTTTGGAAATACATATTTTCCACTAGGATAAATGGTTTAATTTAAAAAAAATTATTCTAATTAAACAAATTTAATTAAGTAAAATAGATTACATATTTAAAATTATATTAAATAATAATATTTATACTTTGAACATAATTTGTATCACAATTAATAGTACAAACATTAAAAATTAATTACCACGGTTAATGTTAAAACTGAGTTTGGTACATTACATGTGCTTTAGTGAAAATTAATATTCCAGACACATAGGTATTTTATTAGATAAATAAGATTTATTATTTAGAATCATTTGGTAAAAATTATCAAATATTTATCATATTTTTAGTATTAATATGTTAATTACCTATGTCAAATATGTTATCATGTTCAAAAATTTATGGTAAAAGGGAGTAACCATAGAGGTAAAAGAAATAACATGTTTAAATCCAGTTTATTTTTAAATTAATGAGGTATTTTTTAACATATCTTATCTCAAATAAATTATTCCATAATTCTAGAGTCAATTGATCTAGGAGTCACTTCCTATTGTTGAATTGAGTTGGGTAATAAAAAAATGTCACTTATTTCTACTTATAAATGGGAACCCCCTACCCTCTTTTGTCCAAGCATAAAAATACTTTTTTTATCCAATAGCTACCAAAATTTCGTCCTTACCTTACCAAATCATAGGGTATTTTTTATTATAAAACCCTCAAATGATTGATTTTGGTGAAAATCTATAGAGGTTGTCTAAAGAAGAGGTATCCTTCTCAATCGAGCATTTTGTTTTTTCTTCTTCTTACTGCTCCATAAAATTTTATTCAACCCTGATGATATAATAAAATCAGTATCATAGATATAAATAGATTTTATTGTGTCAATATCATAACCTAAATTCATCTTCCCTTCTATCAAATTTGAATGAAAATTGTACTTTCATTTATTTGGTGGAAATCTACCTTACAGACCGATGTAATTAATTTTCCTTCACCACTTCATAGATAGATATAATAATAGATTTCATGAATTTATTTCTTATTTGTGAAATAATTAAACCTATAAAATTGTAATATCACATTTAAATTATTATCTTTCAATCCATTGGAATCTGACATTGTTTCTCATGTGTACGTATGGATTACTGTAACTCTGTAGCAATGATATTTGTTTTTCATTTCTAATTAATATGGACGGTAATAAGGATATATTTAATGAATAATTTTGTGATATGTCTTATAATAATAATTTTTTAATTTTGAATTGAAATTTACCTTTATTTTGATTCAATCATTGAAAAATAACATTAGGGTTCATGCGTACGTAAGACTTTCCATCTCCATGAATAGTGTAATTTGTTTTTCTATCATTAGCATTCATGGTTTACTATAAAAAATATATAATAAATATATATAATATTTATATAATTATTAAAATTTTGGATATTATTGAACCATAATAAAATTATAACAAATGTAACTACCAAACCCAAACATACATGTAAAATAAAGTATTTATCGACCATAACAGTGATTTTAGTAAATAATTGTTAGTAAATATATGATACGATATTATAAGTAAATAATATATGTTATAATATATATGTTTTAGATTCTATAATATATTAATAATAAATATATATTCATTTTATTGGATGTTTTATCATGTACGAAGGACGCTGTACTTTTAGTAATGGTGTATCGTCTCAAGTTTTCTTCTTTGAGACATATGCTAGGTCACAAAACAATCTTCTTTTATATGTGTATACACATACCCTATGAAATTTTATGTAATAAATTTCATTATTTTATTGATATTTATTGTTTTATTTTATGTTATTCTATAATTGGGGAATATGATTCAGAATTACCAAAGTGGTAATAGATTTTTATCTCACTTATATTTATTTTAGGTACATGGAATATTCACCACTTGTTTATTTTATGTGGTTTATATACTACCAATGGATTTAATTTATGATTAGTTTTAAGAAAATTATTGGGATTTAAATATCTATATAAGGATATTTCTTTCGTGGGTCTAATAATTCCAAAGTTTCTAAAGTGGTAATGGAATTAAGTTTCAATCCAACTTTTTAATCAGGGTTATTTATACTCGAATTTCAATTAAGGAAGTTATAGTATCCTTATATGATAAATGCATTTAACTTTTATTCTCCTATAGTAAATTATATTTGATATCTGTTTTTATTTCATTTTCATCTCTTTAATAACTAATGATACCTAAATAATGGGCTTAAGAAAAATAGACTTTATTTATTTCTTCGATCAGAAATACATTCTCATCCATGTATATGTTTTCAAGAAAACAAAGTATTTTTTTCACCATTACACAATTATTTTTAAAATTCATTTTAATCCATGTGTTACATTTTTAAATAATTATTTAAAAGTTTCATTTTTTTTGTTTTTTGAAAAACAATATTTTTGTTTTTATTGAAAATTTTAAAGGGATATTTGTTTTAACATGAACAGAAAGAATATAATTTCCCAGCATCATGACTCCTCCACATATTTAATATTACTTTATATTTTTTCAAGGTTACTTTAAAATAAATTTTTACATTAATATTTGGTAATTTTTTGGTTTCTAAATAAGTGATTTAAAAGTGAAAACGGTATTTTTTTCAATAAATGTTTTGTGTGATCTTTAAAAAAATTCCATATAATGTGACATCCTTTATTGTTTCCTAAATTTTATATGGGACATGATCCAATGATACCATCCTTATTAGTTCTCTTGATAGTTTTTTATTTTGATGAAAAGAAGATTATGAAACTAATTCCTTCATCCAGATGTCACTCTATGAAGAATATATAAAATGACAATGAAATATGTTTTCTTTCCATGGGTTATGTCAGGATGAAATATTTTAGAAAACTGTTACTTTTTTAAAGGTTATGATATGATGAATGTTTTATGAACTTTTAGACACATCTATATGATTTTCATTATGTGACGGTGGGCTTAAAATTATATGTTCCTCTAATACATAGTGTAAATATGGATATCTCATTAGGTAAATATGTTATCAAATAACATGATTTCATGTTCACAATTTCAATTGTTGAATTGGTTTTCATACCCATAGTATTAATCATAGACCTGGTTTTCAATTACAAATATTTATACGTGGACTTGGAATTTATGCCCATAAGGATATATGTAGACCTGGTTTTCTTATACATAATTTTTGTGGGGGCCTAATTTCTTTCCCTTAACTTATTGATTGAAAGAGATTATATTTATACATGTTGACAATGTTATAGGATTATGTTTCTACCATATTCCTATTTTTTTGTTATTATCTCATAGATAATGATCATTTATTTAGGATATTATTCATATTAAATGAAATACCAAGATTTCTCCCTTGGCTTAGAGTTATGAACTATAATATGCACGGTATGGTTTCTAAATGTTATTCTCGTGTTATCATACCCTTATACTCACGTTTTTCCTATGTCATCATTGATATCACCCTTTTTACCATTAATAAGAATATAAGCACACCATGTTAGTTGTTTCCTTTCCCCCCAGCTATTATGAAGTTTTTAATTAGGGTATGTATAGAAAGATTACTATGTTGGAAAAAATTTATGGGAGATATTGAAGATATTTTTGGAAATAAGAAGATGGTGTATCTAGTATCTAAAGACATTAAACATTTGTTGTCCTTGAGTGTATATTTATGAAATATATTGAATATTAATCTAAAAAAATTTATATGTATGTATGAAAATCCTGGATCACAATAGTTGGTTTTATAGTATAGTTTTACACAGAATATAAAGATTAGTTTTAGAGAACATTTGTGAAAACCCTCAAGATAAGTTAATTTATAGGGAAAATCATAAAATTTTGGTAAGGAAGAGATTATGTAATTTTAGAAACAATACATACCTATATTGATCCTAAAAGTGGATGTGGTTATGGTACAGATGCATCAAGATTTAATAACCATAAAAATAGTTTTCCGAATATATATCAACCATCATTATTGTGCACGGTGGGTGCACCCTAACTATGAACCTTGTCTAATACTCACAAGTGATATTCATAGGTCAATTAACATTTTCATTATGAACCATACAAAAGTATTTGAATAGATAATTATCATGAATGTCTAGGTAAAACCTACGGATTTACTTAATGAAAATAAGTTTTTATAATTTAGACATCCTATAAATGATTTTTCATAATTATTATTATTATTTTCACATCAAGATTTTTTGTTTTTGCCAATGGATGGAACCCAAATGAATCCCATGAATAGAGAATGTTACGTAAAATGCAATGAATATCCTTTTGATAAAAAGGCTTAGAACCAGGGTTTCAATACGTTTTGGGTATTCTCATTCAAATCTCTCATGATATAACTGGTAACACAGTCCTTGTTGAACATACAAACATAAAAAAAAGTAGAAATATGCCATTTAATATTTTATGTGAAAACATCCACCCTACATCTCTGGGACTTCTGATCGACTGATTTCTAATCAATGTATTGATGTTACAGAAGAGTGATTTTCTATTCTTCAGTGATTAGAACATGAAAAATTTGTCATGTCAGTTTATCATTTGGAAGGTGAAGTAGATAAATATAGGAATCTTATTAAGAATATAAGGTAATAGGATTAACTTGAATCAATACAATGGGATGAGTTTAATATGGTATTTTTTAGAATGAACATACCTCATATTTTTAGATAAAAAATGTTTAGAAGGAATTACTTTGGATTACATATATGGATGATGAATCCATTGTTACCTATGATTAAAATTCTACAAGACTTGAAATCTATTCATCTAGTTTCATCGCCTTCATTGAAAGATAAATTTATTAAGTCACTAGTCATTCGAAAAAAATTATTTGAAATTCATTGGTCATTAAAAACAATGGAATCTTTGAATAAATCAATCGATGTGAACTGAAAATTGAAATATAATATAGAAATACTCATGGTTATATTTATAATAAAAGGAACATGGAGTTTCATGGAATCATCAATAACATATCATATGGAGGGAAGAAAAGGTTTCAATATCCTACATGAAAAAAAATCTAGTAGTATCACTCAGGCGAATTATTGAAATAAATAAGAATATGTTTCTAGTGTGGGAAACCAGACCATCGAGAAAAATATTGTTGAAGTAATGTGAGTAATCCGTTAGATAGAAGGAACGGATAAATCGTAAATAATAATATAGCACCCACACTTTAGTACTATATATTGAGGGATTTTGGGAATTAGGTGAATCGATTCTCTAAAATTAAGGATAATGTGTATAATATTCCATGAAAAATTATAAAGAAAAAAAGAAAAATTATAAAGAAAAAAAGGAAAATTAAAAGCATGTGAAGTCACAAAAACTGAAGAGTATCATGCTAATTAGGGTACAATTATTCTCGACTCTAGAGTTGTGAATTCCAGGTTTCATTTTGTATGAATAAGCCCTATAAAAATATTATTGTTAATAATCTAGTGAAAGTTGATTTGATTATATGCAATGATTATCTCTCTTTACATAGATTCAGAAATAATAATAAAAATCATATTATGAATCAAACTATGATCATATATCAGTTCAAAGATGAACCCAAACTTCCAATGGAAATTTTTTTTCTAATAAAGGATTTTATCTAGGGAATAAAGTGTGGATTATCTTTTAGAATCATATCAGATTTTATTGTCACTTTATTTGGGAAATGATTAAGGTATATATGTCTTGGTACGATAATTTATAAGTGGTTAAAATTACTTCAAGATAATTTTTTATCTAGATACTATAGGATGTGAGATAAAACCATTAAAATATTTCAGATTCATTTTTTTCAGACATATTTTAAGGGATCCTTACGGTTAAAAATTTAAGGAGTGGGTTATGTTGAATTTGGGTGTCATTATTGATGTTTTACAACTTAATGAATTTTATAACTTATTGTAACCATATTGGTTTTGGATAATCTTTAAATAAAGGTCAAATATATTGTTATACATTTTTTGATTGAGTGCTTTCTTAGAATTTGATTTTAGTTCTTTTGGAATAAATTTTTTTGCATCTTGAATACTCATCATTTTTCGGAAAATGAGATAATATTTTAAATTTATTGGAGGCTGAAATTATAATTTTCAAGTAATTATATTTTGTTAATGTAATTAGTCTAGATCATAACAAATTATTTAACTCCCAGAAAAGGTTTTGGAAATTAAAATGTTATCCAATTACCTTAATTTTTAATGAATTAATGATCCTTTTCACACAAATTTGATCTGTGGGTTTGTGGTCATTATCATTGTCATGATCATTAACCTTATTAGGATCAATTATCTATGTAACTCTAAATCATTATTTTTCAATTAATATTTCTTACATGTCAATATTTTCACTTCACACAAATTTTCTCCAATTTAGAAACTGAGTTATTTTTTTCTATATGACCTTCCTATTTTCATATCTCTCTTATCAAAATAATTTTTTATCAATAATATTTTTAATGTGGGATTTAAAGAACGGTATATTAAAATTTAAAAACATTGATTATGGAGAAAAAGTTCAAATTGAGAGAGAAAAGTTTATTAATATGGAGGATAATGTGACCCCCTGATATTTTTTATTAACTAAACTTATATTTGATAGAAAACATAACACAAAACACTGAGTTTTAACGAACCAAAATTTAGTATATTTTTATATAAAAAAATAGTTATAAAATATCCAATAAATTAGTGGTATGAATAGTTATTACCAAATTTTAAAATTATTTATAATGTTTTTAGATAAAATATCTATATTATTTTCATAAAGTCTTTATAAGTTTCAAAAATACTTATTCCTTAAAATGGTTTTATTTTTATTTATGAGAAAATAATATAATTAATTTTTCAACACATTTAGAAATTTTATTTCATATAATTAACCTCATTTTTTGAAACAATATATCAAAATTATCTAAGAGTGAAATTTTAAAATTTTCTGAAAAGATTATTTTTTCGGCGAATAGTGAAAAATATATTTATTTTTATTACAAATTATCTTTTCATATAAATCATTGACAAAGATAAATTTTGTATAAATATTTATTTAAAAGTAAAAAAATTTCAATTATATTATCATAAATCCATTTTATTTTATTAGAATCATTTTTGTGTTTAATTTTGAAACAAAAACTTTTTTAAACATAAGAACACTTTTTCTTTAGAAAGACAGATTTTTGTCATGATTACAAGTTTATTTTTAAAATAAATTATTCCAATTATATGAATGGAATTTATTAAAATGGATTACATATTTTTAATCATAAAATTTGATATTATTTCATAATTTTAACTTATTTTTATGATATAATGAATACTAAAAACATTCAAAAATTGTTATTAGATTTAAGGTTAAAATAGGGATCCACAAGAAACATGCACTTATATTATAATAAATTTTCCAAATACATTGGATTTATTGTTTAATAAATATAATTTTACATTTTTAATTAGTGGTCCCAAATTAACTAATATTTCTCACATTATTTTTAGGCTTAATTGATAAATTATCAAGGTAAAAACTACTTATCGTGTTGAAAACTAAAATAGTAAACTGGAGTATCCTTGAGGTAAAGGTAATAAAATGTTTAAAAATGTTTATTTATAATTTTTTTATTTTTTATCAACATTATATTCCATACAATACATTAGATATCCTTTTTGGATTTACTTAATTTGAGAGTGATTTCCCATTATTGAATATTTTTGGGAATTTACAAAAATGTCACTCCTCCCTTATAAAAGAGAACCTCCTTTACTCTTTTCATAACTTTAAAATATACTTTTGTTTCATCCAATACCAAAACAATCTCTTCATTATTAACTTAAACCCAAAATATAGTCCTTTTTTATTATAGAATTATCTTAAGAAGGATTTTTTCGTAAACCTAAATAGGTTTCCGAAGAAGTGGTGTCGTTCTTAACTGAGAATTTTTAATTATTTCTTATTCCACCTCATTTAAATATTTTTCAAAAATGAAGATATAAAAAATAATTATATTACAAATAATTAGATTTTATCGTGTTAATATCATAATCTATATCCATATCATGTTCCATGAAATGAAAAATGAAACTATAGTTTGAATGTACGACAGACTACAACCTCACGAACCGATGTAATTTGTTTTCAATCACCACCTATCATGGATTTATATAATGATTTATTTAATTTATAAATATGATATTTATGATATAATTTTACTTTTTTAATTATAATATCACATCTGAATTCTTACCTCCCAATCCATTTAAAATCAATAACGTCACTAATGTGTTCATGTGGACTACGGCCTCTACAAAGTGTAGTAATTTGTTTTTCATTTCCATTTTACATGGATGGTAATAATGATATATTTAATTAATATATATTATATATAATATAAAATTACTACATTGTGAAGTTTATTTACTATTTACTTGTTTCCATCTTTTGAAAAATTAAGATAGCATTCATGCATATATATGGTCTACCATCTCCATAAACGGTGCAATTCATTTCTATATCTCTAAATTTTATGGATTAGTGTAAATAATTATACCATTAAAATATATGATACTTATATCACAATTCAATGTTTTTATATGATGAATTGTGATCAACGTACAAGGACCTAAACTACCAAACCAAAAAATACATGAAAAACGATGTAGTTATCACCCAAAATAGTGATTTTTGTAAGGAATATTTAATCAACGGTGATAAATGATTAAATTAAATCATATATGGTGTGATATATATATATATATATATAATTATTATTATATATTAATTTTATAAAAAATATATATTCATTATAATGGAATATCAAACATGCATGAAGGAAGTCGGGCTAGAGGTAAGGGTTTTCTATCTGAAATTATCTTCTTTGATAAACTATTTTATGAACATATTTTAGTTTATGAGGTGCATATAAATCCCATATGAAATTTTATTTAATTTATCCCATTAAATTTATGAAATTTAAATTTTCATTTAATACTATTATTTCATTGGGGTTACTATTCATAATTTACCAAAGTCATAAGGGGTTTTCATCTCACTTTTATTTCTCTGAGACACATGGATTATTCCCCACTTGTTTCATTTTTTGTGTGTATATAATTACCATTAATGAATTTTATTATTATTATTATGGAATTTATTGGGATTTAAATATCCCATAAGTCTATTTTTCATGGGTATTTTGATTCAAATGTTACAAAGTGATAAGGTAATTATGTTTCAATAAAAAAAATTAATCATGATTGTTTTTTCATGAATTTACAATGAGTAAATTATATGATACAAGTATAATAAATCTTTTAAAATTTTATTTTACTCTAGTTATTTATATAGAATACATATTTTATATTAATTTTCATCTCATTAAGAACTAAATATACCAAAATAATTCCTTTAAGGAAAATCAACTTTATTTCTCTCTCCAATCGAAAATTTGTTCTCCTTAGTGACTATGTTTTCTGGAAATATTTTATTGTATGGTTTCACTATTATTTACTAATGTTTTAAATTCATTTAAAACAATTTTTTCCTTTTAAGAAAATTAAAATATGTCTTTTGGTCATTTTATAGATGAGGTACTTTTGATTTTATTTCTAAAAATGTGAAATGGATTTTTCTTTTGACATGTACTACATAAATAGAATCCCCAACTCGGATGACCACTGAATTATTTGAATATTAAATTATAATTTTAGATGTTTATATTAAAATTATATGTTTTTTTAGTTTAATTGGAACTTTTTGGGTTCTAAATAAGTGATTTCAATGTGAACAGCGTATTTTCCTCAACAAATGATCGAAGTGATATTTTATAATCACTTTCTGTCTAAGATGACAACGATTTATGTTTACTAACCTTTACTGGGGATATGATCCAAAGATATTATCAATATTATTTCTCTAGATGTTCTATTATTATGATTTCATGATGTATATGAAACTTATTACTTTATCCATCGTCCAGGAAATGATGAATTGATAACATTATTATGAAACCTATTTCTTTTCCACAGGTGATTCCATATTGAAATGTTTCGTGGGTTATGATCCGATGAATGTTTTCTGATCTCATGGATCCCATCTGTATAAATTTCATTATGTGATGGGTGTTCCTAGAATTAAATTTCCCATCCATGCATTATGAAATATTGGATAACTCATGAGGTAAATATGTTATGTGTGAACCTAATTTCATGTTAATAATTTCATATGTGGACCAAGTTTTCAAGTATATAAGATTAAACGCGGACCTAGTTTTCATGATTATATATTTTTTGTGGACCTTTCTTTCATGTCCATAAGATTAAGCGTGGACTCCAATTTCATGCAGGTATGTTTTGGGTAGGGACTTATTTTATGTCCTTATCTAATTGAGTGAACCTATTTCTATTTATATATATTCACAGTTTTATATGATTTTGTTTTCTCCACATTTCTATGATTAAGTTAAGATCTCATTTCCCATGTTCATTTAATTCCATTATGATTCATATCATATGAACTACATATATTTAGGACATGATTCAGGATTATGATATACGATATATATGGTATGATTTTCAAATTTTAATCTCATGTTCTCATAACCTTATGCTCATGTTATGAGGAAGTGATCATTTATATCACCCTTTATTACCCATACTATGAATCTTGACTCACCATTACTAATTTTTCCTTTCTCGTATTTATGAATAAGGTTTTATATAGGGTATTTCTTATAAGAGTTCTATATGGGAAGATATTTATATGATATGTTAAAGATCATTCATGAAAAAATAATATTTCATATGTATTATTCAAATACATTAATCCTTTATGGTCCTTGGGTGTGTAATCACGAAATTTCTTGTATATTCATCTTAAACCTCCACCAAATCCAATTTCAAGTGTTATTCACCCATGTTTGGGATTACCCAAATCCTTTTTCCTTTTTCATCTCCTCCTCTTTCATTCTCCTCCTTCCCCCTTATTGATAATTCTATATGACAAACCTGAGGGGGTTGAGTTGATAAATATTTAGTGTTTTTCATGAAACTACTGGGAATGTTTTTTTTTTCCTTCCCATCGTCAGGGTTTTGGACCTTCCAACATTGATTTGAGTTATTTTTCCCATTATAGGATCTTTAATTTTAAAACCATTAATTAGTTGAGTTTTAAATTCATTATTTGATTTTATTACGAACATAATAAATGTTTTTCAACATTATTTGGAATTAGACCCTTGTTTTACATTATTTACTTTTTAATTCAAAATTTTAAACATGTCATAAATTAGTTTTAACCAACAGTGTACACTATGTTCTCGAATAATTTTCTAAATTGAACATATATATAAATTATTGTGATTTTAAGTAGTTTTTTGTTCATCAAAGAGAATTCTTAAGTGGATGTTTTTTACATGTAATTTCATGTTATAATTGAAATTTGAATTATTAATAAAGTATTTCAATATTTTTTTTGAGTAAATATAAGTTTTGGAAAATTATTTCCAACATATTTAAGGATTATTTATGTGCATGTGTAAATGTTTTTGATCATAAAAATTGATGGAAACTATATGAATTTAAATGTAAAATGAAAAATCGGTTTTAAAACAAGTTTTTAAATGGATTCCAAAGTAAATTATAAAATAAAATTTAGAATTATTTACCTTTCAAGATAATATTTATAAAGGGTACATTAAATAATTAATGTTTTTCTATGAGAAATTAATGGTCGATTTTAAGAATTAGGGATATGTTAAATGTTTCCCTTAGATTTTATAAAAGAAAACGTTTAAAGAGTGATGAGGTAATTTATAAATGTAAATGTTTTAAAATATTTTATATAAAACATATTAGAAAATGGGGACCTTGGGTACTTAGGTTGGATAAGTAGGAAAAGTATGTTAGTAAAAGGCCTACTCTCTTATCATTTATTCTAACACACAACACTAACTAAAAAAATTTATGATGTGGAGGTGGTTACCCATAGAACATTGGATTCATTATCTCTTGTGGCTCATGCACAAGAAGAGTTATTTTGGGTTTGATCATTGAGAGTATGATTATCCTTCGGTGAAACCAAGAGTTAGTCACCCTATGGTTAAACCATGGTTCTTACCGATTTTTGCTTCTCATTTTATAGTGGTTTATTAGTAATGAACTTTCACAACATTATATTTAATATTTCTAACAATTCATTTATTATTTATCATCATACTAGTTCGCTTATTTAATTTCTTTAAATTGATTTGAATAAAAAAAATTTAAATGGTTTGGAAAATTGTTTTCAAATTGTGATTTTCAATAATGGCAGTTTAGGCTAATGAAATATTTTCCATTTGATTACTTTAATTTAAAATAAAAATAAGTGGATCTATATAAATATCGATGATGTGATATTGGATTTTATTATAAAATTGAAAAATATATTTTTGGTTTACATTTTCAAACTTTCTTAAAAGGCAATGTTTATTATAGGGTATGTATACAAAAAATGGAGGGTGAAATAGTTAGAATTTTTTATTCTCAAGATTAAATTATACATACACTATTGGATTTTGGTTCAGATTTTGATTAATCTTGAAACATTTTTTTTGTATCGATGGTGACTCTTAGAGTCACTATGAAGAATGCTAGTTATTCTTTATTTTTATTTGTTTCTTTATTCACACTATTTGAATGATAATTTATTTTTTACCTTTTCATTAATCAGAGGTGAATTATTTATCTATGGAGACTAGGTGATGGATATAAAGGGTAGTTTATGTTGTGGGAGTTGGAGGTGAGATGAGGGAATTTATTTTGTATTATATATTTTTTTCTTGATTCTATTGTTTATGTTTTTAATTTATCGATTTTTTTGATTTTAGGCATGGGCTGCCAATGTATTTATGGGTCTTTTGGATTTTTTAAAAAATTATGTCTTCATAAATCATATTATTTCAAAAAAATCATCCCTAATGAATTTTTGAGTTTCCTTTGACATATTTAATCATCCTGAGGAGATTTGGATGCCCCACGGTTATATTGTTGGCCAGATTATGTTCCCTTCGAATGGGTGATAGAAGTTTATTTATGAAAAAATGGTATCAAATCACTTTTTTTATTTTGGATGTGATGGTAAAATAGAAATATGAGTGTTGAAAATTATGATATAGGTGTAGGGAGAGCCTCACATGCAATTTTTCACTTAGATTCTCATGTTTCTAGGGGATGTTAGGTTATTATTCTTCTCTTCTTAGAATTATTTATTTATTTCTAGTAGGTTTCTATTATATTTCTAATTTTGAAAATTGTATTGATGTTGTTTTGATTGTTAAAAATGTTTCATTTTTTAGAGATAAAATTGGGAATGATTTGGCAGCCCCAGATTAGCACACATGACATATTAAACACCATGGAGCATGAGTGACATGTTTTAAATGACTTCTATTAGTGGTTTCACGATTACACCATAGTCCAATAAACCTTGTGACGAATTCATTAATGACCTATTTCCCATCTTGAAGATGTTTTTTGTGTTATGTGATGTTATTTATGGGGTTTTTGTAATCATTTTATAGTTTCAAAAATTTTAAAAATTAATTTGGTATTAGAAATGGATGAAGATATTTTGGCCAATGAAACTCAATTTGAGATATGGGAAAAGGTTTCCTAAAATGAACTAAGAACGATTATCAAGAATTTGGGATTTTCTTAAAGGAATTAATAATTTTCAAACTAATATATGTTTGAATAAAAGGTTTTTGAATCTAAAATAATTAATATTATTTTATAATGTAATTTATGTGTATTTAAATTTTTTTTCTAGTGGGATATAAGGGATTTAAAATTTTAAATGAGATTTTATTTTGAATTTTTGGTTTTAAAAAAGGGGAAATGTGGATTTAATTTTCATAAATAAGAGGATTAATAATTTTTGTAGTTATATTTAAATGTAGTGTGAGTTTTTAAAAAGAAAATTAATCTATGTTAATTAAAAAATGGGTATGAATGGGGAATTTTGGTTTTCTCTTTGTTACTAATTTCTTGGGTAGTTTTGTGTTATGATTTTCTAACAAGATTTATTATTAGTTATTGTGTATTTATTATTGATTTTTTTCTCAATTGTGTTTATTGAGATATGGTTTATCTTGGATTGGTTTTTTTACTTCCTTATTTTATCTGAGAAAGTTATTCCCCCATTTAGTTGTATTGTTTCAAGAATTTAATATCATTTTGAGTCTCTAATCCTGATGGGGGTTTTTAAAAATGGTTTTTCATTTTTGGAAGAATTGGTGCTTTTATTAAATCCTTATATAGTGGGGAGTATACTATATTCATTCTGGAATTCAATTCCACGGTGATTTAGTTGGGTATCTTATTAATCACACATTCTTAGTTGAGGTGTCTAATAGTGGTTGGTAAAATTATAGATTAATTAAGAGAAAATTTTATTTTGATGGTTTGTTAGTACCATTTAGTGTCTTAGGTCAGGTTCTTGAAATTTCTATGGTATTCATTGGGATTTAGGATCCAGAATGGGTTGATGATTTAGGACCTTGTCCTCTCCAGTGGCTATCTTGACCAACTAAATTTGCTAAGGCTTTCTAGGTGCATAAAATTACATGGCGGGTATAATTATCACAACCAGACCAAGTTTTTCTACTATATTATTTATTTATATAATTTTTTATTTATCTCTCCTTATGGTAAAAATTCCCATCAAATTAAATATTATTATTTTTGAAATGAATTTCATACAATTAGTTGATTTTCATTATTAACTTTGTTGAAACCATGAGGTGAACAAACAATTTTTGGCAGAACCAGCAACCCGGTTCCCATATAGTTAGTCTAAATGAATACCTTTCCTGTGAAAGGCTCTCTAGGTCAAAAAATAATAGAAACATGGTTGACACATATTTTTTCCAACTGTGCATCTAATCCATGTTAATATTCTAGATAATTAATAATATTGAGTTTACATTTTGACCCCTCCATTCATTTAACACAAAATATAACCACTCTAACCCTCACATCCCACTCATGTGACATGGACCAACTTCCCTCCAAATAAATGAATCCAACCTCCACTAACCTCCTCTCATTGTGATTTAAAGTTTTATTCATCTTGGTTTGGTTTTCTCCTCCTCTATCCCCTTTTTCTTCTCCTTCTTCTTCCCTTATCCTACTTCCCTCTTCGAGAGCACACTACATTCTAAACCCTAAGGAGTGGGGTCGACTAATGTTTAATGTTTTTATTGTACCAAATGTGTGATATATATTTTTAAGGTTATTTTCATCTCGTGTTCAAGATTTCATACATTCCTCCATTGATTTGTTGTTGGGTTTCCCTATGATTAGATCATTAAGTTTAGAACCATTGATTTCATGAGTATTAGATTAATTATATACTATTTCAAATCATATAATTAAATATGATGGACCATTAATTGAAAATAAAATAATGTTTTATTTTATTTTTATTTGAATGTAGTGGACATTTAAAATTGGGAACATGATAAAAATAATAATAAATTGTGCACATCCAGTTTTAAAAAAATTTATTGAATTTCCCTCATAAATGTATCACTCTGATTTTAAAAGTGGTTGTTGTCTTTAAAGAGAATTAATATTTGGATCTTATATTTTACATGGAATTTCATATAATCCATGAAATGAAATGTGTTGAAAAAGTGATTCAATATTGGTTTTGAATAAAAATATGTGGTTTCTAGATGAGTTTTAATCTATTTGTTAATAATTCACATATGCAGGGGTATACATATACAAATATATATATATATATATATTTGTTTGTGACAATTCACATGTGAATATATGAATTTATTAAATGAGACACACTCACCCACCCACCCACCCCCCACATATATATATATATATATATATATATCTTTGTGTTTGTAAATGTATATAAGCATAATGATATATGGATAAATTGGGATTTCAAATTTGATTCTCAAAATCTGTTTTAAAATTTGCTTTTATAGATTTAGAATATGAAATATAATGTCCTAATTAACATATTATACCTTTTTGAATATGTTTAATAAATGTTGTCTCAATTAATTATTTCAAAGTTATAAAGTAATTGATGGTTAATTATACTCCTTATGGGTAACTTAAATATTACCATTAAAATGAAATGATTTAAATAGGAAAGTTGTATTGGATAAATGGAAATGTTTTCATTGAGTTAATTAAAAATAGGTTAGCACATGAGAACCTAGCGTACCTAAGAGGGATGATTAACATAATTACACTAGTTTAAGGTCTTCCCTCACTGGCCTGTGGTCTACCACAAAACAATAACTAAAAAAATGGTGATATTTATGTAGTTCCCACTAGAACACTTTCTCCATCCCCTATATCATCATGTATATAGGAATGATTAGGTATGGTTTAATCACTAAGAGTATGCAGATCCTAGGATGATTCCATGAATTAGTTTCTCAAGGTTTACTGCATGGTTCTTACTCTTATGTGATATTTCTTATGTGTTGGGTGATTAGTAATTTCCTATCATGGTCTATTATTTTGGCTTTTCAAACATATTACTTAAAATTTATCTTGTCTCTTATTCTCTTATTTAAATTATTTTCAAAAATCATAAAAAAGGTTATTTTTAAAATGGTTGGAAAGTAGTTTTCAAATGTGGTGTTTCAGCAATAGCATCATAGGTCAATAAAATGTTTTAAAATTTATTATTTCCCCATAAATGTGAAAAAAATGAAATATATAAATATTGACGATACAATATTATATTTTCTTCTAAAATAGAAATATGTGTCGTAATCTATTGGGGTTTTTTACATTCATTCCAATATTATATATTAGTTTCACGTATTGGTTTATATTTTGATTCCTCTTAGGTCATGGTTAGTTTGGGTTATTATGGTGACTCATGGAGTCACATTGTGGTATATTGAACATTCTTATTCCTTTTTAGTTTCCTTTATCACACTGGTAAAATTGACCATTCTATTTTAACTTTTCATTTTTCATTGGTGCATTAGATATATATGGAGACCAGTCGATGGATCACTAAGTCTATTTCTTTGGTTGGTGAAATATTTTAGCTAAGAGACTTATTTTTTATTTATAACTATTTATTACTACTTCTATTATGTAATGTTTAAATTGTTATGTTTATCTAATTTTTAGTGGGGATGTCTAATGTATTTACAATTCATGAGAGAAATTATTGTTAAATTCCATTAAAAATTAGATATTATTTATTTGAAAAAATCTTCCCCAATGATTTCATATGAGTCCTTTAATGCATGTCATCATCCTCGGGGGTTCAGTGATTCCCCTCAGGTATGTCCATGGCTGGCTTGGGTGACCAATTGATGAGTGAGTAATGTTTTTTCATAACATGTTTTGAGAGTATTAATGTTATACAGGGGCTAAGAGAGGGGTAAATTTTGATGAGTGATGCATTATGTAAAATTAGTTAATTTTCAATGATTATATTTAGGAAGGTTCTGGCCTATAATTGTAGTTATCTTAACATTTTATGTTGTTTTTACATATTAACTATTTCATTAGATGGTTGAAATGAAATTTTGTATACTTTTTGGAATTCATGGAGGTGATAAATTTGATAATATATAGATAGGTTGGTGGAGGATTACTTAGTATCCTAATAGTGATTGAGTATGGATGAGTTATTAAAGGATAATATAGGATCCAAATTATAAATGAGTACTGATGAATCACTGGAGGTTTACCTATGATCCTAATTATATGTCATTATAGATGAGTTGGTGGAGTAAAATTTAGGATTCTAATTGATTATGAGTATGTTAAATTTGGTGAAGGCTAACCAAGGATCTTGATTATGTTTTGGATGGGTAGGTGGAGGCCAAGTAGGGATCCTAATTGTATGTCAATATAGAAGAGTTGGTAGATACCATCCTAGGATTTCTATTAAGAATGTGCACAAAGGGCATGGTTGAGAAAATCCTAGATTTATAATATAATTGTGATATTATAGGCTAATTAGTATCTCAAATACATTATTTATGTTGTTATTAGACTATAAACCATATTTTAATAAACTGTATTTGAATCTACCATTATGGTGTATTCTCAAGAACATGATTACATAACTGATGTTTTACATGTAATGTTTATGGATTCCATTTCATTCACTACATGATAGAACACGTATAATAGTTATTATTTGAGGATACATTGGTGGTTGATTACTAGGTTTTGTACCCACACCCAATATGTGCACCTCTGTGAATGTACAGACCATATGGTTGGAAAAAGGGTTACAAAACAGACCCTAGTATATATGAGAAGTCTAGATTAACTCATGGGAATATTGACACAAGTTTAAGGTAAGTTCGAGTGTGGGGGTTATGTTCTCCTTGAAATTTAATTTTAAATTTTTTTATAAAATTTTTATGATCATCCTATTATGTGATATTATACTGATGTATGGTTTTATTATTGACATGGGTTTCATTTTTTATCAAAATGATATTATATATCATAATATTCTTTTCTAATATACTTTTTAGGTTTTACCCTAATGATATATGTGTTTTATAGATGTTTTTATTATTTACATATTATGTATTTTGAAGACACTAAGTTTATAATCACTCCCTGTGGATTTATCTAACAATCATTACTATTCAATATCTACTTGAATATGGGTAATTACATCTGATGTGTAAGGTAACACATATAAGTATGTGTAGTATATGATTAGACCAAGGATATTAAAAAGTGGAATCAAATAATTTTTTTACTATTTTATGATTTAATACATGGAATATCAATCAAGGAATAAAAATTTCTTGCGATGGAATATAATATTATACTTGGATAACACCTACATGAGCTAAAATCCATGTGACTAAAGAGTTAAGATTGTATTTTTTTTTATAAAATTTGATATTTTTCATGATTTATGATCTTATGTTTATGATTCATTGGTTTTAATCATGTCTTAGGTTGAAAATAGGTTTGAGTTATTTAATCATACTTAGAATCTTTGTTCATTTGATATATATATGATTTTGGATGATTGAAAAAGTGATTCTCAGGAATGAAACTGGATTTGGTTATTTAAAACATCATAAATAATTTATGAGATGTATTCCTATGTAACTTATTGGTGTCACTCAACATAGCCAATCCAACACCAAGATGACTTCCTTGATATGAATCACTAGAGAGTAAATTTATTTGAATAAACATGGATAAAATTAAAACCCATAATGGGTTTAATGGGAATGGTAATGGTGATACCTAATATATATGGGAGACCAAGAGTTGGTGTAATAGTGTATGGTATTTCCTATAATATTTAAAAAAAATCTTTTTCTTCAGGAGATAGAACATATTGAGGTTTATGATACATAGACTAGTTGGGGATCCTAGAGATGATGATATATAGAAAAAAAATAGTTACATAAATAAGAAACAATTATAACATGTGGATTTTCCTACATCATCATCTTATGGTTTTTGATACATAAGAGAACCCCATTTGGAACGGGTTAACCTAGTCAAATGGATGACTTATCTTTGCAATGAAAGGGTAGATACTCTTGTTGGATGGATAAATACATGGTAAATGTGGGTTTGAGTAATAAATTAAACCATGTACATTAACTTGGGTATCTAGAGAAATTATGGAATGAATAGTGATTTAGGAGAGAGATGTGATTGACAAGGAAAGACTGAATTTTTTATAATACCCTAAATCCAAAAACCTAAATTCAGTGCTTACTTATTAAATTGGTGTAATATTAAAGGGATTGAACCACACATGATTTACCTGTCTAGCGGTTTTGGAAAACCAAATACATACATGACGTGTCCATAAAATTTGAAATTTAAAACATATCATGAAAAAATTCATTAATACTTGAAACTAATTCAATGATTCCTTATTTACATCTTGGGTAAAGGAAAAAAAATAAAGAGTGAGTTCAGAAGTTTAGTAATGGTTATATATAGTTTAATATATAAGGAATAAATATCCAATAATCAATAAGAAGGAATGTATAATAAAAAACATGCCAATCATCCAACAACATGAGTTAAATGAACATTCAAGGCTAATATCAAAATAAAAATCACATGGATATTGAAAAATAATAAGAATAATGGAAATGTATAAATTTGGACATTCATACATTTTTCATCATGGCATTGGACAAGCTATCATGAATCTTTCCATCATGTTCACCCAATGGAAAAATCATACATAATAAATGGGTAGGTTGTAAGAACATGGGTTTTTGGAACGAGTCAAAATCCCGACCCTGTTTAAATTTTTGACAGGTTTCTGAGGAAACTAGATTTAATGGGAAGTTTCTGGAAATTTCTAGACTACACACTGTGTACCTTAAGTACACGCCGTGTATGTGTAGGCGAGTGAACGATCGTGTGCTCACCGAGTACATGTCGTGCAGTGACTGTGTAGAATTATCTTACTACATGACGTGTAGTTTTGAACATGCCATGTATACCCCCGACCGTGTGAAGCCATACATGGAGTGTAGGCCTGTTGGCTTGGTATAACTAGGAACACGCCATGTCCCCATTGGAAACTCCGTGTAGTCTAGCCGTGTCTAAGGGATATACATGGCGTGTGGTAAGTCGGAGAGGAAGGGAAGAGGAACCAAGTACACGCCGTGTACCCCTAGGTACACACTGTGTACTCATGTCAGTAGGTACAGAAAGTAAGTCGGTGGAATCTTTCCATCTTATGAACAGTTAAATGAACCATACACGGCGTGTATTCCCAAAGTACAAATCGTGTACTTTCTTTTTTTACTTAAAACGGGCAGTAGCCTTGTATTGAGGCAGAACCTCATATCCTCCACCCGGATATGCGAACCAATCCGAGCAAACCTCTCTTCCCCTCCCGATCGTCCGTCCGAGACCCGATTCGAGCTCTGATTAGTGTGTTGGAACCCCTCGGTAAGGCCTCAATTCCACTTTGTCTGTTTTTTCTGATGTTTGTTATAGAATGAGTTATATCCCTTTGAGAGTTTTTGAATCTTTTGTAGACTTACCGCGTTTTAGACCGAATTGGCGGGTGTTATCGGAGGAGTATCATCGTGCGGGTCTCAGGTAGCTGGTGCATACTTCATTTTTTGTTTTCATGCTTGGTTTGGTAATGCGGCCTATGGCGCGTTTTCGGGTATTTTGAACGGGACCCGTTTTATCTGATTTTTCATACTGTAATGCTTATGGGACCTCTGGGATGCTTTTGGGTATGCCCGGTTACCAGTTTGCGTGAGCAGGGCCGGGTGAGGGGTCGTTGCTCGTCTGGGCATTTTGGTCGGGGAGTGCCAAAATGGTTTTAATTGAATTATGATTGTTATAAACTATTTAGTTTAATTCGTTAAAGCCTGTTATAAATTGTTAGAGGCATTTAAGACCTCAATGCTGGTATGAGACAACACCTTGCATAGTAAAATTCATCTGTTAGTTTGTTTTTCCTGGTTCTGTTTTTTATTTACATATGTTATATATGCAATTGCTGAATTGCATCTGCTGGACCCTTTGGGTTGTGTTGGGCTTAGCCCGGTTACGCTTGAGTGATACTGATCACAGGTCGGGGGTTTCCCTGGGATACTTTGGTTTGTTTTGACAATGGGATTGGGTGTCATAGACATTGGCTTGAGGCAGTACGACTTTCTGGTTGGGCATGTCCCGGGTTACTAGGGTGGCGATGCCATCGGACTTGAGCGACATGGTCGCAGGGACACGAGGTGTCAGATGTGTTTGTGGCTTAGGACTATTTTGGGTGATTACAGCTCACCGGGACGTTGAGTAGTGTGCACACAGAGATACTCCGCGATGAGGTGGTTTTGACCACTTGTGTGGGTAGAGGCCCCCGTAGTTGTGGTTTGGTATTTTGGTTGGGGGTGCTTGCCATAGAAAGCCATGAGGGAGGTGAGGAGCCTTTAGGGAATGGGCGTGCCTTTGGGACATTAGTACTTGAGACACGAGGTGTCCGGAGGCACATGGTGCTGGGTTACTATTTTTGGGCGTGCCTTCGGGACGTCGATACTTTAGACATGAGGTGTCAGGAGGCACATCGTGCTGGGTTACTATTTTTGGGCATGCCTTCGGGACGTCGGTATTTGAGACATGAGGTTTCATGAGGTACATGGTGCCAGATTACTATTTTTGGGCGTGCCTTCGGGACATCGGTACTTGAGACACGAGGTGTCAGGAGGCACGTGGTGCCGAGTTACTATTCTTGGGAATGCCTTTGGGACATCGGTACATGAGACACGAGGTGTCAGTTGGCACATCGTTCCAGGTTACACGGCAGAGATTCCGGTGTTTTCCGAAGCAGGTGATGCTCCATGGTGGCTGTTAAGCACCAGTTGAGTTTGTGTTTAATTTTGCATCGTACTGTTTACTGCTTCCCTTGTAAATGCATGACTACTTAAACACATATATTTGTTATTCACCGTTGGGTGGTATCCTACTGAGATTTGTCTCACACCCTACACGGTCCCTTCGGGACGTGTGTAGCCTTTATGGATTTACGTACAGGAAAGAGGCCAGCTTCAGGATCTGGGTTACATTAGTTGGTGCATAGAGATGGTATGGACCTTGAGGTCATTTCTAGATGGGTTTACTTTGTTTTGTTTAATTTCTGTATTGGCATGCTTATTATAACTACTGTTGGTTATCCATTGGCTCCCTTTTTATATTCAGTTGCGTATGACCTTCTCTGGATGCATGTTTTACTATTCAGCTGCAGTTACCTATTATTAGCATGTTGTTGTGTTTATTTCCGCTATTGTTGTTATATTTACTGCTTTCGTTGTTTATCTATATTGATTATGATTCCGCTCTGTGGGTCTGGTTCGAGTATTCTGAGTCTTTATTTCCACTGCATCTTTACTGTTATACTTGGACCAGTACCCTTATAAAGTTCCTCCGAGAGGGTATAGCCTCCCCACTATACCTAACAGACCCTCTCTGCTAGTCGGCAGCCTTTGGCGTTCAGGGAGGTGCGCTTAAGGTAGTAACACCTGACCCGTTCGGCACTGTTCGGGTGGTTGGCCGGGTCTGGGACGTTAAAAAGTGGTATCAAATGAGGTCTTCATGACAAGGATTTAGTAGCAGTGCTTTGCTGGATACTAATGAGTTTGAGACTTCTCTTTTAATTTTCTGCTGGTTTCACTATTTGGGATATGGTAGATTGGAGATAGTTTGTTACAGGGACTGGTTTTTTTAGCTTGTTCTTGGGTGCCTGCAACCCCAGGTACGAGGGATGTACCTAGTTTCCGTGGGTGGGAATTGCTGTTTTCTTTTTCTCAGATTACAGTTTGTATGATTTCCACCTCGTTAGCTCACTTGATGGGTAATGTTGTTGATTCTGATATGTGACCCTTAACCTGGTATGGTAATGGAGAATTGGACCTTGTCCCAGTATGGCAAGGCTAGGTTTCTTGGCTTTTTATAGGCACATTTTAGGGTATTTCAATTTCATAATTGCACGTATGCTTTGTGAAGTGATAATGCCATGTGAATGAAAAATCAAATGCCATTCTTTATTTTATTTAAAATGTGAGTTGGTTAGATTCCTGATAGAACTGTTAGTTGTGAAAATGTGTATTCCATGCTTTATATTTGTAGAATTGCATGCTGCAGGATAATTGGGTCTGACTCTTATGAGAGCAGGAAGTTACTATGGGTGAGGCAGTGTAACTGTCAGGAATGGGCGACTCGGTCGTCGGTTTGAGCAAACTTGAGTTGTCAGGACGGGCATGGCCCTAGATACATTGATACATGGCTCTATTAAGGGCGAGTAAGAAGGCCATGAGGTCGGGATACCATGAGGCATGGGTTCCGGTGAGGGGGAGTAAGGGTAGTTGTTATGCACTGCCTTTTACTACTTTCCTTATCTGTATAGAATATATTGTTATATATATATGGGTTGTCTGACCATTTATGGTATTAAGCAGGTTACTCCTTCATGAATCGATGGAGCGTCAGGCATGAGATGATACAATACTGCAGGATCAGGGTCAGAATTCGGTACAGGCAGAGCACGAGCCACAGGTACAGGCTCGGGGACAGGAAGAGGTTCAGGATCCAGTACAGGCAGGACAACAGCCGGATTTGGCATCGTTCGGGCCGTGGCTTTACGAGCAGCTCCGAGCTAGCCTGGTACATGTCTTGCAGGGGCTTGATGGAGGCGCGCAGTGTACAGAGCCTTCTATGGCGTATCTGACGTGAGAGTTCCAGTCGCAGCACCCGCTGCTTTTTCAGGGTGAGGGTTGTCCACAAGAAGCTGAGAACTGGATAGAGAGCATGCAAATGATCTTCGATCAGCTCGAGACGTCTCTAGGGTGGAGGGTCAAGCTGGCGATGTACATGCTGAGAGGACTAGCAAAGCGTTGGTTGGGTGTACAGGTACAGGCTCGTAGGCACGAGGGACTGGCTTGGAAGGACTATGAGGGCAGGTTCTTTGAGCACTTCTACCCAGAGACGTTGAGGGAAAAGAGAGCTCGGGAGTTCTTGAGTCTTCAGTAGAGAGATATGTTCGTTATGGACTAAGCAGCTACCTTCACAGAGTTGTCCCGTTTTGCACCGGGTATGGTGAGCGACGACGCAGCTAGGGTGAGGCACTTCGATAATGGATTACGACACGCCATTCGGATCCAGGTGAATATCTTCCGGCTAGTTTCATTCTCTGAGGAGTTGAACGAGGCGCTCATAGTTGAGGGCAACGAGAGAGAGAAGTCTCGCTTGGACAGGGCGATAGCTTCAGGTGATGGTTCAGACAGTAAGAAGTGAGGGTGGGATGAGTTCCATCAGGCTAGTCAGGCCGGGGATTCAGCTAGACCACCTTGTGGTAGTTCTTCGGTGATTTGCTTCCAGTGTGGGCATTCGGGACATGTTCGGGCTCAGTGCAGTAGGCCTCCGAAGGAGTGCTGGGCATGTGGACAGGACGGGCATTTTGAGAGGTTTTGCAGGCAGAATTCTCAAATAGCCAGCAGGCAGGGACCCGGACAGACTGTAGCCTCTGGAGTTGGTTCAGGTTCGGTACCCAGAGAGGGTAGTTGAGGTTCAGTTGTGCGCGGAGGTCGTGATAGAGATGGTGGTACCCAGCTGAGGGGTCAGTGGCCGGAGACTGGAGCAGCATCAGGAGGTCAGGCATCAGGCAGCCGTGTTTCAGGGAAAGTGCACGCTGTGGAGCTGCCAGAGGCTGAGTAGGTCGGTGAGCCGATGATAGTTAGAGGTACATCGCGGTGTGGCCGTGATCTCCATGTTTCCTTTTTGGAATGACCTGTATAGGTATGTCTGTTTTGAGTGCATGTGGTGCACAAGACCTTTGTGAACTGACTAGATGCTAGTCAGTGGGATTGGCACCATATCGGGTGCATGAGATATATATATATATATGGATGAGGTGCCATGGGCATTGGGGCATCGTGGATGCGGGTTACTTGAGGTTTCGTGGGCATCGGGGCATCATGGATGTGGGTTACTTCAGGTTCTAGCCACCAGGACCTCGTGGAGGCGGACATCGATGCGGTGCAGGTTACATTGGGTGTCGGGAGTGTCACAGGAGCACCAACGAGGTGTAGGGGTGACGATGCGTCACGGGGGGACTATGCATCCAGGAAATAGGTTTGTAAACCTTGTTTGCTTTAAATTTTGTTGGTTGAGACCGAGTAGGCAATTCCTAAGGTGGGGAGCCCCTTAAAGAATTTATCCAGAACCTTGGGACCGGGGTAGTCCAAGTTGTTTAACTTGGATGGGCGTGTTTGGTTCCATCTCCAAGTTTTGTTTGGTATCTCGAGGATGAGCTACGTTAAGGTGGGGAGTTTTTAAGAACCCGGGTGTTTGGAACGGGCCAAAATCCTGACCCTGTTTAAATTTTTGACAGGTTTCTGATGAAACTGGATTTAATGGCAAGTTTCTGGAAACTTCCAGACTACACGTCGTGTACCTTAAGTACAAACTGTGTATGTGTAGGTGAGGGAACGGTCGTGTGCTCGCCGAGTACATGCCGTGCAGTGACCATGTATAATTTTCTTACTACATGGTGTGTAGTTTTGAACACATCGTGTATACCCCCGACCGTGTGAATCCATACATGGCGTGTAGTCCTGTTGGCCGGGTATAACTAGGAACATGTCGTGTCCCCATTGGACACGCCGTGTAGTCTAGCCGTGTCTAAGGCATATAAATGGCGTGTGGTAAGTCGGCGAGGAAGGGAAGAGGAACCACGTACATGCCTTTTACCCCTAGGTACACGCTATGTACTCATGTCGGCAGGTACAGAAAGTAAGTTGGCGGAATCTTTTCGTCTTATGAATAGTTAAATGAACCATACACGGCGTGTAGTCCCAAAGTACACGTCGTGTACTTTCTCTTTTTTTCATAAAATTGGCAGTAGCCTCGTATTGAGGTAGAACCTCATATCCTCCGCCCGGATATGCGAACCAGGCCAGCCGAACCTCTCTTCCCCTCCCGATTGACCGTCCGAGACCCGATTTGAGCTCTAATTAGTGCATTGGAACCCCCTCGGTAAGGCCTCGATTCCTCTTTGGCTGTTTTGTCTGATTTTTGTTATAGAACGAGTTATATCCCTTTGAGCGGTTTTGAATCTTTTTTAGATTTACCACATTTTAGACCGAATTGGCGGGTGTTACCAGAGGAGTAGCATCATGTGGGTCTCGGGTAGGTGGTGCATACTTCATTTTGTGTTTTCGCGGTTGGTTTGGTAATGAGGTCTACAACGCGTTTTTGGGTATTTTGAGAGGGACCCTTTTTATCTGCTTTTTCATACTGTAATGCTTATGGGACCTCTGGGATGCTTTTGGGTATGCCCAGTAACCAGTTTGCGTGAGAAGGGTCGTGTGAGGGGTCGTTGCTCGTCGGGGCATTTTGGTCGGGGAGTGCCAAAATGGTTTTAATTGAATTATGATTGTTATAAACTATTTATTTTAATTTGTTAAAGCCTGTTATAAATTGTTAGTGGAATTTAAGACCACAATGCTGGTATGGGACAACACCTTGCATAGTGCAATTCAACAGTTAGTTTGTTTTTTCTGGTTGTGTTTTCTGTTTACATATGTTATATATGAAATTGCTGAATTGCATCTACTGGACCCTTTGGGTTGTGTTGGGCATGGCCCGGTTATGCTTGAGTGATGCTGATCACAGGTTGGGGATTTTCCCAGGATACTTTGGGTGGTTTTGACCATGGGATTGGGCGTCATGGACGTTGGCTTGAGGGAGTACAACTGTCTAGTTGGCCATGGCCCAGGTTACTGGGGTGGCGATGCCATCGGACTTGAGCGACATGGTCGCAGGGACACGAGGTGTCAGATGTGTTGGTGGCTTAGGACTATTTTGGTTCATTACCGCTCACCAGGACTTTGAGTAGTGTGCACACAGAGATACTTCGCGATGAGGTGGTTTTGACCACTCGTGTGGGTAGAGGCCCCCGTAGTTACAGTTAGGTATTTTGGTTGGGGGTGCATGCCATAGAAATCCACGGGGGAGGTGAGGAGCCTTCAGGGAATGGGTGTGCCTTCGGTACGTCGGTACATGAGACATGAGGTTTCAGGAGGCACATGGTGCCGGGTTTCTATTATTGGACGTTCCTTCGGGACGTCGTTACATGAGACACGAGGTGTTAGGAGACACATGGTGCCGGGTTACTATTTTTGGGAATTCCTTCGGGACATCGGTACTTGAGACACGATGTGTCAGGAGGCACATAGTGCCGGATTACTATTTTTGGGTGTGCCATCGGGACGTTGGTACCTGAGACCCGAGGAGTCAGGAGGCACGTGGTGCCGGGATACTATTCTTGGGAGTGCATTCAGGACATTGGTACACGAGACACAAGGTTTCAGGTGGCACGTGGTGCCGGGTTACACGATAGAGATTTCGGAGTTGGCCGAAGCAGGTGATGTTCCATGGTGGTTGTTGAGCACCAGTGGAGTTTGTGTTTAATTGTGAATCGTACTGTTTACTGTTTCCCTTGTAAATGCATGACTACTTAAACACATATATTTGGTATGCACTGTTGGGTGGTATCCTACTGAGATTTGTCTCACACCCTACATGGGCCCTTCAGGATGCGTGTAGACTTTATGTATTTACGTGCAGGAAAGAGGCCAGCTTCAAGAGCTGGGTTGCGTTAGTTATTGCATGGAGATGGTATGGACCTTGAGATCATGCCTATCTGGGTTTACTTTTTTTGTTTACTTTCTGTATTGGCATGCTTATTGTAGCTACTGTTGGTTATCCATTGGCACCCTTTTTATATTCAGTTGCGTATGACCTACTCAGGATGCATTTTTTACTATTCAGTTGCAGTTACCTGTTATTAACATGCTGTTGTGTTTATTTCTGTTACTGTTGTTATATTTACTGCTTCCATGGTTTATCTATCTTGGTTATGCTTCCGCTCTGCGGGTCTGGTTCGAGTCTACTGAGTCTTTAATTCTGCTGCATCTTTACTATTATACTTGGACCAGTACCCTTATTAATATCCTCCGAGAGGGTATAGCCTCCTCACTATACCTAACAGACCCTCGCTGCTAGTCGTCAACCATTGTCATTCGGGGAGGTGCGCCTAAGGTAGTAACACCCGACCCGTTCGACACTGTTCTGGTGGCTGGACGAGTCCAGGACGTTACATAGGTGAAAACCAAATACCCATCTAATATGGCCACCTATTAAATATAATAAGACATATTGTTACCTCAAGGAGTATTTGTTGGAAACAAGGATATTATTTCTTGTAAATGGAGTACTGTTTGTGTTTGTTGTCAATACTAACATGGAATATCATGCAGTTTCCTTGGGAATGGATCTTGCTGTTCTAGCTAACTATAGTGTTTAATCTGGTGTTATTTCCCAGTGTTTTCAAAAATTTTGGGGTCCAAAATTTGGGGGATGTTTTACATCAAAAAAATTGTATTTCTTTAAAGGCCTAATGAAAATTTGGAAGATTCATGAGATTCGCAAATATGGCCTTTGTGAATGGTGCTTCACAAATTATCAAAAAATGTTGGTTGTGATCTATGTGATAGTGAAGAACATAGAGAACAATGAAGAAATGGATCCTCACAAGTAGTTATGGTGATCTCCATGATTATAAGAATTAGAGAATCTAGAGCATGAGATGCTTTAGAAGAAATCTTTGTGAAAACGTTAAATCACAATGAAACATCGTGAATGGTGGAGATATACGATGGTAGGTTTGAAAGATATGAAAAATACCCTAATATGTGGTAGAGAATCAAAAATAGCAAATCTTATAAATATATGGCTACCCCTCTTAATTTAATATAATTATTTTAATGGAAAATTCGGAATCACTTTTATTTCACAAAGCTAGGGGAGAATCATGAATCTAACTTTCTATACAAGCTTGAGAATTGTGAAATGTCTTATTGAGTATTGACTGAAGCTAATTACTTTGATTAATGAGTTATAATTTATGATGATTTATTACCTATTGACTTACTAAGTTTTATGAAAACTGTTTGTTCCACAAAGGAAGGGTGCTTCGTGAAGGTAGTGATATTCACAAAGGAGATCTGTGAAAGGTGGTTTTTAATATCATCTTATATGTTAATATGGATTTCAATGTGAATTAACATGGTTCTACGATTCAATAATAATATCATGCTAAGATAAGGAAAAATATTTATATTCCAATCCATTGAAGCATCCATCTAGTGGATAAACTGAGACACACTTCTCTCAAATCAGTGATCTAGGTGGAGTTGACAGAATTGTTTTGGGGGACGAAGTGTTATATACCCAAAATCTTATGATGGTAGTGTCCCTTGAACAAATTGGCTATGTTTAAAAACTTATATTCCATTACTAGTTATGATTATTTGATTTAGGTATGACTAGAACGTTGTTGGCATATACCCATTGGACTAGCCCTAATTGGTGACCTAAGTAAAATAATTATGTTATATATTTTATTTGGTGTTTTTATAACCTATACATTCCCCTTAGATGGGTTTAATTGGTTCTTACCCAAATGGGAACCATATCTATCACTTTTAAAGAAAGAGATGACACCCTAATTCAGCCCTCCCTTCTCAGGGTGTTCTGGGTCCATGTGGTATCAAATGGAGGTTCCTGGTGTTTAGTATATCCTACTTTTCTATCAGGGTTAACTTAGTAAATATCCAGGAAGGCCCCCTCTTTGAGAGAATGAATTTATAAATTTAGAAGAATATCATGAGATCTCATCTAATATTCCTTGAAATGGAATTAATCTTTTCTATAGCACAAAGGATCCAGGTAAGTAATGCAACAAAACTTTATATGACTAAAACTGATGGGAAAATGCTTGATATAGATTTAAAAGAGAAAAATTCCCTTACAAAAACACTATATAATAAAATATATCTAAATTTAATTAGTTTCACCACAACCAAGTCTATGTGGAAAAATATGGAAAATATATATGATGTTGGCGAAAAAGTGAAGGAGGAAAAATTAAATTTTTACACTACAGGTTTGATGATCTGAATATGCATCCAGATAAAAATATAAATTCAATTTTAAATAAAATTAATAAATTCATAGGGGAAATTTGAGGGATTTGGGGAGAAATTAATGTCATTGAAAATCTAATGGAAAGAATAAGAAGGCTTCTAACTCTTACATTCCAAAAGATTCAATCCTTGACGAAAGGGATCCTTATAAATTTTCCTTGGATAATATATTGAGAAAAATATTAGCATATGAAATTAGAGTTGAATTAGAGGATGGAAGAAGCCATTTTAGAAAGGATATTTCATTCAAATCCCAGGATAAACATGACATTTCATTAGATATTTTTAATGAGAGTAATTAATATGATGAACTCCTTTCTCTATTTTCTAAGAAATTCAAGAGAGGAAAATGGATATTTGAAGGAAATATACCCTTGATATTTTTTCATTATGGTAGAGTTGGACAAATTTCCTCTCAGTGCTCAAAGAAAGTTTGATGATGAAGAATGTGACGCAAGAATCTCACATAATCCTCAGAACAAGTTTTCTCAAATGGGAGACTTCAAATCTGGAAAAAAAAAATTATATAAAAAGTTTTTATATAAATAAAAATATTATGATAATGATTTTTTATGGAATAGAAACAATAGTTTGAATCTAGAATATAAGAATATATGATTTCTATAGCTAAAAATTCAGATCCATCAAAAGAAAAATTTATAGATAGTCAGTTTACTTCTGATTTTGATCTAAAGATGAAACTTGAGGATTCTCTTGATGAACTTGATCTTCAAAGAAATAGAATAAAAAATTTGGGAGAAATTGTGGAAGAGTCATTAGAATATGTTGATTGACTAGAAGCTGAAATGAATCGACTAGAAGAAGTAGTAAAGGGAGAGTAAACATTTATTGAAGACTCAAAAGAAATAATAGAACTTATTATATGAATTTAGTAAAAGGAAAAGGTCATAAATGAACTTAAATCTATACTAGAGGATAAGTCCATGACTTTTAAGGTACAAGAATAAGAATTTATTACTCTTAGGACTAAACTTGAAAGTGATTCAAAATAAAATTAAACAAAGAAAAAAATTCAGTTTAAAATATTCTCATATGTTGAGCTACTAGAGAGAGCTAATATTGGTTCTTAAGGTGTTAAGGACACTTTGAATGATCCAATATCCACATGCATAGGGAAAAGTGGAATTATTTGTGATCCTAAATCCTAAAATTATATTAATAAAATATTCCAAATTAAAGGAAATTTGAAAGTTATATGTATCTCAATGTATCCTTAAGTCCTAACAAATAATGCATCAAAGTAAACTAAAAAGAGAAATGAAAACTATCCTCAAATATCATAAAATGATAGGCAGTCAAAATCTTTTGCAAAATAATGGGACATGGGGAGGAATATAAGTGAGAAGACATATCCTCTTATGAAATGTTAATTTTGTGGCTATCTAGTTCACACCATGTCTTATTGTGAAGATTCAAGGTTCTATTTTAATGGAAAATATCAAGGAAGTCAATAAAAATGTAATAATTAATATCCAACATTTTAATGAAGAAATATATTTTATTGATATTTTTTCAAATTCTATAACTTTGGCCTTTATTCAATTCGTTGAAGGAATGTGAAAGGTGGAAATGAAACTTACAAAACTCAGAGACAAGTCAATACATACCAACTAGATAGTGCTACTCTTACAAATAGGTTTTCTCCTCTTGAAGAAAAATATGAGTATGATGAACCAATATTCAAGGGAAAGAGAGTTGAAATAACAAATTTATCTTCAACATAATCAAATATTTCATGGATGGAAAAGAAGTAAATTGATAAACCTAATCTGGTATAATTCTCTCTTAATGCTACAAAGAATATTATTACATTGATTCATGCTAGCTTATGCTCACCCCATATGATGTGAAATGTATATTTTAAAAAAAATGAAAATAAAAGGGTTAACAAAATAGTCTGGTTCAGAAGTGATGGTACTTTTATGATCAAATGATATGGGAGAAGAAAAATAGAAAGTGACGAGCATAAGAAAACCAAAGTTATTTATATGGACAGTTTGTGTCAAAATCTCCTAAGTGTGAATCGACTCTATGACTAAGGACTTATAGTATATTTTTATTAAAAAATGAACTATAAAAGGAAATATATATAACTATATCATGAAAGGTTATATAAAATAATGAAACATAAATCTGGTTGAAGGTAAAGAAAACATTTATATCATATAGTTGAAGAAGGAAACAACTTTTTGAATTGAATGTTGGGCCACATTAACCAAAATGACATGTAAAATATATCAAATTTGAAAATATTCAGGGATATAACTGATCTAAAACATTAATTGGAAATGACTTGTGATTATTTTATATTAGGGAAGTTGGTCTATAGTTTTTATTGTCCAAATAAGAAAAGGGAATAAAATATTTTTAATCTCATACATACAGAACTATGTGATTCGATAAATGTTGCTGGAACACATAGATAAATTTAATATGTTCCTTTCATTGATTATTATAGTAGGGTGGGTTGTTTGAAGGTTATTTATAGGAAACTGATAGTTATTGGTTGCATGAAAAATTATCTCGAAATAAAATATAATGATACCAGCCACACATTCAATGTTCTATGGTCTTACAATATAGAGGAATACACATCCATTGAATTTTAAAATTACATATAGAAACAAGGAATAAAAAATGATCTAGATGTTGTAATAACCCCACAACAAAATTTAGTTATTAAGTGCATGAATCGATAGGTGAACAATATGGCCATAACTACATTGATTGAGAGTGGTGTCCCTTGCCAATATTAGAAAGAGGTTATTCTAGCGGCATTATATACTAAAAATCGAATTGGGATTTAATGGGAGAAACCAAGACACCATATGAATGTTGAAATGAAGGGAAGACCTCTTTGAATTTTTTTTTTTGTTTTCAGAAGTAAATTATTTATCAGAAAGAAAAAAGTAAATCAATGAAATTATGATGATGAAAAAGATGAAAGAATATTATTTGGTTATTCAATACATAGAAAAGCTTTGAAATGTTTTAATAATCATATTGGGAGAATTATTGAAGGAAGTGATGTTAATATCCTTTAATATAAGACCACAAATAACCTTTGAATACCTTATGTTGATATGATAGAAGAAGAATAAGAAAATTGATATGGAATATATTCAAACACATAAGTGGAGGAAGGTAAGAAAAATGATCAGAGTTCACAAAATGATGATGATTCAGAAGTAGAATCATAAGAAGAAACTATGGATGAAGAAAATTCTTCTAAACCTCATAAGAGAAATAGGAGAGAAAAAATTGATCAATATAATATCATTGGGGATTGGAAAGAACCCAAAATGACAGGGTGAATGAGGAATAATGCACAATCTTCCTTCTTATTAGTTGTGGAATGATCTTCATTTTATGAAGCTGCAAAATATGATTAATGGGTTAAGACCATGAATGAAGAGTTAGATCAAATTTATAGGAAATATACGTTAGATCTTATCAAGTTACCTAAAATTCATAATTTTATTGGTAAAATGTTTATTTTTAAGAATAAATTCAATGATCATGGTTATGTGATCAGAAATACAGCTAAACTAGCGTGTAATGTATATTAACATATTAAAGGTGTGGATGTTGAAGAAAAATTTTCACCCATTACTTGACTAGAGTCAATCATAACATTTCTTTCCCAAGAAATTCTAAGAAGGTAAATGTTTTTGAAAAGGATATAAAAAACATTCTAAAATGGTGTTCTATACGAAGAAGTCTACATTAAACCACCATTGGTTTTTTTCTTGGTAATGATGAAATGAAGGTTTGTAGATTAATGAATGCACATGGTCTAAAGCATGCACCATGATAATGGTACTCTCATCAAGACTTTTAACTAAAGAAAATATAATTTTAACGAGGAAGAGTGGATTATAATATTTATTTAATGAATTCTAAAATGATCAGTTCATTGTACTCCTATACGTTGATGATATTATATTTAGTGGAAGTAGGTAGGGATCAGTGGATGAATTTTCCAATCATATTAAATCAGAATTTGAAATTTATATGATTTGAGAGGTAAAATATTTCTTGGGGCCATAGATGACTCATAGGAAGTAATAAAAATTTAATTATTAGTTAGTGTTTTCAATAGAGTTTAGGAATAAATTCAATATTCATGACTCCAAACCAATGTCAACTCTGATTGAGATTGGGTAAAAAGTGGTAATGTATGAGGATGGGACATCATTTTATCCCATAATGTATAAAATAATCATTGGATGATTCCTGTTCTTAACTACGACACAACCAGATATTGTCTTCTCAACATTCATAGAAGCCCACTTTCAGTGTAAGCTGAAGGAAGAACATCTGAGGGAAGTAAAAAAAGAATCACTAGGTACAATCCAGGAACTCAAAATTATGGATTATACTTTTCTTTAGGAAAATAAAATGAAATATTGAAAATTTATAATGCTGAATGGGCTATAGATGTGGTTGATATAAATTCTAAATGTGGTGTATAATTCTTTATTTCCATGAAATGTGTTGTTTGGTTAAGTAAGAAGTAGGAAAGTACTTATCTTATTACAATGGTATCAGAGTATATCTCTACTATAATGTCTTTCACTCACCAATTATGGATGAAACAAAAACTGACTAATATTGGTGATGAGGTGAAATAGCCAAAGGTTATCCACAATGATAACAAGAACGCGATTGATCTTACTAATAATCCAATTCAGTATTCTCATATGAAACATACTAAAATGATAAATCATTTCATCATTAAAAATGTGGAACAAGGAATTATTAAAATGGATCATGTTGTAACTAATGATCAAGTGGATGACATACTACCCAAAAAATTATCAGCACATGTGTTTGGGAAACATTGGTTGAACCTCGGAGTTCAACCACCTCCCAGTGCATGATCATGTAACAAATTCTCCCCTCTCCCCAGTTTTATTGGTTGTTTTAATATTTTTTTGGAAGTGATGTATGTTTATAGGGAAGATAAAATCCCTGGGGAGTGTGTTATGTGCTCTATAAGTGCAATAACCAGTTCATTGGGTTTATTGTGAATGGGAGGATAGATAAATTAAATGGTTCTATTGTACAATTGTAGGGAATTAAAAATGAAAATGAATTTTTTTTGGTTTTTTGGTTGAAGGAGAATGGAGAACGGAGAAAGTAGTTGTTGGTTTTGACAACCCATCCTATTCTTATTTGACATGATCAAAGGATATCTTAGACATCATTATCTATTCCAAAGCATTAGAACACAATTCATGATTCCCTCTTTCTTTCTACATTGATCACTTCTCACGTTAACTTAGAGTGTTGGATGAGTTGTTTCTTGCATATCCGTTTTTTATGGTGAATGGTGATTTATGGAATTTACCTACTGATTTCTAACAAATCCAATGGGGGAGATTTTTTAAACCATGGATTTTGTTTTCTATAAATGGATATTGGTTTGTGTTTTTTTCATTCCTCACATGGAAGATTAGTGAGTGTCCAAGGGAAGGGGTCTTACAATTCAATCAGACTCAGTTTTGAATGTGGCGTTGTTTCCTAATGTTTACCAAATCTTTGGGGTCCAAAATTTTGTTGATGGATTACATAACGAAAATTAGATTTTCTAAAATGACTTATGAAAATATATAAAAGGAATGAGTTTAAAAAATATCAGATTCATGAATTTTGTTTTGTGAAGGATCAAATAATTTTGATGGTGATCTATATGGAATTGATGAGCATCACAAATGATAAATAAATGGAGCATTGAGAATGGTGATGATGATCTCTACGATTTTGAGAATTGGACCATATCGAGTGCATGATGCTTTGATTAGAAGCATCTCAACAAAGTTACATCATGATGGAGAAACACAAATGGAGGAGCTATGAAAGGTGGTTTTGAATGATACAAAAAATTTGAAAAGAGGTGGGGGAGGATCGTGAATGGAAAAAACTATAAATATAAAGATAACCCTCTTTATTTAATATGATTTTTTTCAAGGAAAATTTAGAATAGATTTGATTTCATGAATCTAGGGGAGCTCAGTGAATCCAGATTTCAATGTGATCTTGAGAATCGTGATAAGTCTCTTTGAGTCTTGACTGATGCTAATGATTTTGATTAATGAGTGTATCACGATGATGGGGTATTTAGAGTTGACTTTTAGAGTTTACAGAGGGTAGTTTTTTCCTCAAAGTTTGGGTTGTTCACGAAGGTAGTGAGCATCATAATGGATCTTTGAGAAAGGCAGTTTTGAATATCAATTATTCAGTGAATAGGACATTTAAAGTGTGTCAACTCATGTATATGGTGAAAGAAGAGTCTCATTCTAAGATAGGGACAAAGAATTTAAATCCAATCAATTAAAGGGTCCTTCAATATGAATAGATGAGTTAGACTTCAATCAAAGTAGTTTGATATGGGGATTCTACAAAAGTCTTCATAGGGACATAGTGTGTTATCCCTATAATCATGTAAAGGAAATGTGACTACCATAGTGTGACTGTTCCTGAACTCTTATATTTCATAACTAGTGAAGATTAGTGGATTTAAGCATGACTACTTTCAGTGTATGCTCCTTGGACTAAAACTTAGTAGTGAACCAAATAAAATTGTTGTGTGATCTCTCTGTATGTGGTTGTTTACTTTTTTTACTTTACCCACAAATATTTTCAATAGGTTACTACTAATGTGGCAACATGATCCAACAATTTGGAAGAAAATTTTGATACCCTGATTCACCCCTCCCCACTCAGTGTGTTTCCAGATCCTTCAATATCTAAAAATAGGCACACCTGTCACTTTCACATCCTATACAGTCCCTCTAATTTTAATGATCAATACTATTCATTCTGAAAATACAAAATAACTGAACAATTATCTGTAATGAATAAAGAATATGGAACATCGACATTTCCTTAGTAAATGAGATAATTTGGATAATTAGAATCCATCAGTTATTTATGTATATAAGGGTGGTATATGGTTTAGAAATCATAAAAGTAATAGAAATGGGACTAAATTTATTAAATGAAATTGAAAATATGTACATAAAATGGAAAATAATGTCAAATGAGTAATGTAGAGTGATATAGAACTTGGTCACAAGAAATTTAATGATCTCAAAATAAGGTGTAATCCATTATAAATAAATGATGATAAAAGACCATCAAATCAACAAAAAAAATTTGTAAAATAATGAATTTTGAAAATAAATCGAAAGGAAAATATTAAAAATATCATCCTTGTAAATTTATATAATAATGGAATTATAAATTATTTTTTAATGTTATTTTCATTCCTGTTAGAAAATAATACACATTATCATTTTTTATAGAAAAAATCCATAATATAGAGAGAAATATTTTATTGGAAAATAGCCATGTAAATTGTTAAACCATGTTCAAAACCAAATAATGGTCATGATTATAGTAAATTATGTTCATGAGGTAATTTTTAAATGATTATTCCTTCCAAATTTTGGTAAAAATTACCAAAAAATTACCCATTTGGAAAAAATAAAATATGGTTCCTTTTAAGAAATTGTAAATAAATTAAAATATAGTTTAAAATGACTTAAATCAATCATTAGATTTTATATAACTATATTCTTGAAAAACCATTAAATAAACATTAAATGGATGAAAAATATTTTGGAAGTAAAAAATTTAAAATATGAATTTATTTAAAAGAAAGAGCCATACTAGTAACACACCTAATGATACTTGATAAAAAAAGGGAAAAAATGAAAAAAAAAACATGAAAAAAAACATAACTATATTATAATAAAATATATGGGTTTTAAGATATTAGGATAATATAATTTACCCAAATTATACCTATATATAAACAATCCAAAAATAAAATGAGATTGTAAAGAAATTTCTTATGGATTTAATAAGTTTTGAATCAAAACTCCATAAAAGATTAGAAATTAATTGAAACTATAAATAACATGATATAATAGGAATTATTGTTATAATATCCCAAATTGGTAGAATATAAATAATATAAATTAAATTTAGTGCATAATATAAACATGCCTCAATAAAGTGGAAGTGAGACAAAAATACACTTACCATTATTCTTTGATTAGTTGTAAAAGTTTGATCCTCGTGTATAATGAATTAACATTTATTAGAAAATTTATTTAGAAAATTTTTAGTCTACATTAAAATTTTATATTATATTTTGTAATAATTTTACTTTCATTCATTGAATTTTTCTTGCTTACGTCGACCACTTAAGGTTGTTCAGTCAAATTATCCAAAATTACTTCAGTATATTGATGATGGTTAAAGGAGTAATGATATAGTTCCCATAATTTCTATAAATTTTATAATTTCATTAATATATTTTTTATTTATTATATACAAATATTCAACCATCCATTCATGGTTTTAATCGAATAATTAATCACATTGCTTCACACAGGTGGTAGTCTACACATTACACATGAGCGATATATCAATTTTCTAGTAGATGGAAGGGTTAGACATTAGATGATATTATATATTTATATAATAATGATAATTTCATAAATATAATATATATTCATTAATTAAAATTTTTATCCATGTAAGTAAAACATTTATCAAAAACAAATTATACCACTACATTAAGATGGTAGGATGTACGTACATATGATTGGGGATTTTGTTTTCCATAAGATGGAAAGGAGATGAATAAGAGTTGTGTATCTATAATATAAAAATTATTTATATTTAATATAAATATGTTATTATATGATCAATGATATATAATATATTAAAGAATTATAATAAAAATTTAAATAAAAATAATAACTTAAGAGTTATACCTCTTCTTTAAAAAACCACGTTTTGCTTAGACCTTAATATTTCTTAGTCAGTCCTTAAATTCTAATAGAGACTATAAGACATGGTTTTGAATGTTCTAAATTTATTTGGGTAATTATTGGAAAATATAATTGGATTAATAGTTGTGAAGAAGAGATATGAAGTGTTTCCCTTTTATAAGTGAGGGAAAGCTAAAACATTGAATTATGTAAAATATTAAAATATAACATATTTAAAAATCATGTCAAGTGGATACAAGTGAGAATAATTTATAATTTATAAATTTATAATTCCTAAATACCTTCAATAAATAAAATTTTTACATTTTTCTATATTTTAATCCTTATTTTTTGATTAACCCCCATGTAGACTCTTTTAAACCATAAATGTGATAACACATTTTTAGCAATTGGAGGTCATAAATTAAATTCTATGTTAAAAATTCAATCATTAATTGTACATGGATGAAATTTTGGACCATTAAACATCTCAAATTTTCTATATAAATATTTTTTTTGATATTTAATTGATAAAAATTATCATTTAACATAAAATATCATTAAAGTCATTTTTGGGACTATTCATTTAATTTGAATTAAAATATAACTAGAAGGATATTGAATTAGAATATAAACACATTTGAAAAAATTTATACATTATAATTACATTTAAAAGATATGAAATATAACAATTCACAAAAAAAAATTAATATTTCTACATTAAAAATCATTTACCTTGATCTTTTCACTCCATTCCCAAGAACTATATCTGCATTGAATAGAAACATAATGTAATTATTTCATCACAAAAAATTAAAAATAAATTAATCGCCTAAAATATTTTTAAATCTTAAAAATATCAATTTATAAATGATATTTACTTCATTTTAACCAAATTAAAATATATTAGACATATTAAAATAATGAGAGTGACATTTTTATTTTTTCATTATTTAAAATAATATAATAGATATTATCATTGGACAACAACACAAAATTTCCTATATTCAATGTTTGGATGGTTGTTGAAAAATTAATCACATAAAATTAAACAAATTAATTTGTTTTTTATTTTGATAAATTATTCCATTATTTAAACCTTAATTAACTTTTATTACACATTACCATAGTGATAAACTTTAAATGTTATTACGATTCATAATGAACAAATATGAAATTCAAATATTTAAAAAAATTAAATATTATGATTTTAAATTTTGAATCCATTTTACAAGTATCTATTTATATTAGTTTTAGAAATCAATTTTAATATTAAATCCATAAAATTAAAAGAAACAATTTTTTTTTGAAATTTGTGTTTTTAAGAATAAAAAAGTACCCAAACAAATAAATTATAAAGATCATTCCTATTAAATTATTTAGACTATGATTAATAAAATGAATATTATTTTACGTTAAAAAAATAAAACATAATAAGTATTTTAAATTAATTTATTTAATTAAAATAATTTATATCTTCTCTAAATTTCGCACTTTTCAAAATTCACTCGAAAGTCAATTTTTTAGAAAAATCTAAAATATACATCTTAAGAATCATTTGACATGATTTTCTCAAAAATGATTTCCATTTTTTCAAAAAAAATTATAAAAGTTTTTGTAATTAATTATAATATTCACTCATTAAATGCAATAACAACCATTTTAAAGAAAACGTAATTTTTGAGTGGGGTCTGCAATATGTTATCCAACATAGTATTATTTTTAGTTGAAATATATAAAAAATTAAATTTCATTAAATTCTCAATTCCTGAAAAAAAACATTTAATCTAATTTTTTTTCACAACTAAAAACATATGGTAATAAATTTAGATATATATTTTATCATGAATATTAATTTCTACGTAATAACCTGGAAACTAGTTTTGAATATACCTCTAAAGGACTTATACTTGAGAAAAAATTTCTAAAAACATAACATTGTATATTACTGTAACTTTCCACATAAGACTCAATCGTTTTATCTTCAGTATTCATGAGTTTGTGAAATTACTTTACCATTTGAATAGGAAATGTTATAAAATATATATACATGGATTATTCTCATTCTATAAGAACAATATCATTCTTAAAAGTTCATAATAATGATTATGATGAATTCTTCATTCCTAGTTCACTAAAATAATTTTTTTATTGGCCATAATATGAAAATGTATTATTCCTATCTAAAACTGAAATGGTTCAATTACGCTAAAGTTATAAAACATATTAATAAAACAACAGAAAACTTATTCCGTAAACAACATATTATCCCATATATAGTTACATAATTTATTATATATATTCCTTAATAAAATATTCCAAAACATAATTTTATTGAATACACTACAACAAAATGTATTAAACTTCACCGAGGATCACCTTTTCATATCACATAATTACCTTAATCTTCATCTATAGAGTCTTTAATAAATTTCTCCAAAAATATCATATTTTCACAAAAAAAATTGACTTTTGTGGTTAATGCCATTCAACACATACTTCCAAAATTCAAATTTCATAAATTTATTTAAAATATAATATTTTTATAAAAATCCTTGGTTTTTTCCTCATAACAAACTACCAGTGGTAAATACTACTACATCATAATCATATATTCCCTAATTTAACTAAAATTTCATTTAATTAAAATCATTGAATATTTCATTCATCCATTAAGTTTATTTTTTGATTCCCTTTTTCCATTGAATGATCAACATATATTACATATATAGAGATAATATTTCTAGGAAAGAAACTTCAAAAAATAAAAATTAACACTTACTAAATTTCTCATATAATAAATATTACTATAAAAATCTCAAGAAAATATCTAAATTGATTTCAATTCTGTTTATAAAACTTAGTATATTTTAATATTTAATTAATAAGTTCCATGAAAAATATATTAGAGAAATATCTACTTTGACCATGGGTGTTGATTCCCTTCCTTCCTCTATATGTCATCCCCAAATTGTGGCCCTCACATAGTTAACCCAAATTAATAATAAATAATTATCCATTGAATAGAAATATTTAAAATTATAAAAGAATATTAGGGATTATAATAATGATCATGTAACCAATGTAACAGTAAAATCTAGTTCCAAAGGGTCCTTATAAAATTACTCTAATACCAACTATAACATCTAAACTGTTGTTAGCCAATTCTGGTTATTACTTATTACATTTTTATAATATAAAACAGGTCACACTAACCAAGATCGACCAGTTTATCAGTCTACAATGACCATAAAAATACATGACTTTCATATTATAATGGAATGTAAAAGTAAACAATGAAAAGCTATCCTACAAAATTTAAAATCATGCAAATAATACTTATTCATATTTTGTTTACTACAAAAAATTAAAGGGTGACCTTAGATGCTCAATAAGGGTTATATACAAAAAATGATATCCTAAATAAATAAGGGATAATCTATATCAAAAATTGGATAATTAAAACATATTCCAATCAATAAACATCTTGATTTAAATGAACATCCATGTCTAATATGAAAATTTCAATCACAAGGATAATGGAAATTGAATTTTTAATTTGATATCCAAAAATCTGACATTCATGAACTTTACATCATGGCCTTAGAAATTTTACATTTAATATTACAATAATGGATTCTCAAATTAGACATAATTCTAAATAAATGAGTTGGTGTAATGTAAATACACATCTAATGTTGCCACCTATTTTGTCTCGTCAGACCATTTAAAGCGTAAAAGTCTATATACAACCAGAAATCACACATCAATTTGACATCCTATAAATTCATCTTATTTGTAATGATAAATAAAATTCATTCTCAAAACTCTTTAAAAGTCAATATTCTTCTTAATTGAATCTGTAATACTGAACCTCAATATTTACCAAGTAAATGAGATAACATTATAAATAATATTCATTCAACTGATTCCATATGTAAGAGTGGAATAAGGTTGATACAACATAATATTAATAGAAATGATACTGAATTTCATCCATTATATTGAAAATATGGATGTAAAATAGAAGTATAATGTATAATAAGTGTTTTAGAGTCATATAGAATGTGTTTATATGAATGTGAATGATTTTAAAATAATGTTTATTCCATTATCAGTATTGGATGATAAAATACCATTTAATCATTAGAATTTAATGTTTTGTAGTAAAAATCCTTTATAAAAATTATTAGAAGAAGAAAATTTAAAATACTTTTTTGTAACATCATGTATGAACATATTTATATATATTTTTTCAAAATTATTTTCATTATGATAATAATATAATCGCATAATATTTTTTATATCATTATGAATTAAAATTTTAAAAATAGGATGAAAAATTTTCAATTTCAAAATAACCATTAGAACATCCATATTTGGTTTAAGAATAAATAATGGTAATGATTGTTGTAAATTAAATTCATTCTTTAAATGTTAAAACAAATATTCCATTCACATTTTGTCCATATGTAGAGATATATCTCATTTGAAAAAAAAATATTCCTTTTAAAATATTTTTAATAAATTAATATATCTCTGAAAATGTCATAAAATAATAATTAGATATTAAATAATAATAATATTGAAAAAACATAAAATAACCATAACATGATATAGAAACATTTTGGACGTAAAAATTTAAAATATAAATTTCTTTTAAAGAATGTCCAATAATTGAAACTCAATTTATGATTCCTTATCCAATAATATATGGAGTGAAAAATATCCTAAAAACCCAAACATTACTATAGGGTAAGAAAATATATTGACTTGATGATATTAGGATCATATAATTTCCTCAAAGGAAATTTTTACATAATCAATCCTGAAATAATTATATATTGTTAAAAACATCCCTAATATATTTGATAACTTTAGAACAAAAACACCATAAATGAGTAAAAATGAATTTAAAATTAAAATACCATGAGTAAAGAGTAATTAACGACATAATATTCCAAAGTGGTGGTATATATATCACATAAATGATAATAGGTTCCTAATAAAAACATGTCTTATTAATTTGGAAATTATTCAAAATTTCCCTTATATTGAATCTCCTCTTAGACATACATGTTTGAAACTCATGTATAATAAATATAAATTTATTGAAATTTTTGATATGATCCCATTTATTTTATATTACATTTTTTATGGTACCTTTTAGAATAATACTAAATTCATTCATTGATTAGTTCTTTCTTACACTAACAACTTATGGTTGTTCGTATAATTTCTCCAAAATAAAATTGGTATATAGATTGTGGTTAAAGTTATTAAAAAAAAATTCTTCAAGTATATAATGTTAATAATGTACAATATATAATTTTATCCATTATATAAAATGTTAAATTAATTCATTCATTATGCTAATAAAAAAATGAATCATGTCTCTTCATGGAGGTGGTGGTCCACATGTACGCACAAGTGACGTTATCATTTTCCAAAATAAGGAATGGTTAGAAGGTATATGATATCATATATTTTAAGAAGAATAATTATTTTTAAATATCATATATAATAATTAATTTCTCCTTTATAACCATCCAATTATGTGGGAGATGAAAAATAGATTACACTGCTATGTAGAGATGATAGGTCAAATGTAAAAATGACCTGAGTTTTTATTTTTTGTGGGATGGATCAGAGATGAATGAGGGTTGTGACTCTATAATAATAAAATTTTAATAAATTTAAGATATTTATGCCAATATATTATAACTATTATTGAATATATTAAGTACATATAATAATAAATAAAATGAAAACACCCAGTTAAAAGTTATTCTTATTCTTCAAAAAAAAACAATATTTTTACACCTTAATCCATTTAGGTTGATCCTTTGATGAGAATATGGACTCTCTATCCTATATTGGAAGGTTGGGAAAATATTTGGGTTGGTACTGGTCAATATAAGTGGATAAATATATGTGTAGAATTGAGAATAATGGATTTCCTCATATAAGTGATGGAAATGACATACTAGGATTACTTAAATTATTTAAATATGATATGTATCATAATAATGTATTGCGGGAAAATAGATATAATTTTGAAATTAGGACGTTATGAGGTCTAAATTCCTTCATCCAATAAAATTTAAATATTTTTTTGTTTCCTTTCATACCCTCTCTATTAGTATAACCCCCATCATTAACACTTTTTAACATTAAGTGTGGTAAAACGTGTTTTAAATTTTAAGGGACATAAATTTACATATAAGGTGAAAAGTGTCTCAAGAATGGCCCATTGTAGAAATTTTCAACAATTTACCATCTGAATCATCATATATAAATAATTTTCTTTATTTTAAATCATTTAATAAAATATTTGTAATCATAAAATATCATTATAGTCATTTTTACTATTCCTTTCATTTGATGTAAAAAAATGAAGAAAACAATTCAATTTGAATATAAAAAATAAACCATAATTTATACTTAATTATTACCTATGAAATTCAGGTAATGGAAGAATTATTCTAAAAAACATTATCTTTATTATTTTTAAAACCATTAACTTGATTTTTATACTACACGCACAAGCATTGTATCAGCATTGTGTAAGCGTTAAAGTGATTATTTAATCACTAAAAATTATAAATAAATTTACTCATATAAAAATTTAATAATATTAAAATTAAACACTTATAATTGATCTAAATTTATTTTTATCCAATTTAAAATAAATTAAATATATTAAAAAAGAGAGTGACATTTTGTGTTTATTTATTACATAAAAGAATATAAAATTAATTTTCAAAGTAAAATGAAAAAATAAATTCATATTTTCAAATATTATAATTTTTTAGTCAAATTAATCTAATAAAATTAAGTAAATTCAAGTTCTTGGCTGATTTTGAGACCTTATCCCATAGTTTTAACAATAATTTACCTATTTTACCCATTTTAGTGGTGATAAAATTTTACCATGGTTACTTCTCATTATGAAGAAAAATGAAAATAAAATGTATATAAAATTTCAACCTATTGAATTTAAATTTGGCATAATTTGTTTTGGAAACAATTTCATAAAATTTATGAAACTAATTTTAATTTAAATGTTTAAAATGTAATGGAAAAATAGAATTTAGAAAATTTTGTTTTTATGAATAAAAATGAACTTATACAGAAATAAAAAATAATTTTGATTATTATAGAATTATATATAATATTTTTTATAAAATTAAACTTATATTACTTTAAAAAAATAAAAATTTAATGACTTATTTAAATTATTTTATTTAAAGAAAAGAAATTGAAGTTTTTAAAAAATTGTTATTTCTCACTATTCACTCAAAAATAATTCTCTTCTGAAAAATCACAAAAATTCATCTTTAGAATTTTATGAAATTATGATTAAAAATTTATAACAATTTTTTTAAAAAAAAATTAAAATTTGTAGCAATTAATTATAATATTTTTTCACAAAATTCAGTAAAATCCATTTCAAAGAAAATGTATTTTGGAGGGATAAAATGAATTTATTGAAAATTGAATACTTATTTATCATGAATAAAGTAATACAATTTCACTATATAAAACAATTATACATATTTTTCAAAATGTGTTTATTCTTATTCACACCCACCAAACCAATGACTATATTATAACTTCTATATTTAAAAATATTATTTCATTTTTTATTTAAGCTCAGTATTGTGTGTGCTACAAGATCACAAAAAAATGTAATATTTAAAATAAAATATAAAGTAGAATCGTATCCTATTAACTTACTTACTAATTATTCATGTGGGACTACGATCAATGGGACGTGACTAAAGTCATTATGGGTTGAGTTGGGAGGCAAGGTAGTGTTTTTGTGTATATCTACGCATGAATGGTATTTGATAGGTAATAATGGAATTTTTTTACCATGGTGAGAGTGGTTTTTGATACACTCTATCATGGGAATAAGAGAGTACTTTTTTAAACTCTATAGATAGAATTTATAATGATATTACATATTCTCAACCTAGTATAGTGAGCTTAGGGATTTTTAATATGTGTCAAAACATGGAAAACATTAGAGCCATGTTTATTGGAGGATTTTTGAAAATATCAAGAATATGAGAATTTGTAAAAAGTGTCAGGTGACATTAAGGGGTAGGGTAAAGTTTATGAGAATTATTAATTACGATTCAATGAAAATACTTCGAGTATGTTGGATAGGTATAATTGGAATTTTTTTCTCCAAGAGAACTATATGTGGTATAAAACATTGAGAAGTTCCAACTCTGTAAAATGAAATAAAATATGTATATCTTATTATATGATACACCCTGAGTCACCGTTGGTGATATTCATTTGATTTATATGATATATTTTTATATCTTTATATTATATAATGGATGTGATGCCTCTATTATAGAGAAAAATAATATTATGATATGTTTATCTGGATACCACAATATATATGATTTCCTATGGTTATGAATCAAAAATTTGATTTATTTATGGGATGAAAAATAATTTGAAACAATCAAAAAATGGTATTATCCAAAGGTGTTAATTATGAATAAGACATGTTAGCTATAATATGATGGAACCCAACATTTTTATCCGTTCAATAAATTAATAGAGCGTATAAAAGGGGATGTGATTACTCTATTTGATATGGAAGACATTATTATAACATAGTTGAAGCTTTGTCTTCTACCCAGTACAACATTTATCTTTGTTGATAAGGTGATGGCATACCTTTTTTGTTCATGGGATATCTTATAGTGGGTGAGGATTCTAGTTGATAGTGTACTACTTATGGAGTCAATTGTCCTTTGGATATTTATTTATGATCATGATCACACAAACTCCATATAATAACAATAGAGATAGAGCTCTATGCGATAAATATACACATGTTTATGTTTATTTTTCCACGTATGTTGATTTGTGATGATATAAAAAGAAATTTAAATAATTTTTTTCAGAGTTTATGATCATATTATGATCCCCTAAAACCCATCAGTGGTATTGGAGTCACATTAGTTAACAAATAAATATGTTCTTTTACTAACATCATGATGAACATGCATATCATAATATAAGATAGAACATATCACAATATATGATATGTTTTGGATGAATTTAATGCAAAATATCTCTTAGATTTTTGTATTGGATATAAAATTTCTACATTGTCCTAGTCATAGGGTATGAATAATACATATTGTAATTTTATATACATTGAAAATCGTAGTTTTATTCTATGTTTTAAGATATTTTTTTTGTGATATTGTAGGCCATGATTGGAAAATTGATGGATGAAAATGGAGAATTGAGTCATAGTTATGATATAGTGTATATCATTAATGAATATTTTCCCATATGTTTGAAATTTTCCCATAAATAAGATATTTCCCATATTTAATAAAGTTTCTTTTATGTGATATATTTTCATACATATGGTTTACTAGATATGCATGGTTTTTTATTTTGTGCAACAAATTTTCTTATATATAAGTCACTATCTTTTGTAACAATTTCTATTTGAAAAAATATATTTCCCTTTGTTATCGAAATGTATATATGGTGATACATAAGGGTTACCCCATTTATAATATTTTCACTTTACCACAGAAGTGAAAAATATTATGGTCATGTTCCTCACTTAAGTGTGGGTTACTTCATATATAATTGTTATATCCCATATCATAGTAGTCCTTTTCATAATTGATACAACAAATATATATGGGATAATTTAAAAATATGGGTTTTTATCATTCCTTTTGAATTCAAATGTAAGGGTACACAACAATTATAATGATGAATTATGAATGATGACCACCCTATATCGATCATAAAATATGATATAAGCCTAAAATATTAAAATTTAATATTTTTGGATTGTTTTCTCCTATTATAAAAATTTGTTGTAAAAAATAAGTGTTATTCATTATAAATAGAATATTTTGATGACTAAATTAAAAATAAAATGTTCATATTTATATTTCATATTTGGAAGTTAAATTAAATGTGTATTTATTTGATTATTCCTTTTAAAAACTAATATATATAAATATATTTTATTTTTATAACATTAATATTATGTATATCTTAATAAAAAATATAAGTTAATCCATATATATTATAAAAAAAGAATAGATTAATAAAAAAATCAAAAAAGATTTCATGGGATGCAACTATTATGGATTTCATAGGTATATAATATGTATTAAATTGGTTAAAAATATATATAATTATATATAGTTTTGATATTAGGTGTTTATATATAAATTAAAATATTTATTGATAATGTTTTTATAAACAAAAAAATAAGTCCAAATATAAAGATTTTATATTTAAAATTTTGAATTGATCATATTTATTAATTTCAATTTGTCAAATTGAAGGCCTTATGTGAAGAAAGTATTTAGACAGCCTCAAAAGGATATATGATTATTTTTTGACCAATTTGAAAATAATAATTAAAATGTGATATTTGGACTATGTAAATTGTTTAGATAATAGAAATTAAAATATAAATCGTACATATTTCATATAATATAATATATTTAAAGTACATCCCATATAATAAATAATATGGAAAGTTCGTATTTTGAAATGAATATAATGTGTTTATATTCAAAATTATGGAATTTATATATGGATAACAAATTTATAAAGTGCTTATTTTCGCTAAATTTATAAATTGTTAAAAATATTTATTTTATGTTTAATTTTGTGAATTGTTGATTTAATGGAATTTTATACCCTACTTTATTCATATATATAATTTTAATATTATTAATTATGATTTATATTTTTGTTTAAAGGTAATTTTACTACTTTCATGTTATTATACATGCATATAAGGAGTTTCATACCATGTGTGATATTTGATTTTTTTTAATTTCTACCTTGACTTTAGTTTTTTTTTATTTAAGATAATAGCGTTAATTTATTTATTAAATATGATTTACACATGATAGGTTTTATAGTTATAAAGCATTGGAATCCCACATGAGTAATGTATCTCTGGGAAGATGTACATTGGTTCGTAATTTCCATTAAACTGATATATTTTACAATGTCCTAGAGAGGTGGGGATTTTCTATCTATGCCTTTGGGGTTACTCATGTAGGGAATGATAATTCCATAAAATTAAAAAATTTAAATGAATGGTTCAAGTATCTTATACATAATATTATTTTTGAAAATGTTTAAATTGTTTTCCCTTCAATGTTTAAGTGTGCAACACAAAATATGAGTTGTGTAACTATTTACACGTCAATGTGGCTTGGAAATATTGATTTGATGAATGGAATAGGAATAAAAACTAAACAATGAAAGGCATGCATATGTAAGGGTAATATATAAGAAAATATGGTGATATTAAATACCCTTAAAAATTTTGAGTGTTAAATCTCTTCCATATTATTACATTTCAATACCTCAATCTTCTAACTGGGTAGGTTATACTAAATTTTTGTTCCCCTTGATTATATTTTGTAATGTAAGAAAATAACATGTATCTTTAAAATGATTAAATTCTTATTATTATCATTTATATTGGGTTATAATATAAATAAGACTCTAACTGGGTTGCATTAGCTGATAAATACATTAAGGATTATCCATATTATAGACTGAAAAATGTATTCACCACTTAATTATTACTGAATCATATATGATATGATAGGGATGATTCCCTACAAAAATAGAAATTTTTTAAAGAGAGACTAAATAAACCCAAATCATTTTGAAATAAGGATCTCATCCAACTAATGGATATGAATATTTTAAAGGGGTTCATAATTTTAGTGTTTTTATATTTAATAAAATTATATATAATGTTTTTAAAATAGGAAACTCATTTATTAAATATTTTTGTATAGATAATTACATCATTATCAATAAACATATACTCTGAGTTGAATCCTTGAGAGGGAGAATAATAATATAAGAAAAACCTAAGACAACTAATTTAAGAAAAATTCTTAATAGAAATTATATCTATTATATTAAACCCTTCTGAAGTAAGAAATTGTTAAAATAGTTTAATAATTAATCTAAATGCTTATGTAAAGAATATAATGATTAACATCAGGTTTCAAAGGACATAGATACAAAAAGAGCTAATAGATTTTAGTATGAACTCATATACTCAATACAGTATTTCAATGACTTTGTGACACTAGAGGTCTCCTTATATATTATTCTATTTAAGAAATTCATTCTACATCCATCTATGGAATTGTTCTAAAAATATTAATATATTCAAAAATAAATAAAAAATTACTCTCAATGTCGATGATAGATGAAGTGGAAATATTTTTTCTAGGAAATTGTGTTATGTTAATAGTATGAGTGAGAAAAATATCAAACCAAAAGAAAAAAATTTAGTTATAATGTATAAAATATTTATTTCAGTGTCTAGTCAGGTTTATTGAAGTCAAAAATTAAAATTACTAAAAAAGAATTTATGAATCAATGGGATGGGAATGTTTGAGATACCTCATGTCACGAACTAGCCCGAGTTGACACTAAACCGGTCATAAGGGATGGCCCTTGACAAGTCCTGAGAGGCACTTTCGATCCTCCTGGGATGGCAACAAGCATCAAGGGCATCAATAGAGTACATAAGGGAATGATTTCGCCCATATATAAACAATCAAACAAACACCAGAAAAAAATGGACTGCCCAAAATACATTTATATAAAAACTAAACTGAACATTATTCATACAAGAAACTAAAAGTACAATAAAAACAACAACTCAAATGACCAAACCTGATAACCCACTATCTCCAAGTTACCATGCTGGTCACTCAACATTATAATGATCACACATCACCCCAGGCGATCGAACTCAAGATGAAACCCGCACAAGGGCTAAAAATCGAAGAAGACTATAGGTGTGAGTATTAAAACTCAGTATGTTATCCTGATATTATATTCCCAATGAAAATCTTTTAAAATAAAAGAAAAATAAATTTCATGTTTAAAATAAAAATATAAATGTATGTTTTCCAAATGAAGTCCCATGCTATAAAAAAATTTACCAGAAAAAAACTTGCATGTTTTGTAAACAAGAATGCTAGTAAAAATTTTCAAATAGGTGCAACATCAACATCAAAATAGTTTTCAAGAGGGATGCTTTAAATAATTTACACTTTTAAAGATTTCACACACACTGATGAATTCATCAAGCAAACATGCCACATGTCGATAGTGAGTACAAAATAGACAATGAGCACAACTCATAGGAAGACCCCTAGGCACTAGTTGGTTGTGAGCCCCAGGGACCTCATATCTTGATGAAAGTAACCATAATAAATATCCATTCTCGTGCACAAGATCCAATATTATGGAGAATACACATAATATAGTGGTCCCCCAACATCATCATAATCATAGTTTAAATAATTTTTTCATCGTCAAACTTGCTACGTGAAATAGGGGACAAACCCCACGGGGTTACTAGTATACTTGTTCATGTCCGCCTACCCAGATACCTAGGATTCCCATTAGTGCTCAATCAAGTTACGCATATTATCAAATACACTTTTCACATCAAAATTCTATTACCATACCAAAAACACACAAACAGTCCACAGACATGATTCACATTTTTTTCATGAATCAATAAACCACTTAAAAGTTTCTTAAAACAATTTCAAGGAGTAAATGAGGCCTTGCACATAAAATACATTTAAAAATCCTATTGTAAGGCCAAAAACCCATAAATAACAAAAGAAACCCTATTTGGAAGCCCCAAACCCAATTAATAAATCAATTTCATTGACCATAAAATGGCCCCAAAAGATATAACATGAAATACATATGGAAACCATTTTTACAAAAACAAATGCCAAATGGGCCTTTTAGACATTCTCAAATCTAACATTTTACCAAGGTATGCATTTAAATTTTATTAAGGAGGTGTATAAAAAACATTTACTGCAGAAAAAAACATTCATAAATCCCTTAACAAACTCAGGTTACATATTCAAAACCCAACCATTTTCATAAGGATGTGAAACGGGACATTTTCCAACAACTCAGGCCAAAACATGTTGTAAAACAAAACCCATTTGTTTTTAAAACCAAATAAAAATTGGAAAGCCATATAAGGACACGAAAATACCTTTTATCATTCTTCAAATTCATTTATAAATCCAAAAAAATAATTTTTTTTATCACACATCACACATAAAATCCAACCGGGAAATTTACCAAACACATGACATGCCCTTTTTTAACAGGACAATTTATTTTAACAATGTGACCAGGAATAAAACAACAATTTCATGCCATATTTTTTTGGAGATACTATAAAATGTTTTAAAATACTATAAAATAGGTTTTAAACCTCACAAAATTGTTTCAAAAGATAGTGGAACATTTAAACAAACACTTGGTGTGCACTTTTAGGACAAAACAACTCTATAATTCACAGAACAAGGCTTAAACGACCATATTTTCACACCATGAAAATTATCCCAAGGATAAAAAACAATAATAAATATATATATGAAATTTGAGAAACAATAAAATGATGAAACTTAAATTATAAAGTCATGTAAAAGGGATATCCTACCTCAAATCCTTGGCGTAATGGAAACGCACACCTAATATCACCATCCGAGGGTTTACAAAACCTAAGCCTATGACGACCATCCCCAAATGAACAAAAGAACAATAAAAAATCATTGGATAATAGGACTCTAGGTCAAACATGACTAAAGGAGAATAGAAAACTAAGAAATAATGAATGGAGGAGGATGAGGGAGGAGAAAGGAGAAGTAATCTCACCTTACCACCTAGAAAACTATTTGTATTACATTAGATCTGAACCCTTAGAGAAATGAGAAGGTATTATATATTCTTGTAGAGTCTCCCAAGTTCAGGAAAAACTGGGGGAAATATTTGTGGAAAAATTGTACGAATTGAAGGATTTGTGGATGAAACAATTTACCTTCTCAATTCTGGACATTTTGAGGAAACGTGGAAACTTTCGCCATAATATGCGATGCAAATGAGCTCCAAAGAGGTGAAATATATAATGGGGATGAGTCTAGGTATGTTGGATTCTAATTGGATATGGAATCATAGAAAAATATTAAAAAATTATAATGATATAAAAGAAACAAATTGTTTTTTAAAACTTGAAATGGGCCCAGAGTCTGGCCCAATTCCTAACTAGGTAATCCAAATTCACGACGCTTATGAATTTCTAAGAGGTCCAAAAGGATAATTTAGTGTTTATATGTATGTTTAGGACAATTTTTATGTTTAATGAATGAAAAATGTTGAAAAATAAAAAAATTATAAAAGTAACAAATTTGGTTTTGAAATTTAGAAATGGGCTAACGGTTGGCCCAAATCATGAAATAACCACCCTTTCTCCAAAAACTCCTAAACAAGAAATGGGGAACCCAAATGAGGGTGATTGAACATATATGGTAGTTAAAAACTCAAATTTAATCTCACCCAACACCCAATAAAAAGATTTGGATTTTCAATGAATGAGATCAAAACCATGACATGAAAAGAAAAAAAATTGAGTGTGACAATTCTCCCCACCCTTAAAGATTTCTGCCCTCCGAAAGCCATAACATGTTTCAACTGATAGAATAACACCTAATAATTAATTGTCAACATAATCCAGCCTCTAAAGCTAAGGAAATTTCATTCACAAACAATGTAACTTAATACTCTTTCCCAAACTAAACACCAACTCATAACCACTTCCAGAGAATCAACGGAAAGATCAAGCCACCACCACCATAACCAAGCTAAGAACTATTTTGATGGGACATCTCTCAATGAACCCAATGATCACCTAAACCATATTTCACTCGCAAAATCTAATGATTCTAGTGGATTACAAGATGGAATACTCACCATTAAGAAACAACTATCACTAAATAAGTTCTTAGGAGGAAAAATCAATGATACTCACGGTGAGTCTCCCCACCATTAGAACACAACTTGCTATGAACAAACAAGAATTCAACTTGAGAAAAATTTGGGCATCACTCACATAACCCCACCAAAACTCTCCTGCAACATCCTACCAACCCATGTTGAGAGGAACAAAAAATTAACATGTATGCCACTCAATCATGATTGGAGGCGGCAAGAACCGGGCCAGCATTCTCTGCATGGATGCAAAACCCACACCAATTAGGGAGGGGAGGTAAGGGGACCCAATCAATGGCATATTGAAAACCCAAAAGAAACAACGTAACTACCTCACTGAAATGGTAGAGGTATGATCTTAGCAATACTACCCACAATCCTAACTATGTGCCGACTTCACTCTGAAACAAATGGATATAGATCTGATGGATGAAGTGTCTCTTGACTCACAGCCAGGCTTTGATAATCCCTAACTTGTACTCCATCCCTTAGTTCCACATACTACAACATAACACTCCCAAGTAGAAACAACAGATCAAGAGACACCATGAAACACTCTTCCTCAACAACTCAATTTTATCTAAACAATAACATGGAGATACACGACACTCTTTTCTCCAACTCTGAACAAGGAGAATAAAGTACAAGGCACACAAAACACCCACTAAACATCACTGAACACAACTACTACAACTGAAAGAATCACCATAAAGGGAAGACATAATAAATCGATCCCAAACGGCTCCATATTCCAAAAAATAGGTCGAGGTATCATTCTATGAGGTGGATTTAACATTTAAAATAAATACTTAGGTTGATCAACTAGAAATCATGCCAATGGAGAACCATTTGTGGCCACATGACAACATCGAACACATCTTTAGAAACCCACTGAACATTACCCCAAAACTGATCCACCAACAAGATCCCATATAAAGATACAACAAGTGTATGAATTTTAGATCAAAAGGAATCATACCTAAGAGACAACACTTCTAAGATATAGGATAAACCATCCACATAACCATCATATCATAAAAAAAAACCCCACAATTTTTCAGCTCAAAACACTTTTGAAAAACCAATAAACTAACTTGGTGGATTTTCACATTCCCCAATGGTGTTTCATCAAGTCTCACTCACATGAACTTTTATGTGCCACCCTAGGAACTCCAATAGAATGTCATACCTTCCATTCATCCATATATCCACAAAACCTTTCATGTGAGAACCCATTAAAACACTGAATGAAAAATCAAAACAACATCATTGAAAAAATAATCATGTACCTTACAAAGGAATATTAACAGTCAAATAAAAAACCATTTTCAGATTTTCTTAGACAAGCCACACATCATCAATAAGAATTTTATAAAAATCAATACATTTAATTTAATATTACTTCCAACAACAACCATTCTATTCCAAATAGCCATTTCGCATTTTAATAAAAAATAGCAATGTCTATTTTCATAATTCGACAACCACAAAGGGAAAACCCCTTTCCAAAAAAACAATACCTGTTCAAAACCAAATTTCAAAAACCAATTCATCATATTCAAACAATTTACAATAGGAAAAAAATCCCATTTAAAACAAAGTTTCAGAATTAATTTAAAATTATTCACACTTTCAAAATATTTTATTTCAATAGACCACAAGTTTAGATTATGGAAAATCCAATTCCGTTAAATTATTTCCACTTCCACCCAAAAATTTGTTTAAAAAACACAAATTTCTAAAACCATTCTTATATTTAATTTTTAAAAACCCATTTTACCCTTTTCATATTCCAATCATTCATTCAAAACCCATTTCCATAATTCTCACGTAAGTATTTTCAAAAAAATCAGAATTCAAGAAAGGTACATGAAACCCACAAAAGGGAACTAGTGTTCGTGGGTGACTTGACAATATGGTAGGTGGCCAAATGTCAAACACAACCCCAAAATAGAGAGACTTATTAGGGCCATGACCTGGCTCCACAAGGCTTTCCAAGCCTTGTGATCTCATGGAGGCCATTAGTCAGACTCCCCATCTCATATCCCAATAGAAAACAATCAACAAAAACAATGGAAACTAATAAAACCAGACATCCTGTGGAAACTCGAGGATCAGAACGAGCAGGAGTTCATGAAGCTCTTCCCACAATTACCCCTAAAGTCCCAAAAACACTAATCCATCTACCTTGACATCTCCCAAATTAAAAGGGAGCTCTACAAAAAGGTATTCTAATAGTCTACCTCCTTTGATACCATTTTGTCATGAACTAGCCTGAGTCAACCATAAACTTGTCACCAAGGCCAGCTCGCGACAAGTCCCGAGAGGTGTTCTTGATACTCCCGAGATGGTGAAAAGAACCAGGGTCATAGATAGAGTATATAAGGGAAATATTTTTCCCATATATAAACAATCAAACAAAGAGTGGAAAGAAATGGCCAACCTATAATACATTTATATAAAAACTGAACTGAGCATTATTTTTACAAGAAACATAAAATTCAACTAAATCAACAACTCAAATGAAAAAACAAAATAACCAAATACCTCCATGTGACCCTGCTGGTCACTCTACAACATAATCATCACACATCACCCAAGGCGATTGAACTCAAGATGAAACCGGCACAAAGGCTAAAAATATAAGAAGACTATAGGCGTGAGTATCAAAACTCAGTAGGTATTCCAGATATTCTATTCAAAATGCACATCCTTTAAAATAAAAGTAAAATAAATTTTAATTTTTAATTAAAAATATAAAGGTATGTTTTCTAAATGAGGTCCCATGCTATAAAAAAATTACCAGAAAAAAACTTGCATGTTTTATAAACATGAATTCGAGTAAAAATTTTCAAAATGGTGCAACATCAAAATCAAAATTGTTTTCAAGAGGCTTAGTTTAAATAAAATAAACTTTTAAATAAATCACACACACTGATGAATTCATCAACCAAACACACCGTATGGATATGATTAGTATAAAATAGACAATGAGCACAACTCACGGAAAGACCCCTAGGCACTAGTTAGTTGTGAGCCTGAGGCACCTCGTATCTTTGTGAAAGTAACTATAATAAATATATTTTCTCATGCACAGGATCCACTAGTAGGGAGAATACCCATACCCAAGGAGTACCCCAACATCATCATTATCATATTTTAGTTAGTGTTGTCATCATCAAACATGCGACATGAAACAGGGGCCAAACCCCATGGGATCATAAGCATACTAGTACACGACCGCCCACCTAGATACTCAGGATTACCTTTAGTGATGAATCAAGTTACACATATAATCAAATAAACTTTTCATATAAAAATTACATTACCAAACCATAAACACACAAACATCCTGCAAACATGCTTCATATGTTTTTCACGAATCAATAAACCACTAAAATGTTTCGTAAAACAATTTTAAGGATTATAACGGGCATTGCACATAAAATCCATTCAAAAATTATCTTTTAAGGCCACAAACCCATCAATAACACAATAAAAATGATTTTTCATCCCCAAAACCAATTAATAAATCACATTTATATACCACTAAATGGCCCCAAAATAAAGAACATGAAATACATATGGAAACCATTTTTACAAAAAAAATGACAAACGGGCCTTTAAGCCATTCTCAAAACTAAAATTTGACAAACGTATGCATTTAAATTTTTTTAAGGAGGTATATACAAAACATTTATAGCATAAAAAAGCATTCATAAATCACTTAAAACACTCAGGTTACACCACTATTTTCCTAAGGATGTGAAACGGGCCATTTTCCAATAACACGATCCAAAACATGTTGTAAACCATAACCCATTTGTTTGTATAACCAAATACAAATTAGAAATCCATATAAAGATCCAAAAATAATATTTTTAATTATTACAATTCCTTTATAAATCCAAACAAATAATTTTTAAATCACACATCACACATAAAAGAAAACCGGGAAATTTACCGAACACATGACATGCCCTTTTTAAACAAAAAAATTATTTTAAGAACAAGACAAGGAATAAAACACCAATTTCATGCCATATTTTATTAGAGATACTCTAAAATGTTTTAAAATACCATAAACCATGTTTTGAACCTCACAAAATATTTTTGAAAGATATTGGAACATTTAAAAAACACTTGGTGTTCACTTTTATGACCAAACAACTCTACCTTTCACAAAACAAGGCTTAAACAACCATTTTTTCAAACCAGGAAAATTATAAAAAGGATTAAAAATAATAATAAATAGATATATCATATGTGAAAAATAATAAATTTATGAAAATTAAATTATGAAGGCATGTTCAAGGGATTTCCTACCTCAAATCCTTGGCGTAATGGAAACGGACACCCAATATCACCATTTGAGGGTTTACAAATCCAAAACCTATAACGACCATCCCCAAACAAATAAAAACCAAATAAAAATTCATTTTATTATAGAACCCTAGGCCTAACATGACTAAGAGAGAATATAAAACCAAGAAATAATTAAAGGAGGTGGAAGAGGGGGGATAAAGGAGAAGGAACCTCACCTTGCCACCTAGAAATTAATAATGAGTTATGAAGTTTTTCCTAAATTTTTTATAGGTTTTTAATTAAGTTGGTGTGTTGAAGGGAATTTTCTAAAAGTATTATACCCTATTATATGATATACCATGAGTCATCGTATTCAATTTTCATCTGACGGATTTTTAATATTACAATATCATGTTATAATATAATGTATGAGATACCTCCATTATAGAATATGATAATATTTTGATAAGGGGGAATGTATATTTTATCATTTCCATAAGGTTTCCTTTAGTTATTAATCAATGAATTTATTCATTTATATCATGAAAAAATCATAAAAAATTTAAATGATGGTATTCTGAATAGGTGTGTGTAATGGGTAACACAAGTTGGATGTTATTTGATCAAAACCAATATTTTAATCCAAAAATTAAATGAAGAGAGATTTTATAAAGTGATGAATAAATATATTAGAGATGGATTATATTATTATTCCATATCAAGATATCTATCTTCAACCATTTTCACTTTTTATATTTGAAGATAATGTGCTACCAAACCTTCAGTATCCGGGGGTATATCTCATAGAGCATGAATATCCTAGTGGTTGATGTGCTAACCAAGGAGATGAGAATCCATTATTTATCACTGGGTGATCAAAATACAGCAAACTCTACTGAAGACTGCAAAATATGAAGCAACCTTTGGTAAATGTACCTCTATTTATGTTTATTCTCTTCACTACATATTGATTCATGATAATACATCATTCACTTTAAATGATTTTATTCTACATACATGATAATATGATGATCCACTAAAACACATCACAAGAATATAGTGAAAGAGTCTAGGAATCCCTATCTTCACTAATTTATTTGATCTATGTTGTGGCATTATACTGAGATTTAGTGGATGATCACAGATGAGGCCTGATTTTGTATTGGATGACTCTTAGAAAAGTATGATATACCTTTTATTGATTGAGAAACAAATAAATATGTTATCCCTTTGATCCTATATTCATAAAAATTAATTGAATGGGACGCACTAAAATGGATGAGTGTACAATGTTTTGGTCAGAGTGTAAAACTCACTAGGGGGATTAATTGAGTTTCTAATTAAAATTAATTTTAGAAAAAATTTAAAATAAAATCCCCTTATTATCAAATACAACACAATAAATTAATACTAGAGGTATATCTAATTAAATTATTTTAAATAATATCTTAAAAGTTTTATTAAAAAATATGTTATAATAACCATATGGTTATCCTAATCTTTTGATATTAATTTACTCATATAAAATACTAGATATGTCACAAGTGAAAACAAACTATCATTGCATATTTTTTAAGAATATATTTTAAGAATAGTTTTAAAAATAGAGAAAGAAAAACATTAAATTATATGGATTAATTAAAACAATAGGTTCATTCTAAATCCAATAACTAATCTTATTCCATTTTAATTCACTCTCTACAAATAAGGTTTATTAAAAAAAAATAGATCCACAACCTATATTGGATTTCACAAACAACCTCACATAGGTTTTTACAAGATATACACATACTCTAACAAAATTTTATTAGAGTATTGAGGTTAATAAATAGTATAAGGGATTATATTTTAATCCATAATAAATATAGGATAATGTTATTATAAATATATTTTTTGGGTAAGGATATATTAAAAGTAATCTAAAACTGAATGAAAAATAAGACGTATGAATTTGACGCAAAAGAATGTTGATATTTTGATGTTCTACAAATGTTTATTCTCTAACCAATGTCTATATTTTCATTATGAACTAAAAATAAAAGACATCATGATGTTATATAATCTTATTATTATGTTTTGATTAAAACAGAGTATCGCCATATTCACAATTTTCACATTTGGAAAATATCTATGTCACATGTATGTATTAGTCTATTCTTCTCTCTGCCTTTACTCTTCTATAGAGGGAAACATTAATCCAATAAGAATTGTTATAAATAAATCACAATGAATCCTCATACTCATTATAGAATCAACTGTAAATTAATTCTTCAAATATCATATTTAATTCTATACAGAAAGTGGTAGGAAATAAAAACCTTAGACACAGTCACTTGATGTGAACCACATTAGCTAATACAAGACTGGTCCAAAACTCTATTAAAGACATTATTATATTAATTTAAAAGGTTTTAAAGTCAAATTATTTTAATTAGTTTTGATCCAATACTTCAGAAAATTCTACGTGGTTTCTTGAAGTCCATACTGTCGCTTTTAGCGTTTCTTGAAAAAATAATTTTTCATATATTTTTTAAAATAAACATGCATTTTCTAATAGTCATAGTGGATTCAAGTCACAAAAATTACTATATGGTCATTTCAACATGAACTAAAGTCATATAAAATTCTATATGGTCACTTTTACATAGGGTTGATCCAATACTTCAGAAAATTCAATGTATTTTCTTGAAATCCATACAGTCTCTTCCTGTGTTTCTTGAAAAACATGTTTTCCATATATTTTTTTCAAATCAATAGGTAGTCTCTCATATTCATATTGGATTCAAGTCACAAAAATTTCTTTACTGATCTGGGTATATGCTCAATTTTCTGAATAAATTCATCCTTCTCTAACATGAATTAATCTAAAATAGGATCCATTTTTAACAACTTCTTCAAAATTCCTTTGAAATAATACTTAAGAGTATGCATCTTAAGGAAAACCTCCCATGGATTGAAAATAGGTTTTTAAATCATCCTTATTATAAATTCAATTGATATAACACTGGATTGTAACCTTATTCTTAGAATATTGAATCACCTTTAATAATATAATAGATCTTCTCTCTTTGGGATACCGCGTCCTTAAAAATGTGATTTATGATATTATTTTCACTATATTTCATGCTTGGGATTTCATCATGAACAAGCCTTCAGATAATATCCATGTTTACAAAAACATATAAATGTGTATATTTATATGGCCTGTAAGGTATTTTAATCACTGAAAAAAATAATTTTTCTATTATAGAAATCGTTTCTAATAAATAATCCTGAATTAATCTTCTATAAACTCTCAAATATTCAATTTAGGTTCGAAGGATCCAAATATCATGATCCATATGATAAATCTTGATAATAAAATTATTTTATATATGAGAAACTACACTTTCCATGGTATAAAAAAATCCTCTTCACTTACATACTTATTGGAACTTTTAATACTCAGTAAAACTTTGTTTAGTACTTCTAGTATATTATTCTTAAACTATAAAAAGTTAGCATAAGTAATTACTAAAAATGTAATAGTATCCAAAGTAGTATATTGGGTTGGAATAGATAGTGAAGGATCATGAGATGTCTTAGGAAATGAGGTATAACTAGAGTCACTATACTCATACTCGGAAGGCCTCATTCAATATCATTTATTAGTTTCAAATATACCTATAGTTATTTAAACTTCATAGATAACAAATTTAGACTCTCCCATGACCACTACCATGGTATTGGGGGAATAATCATTGACTGTATCGCCTTCAAATAAATTATCTGAAAAATGATTAAGAGAGGAAGGTGTATCCAAAAGTTACAAGAGATTATCAAAGGGTAGAATCCAAACATCTACTCTTGAACTGGTGATGGACATGGGAAAATATGTTCTTGAAATTTAGATGCACCAAAAATGGCATGAACTTATGGATTAGGAGGAAATGAATCATCTTAATCATTCTTATCACTACCATTAATAGGATCAGATAAATCAAAATCATTGAATGCTTTATCAGGAGTATAAAGATCACTTAGAGGTTTGCAATAAACAATTGGGGCTCCATGACTATGTTGTAATTACATGAAAAATTGATAATGTTTTCAAGTCTAATTTATAGTATAGATAATACCCTAGGTCATCTATAAAGGGGCATTGTTAGGTTTATGGTATGCTTTTTTTATAAAGATTATGAAAAAGGGCGTGATTTTGAAAACACTTTTAAGAAAATAATTTAACATAAAGATTTTCATAGTGGAAAAACCAAGTGTATTTTGAAATATATGAGATGAAGGGTTCATTTTTATTTTACTAAAAAAAATTCAATTTCATTTTTCATAGATATTCATTTTTGTTTTGAAGTAATTTTTTTGTTCAAATTAATTCAAATCCTGATTAATTCCTAAGCCTTTATTTCAATACTCGAAGAACCAAACCATAAAATAACAATAATATTTCAAGTTCCATAACTTATTCATGGAATATGATCTTCCAAAGAATATTGAAATATCAAAAAATTGGGTTATAAATGGATTATTGTGTTTTTTTAATTAGAATAACAAAATTCACACACTCAGATTATTACACCAATCAGCTTAAAATTAAAAGGATAACATTAACATGCAAATAAACAAGATTTCAAAATGAAATCATGTGAGATACATGGAATTAAATGTTTTAACACCCAAATCACTCCAAAAAAGTATCTAATATACACATAATAACTCCCTCTACATGTGGGTAAATCCCTCACAATGAACGACCACCGCTAAGCCCGACATATAGAGGAGGAGGGAGCTCGGGTGCATATCCTTCATCATTTGTGCTCTCCCTATGAGGATAGGTAGATCCAAAATATCTGGGATGAATATGGGAATCCTATGAAACTCCAAATTTTCAGAACTTCCTCCATGGTTTGAACTAACAAATGAGGTTCCCAAGGAATAATTTTATAGGCAAAGTGGAAGGTGGGTTTTGGAACATAGATAGTGTAAAACCATATGCACCATTGTTTTAGGTTGGTATAAAGCCTTATCTATATTTTAGAAAAATAAAAAGTTATTACCACACCTCTTTATTATCTTCAATGGAAGTTTGGATTAATTTTAAAACTTAAATCTCAAGATATAGATAGATCACAGAACACAACTTTTGACCTCACACAGATTCGATGTGTTGTATTGATTAGGTGTTTTGGTCCACCAAATGGAAAAATTGTGCTTGGATAGATAAATAAGGGTTGTGTAATATTAAAATTTATACTAGTCCAAAAAATATCATCCCATTTTTATGCTCTTATTTTTATATACATTCATAATAGTGCACAGGTGTTCATGGATCTCATGCAATTTTGACCCATTTTTCTTTCACTTCATCATGGGCCCTCCAAATCACCTCCAACAACAATGAAATTATCAAAATATTATAATTTCCCCTTTTAAGAGAGATAAATATTAAATAATGGAATAAAACATTATGTGAATTTTTTTATTAAAATTTTAATTTACAGTAAAATAATAGTTTCAATCTGTGGTGTAAGAGTGAAATAAAGTAGTGAATTGCGGTGCGATCACACCCCCAAACCTAAACATTTTCACTCCTATAAAAAGTAATATTTACAAAAATATTTCAAGTGGATATTTCCAACTTCATAAATATTTAAAATTCAATTAAAATTTAATTCCTAATGGAAATGTTTTCAAATAAAAAATCACACTATGGGGTTATTCTTATTGACCATAAAAAAAGATGTCTCAAAAACTGTATCAGAATGAAATTCCAAGAGATTCATAATACATATAAAACAAAATAATTCAAAAGTAAACCATGTCACTAATTATCCATGTGTGTGTGAAAACCATTTCATTCTATTCAATCCACTTTCTAAAAATAAGTTATTTTAAAAAAAATCTACTTACATGATATTTTCCACTGTACCAACCTACATTAATTGCAATAAAATTTATATACACACTCATTGAAGCATTCATATAATTGAAACCATAAGATACCAAACAAGATGTCCACAATTTTTTTACAATTTATCACTACCTTCAATGTTTATTTGTTCTCATTTTTTTATTATTTTTTTAGGGTATACAACAGTCAGATAACAGGTAAAAATGCATAGGTCAATCTTGTAAAGTAATGGAATACATTTGATAAGGAATAAGCATATGGAAAAAACATTTTTAAAAGTATTGAAAATTTATCCTAACTAATATTTACTTTCTATTATGTAAAAAATTTAACACTTCATGGTTGGGTGAAAATTTGTGTGGAGAAATTAAGTGACATAATTCTAACATAAACTACTCACAAAAAGGGTACCATTATTCTCAATGGTTTCAAAATTATTGAACCATTTATATCATCAACAAAAAACCAAATTTCCATAGAAAGTAACACCACAATTTTGTATTCTTGCGTAAATGCATATTTCATTATATTGTTTTTAAATGTTAAACAACATGAAATATGGAAATTCCACATGAATTTTAAATAGATTCCATGATTAAATGGGCATCATAACCTACGATAATGTGGGAATGAAAAATTAACATTCTAGAATAAAAGTGAGGGTGAGGTAAATTGCAGAAAATAACAATACTTTTCAGTAAGCTAAAATGATTAATAAAAGAAAGATGATGAAAATTCATAACTGACCTACGAATTTACTCACCCCCCAAAACTAAAGTGTGAAGTGTCCTCACTATAATAAAATAGAATATGGTAAGGAAGGATAAAACATGGTGGGTGTCATTCATAGAATACTTCTTGAACATTGAGTTCCTCCATCGGGGACTCTGGAATGGATTCATGGAAGTGCTTCAGCCGCTGCCCATTGATAGTGAAAGTTTTCTTGGATTCTTCATTTTGAACCTGAACAACACATAATAGAGAGACATTAGTAACAGTGTATGGTCCAAACCTTAAAGAACAAATCTTAACTAGATGCAACTTCTACCTTTTATTATAGAGGAGGACCTTCTGCACAATGTGGAACTGACGATGAAGGATGAGATGGTCATGGGAAGCCTTGGTTTTCTCGTTATAAATCTATAAGTTCTAATATGAATCTCTTCTCATTTCACCTATCCCTTAATTCTATAACTTCTTTAGAGAACCTTCACGAGAAAGACTATAATTGAATTATTTAATGGCCTTGTAGGCTCGGAGCTCAATCTCAACAGTGAGGTGACAACTCATTCCAAACAGAGGATGATAGGGTGACATTCCAATGTGAGTTTTAAAGTTAGTACAATAATCCCATGAGGAATCATTGATTCTAATACTTCAACATTTTATGTTAGGTTTTTATCCATTTTTTTAATAATTTGTTTTACCTTCCTATTTGACAGCTCGTCTTGACCATTGGTTTGTGGGTGATAGACAATAGACACTCAATGCCCGAACCCATACTGACAAAAAATAGATTGTATTTTTCAGTTGTAGAAATGATAACCCTAGCCACAGATGATGAACATAGGTAATACAAACCTACAAAAGATTTGGGTTCTCAAAAAGTAAAAAACTACCTTAGAATCATCCATCCTTATAACTAGTTACACTACACATTTTGGAACATAATCCACTACCAGAAAAATGTAAAGGTTCCCAAATGAATTTGGGAATGCTCCCATAAATTCAATTCCCCAAAAATTAAAAATTTCATGGATGATCAAGGGTGAATTTGGAATTACATTTCTTTTAGAAACATTCCCCATTCTTAGATAAGAACAAGAATATTTATAGAAATCATGGGCATCCCAAAAAATTATTGTCCAAAAGAGACTAAAATGAAGAACCATGCGAGAAGTACATTGTGGACCAATGTGGCCCCCATAGGAAACAATGTGATAGAACCAAAGGATAAACTGAGACTCACTATCGGAAACACAACACATGAGGACTTGATCAATGAATATGCACCAAAGGTAGGTGTTATCCCAAATGTATTGATGGGACACATGTTTTTGAAGGTCGGCCTGGTGTTTATTGAAATTAACATGAATGCAAGATGCTACCAAATAATTTACAATTTCAGCATATCAGAGAATATCATCTTATAGTTGGTGAAATTCTTCATCTGGAAACATAACATTTATGGGAATGTAGAGGGATTAGTCAATGCACAAGGATGGATGGATCATACTGATATGGTCATCCACCACATTCTCTTATCCTTTTTTTCTCTAATTTTTATGTTTAACTCCAAACGAAGGGGTATCCCATGAATGTGACGTGGTTTGGCCTCTAGTTTCTTAAGGAGATACCAGAGCACTGCATTTTTTGAGAACACAATGAATTTGGACCTGAAAAGATAGGACATGAATGTATCCAAGGCAAACACAATGGAAAGAAATTATTTTTCTGTTGTGCTGTAGTTTTCTTGGGTAGGGTCTAGTGTACATATGTCATACACAATTACATGGGGATCTTGATTGACCATTTGTGATAAGACTTCCCCAACCACATAGTTAGAGGTGTCACATATGAGCTCTAATAGTAAATCACACATTAGTGGATGGATTACTGTGGGTAATGTGAGACACCATTTTAACTTATTAAAAGCATCCTCACATTTTTTGTCAAAAAATTACTTTTGTTTTAGGATAAATCAGAAGAATGGGAGTGCAATTTTACAAAATTCATGAATGAAACAATGTAAAAATCCATAATGACTTAAGAAAGACCACACATCCTGAGCATTTTTTTTGGAAATGTTAAGGAAGAAATGACATTAACTTTTGATTTATCTACTTGGATACCATCACCAGAAATGACATGTCTCAAAATTATACCTTGTCATACCATGAAATAGAATTTCTCTTAATTTAATACGAGATTATTTTCAATATAGGTATTTGGGAAAGAACTGATACTACTTAAACATTCATCAAAATAGGATCCATAAATAGTGAAATCATCCATGATAACTTCCGTATGATTCTCTAGGTAATATGACAAAATAATAACCATGCATCGTTGGAATGTACTTGGAGAATTTCACAGACCAAATGGAATCCTTCTATAGGAAAATTTTACAAAGGGAAAAGTAAAGGTTGTCTTTTCTTGTTCCTCAGGGGAAATATGGATACGAAACCATCCAGAATACCAGTTGAGAAAATATTAATGGGACTTAACTGTTGGCCTCTCTATCACTTGTTCAGTGAATGTAAATAATAAATGGTCTTTCCTACTTTATTGGATTAGTTAGAAATAGTCTTTAGAGACACACCAACTATTCTACACAAGAGTTTGAACCAATTCATTGTTTTCATTGTTAATTACCATTAGACCAGTTTTTTTAGGAGCCACTTATACTAGAATGATCCATTTGCTATCAAATATAGGGTAAATGCTTCCACCAACCAATAATATTGTTACCTCATTTTTTACAACATCTTGGAGGTTTGGGTTCAGTTGAAGTTCCGACTACTTCACTAGTTTAGCATCATCACTTAACAATATATGATGTGCGCAGATTGATGGGCTAATACCAGTAATGTCATACAGTGTCCATCCCAAAGCGTGTTTATACTCCCTAAAAATTTCAAGCTATCACAATTCATGCACAGGCGGGTGTGAACTAGAAATGATAAATGGTAACTGGTTTTCCATTTCAAAAAATGAATATTTTTAAATATTGAGGCAGTTGTTCTAGGTCTAGTTCATAGGGATTTTGGATTTATGGGAGTGTGTATTAAAGTGAGAGGCCACTAATCTCATCTAACTACTCAATGGAATTATCATAATATGAGGAATGATATTTTACAAGCTTACTAGTATCATCGATGGTCAGGTGATTCTCAGTGTTCAATAAATAATCATTAAACAAACATACATTCCATTTTTATAAATAGGTACAATGTTTATGAATGATTCATTTCCAAGCATTTCAATCAATTTGGAAACTCTAAAATGGGATCTCATGAATGAAAAGATGATTTTTAAGGAAAGTGAGTACATCAATTGAATTAATAGAGAGAGGGTAATGTTCCTCTAAGGGGTTCTTCCTGGTATCAAGGATGTTGAAGTGGAAAATTTCACCACCAAACTCAATAAATAATGTACCATTATAGAAATTAATTATTGTTTTAGAAGTTTTCAAGATGTTCCATCCTAATATAATCATGGAATGTCCATTCATCATATCATCTTCTATTTCTAGCACATATGAATCTGTATGAAAAATTAAAATTTTCACCCTGACAAGAACATCATCTAACACACCAGAAGGGTGTGATGTACTCTAATTTTCTAACTGAATAAAAATTATAGTGGGTTTCAATTTTCTGACCAGCAATGAAGAGTAAATGGAGTGAGGCATTACATTTATATAGTTTCCTAAATAAATCATATCATTGGAAAAGGAATACTCTCCTATGGTGCGTGGAATTGAGAATGTTCTCAGATCATTGCATTTTGTGGAAAGTGTTGGCTCTATCAATTTTGAGACGTTCATCACAAGTCTCACCTTATCATCACCTTAAAGTCACTTCGGTGAGTACACATCCCCTATAGAAACATGGAATATCTTGAAATTTCCTTCACAACATCAATAAAGGGGATGTTAACTTTCAAATTCTTGAAAGCATCTGATATTTCCATATCATGTTCAGTTTCCTTTTGATTTCACGGTTGGGTGTCCCTTTGGGGAAATAAATGTGGAATGGTTAGGATAGTTGACTCATCCATATACACACTCTTTCCTTTGGAAGGGATTCTATTAGGACAAGTATTTTCTTCTCTTCAACTATTTTCAATAGTTGGAAAAGCCTTTGTGGTGGTTGGGTATTTTTGGGTGGTGGTGGTGGATTACTACTCTACCCTAGTTGATTACATTGTTTTTTCTATTAGTTTTGAAACAACCCTTGCTTATAATCACAATTTTCTTTGCACCCATGGTTGGATGGATAGTAAGGTTCTTGTGTATAGTGTAAGATATAGGGACGACCAGAAAGGATTTCCCCACAAATCTCAAAATTTTCAATTAGTTGAGGGAATTGGTCAAAATAATGGGTGTTATAAGAACATATACCATAATGGATGGGAGGAGGTGATTGGTATTTCTCTTGGGAGAGGGTACGTTATCTTATAATGGTACCTACCTCTTCAAAATTTGTGGCCACCTTCCTCCTGAATTCAGGGAATCTCACCTCATGGACACCTCGAATGGGTACAATGGATATTGAACCAAATTGTTGAGTGCTCTGTGACATGTCCTCTATTATGTTTCTTGTAGAAATTGGGTTCTTATCAACTATTGCACCACCTATAGCAGCATTAATCATATTTCGATCACTACAAACTAAACCATCATAAAAACATTGAATTAAAAGTTTATAACATATTTGGTGGTGTGGGAATCATGAACAAAGCCTTTTAAATATTTCTCAGTATTCATGAAGAATTTCCCCTTTTAATTTTCAAACACCACATATTTACTTTCTTAGTGTTCTAGTTTGAGAGGATGGGAAATATTTTTCAAGAAAAAGTCATTTCATGTTCATTTAGCCTCAAATTGGTGAATTAACATAATGAAGAAAATCTTTTTTAGTATCTAATAATTAAAAGGGAATAATTTTTTATTTACATGTTATTTATCCACATTTTCAGGGATTAAGGAAGAACACATAGAATTAAATTATTGTAATTTCTTATGTAAAACTTCTCCCATGATTCCATGGAATCTTAGAAACAATTGAATTAAATCAGACTTTAATTCAAAATTAGGTGCCTCACATTGTATTTTAATGTAAGTGGGTTGTATATCATCATTGGGAGAGGTTAGTTATTTTAGTTTTCTTTTGTTTTCATCCATGTTATAAAAGTTAATTTCAGTTTATAATTTGGGTCCAGAAGAATATAGGTTTAGAAAACTCTCATGTTGTGATGTGTCCTCCTTCAAATTGTTGTCTTGTGCGTCTCAGTGTTGTTGACATGAGATCCTCTATGATTTTGGTTCGAAAGGGGGTAAATCTCTTATATTGGGATACATCATGCACAAAACCTACATAAGAAATAAATTAAGAAACAAAAAAATGACAAAGTATAATATAAAACAAATAAATATTCACACAATTTACAAATGTCATAAAAATATGCACTAAAACCAAATCACTCACCGATAACAGTGCCAAAATTGGACCAAATTGCCCTAAAACTTCCAAATGATTATGTTTTTAATATTTATTTATAGTATAAGTAAGACCCCAGGTCATCTCTCAGGGAGCATTTATTTTTTTAGAGTATGTGTTTTTTAAAAAAAAGTACTAAAAAGGGGGGTCATTTTGAAAATAGTTTTAATAAAATTACATAACATAAACAATTTAGTAGTTGGAAAATAAATTGGATTTTGGAAAATATGTGATGATTGGGTTGTTATTTAAATACACACATTTAATTTTAATTGTTATTAGATATTAATTTATGATGGATTTGATTATTTGGTTGAAATTAATTGGAATACTAATCAATCCCTAAGGCATTATTTCAAATCCTGGAAAACAAAACCTTGACATAAAAATCATATTGTCATGGTCACGAACTTATTCTTGGAATAAGAGCTTCCAAATCATATAGTAATCTCAATAAATTGGGTCATAAAGGTATTTTTGGGTTGTCCAATAAGATCAAAATTATTCCCACACTCAAAACCTCACACCAATCGGTTAAAAATTAAGAGCATAACATTCACATGCATAAAAACTAGCATTAAAAAATGAAACCATGTAAGATACAAAGAATGAACAATTTTAATACCCCAATAAATCCAATCCCATAGCTAATTTATACATCATAACTCCCTTGACATGTGTGTACCTCCCCCAAAACAAACTCCCACCATTTTTCCCAACATCGAGAGGATGAGGAATCTCGGGTGCATGTCCTTCTTCATTTCAGCAATTCCTATGAGGATAGGTAGATCCAGAACATATATGATGATGAGGGGACTCATCTAGAACTCCAAATTTCCCAAACATACTCAATGGTTCTAACTTACAGTTGAGTTTTTTATGGTATCATTTTATATGCAACGTGGAAGGTGGTCTTGAGCACATATATTGTGTTAAACTAATTGGAACATTGTTTTCAGTGGGTAGACAGCCTTATATCTATTTGTAAAAAACAAGAAAATTTATTCCTCAACACTTTACTATCTCTACCATATGTTTGTCTTTATTTGGAAATATAAATCTTGATATATGGACAGATCACTTCACACCACTTTTGACTTTGTATAGATTTGATGTGCAGGATTGATCTGGTCGGTTGGGTCACTTAATGGACAAAATGGGACTGGATGTATTAAAAAGAGTTTTCTCCTATTGAAATATGGACCAGCCCACAAAATCCCATCCCATTTTGATGCACTTATTTTTTTTAACATTCACAACAGTGGACTAGTATTCGTGGATCCCATGAAATATAGGAACATTTTTCATTCACTTTATTCTAGGACCTTTAAATCACCTCCATCTACAATGAAATCATCAAGAAAAGTATAATTTCTGCTTTTAACAGTGATAAATATTAAATAATGTACTGAAAAATGATATGAAATTTGATATTGAATTTGGAATTTACAATACAAAATTAGTTTTAAACAACATTGTAATAGTGAAATAAATCAGTGCATCATGGTGTGATCACTTCTACTATATCAAACATTATAGGACTCAATTCAGTTAGAAAATATTCATTGTCATTATCATAATATATTATAAATGGTCATAATATTAGATATCTAAGGTTTTTCTCTCCCTCAATAGTTACTAAATCTTTTATAGGTTTATCCTTAATAGTAGCATTATAATACTTTGGATCTTCATTATTAGGAGTTCCACTAAATCTCATATCATAATCTCTCTTAGATTCTTTAATTACATCCATTGTATCTTGAGAACCATATTCCTGAGAGGAATATTCATCCTTTAATATATATTCTTGATACTGGGTTTTATCAATGCTATGTATGGGTATATTTTTATTTTTTATAGGATTTTATTGTTCATAGATTGTGTATTCATCAGATACCCGCATTTCATTCCATGTATTACAACTATTTTTCATCCTTTTGGTTGTGGTTATATTCAGGGAAACAACACCAGTATAGGTTGAATTATCAACTCTATTTGGAACCAATCTTTTAAATTAAATCTGATCATAAATAAACATACAATAAGGTAGGGTAATAATCCTTGAGGTGGTATTTCTAATCACTTCCATATGCCTCATCAAAAACCTAGGAAGGTTTATCATAACCCTATAAACCTTAATGTATAATAAGAATATGAATTTGTGTCTAATGGTCATAAAATATCCCATCGTAGGGAATATAGTGTGTTTTATAAACATTAACAATAGCTTACACTCACCTAATAGGTCTATAACACTTTTACCTAATGCGGGTTCTATCACCAGTTGGATCTTCTCACTCATTTCCTAGCTCAACAAACTGATGGTTTATACTCTATGATATTTGGTAGTCCTTGTATTCTCTTTAATGTGGTAGTTTTAAAATTTCACCCAAAAATGTTGAGGATAACCCACATTGTTGACTATCCACAATGGTTCTTAATATATCTTTTTCGTCCACTTCTTCAAAAACTAAATTTAGGAAAAACACTTTCACTAAGAGGAAATTTAATAAGTGATTGTTATCCAAAAACCACTCAGTCTCTCCTTGACAACGTATAGAAATCAAAACTAGATAATGGATCATTCTAAAATGTTCAGTATTAACTTCATAATTAGGGATGACTTATCTCAATACTAAATGTGTCTTTCAAATATTTCTAGACTCACTCGATCTCACCTTTAATCTATTTGATGCATTATAGGATTCCAGAATATCTTCCTAAAATGATCACTTCATCTTAACTAGTTGTAAAAATGTAAAGGTTGAAAGGGTACGAATTCGGTAACAAAGGGTGTAGGAAAGGGTTCTCTTCATGTTTTATCGGATATGAGATGATTTAGATTCGAATTTAAGATACTAAAATCATTTGTTCTAATTTTTTTAATAACATGAGGAAAAAAATAAAATATACATAAAACATACATTATCCCCATTTTGAAAATATTATAAAATTTATAACATATCATTGAAACATTATGCATAGGAAGAGATATAAAAATAATAATTTAATCATAAACTAAATTATATATAGTTAAAAATTCATTAACTTTTTTTTAATATACCTAAATCACTCATAATTCATAGACTTTTTAAAGATATCAGCAAGTTAATATTCTATGATAATGAATTCAAGAGTGACATCTAATCTTTGAAAATAATATCTCAAAAACTGAGATCTTATATCAATATGTTTGGTCCTAAAGTGAAAAATAATATATTTAAAAATATTAATATCACTTTAATTGTGATAATTTAAATTGACAAGTTGAAATTGATATCCACAATCTAGTAATGTGTATTTCATCAATAATATATGTTCATAACAATTTACTTAGTATATGAATTCATATTTATTAGTGGATAATGAAATTTAATTTTCCTTCTTACTATACTATGATATTAGTGACATTCTTAAAATATGACATTTTCTAGAAGTGATTTTTATAACTAACTTACATGAACTATAATTTTTATCAGAAAAACTAAATAGATGAAAATGGTGTCCCTTATAAAAGAATAGACAAAAATTGATTATAATTTTGAGGTATTTAAAAACACTTTTAATTAAAATTAAAATTTATTCTATATGGTTTTACTGAAATGATCTCACATACTCATATTGAATACAATATATTTAAAAATAGATATCAATTAAAGTAAACTCCTTATCATAACTCTATATGTGGTTTGATCAAAAAAATTCCTAATTTCATCAATATCAATATTAGAGATAGTGATCAATGGATTATCATTTACTTTTAATTTATCCAATAAAAAATGTTTTAAAAGATATCTTATGTACTTTATTTGATTTAAAATGATCTCTTATTTATTTTGAATCATTTTAAAACAATGGAAGAATTTTATTTCATCCACCAAACTCATTTCAAATTCATTTTCATAAATTTGTAAAATCCAAAAAATAAACAATTTTTTAAATATTGAAAAACAATGTCGTCAACATATATTTGAACTAATAAAATTCCTCTAATTGTTTTATAAATAAGGTATGATCAGTAACACCTTTCATAAAACCATTTGATATAAGAAATGTGTCCGGCTAATGATACAAATCTCTATAATATTTTTTAAAACCATAAATTTTGTTATTACTTTTAAAACATGATTTTTAATGTGAGGATATTCGAATCCATGGTTTATTTATAGGAAAACATACTCTATAATATAAAAATTTGTAAATTAAAACGTAAAATATATTTTACAAAGTATAAAATTCATATTTACCCCATATTAAATCATTATTATAATGGATTCAAGTCTAGATATTGGTAAAATGGTTTCTTCACATTCAATTCCTTATTGATTACTATATCCTTGGAATCAAATATATTTTTTTCTAATTATATTACCATATTCATAGACCTTTTTCATATAAACCATCTAAATGTCAATATTTAGGTAGTATTTAGTTCTAATGAATTATTCCCAAACATTATTTATTTAAAACTAATTTAGTTCTTCATTAATCCATATTTCCAAATGTTTATAATTGATTAATACATTGATTTTCTTATGTTCAAGTTGTGACACTAAGTCTTTATATTCATCTTGTTTCTTATGTGGGGCTCAGTTCTGAGTACCTTTATATAGATCACCTACAATGGAATTTAGGGGATGATTATTTAGGGTTTGAATGGTTCTGGGGACTGAAGTACAGGGTTCTTCCAAGTATTCTTCTCAATCAAGATGAATCTGAATGTCTCTTCTAGTAGATTTATCAGGTAAATCACTATAATGTTCAAAACATTTAGAGCTATTATTGATATTCATATTTGATATATCTTCCTCAATATTTTCTATCATATGTTTGAGTTAATGTGGATTTATATCATGAAAATCAACTTGGAAAGGTTCTTTCATAACAATATATTCCTTTCTAAGGACTATATAAGATTTATTAGTTGTATATTAACTAATAAAAATTCCTTCTTATATTTTAGGTGATTTTTTTCCATATTATTATTTTTATATAGATTATAGAATTCTTATCCAAAACCCCTAAAGTAATTTAAATTTTGTTTACCAATTTATATACAATATATGGATTCTTATTCAAGATAGATTCAATAATAAATATATTAATTATATAACAATACGTGTTAATAGCTTCATCCCAAAAATTTATAAGAGTGTAAAATTTTACACGCATAGTTCGAGAAATATCCTAAAGGTTTATATTTCTCCTTAAAAAAACCAATTTTCTAGAGATATTCAAGGTGTATAAAAAATGTGATAATAGACATATTCTAAGGATTTGTGTGTAATTCCACTATGTTTTTCTAATGACCTTGATTTTTTTCAAAATAGAAAAAAGATTAAATTTTATAAGAAAGGAAAAACAAAATTGTATATCTTGAATAATCGCTAATAATGATCATAGCATAGTGTTTTATTTTTATAATAGAAACACTATATGGTCTAAATAAATCTATATAAACTAATTCTAGAGGATGAGAGGTAAAAAAACTCTGTATTTCATTTGAATAAAATTGTGTGTTTTTCCCTTTTGATTAGAATTCTACACATTGTATTTAGGGAATTATATCTTAGATAAATCCTAAACTAGGCCATTCTTACATATCTATATAAGTGAGTATATATTTTAGTGTCCTCATCCCCAATACCACAACCAATATTCTCTATGAAAATCACTTAAAGAAGAACAACATTGAGAAAATAAGGAATCAATTTCAATAATATAACCACAATCATTTCTCAAATCAGTAAATATTAGAGCATGTTTGGAATCATAAATTGTGAAATTATTTTACTCACTTAAAATATTAATATCATTATCACAAAATTTGTAATTAAAATAATTTTATATTATTAACCATAAATAATTTACACTTTAGAAATAAGTACATATTCATAGTTACCAATTTATCATAGTCCAATAATCTTTATTTTTTAATTCCACCATAAGTGACCTATCCACCATACACATTTACAAGATTTTAAAAGCTACAACAGTATCCTATTATATGTTTGGATCTTCCACTATTCAGATACCATATATTTTTTCGGTATTTCATTATGCATTATATCTATAATCAATTAATTTCACATTGATTTTGGTACGCACATGAGTTTGGTTTACACATGTTAAAAACAAAATCACATGGCATTCATATTTTTTTTCAGGCTTGTTTACTATATAATTGATATATTTTGAGAAAAAATTGAGACAAATGTTTTTAAATTTATTTCCAAAAACAATATTCTTCCAACAAACTAAGTATATTGTTTTTAGAAATTATAATAAATTATTCTTTATAGATTCATTTTATATATAAAATAATGACCAATTCAATATTTGGAATTTGGTTTTTGGTTTTTTCCAAACATGATATTAAAATTTTTCAATTTGTCAACAATTTTTTCAAATCATTTCTGATGTTTTCATTTAATAATTTAATATCATTATTTTATTTTTAACATAATATAATTATTTTCCTTTCTATAATATGCTCTGATTTTTCTACTACACACAAAACATAAATCTTTTAGAGACTTTTTTATATATGTTTTAGTTTTTTCATGGTGTTTTCCATCATATTACAATACGATTCTATCATTTCATAAATCCTTTCAGAATCATCAAATTTATTAATATAAGAAGTAGAAGTTACCTCATATGAAATGGAAAATAATCATAAATTTTATTTTTCATTTATATATTCCCATCCTAAATTTGATTCACTAGAGATATAATCATATGCACACCAAGTGACCATCATTTCTTTATTGGGAATTTTATCCTTATCCTCAAATATTTTCTTTTAATTTATCTTGGGATAGTTTGTTTTTATTTTTCCATTACATTTACAATAAAAGTAGCTGATCTCATTTGAAGAATCCTCATTTGTCCACTTTTTCCTACAATTTTTTCATTTTTTATTATTTATTTTATAATTTTACTTATAAAATAAATTATTCTTTTTTTAATTTTTTTTAAATATTTTGGACAAGTAAAAAATTTCCACATCACTATCGTCATCATATTCACTTCAACTTCATCTGTCTATTTTTAAAATATATTTAGATTTAAATAATGATTTATTAAAAGAAATATACTATTTCTTTGGTTCATTATCTTCATTATTAACATTGGGGTAATTTTCATTCATCATCAGTTTTATTATTAATTCATTAGATATTAATTTTTAGATTTCACATAATTATCTAATAAAGATTATGGTACCTCTACATCGATTTGATAGGCATCTCAAGATCCTAATCACTTGATCTTTTTTCATCCCTGTTTTTCAAGTGTAATAAAGGAATTTATAATCTAATAAAACAAGAGATACATTTCATAGATTGATTAATTTGGTTTCATATTGGTTGTATAATACATAATATTATATGTATTTAACCTTGATTCCTTAACATTTGAAGTTCCTTCATGAGACATTTAACTGGTAACCTAGATTTGAAAGGTAGTATAACAAGAAAATATTCACTTAAATTATTATTATCATAGAGCACAAAATAAATAATTCATAGGTTTGTATTGTGAATCATAAGTTTCTATATTATGAGTATCCCATTCTTTTCTAGTAGTTTTGTGATCTTAATATTTATCTTCAATAGATCACACATATCAAAACTCATGCTTTCAAGATGGATTTTCATTTACATTTTTCACTAACCAATGTTTTGACCATTATTGTTTGGAGTTTTGTTGGTAGCATAACCTTAAGAATTATCTTCTATAACTTTTAAAATAAATACTAAAAAATAATTATAAAAATATTTCAACAAAAAACATTAAATATAAAGGTAACTAAATAAAAGTAAAAAAATAAAACCCTTTGATACAAAATGTTTGTTCTAATTGAAAAATCTAGAGGGGTGAATTTATTATACAATTAAAATTTCTATTTAAAATTTAAAACAAAATCCTAAAGTTTAAAATAGACCATATTTAATTAATAATGTTAGTATATCTAAATTATTTCTTTTAAATAAACTATAAATAGTTAAATCAAAATATATGTAGACTTATATTACAGTTATGCTAAACATTTGAGATTAATTTAACAACATAAGATTGTATATATATATAACATCTATAAACTCTCTATCAGAGTATAGTTTTTCATAAAATATTTTAATAGAATTTTAAACAAATAGATTTGAAAATATTAAAATAAAAATTAGAACTAAAAACAATAGATTCATTCTCTAGAGGAGACCTAATCCTCTCCACTTAATAGTCACCCTCTAAAAAGAAGTTTTATTTATACCTAAACAGATCAAAAATTGGAATTGGATTTTACAAAAAAAAAATATCGCGTAGGGATACCTACTATATACAAAGGTTGTTCTAGAATTTTTATTGGAGTACTAATGTGAGGAAAAAATATAAAAGACTATCTCTTACACTACAATATAGTGTAGGAGAATTTTCAAATTAATATATAGTGTAAAAAATAACATATCAAAAGTTAGACAAAATAGAGAGAAAGAGAAGAAGAAGGAATTTCATGGAGAAGAACATTGAGGTTGTGATGTTTTATATATTTTTCATTTATTCTTGAAGTTCCTTAATGTTTAGGAATTGAGATGAAATGACATGATTATATTCTATGATCATTTTATGAAGTTAGGATCAGAATATAGAATCACCATTTTCAATTTGTTCACATTCATAAAAATGTATATGTCACATGTATGTATTAATCTATACTTTTCTTGGATTTAAATATTATTTAAAATTAAAAATTAATCCAAATATATTCATTTGAAATTCATCCTTATGAATCCTGATTCTCTGTATGAAATCTATGAGATATAAATTCCTCTGTCATCGTATTTAATTCTATGATGAAAGTTCTTGGAAATATCAACTTTTAGATATAGTCTCTTAATGTGTTACATGTCATCTGATCCAATGTAGGTCCAATACATTTTGAAAAACATTATTAGATTACTTGGGAAGGTTTCATGTTTAATTTTTTCCCTACAGTTAATCTATCAATTTGAAAAGAAAAATCGCATTCACTAAAAGTGCTTCAACGGTGGGTCATAAAATAGTTTTCCATGTGGTCACCTCAACTTAGTATATAGTCACATATGGTCATCTGGTCTTGAAGTCTCTAAAATAATATTATGGTTTCTTGAATTAATTATTTGTTCTCTTTAAGACTTATTTAATAAATTGATAGATAGATAGACCAAATAGTAACTTCAACATCGCCTGGAGATCGCTTGGTCATTCTTCTTATTGATCAAAGTGTTTGTAATAAATTAGCCACCATCAATCCACTAAGAATATAGCATATCAAATTTTATAGTGGTTGATTCAATAATTTTTCACATATATATTTTCCAAATTTATTCACCTAGTCGATGGACACCTCATACGATCGACAAAGTACTTTGGGAATTTTAGATTTTCCAGACTCAAAAGTAGTAGTTTAGGTTATTTGGATTCACAACTGATTCATGTCTTAGGAAAATTTTCCAAATTTCTAGAAATAATATATAACTCTCATAAAGTACAAAAATTATTATAAAAACATATACTAGATCTATAAATATTAAAATAAGGAATTGTTGGACTAGGTCAACAGACTGGACAATGAGAGTCGATGGATTGTGGTAAAACTAAAATAGTAGATTGTGTCACAATTATGAAATGGTGAAAATACTAAAGGATAATAAAGAGAATTTTGGAAAGAATATGGATAGATCATGTGTGTGATGAATAGGGATCTTTTAATGAATTTGAAATTTGAATGATATATCAATTAGGTTCTAAAAAACTCCTTCAATTTGAGTACACCATTGTGATTAATCATGAACTAGATATTTCCCCAACTACAATGATTTGGGAAACAATGAAATTATAGTACATCACTAAGAATGGTATTTTATTTTGAGTGGGATTGAATATTGATAGTGATGGAGTATCGAGTGATATCCCTAACCTTGAGTTATATAAAAGGGAGATAAGAATATGTAATGATGGATAATAAATGATATTGGATTATAGTATCAAATATATCTCTAATGGGATTAGACCCTAGATAGAATCTGATGAGATAGAATATATGGGATATATTGATAATGGCTCTGGAGTGAAAACATTTGGGTAATTTTTCAATTTAGAAGGATTTTTAATTATAGAATGAGAAAAATACAAATGGTGGAATTTAGGTAGATTGTTGTTTAACCCCAGACTGGAAGTGACTAAGGTTTCAGGTTGGAACATGGATATGGGTAGATTATATATTTCTGGTTAGTTGAAAAACACCATGTTTTGTTATTTTACTATGACATTTAGGTGATGGAATCCTATTTATAAATACAATCACATTCTCCCCCATTTCTAGCGCTTTACTATTTCAGATCAATCTTCACTATGTTTCAATTTTCTTAGGATGTTTGTTTCTCCAGGTTGTTATTGATTAATCAAGGTGCAATATCCTTATCTTTAGCTTTCATGATTCTATATTTATAGGGTGTTTGACTTGGTATAGACCTTATCCCTTCTATGGATGGTCTCCTTTTTCTCTACCAAGTGGCACCCTTATTCAATGAGGGTGGTCCATGTATCTTTCAATGGTTATATAGGCAGATCTAATGGATTCAAGCTATTTTATGGAATTATTGATGGTCCTATAAAAATGTATGGGTTCTTTTCATATTAGTAGTGAGATTTATTAATTTTTATTCATTGGGAATCAATGAGTGGTTTCCCTTTCTAGTGATCCTTTTAAATGGTTAAATGGTCTATAATAATGGTTTTGTGGTATATTGTGCTGGGTTACCTATATTTTTGGGATTTGGATACTACAGTGATTCTAGAAAAAAGAGATTTATTTTTTGGTATTTCTGGTATTTTAAACCACAATTAACTAATTTATGGTGGTTTCATAAACCATTTAGTTTAGAGTTATTGATAATTAAAACATGGTGGTGTATTTTACAAGAGGTTATTCATAAATACTTCTTTATAACTATTATTTTACAATAGTTTAAAACTACGGAAAAAAAATATTTTATAGTGGTTAACACTTACACCAATAATTATAAAACATATTACACTTATACACTATCTTTATCATAATATAAAAAATCATCAGGATGTTGGGCCATTTTTTAGGATGATAATGAGGGTAGAAGAAATGGTCAATAATTACCTTTTCCTTTTTAAAATGTAAAAGTACAGTCCACAATTTTTTATTTGAATTGAACATCAAATGGAGGGTAATTACACTACTTTAGAAAACCTTTTCAAACCATCAATGGGACTAGATAAATATATCAACAATGAACTGAGGAACTTGGTTTATTTTTTATCTCCTATAAATGGTTTCAAACATAACATCAACGGTTCTCGTGAGTCGAGAATCATGAGAAGAGGTTTCTGAATCCATTAAAGGTTTGGATATGTGGTGAGGGAATATAGAATGTATTATGCAATAGGGAATTAATTGATACATGATTCCAAATAAATTTTCAATATTCTCTATCTGTTTGATTTTCAAAAAAACAAGTTGGAGGAGGAGAAATGGATTATATGTTAGTGAAAAAATAATTTTTGGGATAACTCCAACTCATTGTACTATATCCTACTAGATTACATCAATCAAGAATGTTCTCAACCAATAGGTACACATATCTATATGTCTGAAGAAGTGAAATAGGGTAGCTGGAAGCCAAGTATCTAATGGGAGATGGTAGGATGGTCTAATTATTTTTCTTATATACTAGGACTCTTCCCACAAAATTTAATATAATTAAAAGAGTGGCTTCCATTGGGATCTGTAATTTTAGACCACCTTAAAAGTTGGATTGGTGAGGTATATCCTTAATAAAACACTTAATTTTGAGAGAGTAATTTTAGAAACTGACCAGCAATGAAATTTGGTATATGCCTATATGTTGTTTGGGGTTAGTTAAATTTGCTACATGTATCAGTGTACAACTATCCTTTCAATGAGGCAAGTCTTTATAAATTTTTGTGTGTATCAAGATGGATAATGTGAATTTATAATGGGTTATTCATAAATTGTTGATTGCATCTTTCAGTGAGCATTTTTCCTGTGAAAACTACTAACAACAACCATTGGACCATGTCATCCATGATTTCTTAAGATATAAATATAAATGGGATTGGGACATTATCCTGATGCTGTTGGATACAGTCAATGTTGTGATGTATGGGCAGAATATTTTTCAAATGTGGTGGGAACAATAATGTCCCTGTTGAAAATTTTCATATGTAATCAATTGAGATGACATGGGAATTTATTTTGATGTAAAATTAAAGGAGAAATCACTATGTACTCTTGACTTGAAAATGATATGTTTGAAGGATTTTGTAGTTTCACTGATTTATATGTAGTGGTTGTGTTCCACAACTAGTAGAATTCCTGGGTATATTAATGTGTATTATATCTCAACAACTGACATAGTTTACAAAATATACTTATAGACACTTGTCAGGGAGGACAAGTGGTATGGTGTGGAGTTTATATATCCCACATCGTCTGGTTGGGTTTCACGAAGTACTCAATGAGAAAGTTAGTTTTTTTTCCGCTGTATTGTTTATAAAGTAACAAATGTTAGAAAACTATGTAGTTTATATGTACATTCATCCTTTTTAAAAATGATGGTTTTGAAGTTCATTTGATGGATAACACCATTTTAGGTAATGGAACAAAAGGGTATACATGGATGGATAGTTGGATGGATCTTCTTAAATATTCCTCATCCCTTATTACACCTTGAATGGGGAATATTTTGGTGACATTATTCATGGACAGTTGAGTTAATCAATTCAATCAAATGATTTTTCCTATTTCTCTCCTCCTTACCACTGATTTGGGTTTCTTTATTTATGGATTGAGATATGATTTCCTTGAATAATGGTGAAATGTATTCAATATTTTGGGGATTATATGTGGGATATATTTAGGATGTTGAGTAAGGAGGAAATCATGATTTTATACCTCATTTTCTTGGGGTAAGTGAAATGATCAAATTTTTATCACTTTTCATTGATTATAGTGGTATTATTTAACAAAAAGATATCAGAAAATGGGATTTTTTTCTTATAGATGGTGAGAGTTGTTTGCATATTTTTTTACCATTTCATGAACAAGAATCTATCATGGATATTTTTTTCGATGTTTTTTTCTATTATTATTCCATTTTGAATTAATTAAATAATTAATTTTTTGTATTTTATCTTTAATTATTAGTAGTCATTAGATGATATTGGGGCTCAATATCATGGAGAATACTTGGTTTCATCTTGTTCATAGCGGAGAATCTTAGTAGAATGGGTTATGTCTATGGTTAAGGTAAATGTGCCATAATTTTACCACCATTATATTTGATTTGAAGGTTTTGTTGTATATATGAATGGGTAATCATGTGTGATTGACCCAACTAAGACCAAATCAGGTTTATATGAGTTTTCAGAGTAAATTATGAACTAATAGCTTTATGTAGGTGATCCCAAACACATTATCATTAGAATCTAGTCACTTTGTGACTCTGAAAAGAGGAATCACTTGGGATAAATTGTGAGGGTAACCACGATGGGTGTCCAAACATGTGTGATGTCTCCAATTGCATGATGAGATCCCATATAAGGATATATAATGCATTAATGGGTTTGATGATCTTGAAAAATATAATTAGGGGTTTCATTAAAACCCTTATGGGATCTAGGTTATACAAGAGGGGTGAAATACAATTTAGAATAAGGATTTTTAGGAATAGCATTGAGTGACTAAGATGGGTGGAAAATTAAATTATTCCAAGGGGATATAGAGAGTAAACTACCCAAATATTATTTATCCATGTGGGTTGGTGTGATATATGGAATAAGGGTGAGGTTATTTAGTTATATCACTAAATGAGTGGTGACTTTTTAGGTGTAACTATGTTATGTAAAATAGTCCTATATGATCATGAGTGATAACCATAAAATTCGGGTATTAATATGAATAACAAGTGATTAGTATACTTTATAACATTAGAAAATGGAATATTGAGTTGTTTCCAAGGGTTCAGTATTATCAAAAAGGTGAGAAACAAAATAAATATGTTAATATGGGTATAGATAATCTATGTTGAGTGTGTGGTTTTACTTGACACGTATTATATAAGGTTTAATGTTAGACAAGGGTTGAAATATGTTTCCATCATAATGTTTATCCCACAAGGTGTGATTATTGAATTGGTGGGGGGTTGGTTAGGGTAGTGCATAGATTCTGATTATGGTTATTGTAATATTTTGTGTTATGATATATTGTTTCCTCTAAGGGATGGTGATAACAACATCAAGCCAACTATTTCAATAATTAGTAGGGGATGTGATTATGATGGGGTATTGTCAGGTTAGTAGATATCAACCTAGTATCTTGATGTTTATTGAGTATAGTTGGGTTGGTGGATAACAATCTAGGATGTCAGTTATGAAACCAAAATGTCGTTATTGGGTTTCTCTTTGTTCTATTACTTAGTCCCTTTAGTATTCAATAGTTTTCGGTTGAAAATTTTTATAAATTAAAAAAATCAACATAGTTTACACATTATTTTTTAAAATATACAGGTAATGCGTGTGGTTTAGAGCAGTTCTAATCTAGTGGAAGATGCACATTTTTCGGGAAAAATATTATTTATGAACCCAAGCCATGAATGTTTTCTATAAAATTAGAGAATTTTTTTTGTTTTTTTCTATACTTTACATTCCCTATTTTATTCCCCATTTTGAATCAAAGTCCCAAGATTCCTGCTACAATTACCCATATCCTTCCCCTATCCTCCCATGGTGGAATAATGCAGAATTTTAGTTGTTTATCTTTTAAATCAAACTATTATGGTTCTCTTCCTCTCATCCTTCTACTTTATACAAATTTATTCCATTTTATTATATTATAATCTATCATAAGTGGAGATGGAAGAATAATCTCATTTCAATGGTTGTTTAAAATATAAGGTTTTGTTTTATAAGGATTTTGGAGTCCCTCTCATGACCTAATATTCAACCATTATTTTAAGGGAAATTAATTCTATAAATTGAGGTAGTTATTAACATATTTTCACTTTTATTTGGGTGTTCCATTGGTTGTTATTTTTTTTACCTATTTTCCCAGATTGAAAAATACTTTTTAAAATTCTTATAATTTTTTTTCAATGAAAAATGTTTTTTTTACTTTTTCATTATTAAATAGTCTACAGGATTTATAATTCAAATGAATATTCATTTTAAACATATATTTATGGATTCTATTTTTAAATATGACTGCTCCATGGTTTTTGAATATTACTTATTTATAATGCGGTTTTCTTATTCTATGGAATCATACTACAGAATTTTTCTCAATTTTGATTTTTATTTGGTATCATTAGAGATATTAATTATTATTTTTTATTTTTTCTCTGATAGATATCATTGATTCTAACGTTATTTATTTATTTTAAAAAAATATTATTAATTCAACTCCTAAAATAAAATATACATCCAGTTATAAAATTAAATATAATGTATTGATTATAGAAAGAAACGCTCTTCAAGTGGTTTCAAATTAGGTGGTGACTTAACTGATTATGTAAAAAATGTTTTATGGATGAGTTATTACTTTATATAATTGATGAAAGGAGTTATTTTTTTTCAATGGTGAATGGAGGTTAGAAAGAAATTTTACATGGTGTTTTTACTTGATACTATAATGTGATATTGTTAATTATATCCATACCATAATTATAAAACATCATGTTAACCATTGGCTATCCGAGTGGGTAATTGATAGATGAATACTATACCAGTTGAGATTATGAACTAGATAGTATCCATGAGTTTTGATTTTCCTCTAGGTATATGGATTGTCACCTGATTATTCTAGTGAGAGTATATCAGGGTGTATTTTTTATAGGAATATAACATAAGTTGCTAGTTGGTTCCACCAAAAAAAAATATTTGAGGTAACTTTTTTTACTAAAGTTGTGTACCCTAATTATTATTTTTTCTATTTGTTTCGATTATGACATATTTTATAATTTAGCTACTTGCTTTTCATGTTTTTTGACATTATTGATGTAATTTATAATTTATTATAGATATTTGATGTTGTAAACACAATTTTTTCATGACTAACTTATATTTATTTCATGATTGTTTTTTGTTAGTGTTTTTATAAAGATCTTACAAATATTTCTTCACATTTGATATATTTTGAAAATCATGTAAAAAGTTCAAAACATAGGGGTGGTTTATTTCAAAATATTAACATTTCAAAACAATATCATTTGGAAAGAAACATTGATTTATTCAAATAATATTATTTTCTAAGGTGGTCTCCAAAAAATTGAATAACAACATTAGTTTTATTTTATAAAGAAATGTTTTTTGGTGTTAGGAACCCCTAAAGGTCTATTTGTTTTCTAAATATATAAATAATGATAAACCTATTTTTTGAATATTACATTAAAATTAATTGTATCTTCTATAAATGTAATATTATGGAATCTTGTTGTTTTCCTACAATAAATTAGGTCACTCCTTTTATACTCGCTTTGGTGGGAATATAGTCTTCATGTACTTTGTAGGTATATAGGTTTTGAAAATCTTGAAGAGATTTTACAAATCTCATTCATGAAAGTTTTAGATGTTAATACACTATGGTGACATCGATCCACATGGTGATAGATTAGTAGGTATCTTTTGAGATCCGAATAAGTTTTGGACATGTAGTGTATCGACCTATTTTTCCTTAATCATATTTTTTGGTTATTTTCTAAATTATAAATCATGTATAATTAAATTATATATTATTATTAATGTATTTTTAAACATTTTTATGTAATTTATTATTCTTTTTCCTTTTTTGGTGGTATTATATATGGAAATTGGTTATTCATTTGGAATTATTTTCAAACACATGGATACCATATATAATATTCTTGGTTTGAGTCTATTGTTTAGTTATTGGGACATAGAATGTGTAATCATTCCAAGTGGTTGTGTTTGATACCATTGGTAATTTTCTCCATTCCATGATGATGAAAAATTCACTATAGGCAATAAGATGTGCTGACCCGAGTGACTTGGTTTGTTGACCCAGGTTGACTCATCACAAAATAGTATCCGAGCCAGATTGATATTTGGGGAGTAATGGTATATGGGATGTTTGGTCATAGGATCTTGATATATATGTATAGTGGAGTGTTAATCCAAATCTTCCTCATGTTGAAACTCAATTTACCATGTTTCATTAGGAATTTTTAATGAATTTTAGTCTGGTTAAGAATTATTTCATATAAGTTTTGATATAATTTTCTACTAATATAACTCTCAGGTAGATTTCATTATTAATTCATAGAAATTAAAGTTTTCACACTAAAAATGGGAGGAAATATAGGGGTACACTATTAGGCATAATAGTTTGTAAACAAATATGGGAATTGTATGACATGTTCAGAAAAAATTCTAGTGGCATTCAAATGGTTTTCACAAAATCATCAAGTTTGTATGTAATAGTAAAACTTTTGAAATTATATTATTTTAAACCCTTTGATATTTCAAATTACTATCATGATTATTGTTATTTTTTAATGTCTAATTGATTGGGTTTCATGGTATATGAATATTTTTAAGATATCTTAAGGGTTATACGTTGTGATTGACTATTACAAATTGTGTTAGAAATAAACTTTTTTTAGTGTTATTCTTAGATATTTATAAAAATTCATAAATTTTATCATCATCGATTTGAATAGGAGAAAAAATTATTTGGGTTTGTGTTAAAATACGTAATTTTATTATATTTTGATTAATATAAGGTGATTTCATGGTATACATGACAATATTATAATAATGAATCTTTTATTTTTACTAAAATTCATTGATTTCAATGGAAAATTTCCATGACCATGTTTAGAGATTTGAACTAAAATATGGGTTTTTGAGATTATTTAGAAATAAATATATAATTTTATGGTAGGATTTATTTCCAAGAATTTGATATCTTATTATTAATTCTGAGGTATATATTTTAAGAAAATTTCTCTATAATATATATACAATTTTACTATTCTATATAAATTTTTGTACGAAATTTGTTGATGTGAAATGAATTATAAAAATTATTTTATTCTTGATTTATGAGGTATATAATTTTTCTTCATGTGTATAAATATTTTATTTATATTTTTATAAATCATTTTATTTTTTGATATTCAAGAATATTCCTTATATAAAAGTGACAATGAGTCAAGTAGTGAATACTTTGGGTCATAAATTAAAGGGTTGTCATTCTAAAAAGTCGGACTTATTCCTCATAGTTACTGAATCTACCAAAACTCTAGATGTAGTGGTCAAGATGACCTTGCCTCAACCATTGGACCTTGTAGAAGTGTTTCCAAATCATAAATCACATAACCATTTTGTTTATAAATTCCATCAAGAGTTTGTGGACTGACTAAATAAGACAAAAGAAATTTTTGATTCTTTAGAAACTCATGAAACCTCTAAAGTGACGGTCTTCATGGTCACATTTAAAATACCATGCCCGAAATTGTGGAAGACCATCTGTAAAGGTCAAATATTCAGATAAATGACTTTGTAATATTTCAAGACTAGTTTCATTCTAGGGTTGTATCCAGATAATGTGAAAGTAAAAAATGTAATATGATGTATGGGTCCCCATTATTGTGAAAAAATGGTAAAATATAATGTTAACCACTTTGATGGTTTGGTTCCCTACAATACAAATCTAGTTAGTAATTATTCAAATAAGGCCCACTTCTTTAAAAGAAGTTTTCATCTAGATCATAATTTGAAATATTTCAAATCTTTGATAAATTCATACTCATATGTGATTAGAATATTTATATATCCAAATTATAGTGAGACACTAATCGGCGGTGATTCGGTGTTTGATTTTATGAATTCTTCATTTAAATTCATCCCCTCAATCTCATTAATGTTATCAATACACTTAGAAAAAACATAGACTGACCTCGTATATAGAAATAATGATTTATATATAAATAGAGTATTTATATGGTTTGGAATAAAATATTATTCATTATAAAAGTTTTATGACCCCCTAATCTATGGTTTCTCCATTAAAATCTTGTTATCAATTACAATGGTCAACTGAGCCACACATGATATAAATTTGTTATACACCAAATTTACCAAAATTTGGAATAAAATGGTTTTATAACTCAATATTCAATCCTCCAATTTTATCTTCTTATACACTATATTCCCAAACTCATCTTATATGATTGGTTATAAAACCTAACTGTAATCTATTTACAGCAGTTATTTAAACACCTTAGTCACATTCTTTTTTAGGATTAGATATATTAGTAGAAACATATTTTTCTTATCTTGGATTTTTTATACCACATGATGAAAGATTCCCCTATGAGCATACTAAATCAACTATATTTCACATTAACACATATTAATGAACTTCTATAGAAGATAATTAGGTTTTCTAAGGTTGCTCAAATTCTTTTGATCATCGGTGTATGATACAGTCATGCCCGGTCTGTCAAATGTTCAAGAATATTTCTTCTATTAATGAAATTTTAATCCTTAGGATCACTTCTTTATGATATTATATTATAAAATAATTAATACACACACATAAATTCAATTTCATTTTAAATTTACAATTTTAGAACATTGAATGCAATTCAAGAAAGTAATGAAAATTTCTTGGTGTGTATTATTATTCTACAAACCCAAAGACTTTTATTTTCTTTTATTATTATATAATGTTATTCTCAACTCTCTATAAAATTTTATCTTATATATATAGTTAATTTATGTTTCAATCTATATTCTCCATATAAACACATTGATATTTAAATGCATTAAATTATATTTCATGGCTTACAAACACATATCGTCTTCGATAATTTCATATAGAACTAAATACATAGTTTATTCATTATTATTTAGGAAACAACTCAAGCTCACAACCTAATATATTAATCTTCATATTTTCTTCACATAAGTAATGTGTGTTAGTTCAACTTCGTGCAATTGGGAATAGGATTCTAACCACTTCTACTTCAAAAAATAATTCAAGAGTGAAACTAATTCCAAATTGGCCTCCTTTGTCTTGAATTTTTAAATTGGTTCAAAATAAAATATATAAGTGGGTACTCTATTATCTATAAACACTATTTTATTTGTGGAACTTAGATATTCTTCACAAAACATAGTATGTACTCTCTCAATTCTGATTTGTTTCACCATGAGTGTGTTGTTCGTCAGACTAAAATCATACAATAATAGTGAATGGGTTATCTTATAAAATAATTGATCCCTTCACATAAATAAATTATATTTATTCCTTGAAAATATCTCATGCATGGATAACAATATATTTTCATAAAAACACCTAAATGTGTAGTGAACAAGTTCTGTTGTCTGAAATTCTACAACTTCATGAAATAAATATGGTGTTGCGGTTTCTCTATTTTTTATACTCAACAAGATTATTTTATATATTATAAGTCATGGAGAAATGAAAGCTTCTGTATTCACTTTCCCCACTCATTTGAATCATATATATTTCACTTATACTTCACACAACATAGAATGTAATCAAGTGCTCCTTTATATAGCCTAGTAAGCATATAGTTTCCTATGTTTTTAGTAAAAATAATGTAGACCTCATAATAGATCTTCAAAGGAGAACCAATCCATCATCCTTGCATTGATCACTACCATAGATTCTGTTTTATCTAGTTCTACCCTTTATTAGTGCTAAAAACGCTGATAAAAGTATCCATTTATCAGTGCTTTTTAGCACTAATAAAGGGTACTTTTATCAGTACTTTTCATAGTTTGTATAAAAGTATATATTTTGTCAACACTAAAACCACAATTTTTATATCTAATAAAAGATATATTTTCTATTAAAAATTTATATATCATTAAAAATCATATATTAATATATTTATTTTAATATAAATATAATATATTTTATGAAATATGATTTACATATTACGAAATATGTAATAACACTGAATATATAATATATTTAGGGAGAAATGGTTTATAAATTAATTCAAAAAATAATACTAATTAAAAATTTGATAATATTTATTCATTAATAGTAATTTAATAACAATTTTATGATAAACAATCAATAAATTAACAAATGGTCTAAAATAAGTTAAACACATGAATCAAAATTTAAATGACCATAATTTTTTATCTAGGTGTCAGTTTGAGCTCTACAACCTGTGAAATTGAATATGGAAAAAATATCGATGTCATTATGTTTTGGGGAAGAACCATTAACGTTTTTTTGTCAATGAAGGCCCAACAGACCTCTAAAATTGAGCTTTCTTTCGGGCTACCACCATTTTTTACATTTCATGGAATTTCATTCTCGTTTCAGAGAGTATTCTTATATTTTTTTGGTAGTGAAACAATTTATTATCAAGTATTAAACATGTATGGATATTATGATGTTAAAAGTATATCATTTTTTCAAATTGTACTATTATTTATAATTAAATATATATACATGTAGACATCTCTGTATATATTCACATAAAAAAATTGAACTTATAAATAAATATGTAAATATATTTACATATATAATATATTTCATTATATAAAAAACATATCTAAATAATAATAATAATATCCACATTTTTAAAAATAAAAAAATTATGAATATTTATATACATATAATTTAAATTATATATAATGTTTATTTATATAAAAATAATTTTGTGTATGTGTATTGACAAACAGATATATATTTATCCATATATTCTAATATATGTATATAAATATTAATAAATTAATATTGATATATAGTATATGTAAATTAATATAAATATGTATAATTATATTTATAGACTCACACACACATATATATATTTATATATATATATATGTATATATATATTTATAAACACACACAAACATAAAACATGTTTTATATATGAATTTAATATATATATATATATATTCATAAAAAATGTTGCAAATTATATATAAATATATAAATGAAACATAAAATAAAAAACAAATCAATATAAGGGAGAAGAAAATGCATATGTGTGTGAGGTGGAGGTATCATGTTCAAAACGTGCTAGAAGCAGGGGCGCATATAGGAGGGATTAGAATTGTTAAAGGGGGTTGGGACTTCTTGTCTTTTTAATGGGCTGGTGGAGGGGGTGGCCATTGGTTGCTGAGAAAGGGGGCTTAGCATTCTTAAAGGGGGCGACCACATAAAAATAGGATTTTATTTTTTTTACTTTTATCATTGATTTTTTACCACTGATAAAAGACCCCATTTATCATCACTAAAAACCTATAAAATTCCCATTTTATCAGTAATTTATTTAGTTATGATAAAAGCAGTATTCTATTAGTTATTTTCTATCTCCAATAAATTTTTCTTTCATCAGTAATTTTTTAGTGCTGATAAAAGGGTCCAACATTTAAGGAACATTGGACAACAACACTTTTTTAGCGGTAATAAAGCCCTTTTTCTCAATATTAAAGAACTCTTTCATATTAGCATGTATTAATAGAAATTTTGATAACCACCATGGATCCTAGTATTCAATTACATAAATGACTAGAAGTTATTCAGAGTTCTAGAGTATTAAAATTCTTAAATATCTCAATATTCATTCAAATAATGAAACCCCAAAATTATTGACTTCATGATCCATAGGATATTGGAAAACATGCCACATGATTCTAGAAGGAGTTTCAAACGGTGAATAAATATTTCATGGAAGTTTTCTTCTTTATGTTATAGCTTCCGTGCAAGATTTTTGATGCACGAGTGGTGTTCTGTGGAACCTACATCTCAATATTTCATTAACACAAGATCAAATATATTATGGAGGATAACAACTTCAAAATTAAATTGGTATCAGTCTGCTAGGTTTTCAGGTGGAAGAAGATGATGTGGGGGAAGATGAAAACATTGTTCTGTTTAATACTATGTCCATGAACTTATGTTTATTTCTCACACACAAATAAATACTGATTAGTTTAATGAGAAAACTTACCCTACCTAAATGTAATGAAATACTATGTATAATATTTATTCCACCAATATAAGGTCACATTATAATGTCTTACTGACTACATTTCTCTTCTCAATAATTATTCATAATTTTATACTTCTCAAAATATAATTCCCTTTTGCAGCTCAATATTTCTTCAATGGTATTCATTTATAATAATCAAGATATAATTAATCTAAAATTACTTTTTGTTAAAATTTCCTCCTAAAATAATAAAATAATATATAGTATTTTTGTCTATCTAAACTTCATTCAACATTCATGTAGAAAAAACATTTTAATTTTTCATTGTCTTCCACTAGATTTTATCTTCAATTATTTGTCATTACAAAAAAATATTTTTTTCATAGAATATCATCTCAACAATTAATCACCATTTTCTATAAAAACATTATTATATAAAAATAATATTACATGTTTTAGACATTAAGATCCTCACTCCAATCATTACATTCTAATTAAGGATTTACCATAACAATCATCAAAGCACCATCATCTCCTTTATAAAAAACATATTGAATCCTTAAAAATAAATACAATTAATTCAATTAGAACTTAAATATCCTCAATTTAATTTTATTGTAACTACCAAAACAAACCTATCATGTCAATACATTAGGATATCTTTATTCCCCTTACTGAAAAGAAATACAAAGACAATGTTGAGGTCTTCTCATCCCACCAATCACCTCCACATTTTATAGATAAATCCTCTTCCCACAAATTTATTTAAATCCATAGTTCTATCCAGTCTTAAGAGATGGATGAAATCACATGTTTTTCTTGGAAAATAGATTTTTTATAGAAAATAATAAATATTTGTCTGAAACCATTTTTCAAACCTAGAGTTAATAATCAAGGAGATCAATGACATCCAAATAAAAATAAATATGTGATAAAAAACTAATATGACTCTCACATAATATTTTGGAAAAAATAAAACTATTAAACAAATAAATTTATTCATCCTATATTCATCAAAATAAAAAAATGAGAAATTTTTTGTTTAAAATGTAAAGATCCCCTATTCATCTCAATATCAACTCCATTATAATTTTTAAATAATTTAGAATATAGATATCTAAGTGATTGTGATACCTCATCATTTAATTTTAAAAATTTATTAATAAATTATAAATTCACTATGCAGTAAAGATATATCATCCTTAACTCATTTTTTCACCCTCTAAAAATAAAATTAAGTCTAGGAGTTTCTTTTAAAATAGTCTCCTCTTTTATTCGAATGGCATAATGTGGAGTACATTTCTTCTTATTAACAGCTTCCATGGACTCTATATTTCCATTAGTATTAAGAAAATTTTCTTTATGTGATACTATCCTCTCCAATATAATTTTTATTTTCTGTGAATATGCCTTTTATAATTTTTTTTTATATCTTAGAAATATTTGGATTCTTTCACAATATTTTTAAAAAACTCCAACGGTCTGGGTAGTATCTCTATAAAGTTTTGTGGAACATTTCTGGTTCGACTCCACCTATCACAAAATATAGCTTCCATATTCTTGTTTTCATTGATTGGTCACTTTTCTACATGTCATCCATGATGATGGAAACCCATTATACCTTCTATCTTGACTTTTTGGGATCATTTGGTATAAGTACCTATCTTCTTCTTTTCCATAGCAGTTTTTGACATCTCTTCAGAGTTGTTGCCCCTTTACTGTGTATTTCTATGATTTTATTGAAATTAGAATTAATTTTAACACTCGAATTCTTTAAAACCAAACATCCAAAAACTCCAACAGTAGCCTGAGATCCTCCTTCTCTTTATTTTTAGTGAACTCTTTCTTGATATCACAGTTTGGGTACCTTGCTATTTTTGAGTGTACCTAACACCCTTGTTGAAACTTATTGGGGAATAAAAATTCAAAATTCATCTCATGTACACTCTTAATGATAAGGTGGGATTTTCATTATTTTATCCATCCATGTTTTCCATGAATTTGGTTTTAAACTATTGGAAAAAATGAAAAAACATTAGTAAATAAGATAGATTTTAGGTTATGTTATATTTTTTTCCTAGAGGTTGTTCCCCATGATTAGAGGATAATGTCATTATCTCATTTATATTGATTTTATAATTCCTAAATCCCAAGATCTAAATGTAAATATTTGTGGAAAATCATTGTTCTCAAAAAAATAGAAGGTTCTAGCTTATTCTACTTCCATATTTATTGTCCATACTTCAAGATCAATACATTCCATGTTGAGTGGGTTCTTCTCATCCTCAACTAATATTAGTTTTTCTACCCAATTTTATTTTATATTATTTATTTATTCTTCACAAACTTTTCTCGAGTATTTTTATGAATAATTTATTTATTTTATTATTTTTAATTTCAACTTAAATTTAGCATATTTAACATCTATAGAGATTTTATACCACATTTTAGGTTCATGGAAAGCTTCCACAAAAAACAATCTCAAAAACCTACTTGTCATAAACTTTTATTTGGATTTATTCTTTAAAAATGAGTAATATTGAAAAGTGATAAAGATCACTCCATTTATTCTACTATACTTATGAGTGAAATAAAAATTTAAAAATTTTGACTTAGATTATTCCCTAATACTTAAATTTCTCCTTCGAAACATTACATTATCAAAAATAATCCCCTTCATAGCATCAATAATACATATAACAACATTTTTTTGGAACATTATTAAGATGATATTTAAATTGATAATTAGGATCACTAACTGATGCATCATCATCACATCTATAATATGATTTATAAGAATAATAGAAATCAATTGACTTATCACTGCATATACCACTCTAATTGCCTTGAGGTTTTTCTGTTTATCCTTTTACTTTTGGATTCACTACTAGAAAAATGATCTATTTCCACAGAACTATTTCCAGGGCATTATAATTCTATGGATACAGCTTAGTCTATAGCCATGATTTAATTAAAATTGTCTCAATTTGATTATTCGAAGCCATAATTTTTATTAAACTATCGTAGTGGTTTTAATTCCATCATGTGACCCTAATCATCTTTGTGACCCCTTCACATTTTCCTCATGACACATCCTCTTAGTGTACCTCCTCCACTTTCACTACTTATCCTCTCGACGATGACATCTACTCTTTTTATCCCTCCTCCACTCTCATGACCTCTCTTCTTGGTGGTTACATATCCTCCCAGAGGCCCTCCTCGACCCTCAAGACATATCCTATTGATGGAGACCCTCCTCCACCCTTTCACCAACTCCTCTTGTCCTTCTTCCTCCATCCTCAATACGTCTCCATGACCCTAATCCCCTAAAATTTCTTACCACCATGGCCACCCCACCTCCCAATTGATTCTTCTCCTAGGGGGCCTCCCCACCTCCTCCTCTAGAACGCTAACTAATCCATCCTTGGGAAACCCTACCACAAATTCCGACCAACTTCAGTTCACTACAGATTATATTCTATCCCGTCAACCTGTCATCGTGCATAGTAGAATCTGCATCGCAAACCCTAGCACACATGCTTCAATATGTATATTCTATTTTATGTTTTCATTGACTCCAATCTTACATTTCATATTATATTTCTTATTTTAAATCCATTTATTAGTATATTTTCTTTCGTTACAAATTTTTTACTATATTCATTCTCTCACATTCCACCAAAATCTATTTTGGGGTGTATAAAATTTTCTTGAAAATGAACAATATGTCCTGGTATACATATTGTTGTCTAGAAAGTACCTGATAAGTCAAGGTCTCTATAATTTTACACTTCAATTTGACTAAAAAACTCAAAATTAAAATTTAGACCATATAACAGTCTAGAAATGAACAACATAATTGAATTTTATAGGTAGAATCATTAAGATATGGAAAAAATAATTCTGATAATCATGTTCATATATTTATCTTGAATAATTCTAAAACAAGAAACTAATTTCAAATGAAAAATTTTATGGGAAACTATGCACCCATCTTTACTATATATTGTCACCTCCACTTCCATTCATACATGATAGAACTTCACCATTGTTGAAGTAGTAATTAGAGAAAACAATCCTTGATTTAGGGTGGATAAGGTAGGAAAAACACTAGTTTCAAATAGATATACCTCTCATCCACTTTTTATTATTCATGAATTAATTTATTATATTATTTTAATCCCTTAAGTGTTCTGGTACTTTAAATTTTAATGAAATTAAATGTTTATTAATATTCAATAAACCATCTATATATCAATATTTTTTATCATAATTTATATTAAATTATTTTGAGACACCTTCTAAAAATCACATATTTATATGTTAAATGAAACAATCATTTTGGGTGAGACCATGGTATGGGATGATTGCTTGATTGAGAGAAGACACATTTCATGGTAGTAAAACTTTCATTTTGTGATTTCGTGATATGTGTCATTAATTATTGATATGTTTTTTGGATTTTAGAGATCCATGGACTATTGGTTTTCTTGGAACAAAACCGTTTTGTGTTTATTGATCCATTCATAAAAAAAGTGATCCCAGATTATAACTTGAGTAGAGGTATGGATTATAGCTTAAACATATAGAAGTCTGACTTATCAGAAATTATATTTCAAACAATAGTTTTTTATGACCATTTTAAATAAATGATATTTTTAATCCATTAACAACCTATCCCTAGTTATTAAGTTGAATTTTCATAAATATTTTCATTAAAACTTAATATGCAATATTATTCTCATACTCTTCCAACTCGCAGTCAGTCTTCTTCATCATCCATGTGGTTTTGTTGTAGCATCCTCTTTTTTATTTAATGATCCACTAGTTAATCATAAGTTATATTTAATTTTTATGTTTTTATATTGTATTCATGTTTTTGTTTACTCCAAGGTTTATTTTAAATTATCAATCACCTTAAATAATGTTCAATGTCTCTGTTATCTCTATACAGGTTATGATTTTCATTTTTTCCATCATATGTTGTTGCCCTCCATATCTAATGGGCTTAGTAGTGAGATTTTTGGCTTTTTATTGACTTTTTTTATCTGTAGCTACAAATTTTAATGTCGTCTTAAAGGATAAAATTTTCAAAATTGAATATACTCTTTAAAATATTTGTGGTTACTAATCTCTAAAATCATGCTACTTTTAAAAAAAGATGTATTTAGGTTCATTGTATTTTTTGTCCTCTTTTTTCATCCAAGAAGAATTGATGAATCAAAATTTTTAGGAAACTTATAAAACTAATGAACTATTGGAGGTTATTTCACAAAATATTTTTTGTAGGATATTTGATGAAATATTTATACATGTTTTTCTTGTATTTTTCTATTTTGGAGGCGGGGAAGGTGGTGTTAGAGGAACAACAATCATTTCAGCATTATAATTTAAACTAGAGGTTGGTCTATGTTTCATAATATTAGTGTTAATTATTATAAAAAAATATTATATTATTTTATATGCATTTTTTCTTGATTTAAATATATGATTGAGGATTAATTTCTTTCATTCACAAGCTTGATAATGATAATCTTCTTACAAGAATGAAAATTCTAAATAATAGTATGTATTAATTTATTTCATATATTATTTAATTATGTATTAAAAAATCATTAAAGTAGATGCCTTCCACTTTATATTTCAATTTAGTAATTGATCATTTATTGATTATATTTTAAATTAGTTCATGAAAATTTGAGTTTATATGTTAATTTTATTGAATTGTTTGAGCATATATATTAATATTTTATAAAAAAAATATCCAGACCATAACATCCATTTTGTTTTCTGGTCAATTTTAGTAAACAATTAAATTTTAAAATAAACATATAAACATTATTTAAATATTATTATTAAAATAAATTGTTTACAATTTAGAAATGTCTTATATGAGTATTTATTAGTTATTATAGTTTATATTTTTATAAGTATAATCTTCACATCCTATCAAAAAAATTTATTTGATCATTTAAACTGATATGAATTTAGTATGGGAGACAAATGAAATCAATATCCTCTTATTCAAAATAAGTATAAAATTTTTAATAGTCTTGTCATCTATAAAATCTTTAGATATTCTTTTTAACTAAACAATCGATATATGAACAAGTCAATGAACCCACCCATATATGGGTCCAACACTATAGGGAATCTTGTTCCTAGTAAGTCATATGGTGGGTTGTTGTAAATTGAGGTACCTTATGTAATTTTGTTCATTTATGAAATTAAAGGCCATCCCATATATTTTGGAAAATATTTTGACTATTTTCATGTCATATTGTTATTTATAATCATATTTGATTACATGTTTTTTACAGATCTAACCATACTAATTAGTTTTATGATATCTTTTAATCCTTAATAGTTTCATGTCTATATTAGAACATTATGTTAGAATAGTGAATTTTTAGAATTCATGAGTTCAGTTTTCTATACTGGATGGAACCACTGTGGTATACACCAAGTATTTAGAGTTCATTCGTTTACTACAAAAATTATTCATAACATCTTTATAGTAATATATTCAATGTATTTCAATAGTATTAGATTTATAGGATTAAATGAGAGGTAAGAAGCTCATGTAAGAATAAACATGTTTCCCAGTGCTCACTCAGTATTAAACTAACTTGGATATCATGCTAGATTAAATATTTTTCTATGTGAGATAAACTAGAGTGACCATCTTCTCATGTATGTGTGTGATCATGAAAGAAAAATAAAGGGTTGTTTCATTCCAAGTCACCCTGTGAGATTTATCTTTACTTTCTTCATGATATAAAATTCAAGATGTATGATGCCCGCATAAGATTACACTAGATTAATATAAAAACACCAGTGCTCATCCTAGATTCAAAACTACATTGATTTACCTAAATTGAAAAAACGCCAATGAACTTACAAAAAAACCATCGAAATAACAAGGGATGTGAGAGATCATATATTATAGTGAATTAATTTCACATAGAAGGGATGATTTGTGAGTGTTCATACATAGATAAATAACAACCATCATTTAATCCACATGGAATAAGATCTAGGGATAAATCTTGGAGTATCGTAGGATGATATTCATAGTGTAGTATGAGTTAATATTATTGATCCTTAAGAGTTATTTATTTCTCTCATCTCACTCAAAATTTCACAAACATTATAAACACTCATTTATTTTTTTTGTTTATCTTCATGACCCATAGTTGTAGAGGTTGATTCACATTTATTTTTAGTCTCCATTTATATTTCCATAAATGGAAACTAAATTATGTTCAATTAAATATCATCGTGTTCACAATACAGACCCCTATAATCTCTATGAGCTTCCTTTTCTCAAAGGATTTTCTTAAGGAGTAATATAAATATTACAGTTATTTTAATTTTTCTCATTTTCTTATTAGTATTTTTTATTTTATTTTTCTGAATAGATATTCCAAACAACTTCTATAAATGGATATATATTATTTTATCAAAAATATAAATTTACAGTACCCACATTTTAACATATATTTACCACTGTATAAAATGTACAGAAGGAACACATTAAGCATGGAACATTCTATTATAGCATGAGAGCTTATAGGAAAACCAATACATACTATAAATTGAGTCTATACACTCTAGCTAGTACCTTATGAATTCTATTTTCCCAACTATATGATGTTATTCTGGACCTTAAAGTCTTTGGTTGACTCATCCTTATGAGGTATTTATTAACAACATGATGGGTATATTAGAATCTTATGGTCACAACCTTACACACTATAGACAAAATTATGAGAATTGTATTAGTTAAAAAAAGGCTTAACTTCTGAAATTTATAGACCTCTTAAAATTACAACATAGGTTTCTTCAAATCGCCTACGACCTAATTAAAACTTCAGCCAATAGATTTTAGACACAATTTTTGGTAACCTTCAATGTATACAACTTAGTAATTTATTTTATTAATTTTCAATTAGCTTAAACAATTTTTTTTAAATATTTTATGTACAGCTTTATAGGATGTCCAATACAGGTCAATATCCAACACCTTCTAAATTTTATCTACTTATCATAATATATTATAGACTATTCTATTTCTGATATAATAGAACATTTCCTAGCAATATATACCAACAGAACAATCATAACATGTAAGGGTTTATCACCTATTATCTAGGTTTTCAAAATACCTTTTCCTACATAAGAAGTTAACTTCATTTTAATGTACATTGGTAGCTTTAATATCCTTTAACCATTTGGATATTGGATATACAATCTATTTATTTATTGGGTGGAAACACACTCCATCACCCATGTCCTCCGAGAAATATATTTTATGATCATTAAAAAATAAAATCAAAAATCAAATTGCCCTTCAATACACCCATTTTATTTTTATATCAATACATTGAACTCCCAGACACCATATATACATGTCAATATGTCTTTGGCAGTTCATCCTTTCTCTCCCCTTATTGGATATAAATACAAAGGTATGGAATTTATGCTCCCCATTATTGACACTATGAGTACATGGGAAGGTCTATTATCTTCTCAAAATAATGTTGTGGGAATAAAAATAACACCTCAAACATCATTTTTATAGTAGTTGTAAGGAATTACATATTAATCATAGCATGGTAAAACTCTAATGGTTTCTCCTCTAATGATGGACCCCCAAGATATTCTATCAATTATTACTCAACATATTCTATATTATTTTTTTAATGAATTTATGATTCTTTTTATTTTTTGGGACACATTTTTATAATAATACTAATTTTTATACTCCATGATGGATGATCCATCCAGGTATTTAGAAATTTGCTTTGATAATTTATCATATTTAATTTTTAACCTTAAATTCCAATATTATGGACTACCTGTTGACTTAAATTACATATAGGTGTTGTTATGATTGGTAATTTTTTTAATTGGTGATAAATAGATTTTTCTGTGAAACTCAGTCAATAGTGTTATAGGGTTTGGAGTTTACTCAATTCGGAAAAGGAACCCAACCAAAAGGGGATGTTATTGATGTATTCCTATATAGGGACTTTGAAAATTTTTTGACTCATAGAATAAATTAGTTTAATTTTAATTATCTATGTATATTTATTTTTTTCATGGTGGTATATTCAGGTATAGAGAGATTGGAAATTGTAATCAAAGCTTCTAAAATTTTTTCCTTTTGTATATCAAAATTCTCTCATTAATTATAAATCTCATACAAATATGATACATTATTGTATGATACCTCACTAAAAAGGTAGTATTTGAGTTTGGAAATATATACACCTTGTAATATTCCTATTTAGATTAATCATGATTGTGGTGAGGTCTTTATACATCGAAACAAGTATGAGGATCTACACCTACTTCCATATCATGGAAAGAGCCCTTATGGAGAGAAATTTTTTTGAAATCATATACAATATTATTTTTTCACATGGTGCTACTCATTTATTATATTTTGATTTATTTAAGGTGATGAGGAAATTGTGCGGTTATATTGATTTGATGGTTCATGCAGAGTGGAATTATATATCTTCGATTCCCATTTTTTATCTTTGATGTAATAACACCGATGTATTGTAGGTGGGAAATATCAGTATTTTGTTCTTGTATATAAGTAACATTGACTCTAATACTTCATTAATTTTATTATAGGAGAATTATTTTATTTTATTTTTGTGGTGGTAGATAGATTATAAGAGCATTATAATAGTTTATCTAACCACACAATCCTTATAGTACTGCATCATGATTCATGTATGATGCTCCCAGTTTGTTCATTATATTATTCTTATTTTTTTGTAGATCTATCCATACTAATTATTTTTATAATAAATTTTCATTCTTACCAGGTTCATGTCTATTTTGGAACATCATGATACAACGATGGAGTTTTAGAATTCAGAAGTTTAGTTATCCAGACTAGATGGAAACCTATGGCATGAACCTGGGCTTTATAATTCATTCCTTTAATTCAAAAACTAGACATAACATATTTAAATCAAAATATAAAATGTATTTCAAAAATTTCACTACTTTTTTATATCTTAATATATGTAAACACTATACATTCTCAACAATATTACCTCTTTTGTATCATTTTTTAGGATTAAAGATGCCAAGGGATTGATATGATGAGTATTGTATTTGTTTAAAATAGTTATTAAATTCAATGAGTAAGTAAAGGGGTAGATTGAATATAAATAAGCATTTGTTTATGGTTTAAAAAGCTAAGGTTTAGAATCCTTTATTTACAAACATTTAAAAGTTTGGGTTTTAGATAATATATAGTATCACTTGATGAAATTTTGATTTTGGATGAACCATACTTATTTGAATCCATTAGTATCTTATATGTTGAATATAATTTTATTAGATATTACTTGAGTAATGAAAAATGTTGAAGGTTATGAAATTTTTTTCCAAAATCATTGTCCACACTAGTTTTATAACATGTATTTTAATAGGTAACTGAATATACATTCTAAAATACATGAGATAGTTGTATGAAAGTAGATTCTTTAGAAATAAGGAAAAAATAATGTATGGGTGATGAATTTGGGATGAGGATACTGAAGAAAAATGTTGTAGTTACTCAAAAGTAAGTTGAGAAGAAATTTATAAATACATAGAGTTTCAAAGTGTTGAAGTATTATACATTGGATACGAAAAGTAGCTAATATAGTGTTTGTAAGATTATTTGAATATAAATTATTTTAACGAATGATTTATTAGATAATTATAAGATACATCTATCCAGATGATTTATTTTATATTGATGATATGTTATATTAGCCATAATATTATTTATGATATCGAATATTGTATTGGAGTTGTAAAATAAGAATTAATGTTTGTGTTATGAAGTAACTGAAGGCTATCATAGTTTATAAAAGTATATATATAGAATATATAAAGAAGATATCAATGTATAAATACTATTACCTAAAATATAAGTGAGGATTTTGTATAGATTGAATTTTTAAAGATGTTACAAATTATAATTCTGAAGAAACAAACTTGGTATTTCTTTTTATATATTTTAAGTAACATGTATCATTATGTATTATGAATAAACAATGTTCCAATATCTACTATTGTATATAAAAACTTCATGATCCATAAGGTAGTACAAGAAAAATTTATTCTGGAAGTTAAAATGTTATATCAGTTGAGTAGCTGAAGGTAGATGCAAAGTATGGAATCCCACCTTTTTATAACATAACTTTTACTTACATTTTACAATCAAGTTATCTTTAAAGTCTAGTGTCTTCGAAAAATGGGTAAATAATACTTGAAAATGTAAAACTTTATTTTAATCACCTTGAAAATATTCTTGAAAATTTTATCCAAAGTACAATTATTGCATCTCATAACCAAGAGACATACACCAAAGGAAAGGGTGGGGAGAAGTCCTAGTAAGGAAACCAAGGGAAACAGATTACATGTGAACTTAAATGATATCAATAAGAACATGGGGATAAAGAGGAATATCACAATAATAATAACATGAAACATAACTTCAAAACTTTTCAATAAAATTTATTTTATACATTCATAATAATATCACCAAGATCCATCCCCAAGGTTTCATAAAAATTACAAAGGTTATTCACCAAGGTATTATAAATCTTATCTTCTCTGAAGATTAATTTATTTTCCCAATTAATTAGAAAACTATAAGGGAGAACCCTTAATGTGTAATTTTTTATGTGATCCAAATAGATCATAATCACACATTTAATAAATAATCTAAATAGGATAAAATAAATGGGTTTCATATCAAAATCGTGACGTTTTAAAAAGTCCTTAAAAACTTGTTCATTTTGTCATTTATAACCAACAGAAAGTTAATGAAGGTTTTATGTATGTAAATTATTGAATAAAATATATATAATTTTCATGTCTTTATGAATACTCATTGAAATGAAATAGATTTTGATATTCACATAAATAAAATAAGAGAAAATCTTGATAAAATAGAGAGATTTAGATATGGAAATTATACAACATAACGGCTATGAAATATGGTTTTAGAAAAGATTAAAAAGATAGGGGACATGTGTCACCCATTCATAAAAGAATAATAATATAGTATAAGGATAGAATATAATGGAAAAAATAACATAGTATGGAGATTTTAAATACATACCACATAAAAGAGAAATTGAAAGGAAAAGAGAAGTGGAGAATTGCCTTACGAAAATTTGGCAGCCTAATAGTGTCACTTAAAAATTCATAAAATGATTTGATGAGAGAAAATAAGGTATCTCATCACATGGACATAAAATGTATAGAAAAAAGTTATATAAGAACATACCCCAATATAATAAAATAGAAATTAAAAGACATAACAGAAAAGAAGTCTCGACTAAAAGATGAGGGTGAAAGCTTCCCTTGCCTTTAAAGAAACTTCAAACACTCAAAGGTTGTGAACTTGGGTGAATGAGGACACTTTTGGAGGACTCTATGGGAGATAAAATTCTAGACCTTTTTAGATGTGGAATTTGGAATGAATGGAATGATGGACTGGGTTGGTATTAAAAGTAAAAGTGAGAGAATATTTTATTAATTTCCAAGGGACACCTCATTAGTGGTATTTGAAAAAACATTGGATTTACCATGGTATTGGACACATGGGACACCTCAAAACATATCTTAATATACATAAGTTAAGAAAAATTATTACATCATTATTACATCAATACTAATGTCATTAAACACACCGAAACTCAAAACTGTATTTTTACTATTCAACGAAAAACAAAACATTTTATAAAAATCTCAAAAATTGACCAAAACCTAATATCGATGCATTGAATTAAAAAATGAATCTCATTTTATGAATATGATTTTATAATTATTAGATATTTAATTTTTATGTAAGAACACAATTTACCTGAAAAAATACTAATACTTAACTAATATTTTTTGAAAGAGTTATTCACTTTTGATATTATATCAAATTACCAATCAAGATGCCTACATTATATTTATACTTTCTTAAGTGAGGTTACTATTTCATTGGTCGCATTAATATTCATAAGGATAGTGTTACTATTCATAATTTACTAATCAATAAAAATTATGTTGATCGTATTAGAATCTAAATTTCATACTGATCACAACTGTAGAAGACCATTTTTTGAAAATAATTTCACATTATTAATTATTTATAGTATAAAAAAATATTTTAAAATACATTTTTACAACATTAGACAATAATATGAAACTTCAATAAATTCTTCTTATATTCATCTTGACATTTTAAATTCATAGATTTAACTATAATTACATTTTTATGTATACAAAAGGATTACAAAAAGTAATTACGGCATCAATATATAGCCCCGTATAACACATGTATAGGACCTAAGAGTAAGGTGTGATATAGTGATAGAATCTTGTGTTAGCTTAGACAACAATGTCAGAGCAGTGATTTCTATTAGCTTGAACTTCTCTCATAAGTGATTATGTTCAAGCTTAACGTGTTTGAGTTAGACTTGGGCTTGGTCCATAGCAAAAACCAGTGATGCTACCTCCTTCCCAAGCTCCGGAAGATGGGATTCATATGGCCCCAGTATAATGGATAATTCCATTGACTCTTCTTTCAATATTAATTAACCATGATCATTTTTATTTATAAAAAATAATCATAATGTTAAGAGTATAGTTTCCAATGGTCATATAATAGTCAAAACCCAATGGTTAATTATACTTAGTTCATTAATAAAAGGATGCAGTTTTATAGACTATAAAATGAAATAACACACAAATTCAGGAAATAAATATCATTCAAATGTTTGGGTCATTACATTCTTCCCCCTTAAGAAATTTCATCCCTAGAATTTCAACTTATACCCTCTAAATATAAAATGTGTGGGTACTTTTTCCTTATAGACTCCTTTGGTTCCCACGTGGCTTCTTCACATTTGTGGTTCCTCCACCAAAACTTAACAAGGTGGGTAGTCCTGTGGCATAGAACCATGTCTCTATGATCCAAGATATCCACTGGATGTTCCTCAAAAGAGAGGTTATGTTCCATTTGTACCACATCTAGATTTAGTACATGTGAAGGGTCGGGTACCTACTTCCTTAAGAGGTATACATGGAATACAAAATAAACTTGTGCTAGATTTTGAGGAAGTGCAAGCGGATAGGCCACTGCTCCTACGCGATCAAGGATTTAATAGGGGCCAATGTACTTAGGTATGAGCTTACATTTCCTCTCAAACCTCAGGAATCTCTTACAAGGTGAACTTAAAATAATGACATTGTCACTAACATCAAACTCTAAGTCCCTTCAATGGTTTTAGGCATAGCTCTTTTTCTGAATTTGAGTAGCCTTAATGTGTTGTTGAATGGCATGAACCTTTTTAGTCATCTCTTGCACCAGATCAAGCCTAAGAAGCTTTCTCTCGCCAACTTCATCACAAACATTATGAGTTAAAAAATTATTCCTATATAGAACTTCATAGGGTTCCATTTGAATGCTCGAATGAAAAATATTGTTGTAAGAGAAATCAACTAATAGAAGATGTTGATGCCATCCACATTTAAATTACATTGAGCATGTTCTCAACATGTCCTTCTGTGTTTGAATAGTTCTTATAGAATGGCCATCAGCTTGGGGTGATAGGCCATACTAAAATTCAATTCGGTACTCAAAGCATGTAGAAGAATTATCCAAAATATTGATGTGAACCTTGGATCACTATCGGATATGATACAAAGAAAAACTTCATGCAACCTTACAACTTCTTTCACGTAAATCCTATCAAGTTCAACAAGAGAGAAATCTTCCTAAAAAGATATAAAATGGGAATTCTTGGTGAGACAGTCCCCGATAACCCATATCACATTCTTTCTTTTACAATTTCTTAGAAGACCAGTGACCAAGTCCACAGTTATATTATCCCACTTCCATTTTGGTATGGGTAGTGGTTTTAATACCCCTTTAGGAAGATTTCACTCTGCCTTCACTTTCGTACATTACATGAACCTTGTAGTCTAGTTAGCAATCTCATTTTCAAATTATCCCACCAATAATGATCATGAACGTACCTATACATTTTTTTGCTTCCCAAATGTTTAGATAAAGTAAAGATATTAGCTTCACCCATCAACTCCTTCTTTATTTCTATAATAGATGGAACACGTAGCCTTGTACGAAATTTTAGTACACATTCTTGATCAATATTGAACTCAAGAAACTTCCCATTCTTAATAGCCTCAAACATCTTCTATAACAAATGATCTTCTTTCTGAGCTATCTTGATCTTATATAGTAATGACAGTTGATAAATCATTTTTGATAAAGTTGATGATGTCACTTACCTTATAATTCCCTTGTCTATTTTCACTAGGTCTTGGATCAAGGGATCTCTTTGAATCCTCATCTTGGAAAGAACAAATGGGTCTTTCCTTCTTAATGCATTACCAAATTTTTTTCATTTCCAAGATGATAATGAATTAAATAATCAAAGTTTTTAAGAAGTTCCAACCATCTCTCATGTCTCATGTTCAATTCCTTTTGTGTGATAGTATACTTAAAACTTTGATGGTATGTGTATATATCACATTTAACCCAATAAATATAGTGCATCCATATCTTCAGATAAAAAACAAATGCAGCCATATAAAGATCATCCATACGATAGTTCTGCTCACGAAACTTCAACGGTTGAGATTCATAAGAAATGACTTTGTCATTTTTCATGAGGATGCACCCAAACCCTTTAATATATGCATCTCTAAAAAATTAATCCGTATCCACTTGAGGGAAGATTTAACATGGGTATAGTAACCAATCTCTTCTTCAAATCTTGAAAAATTCCCTTACACTCATTTTTCAAAATGAACTTGACTCCTTTTTGAGTCAACATGGTTAATGGATTAGAAAATTGTGAAATGAAATTCACATACCTCTTATAATATTCCATTAATCCAAGGAAACTATGAATATCTATTATTGTTGTAGGCTAAGGCCACTCCTCCACAACCGTTTTCTTTTTTGGGTCAACAGTGATTCCTTCATTGGTAACAATGTTCCCCAAGAAAGAAAATTGTTGTAACCAAAATTCACATTTTCTTAACTTTCCAAAAAGTATCTCCTTCTTTAGAGTTTGAAAAATAACCCTTAAATAATACTCATTCTCCAGGAGACTTTTAAAACATATCTTAATGTCATCAATTAATACTACCAAAATTCTATCAAGGTTGTCCTTAAAGACTCTATTCATCAAATCCATTAAAATAATAGGATCGTTAGTCAATCCAAAGAAAATAACACCAAAATCATAATTCCCATGTCTTGATTGGAAGGATGTTTTGGGAATATCTTATATTTTCACCTTGAATTGATGATAAATAGATCAAAGATCAATCTCAAAGAAAAATTTAGCCCCATAAAGTTTTTCAAATTAGTCAACAATTATTGGAAAAGGGTATTTTTTTCTTTACTATGATCTCATTCAGTTATCTATAATCAATGCATAGCCACATTGTTCCATCCTTCTTCTTCGCAAAGATAACATGTGCACCCCAAGGAGACACACTTGGATGGATAAACCTGTTCTCTAAAAGTTCTTGGAGTTTCTTCTTTAATTCCTTCAGCTCTAAATTTTCCATCCTATACGGGGTCTTTGATGATAGATGAGATCTAGGTATGAGTTTAATGTATAAACATACCTCTCTTTCTAGGGGAGGTCCGAGTAACTCTTTAGGAAATATAACAATGTATTCATAGATGATGGGGACATCATCTATCATTATACTATCCATTTTTTTCTATTTCTTCACTGATAAAATTCATAAATAAGGATATAATATGTTCTTTTAGAAGAAGCGTTGGTTGAGATATCTCTACTTGGAATATAACTATATGTTTTCTATTCAAGAAAACTATGTTTTCCTTGCTTCTGTATTTGATCTTAGCATTATATATTGACAGCCAGTCCATCCTTAGTGTAATGTGAAATTCCAGCATGGGAATGACTACTAGATTTTCGATAATATTGTGTTCACTAAAGTAAATAATAGAGTTTCAAAATACTAAAGATTCTAGGATAATACAACCAGGAGTCTTTCCCGATAACTCTACTTTTACCAGTTCAGGGGTCGATTATAAATTCCTTGTAAACATGGTAGAAATAAAGGGATGTGTAGAACTAGAATCAAACAAAGCATTTGATAGATTTTAGAGAACAACAATAGTACCTACCACCACATAATTTAGAGCTTCAACATCAGATATCATGATATAAAAATCATGAACTTGCTCCCTTGGCCCATGCTGAGGCTATTGGCGATTCCCCTCCACTGCCCTTGGAATTTGATAGTGATTGGAAAATTTCCCAAGTTTCCCACACTTATAGAATTGGACATCAGGTATGGAGTTCACCATATTCACCTTTTTATTAGTATTGGGAAGTTGAGTCTTCACCTCACTATGACAATTCTTCGTGATATGGCCATCTCTTAAACATTTGTTTCACTTCCCTCTCCCGAGTTGGTTGTTCCCCAAATGATTCTTATAACATTTATTACACGTGGGTCATTGAACTTACTTTCCTCCACTTCCATAATCAAAGGTCCTACCTAATCTGGTCTCTATTGATATCTTCTTCCCATTAGATTTATGAGACCACTATGTCTCACCAAACTCAAGTTTGTATTTCATCACACTCCGCACAATCTATTCACAGCTATCATAGTCTCAGTTGTCCAGATTCTTCCACAGAGGAGTTCTTATTCCACTAAAGAATCTATCAACCTTCCCATTAGGATCCATGAAAATTTTTGAGGTGTAATGGCATGGTCTTTTGAATTTCATCTCATAGATTCTAATAGATTCATTCTCCTTCTCCTTCATCTCTAGAAACTCCTTCTCCATTTTTGTTCTCATCAAATGAGGGAAATACTTATTTTAGAAGATTCCAATGAACTCTTTACACTTTATAACTTTAACCTCTAATCTTGGCCTCATGTTTATAATCAGTTCCCACCATTGATCATCTTCTCCCTCTAACTAGTAAACTACTAGGGTGACCTTCTATTGTTCTGAAAAGTGGAGTACATAAAAGATCTTTTTGATAGAGATGATCCACTATCCATCAAATCAATTGGTAAGTAGATCCACTAATGGTTGGTGGTTGTTGAAAAATAAATGTCTCAAAAAAAATATTGTTCCCTTTTTGGTGAAATTGGTCTTTCCACTTGATTATATTTATTTCCCATAACTTGAGTTTGTTGGATCATCATTCTCATGAAAGTTTCCATTCTGGAACCCATCGGAGGGTCATCCGCGCATGGTCCATTATGGTCACCATTTGCATAGTTCCTCCAATTTCACTCCATTTTCTAAAAGAATAAAACCTTAGTGAGAAACAAATTTCATGTATGAATATTTTACCTATAAAGAATTTTTATATCTTAAAACATTATTCCTAAACATATTATTACATAACAACAATAACATTTCTCTATAAATCCATCATAATGATTCATAATTAGCTTGTGATTAACCAAATATATACCCTAGGTGTGTCAAACCCATAGTGCATCATGGAATGTTGTCATATACCAGGATACCTTGGGACAAGCCCAAAACTCCTTTTCAGAGTTTTCACTCCTAGTTATATCGGTGTCATAGCCCCATCCACCTGTTAGTATCCAGAAAGTGATTTATTTTCCCAGAAACAACTTACTTAATATCCCACCACAATACTTGGAAGTTTTCCAATATTTAAACTTTTCTATAGGTTTCTTCCAAAAATTTTCATAGCATAATTTACAAAAATAACTAAACTATCCTTTTATACCAACTATGGAATCCCGTTTTATTTTTACATAACATTTCATTACATTTTACAAATAGAGGATCTATAGTGTCCAGTGTCTTGGAAAAAAGAGTAAAAAATGCATGAAAACACAAACAATTATTTTAATCCAATTTATAGTCTTCATTGAAATTTAATCCTATGTACAATTAAAGTATCTCATAACTTGGAGACATACATCAAAGGAAAGGGTGAGAAGAAGGCCCAGTAAGGAAAACAAGTGAAACAGTTTACATGTGAACTTGAGAGATATCAATAATTACATGGGTATAAAGAGGAATATCATAATAATAATATCATGAAACATAACATGAAAATGCGGCTACAATATTTAATTTAGACAATCATAATCAAATCACCAGGTCAATCCCCAAGGTGCCATAAAAATTACCAAGGTTATTCATCAAGGTATCGTAAAACTTGTCATCTCTAGAGATTAATTTCATTACCCAATGCATTAGAGATCTATCATGTTAAACCATTAATATGTATTTATTTTCATGCGATCCACATATATCATAATAAAACATTTCATAAATAACCCACATAGAATAAAATAAATGGGTTTCATATCAAAATCGTGACATTTTAAAAAGTGCTTACGAACATGTTCACTATGTCATTTATAACCCACAGAAGGGAATGAACGTTTTATGTATGTAAATTATAGAATAAAATATATATCATTTTTATGTCATGATGAATACCAATGTAAATGAAATAGATTTGGGAATTCACATTAAAAAATTAGATAATTTATTGTGAAAAATATAGATATTTTGAGATAAAAATTCAGCAACATAACGGTTATGCAACATGGTTTTAGAAAACAACAAAAAGAGAGTGGATAAGGGTCACCAATTCATAAAAAACTCATAATATAAGATAGGGAATAATATAATGTAAATAATAACAAGTTATGGAGATTTTAAATACATACCACAAAAAATTGATCTCGAAAGGAAATGAGAAGTAGAGAATTCCATAACGAAAATTCGACACCCTAACGATGTCACTTAAAAATTCAGAAAATGAGTTGATAAGAGAAAAAAGTATCACTCATCACTTGTACATAAAATGGAAAGAAACAAGTATATTTGAGAACATACCCAAACATAATAAAATGGAAATTAAAAGACATAACATAAAATAAGTATTGACTAAAATAGGAGGGTGAAAGGTTCCCTTACCTTGAATAGTAACTTTAAAAACTCAAAGGTTGGGACTTTGGGGAGATTGAGGGAAGCTTGGGAGGACATATAGGGAAGTCAAAAGACCATATAATCATTGAGGAGAACTTTATAATGAATGCAATGAAGGAATGCATTGGTATTTATAGTAAAAGTGAGGGAATATTTTATTAATTTCCAAGGGACTCCTCATTAGTGGTATTTGAAAAACCATGGGTATGCCCAAGGTTTTTCCCACATGGTAAACCTCATAAAATATATTACTTTACATAAGTTGACCAGAATTATTACATCATTAATGATGTCATTAAACACACCAAAACTCATAATTGTATTTTTAATATTCACCGAAAAACAAAACATTTTATAAAAATATCATAAATTCACCCTATCCTAATATAGATGCTCTGAATTCTGAAATGAAGTCCATTTCATGATAAAAACTTTATAATAATGAGATATTTAATTTTTTTGTATAAACAATAATTACGTGAAGAAATACTAATACTTAAATAATAATTTCTGAAAGAGTTATTCACTTATTCTATTATATCACATTACTAATCAAGATGCTTAAATTATATTTATACTTTATTTAGTGAGGATACTATTACATTGGTCACATTAATATTTATAGGGGTAATATTACTATTCATAATTTACTATTCAACAAAAAGTCGATTGATATTATTAGAATCTAATTTTTTTTACTGATCAAAACAATAGAAGTCCATTTTTTGAAATAAACTTTTCATTATTAATTTTTTAATTTATAAAATAATATTTTAAAATACCTTTCACCAAATATTCATAAATAATATGGAACATCTATAAATTCATCCTATATTTCTCTTAACATTTGAAATTCAATAATTTAACCATTGAAACAATTTAATTTATTCAAAAGGATTACACAAAGTAACTAAGGCCTCCTTACATAGCCACTTATAACCCCAGCATAGGACCTAAGAGTATGGTGTGTTTTGGTGACATAATATTGTGGTAGATTAGAAAACATTTCCTTAGTAGTGATTTCTATCAGTTTGAACTTCTCTTGTAAGTGATTCTGTTCAAGATTAATGTGTTAAATTTTGGATTGGCCTCGGTCAAGAGAAAAGACGAGTATTTTTACCTCTTTACCAAGATCTGATAGATGGGCTTCGTATGCCCAAGTCTACCAGATGAGGTCATCAACTCTTCTTTATGTATTAATTAACCATGATCATTTTTTATAAATAATAGTCATAACATTAATAGTATTTTTTCTAATAATCATACTGATTAATGGTCATATAACAGTCGAAACACAACTGTCACATTTTAATTATACCTTTTTCATTAATAAAAGGATATATTTTGTTGAGTATAAAATAAAATAACACACAAATTCAAGAAATAATTATCATTAAAAAGTTTGGGTCGTTACACAAAGGATACTAGAAGCTGAGTAGTTGAGGGGTTGGTTTATTTGTGGGATCACTAACATCCATAGGTTAATGAAATTGTTTTGGGAAAATACCTTCATGTTGTAACCACTTTAGAAGCATATATGGGAGTTCATTCCATAAGATAGAAGGCACACCATGACTAATTTGGTCACACTGTTAAAGTGGTTTTTGAGGAAATGGAAAACATATGGAGTACCCTATATGAATTGGATTATTATATATATTAATTAATTTTTTTTGTTAATATATAGTTATTATACTTTTTTTTGCAAGATAAATAGATGTTGTTTCAAGAAAGACATTGTCCCACCATGACAACACATTCCCAAGATGAATATTAAAGTCATGGTGAGTAAATCATGCCATATAGGTGAACCCATACATGTTAATTTCTATGATTTTTTGAGCTAAATGGGTTTTCATCTTTTGAATTTGTTGTCCATACTAGAACTAAAAATACGATATTAAACTAATCATAATAAATGATTCAAAATATGGATAATCAAAGTAGTAGACCACACTATGAATGAGACCTCAAAATTATTTGGGTTTGGGGTATTTTTTTAGGTTTTTGACATATAGAATAAATTTATGTCATGGAAGATAAAAATAAAATAAGAGGTTCTTGCCATGAAAAATGTATTTATTTCATGAAATTGTTAACTAGATTCAATTAAGAAAAGGATACTACATGGTATTTTATTGAAGAAACTGGGGAGGACATGAGGCTGCAGTGTGGTGTTTTTGATTGAATCTGATGACTATTTAAATAGCTTGTAACCCAGTAAATATCCCTATAGCCATATTTTGAAATTGTGGATATAAGTCTTCATGACTGAATCTTCTACTATGGTTCCTAACTAGGGAAATAGACTTATTTTTGAGGTTCAAACTATGGAAATAGGCCTATAGACGCGGTCTGGAATCATGGATATAGGTTTTCCCCACTATTCATGTCAATACAAGCCATGGTTTTGGGGTCTACTTCCACAGTTATAAACCATGGATATAGCCTTATTTTATAGTAGTGATTCATCATCAACTTCTTTTCTTATCTTTTATTTTTATTTTCTGTGTCTTTCTTGAAATATAAATACAAATACCATTAGAAGAATCATCCTTTTCTCTATATGATTCAATTAAAAAATTTATAAAACATTCACATTTTTAAGGATACTAAAATAATAGGGAAAAATTAGATCATTTCCGAGGGGGCTTGGATTATCTTCGATTTCACCTATAGAGCCCATGTTCAGTGTACCAATGAGAGGTGGTCAATCAGTTGTATATTTTTATAAATTCACCATATTTATTAATCCTATTTTAATTTTTATGCTTCTCAATACAATTTTTAAAAATATATACCCTCAAACCATATATATAAATAATTAGAGAGAGATAGTAGCACACAATATCTACGAGGTTCTTCAAAAAATCCCACTCCTTACTATAATTGGTTAGCCACTCCAAACTATGGTTTCTTCTATATACTATTTTTATAAATTAAAACGGTCTCATGAGACACATTGGGGGATGAAATTGTTATATACCACTATCACCAAACTTCAGAATCAACTATTTTTTCATATGCATGTATGTATTTATTTTTTATTTGATTACATATTATTTTATGTTTTTAAATATCTCAAAACCCTTTTCATATTTTATGTGAAAACCTATTTTTAAAACATCTCTATATTTTAATTATAGAAAGAGTGGTATTGTCCATGATTTTATAAATATTGTTTCATTTGAAATATAACATATTAATCTAGGTTTTATAGAAATAAAAAAATTCAAAATCATTCCTTACCATGTTCGCATTTATTCCCGAACATAAATCATGTTTTTTCTCTCAAGGAATGTTTTTAGTATAAAATACTTTAATTTTTTTATGTATTAATTTTATAACATATTCTATTATGGTTGGATTATTTTAAATATTCTCTATTTTGAAATTTAACAATTTTATGTTCATTTAATTAGTTTAAATTAAAGAAAAATTTTATAGTTTATGTGGTGTTCTTTTTTTCCGAATCTTTTACAACAATTATGAAAATCTGGATTTTCCAAAATTGGAATGTTTTTTTGATTTTGTATATATATAGTTGATTTATAATTAGAATCATTCAGAGTATTTTCTATTATAAAGGGATAATAAGTTTTTATTAATTTCAAAAAATTATCTAAAACTCCAAAAATATATTTAACATATCTTAAAAAATCTTTGAATATTTGCATTTTTATTTGAGTTTCTATTTCATAATTTCTTATTATTTTGATCATATCTCATTCAATACGTATTGGAATTAATATATTCATATATTTTTGAAAATAACATGAAATTATTTTCAAATAATTCTTCTGAACCAATTTCTAATTCAGTTAATTAGATGGATTAAGAATTCACCAAAATTTGTGTATTCCATGTGTACATGAAATGATACACTATTCTTAAATTTTTCAATCATAAATTATTTTTTTATTTTAAAATAACCAATTAATTTTTTATTTTAAACAATCAATTATTTTTTAAAACAATGAATTATTTTTAAAAGTGAATTAATTTTTTATGTTACCATTGAATTAATTTTTTATTGTACCAATCAATTAAAATTTTATTATATCATTGAATTTATTTTTTACTATACCGTTCAATTAATTTTTCATTATACTAGTACATTTTTTATTATAATGGTGAATTGCATTTTATTCTAACAATCAATTAAGTTTTATTCTAACGGATAATTAATATTTTATTCTAATGGTGAATTAATTTTTTTTATTTTAATGGTCAATTAATTTTTTGTTTTAATGACTGAGGAATTTTTTTTTAATAGTTTCATATTCTTTATACCACAGATTTAATTTTATTTTTCGGAAAATTTTTAGGTACTCCATTTTTTAACATTTTTTTATTTTGATGAACTGTATACTTATATTAATTGTATTAAGTATTTTATTGATTTTCAAAACTAATATATTATGCATAAGTAATGTTATTTTATTTTAGAAGTATTTTAATTACGTATAAAATGTGATTAAATTTTATTATTTATTAATGTGTACACCTAAAAAATACTATTAAAATATTTATATTTTAATTTTTTGAGTTAATTTTTTTAATTTTTTTATTTTCAAAAAAAATATTTAATAACATTGAATTTATTAAAAAACCTTTTATTATTTTTAAAGTTGTATAATTAATTTTTAATTGATATTATGTGATAAATTAAAATTTAATTAATATTTGAATTTAAACATTCAAATTAACTTATGATTTTTATGGGATTACCTTTGATTTATTATTTTGATCACTTAATGGGTTATTTAAATTATTTTGAATTGTTCTTTAGGTTTTCAATTCCAATAATTACTGTTATGATTATTATAGACATTATCATTCCCTCTCCTAGATAATTGTTATTTGAATTTGAATTGTTTTACCCATGGAAGGTGTTTGTTAGTATTTGAAGATATCTATTTAAAGGGGTTTTCGAGTAGTCTTGAAACTAATAGGACACATCTGTTGACATCTCCAGATCTTGGTTTTTTCCGCAGGAAAAATTTGTGGATGTCTCAAGTGCTACAAAAACCAAAGACCTATGTGATACCGTCTTTCATAACCTATACATTTTCTCAGGGAAAAAATTTATTTTTCTTCAACTTCTACTACCATTACAAGACATGTCAATTCAATTCTCAAAAACCAGGAAATATCCTTTAATTATTTATATTCTCCTTCATCTATTTTCTCTATCTGTAACACTATTTCACATCTATCATGTGATATATGTTTTTTTTCATTATTATTTTACAAAAAAAATAATTATTTCATCGTCACTTCATCAAGTTGTGACTATCGAATTAGAAAAATTTATATAAGGGTTATAACTCCAAATATTTAAATTTAAGACTAGTCGGGTTGTGACTCCCAATGTCTACAACTAGTTTGTAATGTTTTTTTAATCCCCATAAAAAATTCATCATCATGGTTATCCATCCACTATAAAAGGATTAAATAATTGGGTAAAAATTCTCCATAAAAAATAATTTTTAGAACAACTATATCTCTTACCGAGTATAGTGGTATAATATTACAATATTCGCACATAGTACTGAACTACTATAAAAACAACTTTGTGTTATTTACTTTTCCCATTGCTAATTAAGATTAATAATTAACTTTGATAATTGATTTAATTAATTAATTAATTTAATTAAAATTGGTAATCTACTCTATTAACCACTCTATATCATCTTCCATATCTCTATTGGGACCTAACATCAACTAGTTATATTCCCAAAGAGTCAATCTTCCATTTCTTTCTAGTTCAACAACCAATCCACCAACTCTTCAACTAAAATTGGTTATGTGCCCTAAGTGTAATCCTTCTTCTGTGATTGGGTAAACAACTTAGATAAAAGATTCAATGGGTTATGATCTATCAGTATTAATATCCTTAACTTTAGTTGGATTCTTTTTCACTATTTGATTAATATCTTCTTCCATGAGATATCTTAATCATCTTTATTTCTCATGTATAGTTCTTCAAGAACTTCTACGGGTGATAATCTCGTATTCTTGTCTTCCTCAATTTTTATGATCATTAGTGTATGATCAGGTCTACCTTAGTCTTTAAAATTCATGGTTATATTACTTATTTTAATGATGTTTCAAGAATCAGGTAAATTTCCTTCAGGTATTACTTTATATATTAAAGAAATTTTACACCCAAATTCAACTTATATCTAAGTTATCAATTTAATTACACTTAATACACTTCATGTATTCATGGAAAATTCCATCATCCATGGGATTCTCAATTAAACCCTATCATATTTATCTTCTATTATTATTATTTAATGATCTTCTTTGTACTATTTACATTATTCTTTTATTTCTAATCTTACATTTTTTCATTTTAAACTCTTCTTATGAATGATTGGATAATTCAATGAATTTAAGTATATTTTCTAGAATGAAAAAAATGTTCTGTAAAATGTTGTTTTTGGAAAAACTGGAAACATGGGTTCTCCCTTCTTCTTCAAGAAATGAAAAATGATAAAAAATTATAAATGTACTTGATACTATTTCTCACTTGAACTGATAAGTTATGGTTCTAATTTGTGAGAGTGTGCATAAAATTCTCATGGATTCTCCTCCACACAATTATTCAAGAATAAAACTCAAGTTGAATATACATCCTTTTCTATTCTATTTTTAAAATATTTAGCATAACATGTATATTTGGATCCTTTGTTATATACATACACAATTTTATTTGAAGAACTTAATTCTTCTTCACATAACAGAGTGAAAAATTTATCTATTATTATTCATAAAACCTTGATTTCACAACACCACAATGTTACTTAACATAACAAAATTTCATGGTTTCTATTACATAAAAATTGAAACCTACATGTATATTTTTTATCTTCAGACATGCATATTATCTCAAGCATGGATATCAGGATCTTCATGTAACAACATAGATTGTGAATTACAAAATCAGTGTTATAAAGAATTCTTCTTCTTCATAAAAACAATATTTCATCATTGTTTCTCTATTTTCATAGCCCAAAAAAACATAAACTATAGTGAAAAAATACATTTACACATATTAATATAATATTTTTAACAATGATTTCAAATAAATAAAACCCAGTGATATTGATACCTAGTGTATTTGGAAGACTAGGAATAGAATACATTAAAAGGAAATTTATAAGACCTCAACCTTTTTCGGGAGATTTCATGAGCTTGTTTATATGTATTTGTTTCCCTTATTTTGGTTATACCTTGTTTGAAGCATTTCATGGGAGTGTTTGGCTTAAAGTTGGATGTTTTAGAGGGATGTTGTGTAGTGCACGATTGGCGTGTGGTCTGACCAAACCATTTTCCCTGCCACAACAAACTTTGAAGCTTGAGACTGGAAGGGATTAAATGGTTGGTCCATGGTCGGCCAAACTGTGCACCCTCTTAAGAGAAAATATGCACCCACATTGGTGAGATACACATTTGAGGAATACAGTTTCGATAAACTATGCACCTCATATAGAAAACCTTGCATTCAAGATTTTAACCCCCTAAGAAATTAAATATAATCTTAAAACCCCTTATATTAATCCATAATCACCCCCACTCTGACCAAAACTGATTCTTAAAATATTTATTATCTCACAGTTGAATTTCAAGGTTTTTAAACCTCCGTTACTGAATAATCTATGACCCAATTTATAGATATTCTTCTCCTCTAGTATGTGATTTCTTCATGATTATATTTCTCTCTCTCATCCCACATTCTAGATAAAGAGGAATGTTTTATCCGCCATTGTAAAGTTTTCGGATCTAGGATTTGATGATTTTTTTTTCAGTTAGATCTTGTTTGTAGGATTCTATAAAATATCTCATTCTTTGTTATGGGATTGATTATTCCATTTCCATTTTTGTAATTATCATTAGGTGAATTCCCATCAATGATATTGAGGTATGTGCTCTATTATTCAATTCCCAAAGCATTGATTTCAATTTAGTGTGTGTAATTTTGAAATCTCTATTGTATATTTAGAAATTTCAGATTGAATTGAAGTAAATAAATTGGATAATGAATTAATGGATTATGGAATTTAATAATTAATTAGTAAATGAAATTTTACAATTAATAGGATACTGTAATAGGTCAATTCATGGGATTTATGGAATTTATTGATTAATAGAATCTGAAATTGATTGATTAATTGGAACTAAGGGATGTTTTTATTAACCTTGAGGGGTTAATGAATTATTTGATTAAATATTATTAGAGGTTTTAATGATGAATTGTTCATTTTATTACGTGTGATTAAAATAATGAATTATGATTATTATGATAAAATGTAAAGGTAAACATTAATGGGAATATTTGACAAGAAGGTTAATGATTTACAACCCTGATATATATGAAATTTTTGTTTTTCTGATATTTTGATATTTGTGATATATGTGATGTTGAGAAGTGGGATAGGGACTGAGGCTCCAAATACCCATATGTTACAGTGAGGTGGGGGATAGGGACTGAGGCCCCAAATAACCATATGTGATATCAAGTGTGAGATAGGGACTAAGGCACAAAATATTCATGTGACATTAAGGTTGGGGACTTGGATAGGGGTTCCAAATACCCATGAGGTTCTAGACATGAAGTTTTATGCCAATGATATTGGAATTGGACTACGGTTCTAAATGGTTGTGATATTAATTGAATTTAAATGATAAATGATAACAATGGTATTATGATATGTGATATCCCTTGGGGATAGTTCATACATTATCATTTTCTAAAGTGGGGATTAATAGAATGGGTTTCATCCAAAACCAAGGGAATAATGTGGTTAAATTAAATAATAATGAAATTTGGTAAGTGTTTACTTTATGAATTGTCCATTATTTTGTATACAATTTCATACGATTTTATTTAATTGACCTCTTTTATATTTTTTTTTGGGTGTCCTACTGATTTATACTCAGACCCTACTCGGGATTCTTAATTGGTACCCAAATAGACTTCATATTTGTAGGACAGGTTAAGGAAAAATCCCTATATTAGATTGATGAGTTAGGATGGAGCGTGGTTTAGGGAATTAGACTTAGTGTTGAGACCCTCTTTGGAGTGTCAGTTTGGATTTATTTAGGTTTTCCATTTTACACGTAACATGCATTTGACATTACATATCTACTATTTTGGTTTGTATTTTGTATTCATGTTTTGTTCATCAAGTCATACTATTTTTGTATGGTTATTGGTTATATCATTTGGTAATATTATTTACTAGTACTTTTATTCTTCTTTTATAAAGAGGGTGTAGTATCCCCATGATCAATATTAGGACCCTCATTCATGTTGGAAACCTATGGAATATGGGGAGGTTCTCCTGAGGATAGTTAACTAACCGGCTTGGGGAACTAGTGTGTGTAACCCGGGTTGGGATGTTAAAAGTGGTATCAAAGGGTATTTCATTTGCTATCATCTATATTACTATTTTGTGAAATGTAGAAATGAGAATCGGATGATTTGGGCATTATTTAAGAGCTCATGTTTGGGAGTAGATAACCCATGTATGGGGTTAAAACCAAGTTCCCTAGGTGGAAATTGATGTTATTGATGTGTACATTTATAGTTGAATGTTATTTCACCTCGAGTGATGAACTTATTGCGTGATGTGATTATTATTTCAGATATTTTCAATGATTTTACTTATGGAATGGTATCAAATAAGATTTATGTATGTATTCATAATTCTAGGAATTTTTGAATTATCGTGAAATCCATCATTTTGAGGCATGCCTGGAAAACCAGGTTTTTTGTAAGTTGTTGAAATTGATTTTTTTATCAATGGTTTAATTGATCTAAAAATAGTTCCTAAAATGGAATTAATAGTTGTAAAAATGATTCTAAATGTGGAAAATGGTTTCCTAGTATGAAATTGTGTTAATTATATTTTTTTACACTTTGTTAAATATTAATTTGAATTATGATGGTTAAGGGTAGGGATAACACCCCAGTTTTGACCATGTGGTTGGGTTTGGGTGGTGAATTGATCTGAATTAATGTTAATCCCCATAATTTTTAAAATGTTGTGTTTTTTTCAAATACTTGTGATTGGAATCATAGATATGTGACTCAATGATGATCCTTGGGGATTGTATGACAATAGGATATGGTTTGAAATGATACTACGGTAGTGAAACATAAGGCCCTAATAGTGCCAAGTGAAGGAGACCAAGAGCCGTTATTGGAGAAATTTTTCCAATTCATGGAATTTATATAGAGATACCTAGAGCGAGTTGTGAAGAGTATGTCTAAACTCACACGTGATTATTAGTTATAGCACCCTCTGACTATCACTGGAGAGGGTGGACCTAAGGTAGATGAGTTCTGGATTGAGTTCATACATACTATACTTGACCATTTAGATACTCCTTCTAAGAAGTGGACAAAGTTTGATAATTATATTTTATGATGATTAGTAAAGTGTTGGGGGGGATGTTAAGGCTTAGACTGCGCGGGTAGATGGTATGGAATGGAAGGAAATTTTGGGGAAGTTCTTGGAGAACATTTATCAATAGACACTGGGATAGTATAGGGAAGTTGAGTTCATGTGGTTGACCCAGGGTAGTATGTCTATGAATGACTATTCTAGTCACTTTACTAAATTTCATTGAATTGCTATAGTTCTGGAAGGGGATGAGAAAGCTACAAAAATTCATTTCTAGGATGGGGTTAAATTTGAGATTAAGACCCAAGTTAACAAATTTTGGTTAGATAATTTTTTTGAGGTTGTAGATGAATCTCTCATATCTGAGGGGAATATGAAGAAGGCTTCTAGTGTTGGATAGTTGGTTTCCATTAGATGATTAGAATGTGCATATTTTGAGAGTAGTAACTGTCTCCATAATAATATTGACAAAAGTTATGGAATGAAGAGTGGTTAGGGGGAGGATTAGTTACTCGGTATCTTACCTAAGAGATTTTCCTCCAGTGTGGTAGGCTAATCTTTTTTTTAGCAATTGTCCACATCCCCTAGTAGAGTTTTGAGCATGAAGAACGCATGATAGAATTATAGTAGTTGAGTTGTTTGGATGAACCAGAGTGTGGAAAGGGGATCTTCTACACCATACCAGTCTAGATGTTAGAGTTCAAATGGTTTTCTCTACATAGGTAGTGGACATGGTACTTCTAGGAAAGTGTTCCCATTTCAACAGATTAGTGAAAATCAGGAGACTCAGACAGAATCATAGGGAAGAGGGGTAGTATGGTTGTATGCAGTCCATCCTACACTTGTGGAAAGTGAGTTGAACCATCGACATCTAGAGGTTCAATTATTATATATTATATTATTTTTAGTTCCTCATTTTATACTAGTTCCTCTCATTCCTTTATATCTAAAAAACATTTGAATTAGTTGAAAATGATATTGGAGTTTGTGACTGGGTTATGGAGATTGATACACCATTTGGAGTATAGTTGAGTGACATCTTTACGTGCGATGTATCATTTTATAGAGGATATTTACATCCTAGACATGTTAGGATTTAACGTAATTATAGGAATGGAATGGTAAGTGGTGTACTGATCCCATATAAATTGTTACCATAGTAGAGTGACTTTTATAAATCCCATGGACAAAAATTATATTCACTATGGAGAGTGGGATACATGGGCAGGCTATGCATGGCTAGTTTAACAAAAATTGAGGGAGCTCACTACCAAAGTCTCAATAATTTTGAAAGATTATGGGGTGTAAAGAATGATGTATTTCCACACTTACTTTATGGGTTCCAAGACATGTCTCTTGAGGAATTCTCAAGACAGCCACCTGAGAGATGTGTGGGGTTTATGATTGATCTCAATCCTGGGGCTAAGCTAGTTTCCATTAAAAAAAATTAACCAACAGAGCTTCCACACCTCAAGAATTATCTATAAGAGTTGATGGACAGGGGGATTATCCATTCAATTCCATCGCCTTTAGGTTCTCTGTTCTTATATGAAAAGAAGTAAGATGAGAACTTTCACTTGTGTTTTGTTTACTGTAAGTTGAACCAGATAACTGTGAATAACTGGTATGCACTTCCATAAATTGATGACCTATTAGACTAGTTTAGGTGATATTGTGTCTTCTCCATGATTGAATTGAGATCAGGGTATCATCGGTTAAGATTTCGACCATCTCATATACATCGAACTTTATTCACAAGCAGATATTAACTTTATGAGTTTATTGTCATCGTTCGTGCTAAGGAATTCTCTTACTGTGTTTATGGACTTGAAGAACTTAATCATTTAGCTATACCCATAAAATTTAGTTGTTTTTTATTTGGATTATATCATGGTTTAATCCAAGACTCATGAAGATCATGCCCAACGTCTTTACATTGTCCTGATGCCCTAAGAGTGCATTGGTTATACACCAAGCTATCTAGGATTCAGTTTTGGATTGATTAGGTACATATATTTGGTCACATTATCTTAGAGGAAGGTAGTTCATTGGATCCAAATAATGTATATAAAGATGTTTCTTTGAAGAAAACTAAAAATTTATTTGATACATGTAGTTTTCTAGGATTAAATGTTTTTTATGAGAAGTTCATCCAAGAATTTTATCATATATATGAACATATATTGGGCACAAAAATGAAGGGATTTGTTTTTGAATTGTCTGGATCATGTGATATTGATTTGCAGTAGTTGAATAATTTCTTGGATACCACACCATTCTTGATCCTACAATATCCAGTGGAGGAGTATATGGTGTGTGTTTTTTTTGAGTTAGAAGCAGGTTGTGGAGAAGTGTTGGTGTAGGGTGATTGAATTATGTAATATGGGTCATGATAGATGAGGAAACATGAATGGAATTACCCTATTCATGACATCAGGTCATCTTTATTTTTTTATGCCTTAAAGTGAAGGGAAAACTATCTTTGGGGAAAAAAATTTACTGTGTATATTGTTCACAAGAGCATAAAGTATATATTGTCGAAATGATATTTCAATCTCTGAAGGGGGATATGGGTTGAGTATATATATTCATTCAAAATTTATATAGAATATAAACCTAGGAAAGAAAAGAGTTTTATTGATTCTCTAAGTTGGAAAACTCAAACTCAGGTAGTTAAGGAGACATGTTCAGAGTAGAAACTGGGAAACATGCTAGATGAGATGCATGTTGTTGTTCGGGAGGGATGGTAGAAGATTTCCCTCATGTCAATTTTATTAGATTCAAAACTTTTGAGATGTATTAGGGAGAGTTAGTATGATGATCTGGATTATTTGAGCTTGAGGGAAAACCATGAAGGTGGGGAGTCATCTTTCAATTGTACCATAGATGAGAATGAGATCAGATATTTCTAGAATCATGTTGTTGTGCCTATGTGTATACAAGAGGAGTTGATATATGAATTTCATGCCTCAAAATTGGTGGTACATCTATATTTTACCAAAATGTAGCACGAATTATGATGATAGTATTGGTGGTCGATCCTAAAAAAGGGGATAGTAGGGTTTGTGACACGATGCTACACTTCTCAACATGTTAAGGCCAAGCATCAATGTCTAGGTGTTTTAGTATATACATTTACAAATCCAAAAAGGAAGTGGGATGACAATACCATAGATTTTGGGGAGCGTATCCCAAGGAAACATGAGAATATCGAAATTTAGGTGATTTTGGACCATTTAACTATGGTAGTTCATTGCTTTCCAATATGAGATACTTTATCAACAGATCATTTGGGAGACATGTACATTCAAGAGATAGTTCATATGCTTGGAGTTCCATGGAGTATAGTTTCAGACATTAAATCATGTTTTACTTCACACTTCTAGAATGGCTTGTAGAAGATTCTTGGTACATAGTTCTTACTGATTCTATATTTCCTCCCACAGAGAGATGGGTAGTCAAAATATACTATATATGTTCTTAAGGATATGCTTTGGGTGTGTGTCCTAGAATTTGGTGGGTCATGGGAGAAGCATCTAGAATTATTAGAGTTCTCCTATAATAATATCTATTAGGATATTATATATATGGAAAGATATGATCTTTATGGAAGGCCATTAAGATCACCTCTATCTTGAATGGTGGCAGGTGAGTCAAATTTGTTGGGATAGAGTCTTGTGTAGGATATGTTTCATCATGTTCAATATATTTTTAAATGTATTGATATATCTCAAATTAGGAATAATTCAAAAGAATATACACATCGTTGATAACTTAATTTTGAAGTAGGTGATCGTGTGTTCCTTTGGGTGTCACCTAGATTGGGTTAGTGTAAGATTTGGAGGCAGTGAAAGTTGGAACTCGGGTTTTTTATGACCATTTGAGGTTGTGGGGTGAATCATTTTGGGGGAATACTGATTTGGTCTTTTACATAGGTATAGTGATATTCATGATGATTTTTATATGTCACAATATCGGTGTTATCACCCCGATAAATCACATATGATCGATGAAGCTAATGTTGAGGTCAGGATAGATGCGTCCATTGAGGATCATCTTATAGGTGTTTTGGATCATATTGAGAAAGTGTTGTGGGGAAAGACTATGAAAATGGTTCATATATTGTGGAAACATGAGTTTGTTCAGGAGGAAAAATGGGAGATATAAGTGGGTATGTGGGCTCAATGGCCTAATCTTTTGACCTCAAAAACATAGAGATGCTTGGGAGAACAAGTCAAGGATGAGTTGTTATAAGGTGGGGAGATTGTAATATCCTGGCCTTTTTATGTAGATTTATCGAGCTAATTTATAGGTTTTATTTTTCCTTATTTTTTTTTATACTTTGGTTGAGGAATGTCTTGGGTTTTTTTGTGTGAAAATGCGATGTTTTGGAGGGATTTTGGGTCGTGCACATTTGGTTCACAATTTTCCCAAACTGTGCGGCTGACCATAGAAAACCCTAAAACCCTAGATAGAGAGGGATTTCAGATTTGGAACATGATTTCTTAAACTATGTTCCATCTTAAGAGGAACTGTGAACCCCCATATTTGAGGTTCATGGTTAAGGTGCACATTTTTGGAAAACCATGCACCCGTGATAGGAAAATATGAATGTGGAATTTTAAACCCATAAAAAAACATTAACATCCTAAACCCCCAATATTAATCACTAATCACCCCTACTCAGACCTATACTAATTCTTATGAATTTTAGAAGCTCTTATTCAAATTATAATGATTTAAAAAATCCATTCTTGATAAATCGAATAACTAATTGACAGAGCTGAACCTCTCTCAGTATGTGATTTCTTCTTGATTAGATTTTTATCTCTCTCATACCTCTTTTAAGATAATGAGGCATTTTTTATTCACCATTATTAAGGATTTCGATCTATGATTTGGTGATTGTTATTACATTTGATATTGTTTCTAGGATTGGATTCTATATCTCATTCTTCATTACGTAATTGATCATTCCATTTTAATTTGGGTAATTTTCATTGAGTGAACCATCATCAATGATCATGAGGTATTTGGTATATTATTTAATTCCCAAAGACTTGATTTCTATTTCATGTGTGTAATTTTGAAATTTCTAATTCATCTTTATAAATTCAATCTTGAATTGAATTAATTATGTTTCTTAATTAAATAATGGATTTTTGAGTTAAATGATTAATGGGGTAATTATATTGGCCCATTAATGGATGCTATAATAACATAATTCTTCAGATTTTTGGAATGGATTGACTAATAGAATTTTTAATAGATTGATTAATAGGAATTATGGGATTTTTTGATTAACCATGAAGGGTCAATGAATTATTTTATTAAATGGTTATAAAGGGTTTAACGATGAATTGTTCAAATTATTCCATGTGATTGGAATAACAAATTATGATTATTTTGATTAATTGTGAATTTAATTTTTATTGAGAATGTTTGATAATAAGGATAATTATGTATAACCTTCATATATATGAAATTTTTATTTGTGAGATATTTTGATATTTGTGATATATTTGACACTGATGTGTGAGATAGGGACTGAGGATCCAAATATCCATATGTGAAAGTTGAGGTGTGGGATAGACACTGAGGCTCCAAATGGCCATATATGATAGAGGTTGTGGCATAGGGACTAAGGATCCTAAAATCCATGTGACGTTAAGGGGTAGGGTAGGGATAGGGACTCAAAATACCCACATGGTTCTAGACATGATGTTCTACACCCAATAGATTGGCATCAGACTATGTTTCCAAATGGTCATGATATGAATTGAATTCAATTGAAAAAATAAAAATGGGATTGTTATATATGATAGCCCATGAGTTTACTTTGGACTCTATAATGGTCCTTAGAAGGTAATAATATCATGGGTTTCATCACGAACCTTGGTAATTATATATTTAAATTAAAGAAAAATGGTATTTGATAATTCTTTACTCTATGCATTGCAATTTATTCCTTAAACAATTTCATACACTACTGTTGACTAGATATTTTTTAGATATTTTTGGTGGTGGCCTACTGATTTGTACACACACCATACTTTTTCTTCCATATCTTTACCCAAATAGACATCATGTCTTTTAGAGAGTACAATGGAAAGACCCCTATGTTAAATGGTTGTGTTAGGATAGATCATGCATGAGGGAACTGGACATCGTGCTGGTTTCCACATAAGAGTTTCATTGTGACTTTATTTTGGTTTATCATTTGACACCTAACACATATTTTTCATGACATATCTCCTATATTGGTTTGTATAATATATTCTTGTTTTGTTCATCTTGTGATACTGATTTTTTCTAGTTATTAGTTATATCATTTGGCTATAGTTTATTTACTTTTTCCATTGGGATATATTGATGGAGAGGGTATAGTCTCTCCATGATCTATATTATACCTTCAGTAATAGTTAGTATCCTTTTACATATAGGAAACAGTGTTGGAGGACATATGACCGACCAGCTCAGGGACCCTGTTTGTAGCCCTAGGGTCAGTACGTCCGAAAACTAAAACATGAAATCTTTATTTTATCCACCTTAATAAAATAATAAATCCATTTTACCTCTTAAACACATTTTTACTCTTAATAATATAAATAACATGGAATCATAAAATATTTCAAACATTGTAATGTGGTATCAACATCAGATATAACATAAGTATAAGTCCAGGATAACTACTAAGAAAAAATCACATGGGTAAAGATTCCGGTCATGGATTAAATTCTCTCCCAAATCCCATACATAAAACATCATTAGAAAAGAAATTAAACAATGTATGTACGTGCATATGTTTCCCATATAAGGAAATAAAACATAAGATATAAACCTAAAGATTACCAATAGAAATAAATGGAATCTGAAACCATGTCATTAAACATAACCAGATGGAATATCATTATGGTCTGATATAAAGAATCTCTTTAAGAGTTATTGTATGTTCATAAGAATATTTCATGATAAATTGTGTACCTATGAAGTGAAAAAATAAAAAAGAGTAGATAAATCCATTTGGAAATGTTCCTCTTAAACAGGGCTTTAGGAAAAGGTTAACGAGTCTTTAAAGAGGTTAAGGTCATAATAATTTCCATAAAACCAAAAATTAACTAAAATTTTTTTCCCTTATAAAATGATAAATTTTAGAAAACAATGGTGGTGTAAAAAAATTTAATGTGTAATTGTTGTAATTAAGTATGAAATATAAAAGTTCCTTTTATTTGGGTTTGGTTATCAAGAGAAACTAAATAGATAACCATTTAAAATATGTATATCCCAATTGAGGAAAGATGAATTAAGATAATAATAAATTTTTGGGATATATATATAATGAATAAGGAATAAACTCATAATAATATTATAGTGAAAATATTAGGTACTATAGAGAAAGAATAACCCAAAATATAACACAGTGGTTTGAAGAGATCTCTTACCTTACATTCTCGAATCATTCTTCACTTGCATGTAATGTCATAAATAATAAAATTAAATCCATTAATTACCTAATTAATAAAATTTTCCATATATTATTTAATTATTAAAAATTATAGTATGTTCATTTACAACCATTTCATTGAGATATAAAGACTAATTTTACTTTTCTATGGGCATTCGTTTAATTGTTCCATGGTCGAATCACTTATATATAGTTATTTATGTTCTTGTAAAAAGGGAATAAAATACTAAAAGTTAAATGAAATGGAAATAATTTAATTCCAAAAATTAAAATACTCGAAAATAACCATATTTGTTCCAATATATGGGTGATTCTTTATGTAAAAATGCTAATGTCATATGGTTAGTACATTCAGGTCATTTTAAAACCCACCATGAAATAGAATCATTTAATTTATTTAAATTATTAATAACAATTTATAGAACTTTAAATAAGTTATAATACACTTATTATAATCATATTTAACAAAAATAGTTTTTATTTTACTTGCTTTAAAGGTGGTGGAGAAAAATGAAGTTTGTTGTTGCTGGAGGCGTTGATCCAACCATATTATAAAAAGGTTTTTTCAATAATATAAGAAAGGGGGTAGAAGATGGATATTCCACCATAATAATAAAATGGAAATATATTTAGGATAATTATATAACTAATGTCTCAGTTGTTGGAGATTATATAGGGGTGTAATAAGAAAAATGAAATTAAAAAAGATTTAGTTTAGTGTTTACCTATCCATTTTATTTTCCACTTTTAAGTAACCCCTTAAAGATCTATGGAATTCACTTAGGATCTCTAAAAAAATGGAAATAGTGTTGGATGGGTAATAGGGAGAAATATCATCAATATATAAGTCTTATAATATTTTTTAACAAGGGGAGGTATTTATAAGGGGAGGACAGTTGTATTTTTAAATATTATTATCATTGGTTTATTATTTTGGATCAAGGCTACCAATTTTATCTATCACACCCGACATTTTAAAATTATTTATTTTATTAATTTTCTTGGAATTGGGTAGTTTAGGTTGAAACATGATTTAAATTGCTTAATTTTTATTAATAAATGCACCTTTTGGGATTGGCAACATTAGAATCATGGGTAGAGTATAGTTTGTAAAACTGTGTGGCCTCACCCAGGTCATTGTGTTGTCTTCCAACTATTCAAAATAAATAAATAAATAACAAATGAATAAATAATGAAAACGAAATAAAATAAAATAAATATGGATTAAAAATAATAAAAATGATAATATTATTATTATGAATAATATTATTGTTGTGGTTGAGTTTATTATTATAAATATTATTATTATTAAGTTTATTAAATTTATTATTATCATCATATTATTAAAATTATTTTTATTATTAAGTTATTATTATTATTCATTTTAATTAATTAAATAATAAATTTTTTAGTTATGGTTTTCTTCTCTCTCCCACTCCTCACCCCCCTATGAAACCCCTTTCCTCCCCTCCACCTGCATCGTGTAGCACCCCCCTATACCTATACCTCACTACGCATGCAGACCCTACCCTTGGTTGGATCCCTTCTGAAAAACCAGCTCTAGCATAGTACCATTTCTCTAGCATGTCCCCTATTGGTTCACCTTATCTCTGGAATGGCCCCCTACTGGCCGACCCTACTTCTGGCGCACCCCCTACTGGCCTATCCACTTCTGGTGACTGGACCCCATAGTTGTGCCCCTGTAGCATCGTCTCACCCTCTCCCCTCCAGATAAACCCTTCCTCTTTCCCTAGGGTTTTCATTCAGGTTATCTAGGGTTTTTAGTTTTCCAAAATTCAAGAGTGTTCAATTTAGGGTTGAATCTTGTTGATCTTGTGGTTTTTTTATAAATATTGGCTTCTTAGGGTTCACTTGAGGTGGTATTGTGTTTCCACGCCAATTTGAGGATGATTCTCCACAATAGGTAGGTGGTTCCATTCCCTAGAAATTTAAGATAATATAATTTGTTCGTTTAATTAATTCTTGCATGTTTTATATATTATTTGGGTGGTGCGAAATGATTTTTGGAAGTAAATTGTCGTAATGTTTAATTAAAATATATTTCCTAAATGAAATATTCATGTATCTATGTATGCCTTGTTGTGAAAATCATTGGGAGTGTTCAATCAATTTTTTTAGTATTAAGAAATATGTTTTTTTGGGTACTTTAGGTGTGTGTTTGTTGAGAAATAATTTTTATGGGAAATGGACCACTTTGGGCAAGTTAGCCTTATTGTGCGCTTTTGAGTATGAATTGTGAGGTGTTTAGAAAATGAAGAACTTGTTTTAGAAATGAAATCGGGGTGTGTAAATAGATTTTTAAATTGTGTGAGTACAGAGAAATTTGTTTCTGAATGTTTTGGAATGCTTATGTGTTGGGTTTGGATTTTTTAATTGAAATGGATTTATTGTGTTTGTGTTTTATTGTGGTGCTTCTTGTGAAGGTTGTATGGGTTGTTTGAAAAGTGAAAACATTGTTTTCAAAGGCATATTGGGTGATGATAGTTTTGTAAGTATGTTTTTAAAGAAAAATAACATACTTTGGAAGATTGAACATGTTTTTCATTTGTTAATGTGAATTATAAATTGTTTTAAAATATAAATAGCTTGTTTTAAAAATGATTTTCAGTTTTGTAAAAATTTAAAAAGAGGGGATTATAGTGAAATTTTTAGAAAAATGGTGTAAAACCTTGTTGTGTTAATTAAAAGTGTTCTATAAATTACTAAATTGATTTTTTAAATTATGTAATTGTTGAAAATTTTGTTCTTGTATGGTTATGTTGTGCATTCAATTTTAAAGTATCATATTCATGTGAACTTGGGTGTCGCTTTGATGTAAAACCTTGTTTTACCAGTTGTAAGTGCTTTATAAGTTGTTAAAATGTTTATTTAAAATTATTTATGTGATGTTAATCATTAAATGGGTTGGTCTTGGTTTGTGTTTGGTATAAAAATGGTATTTTGAGTATGTATTTGAGTGTAAAGTTTTGTGGTACCTCAAGAAATTAATTTATAATTTTTTTAAATGAACTATAAAATTACATAAGAGGTGTGTGGTGTGTTTGTAAAATTATTTGGTGTGTGTATGTCTTAAAAATGGGGTTTTTGTGTGCAAGTAGTGACACACTATGTCTACCTTGTTTGGATTGACTTGTGTGTATAAATGTGCGGTGTTAGTGATATGTGAATGTAACACTTGATTAAGAACAAAAATGGAATCTTGAGTAACTAGGTGGATGTACTAGGACTAGCTAGCTAGTGATTCAGAAGTAGCTTTGTCCATGTTTCACATAGATGGATTGAAAACTACAATAATAACTAAATATTTTGAAGATTATTGGATTCCACTAGGGTTTCATGCATTCCCCTACTAGTGGTGCATGAATGAGAATGCAGGTTTTTGTGGTTTCTCTAAGACATTTTCACCGAGATGTGAGGATCCTAGAATCCCACTTTATCTAGTTTGACCTTAGGGATTGACCTATAATGCTTTAAATTATATTATTAGGTGACATCCATGGGCATATGGTGGACCTCTTATTTGTCTGTGTGTGTGTGTGTAATTTAAAAATACCATTTCTCTTTTAAGAAAATGGTTGTTTGTTTTTCATTGTAAGTGGTTTATTTAATTTAAAATGTTTACTCACAAATGTGTTCCAAGAAATGTTATAAAATAATTAATTTTAATTAAGCATGTTATATTTTCATAAAATGTTTAGGCCTAGAATCATTTATCCCGGTGGAATCCTACAAATATTTGGCTCAAACCCTTTATACACTATTCTGTATATGTTGTCCTTGTTTTCCATTGTTTTAGGTTAAATCAAGATTTTAGTGTTGGGAGATGGATTTTCAAGTTTAATTTGGTGTGGATCATGGTGGTGGAATTTTGAAGATGTGGTTCCTCTCATTTCATGGAGGTTTGATATAGAGTTTTCCCCCCATTATATCGTACTACATTTGTTCTTTTGTCTAGTCATAAATATTTAAGTATAAAAGTTTCTAACGGCGTGTTTGAATCAATTTTTCAGATCGTAATTTAAATTTTTTTTCATTTTAATATGTTGAATTCAGTTAAATCATTCCCTCTTGTTTTATATGATACTTGGTCACTTGTGCTAGCCCATTGGGATCGGTAACACCATTCAGGCCTTATCGCGGATCGGATTGGGTGTTATGTCAGATGGTGACATGGCTTGTTTCGTAAAACAAATGGTATTAGAGAGAGGTAATGCTCTTTTGAGTCTTGTTCCTTGGGGAAGAGTTTCGGTAGATGAGAGCTAAGATTGTCTGGACTCGACATTCCGATTATGAGTAGGGTTCCTATCCAGTACACCTCATGATGGGACTAAAGTTACTAGGGGAAGTCAGGTTTCATCTTAGTCATTTGGACCTTGTGTTCTCTTGTTGTTTGGGAAATTATATGGTAGATTGCTAAATGGTCTCAGGGAGCTCATAGGGAATGAAAATACATGTGGATCCAGTGATGTTTTCTTAAAACACTCTCTGTGAAAGTGGTGCGACCCGTAAATGGCTACCAACCATATGTATGAGTCACCCATTGGGACTAATTTCCAACAACATCATCCATTGTCTTCTTATATTTCCAATAATGTTATTGTGGGGTGTATTGAGTTCAAAAACCCTTTCTTTGAATGATGTTTTTGGTTTTTGTTCCATCGGTAAGTTTATTTGAAATGATGGTTTATTGTTTCTTTCATGAATTTTTTCTGCAGGCCTTTGTCATGGCTCCCCTCATCGGTTTGGTTTTTTTTTGTGGAATATTTTCTCCAATGGACTAGTTTGATTAGCTCATAGGGTTCTCTTATTAGCTAGTGATTTCCCCCATAAACAATTGATGAATATTAAAAATCCGACCACGGTTGATTCACCATTAGTAGTTACTCGAGTTGATCAAAGTAAAAACACAATTATTTGGTTTTAGGGTTGAGTTATCTCTCCTCTTTTTCAGATTAAGTAGACCATATCTCAATAGAATAGTGAATTCAAAAGGAGTTGAAATATATCATAATTTCTTGAGTTTCGAGAGTCATCGAAGGTGATGTCCGACAACGGTGTTTCTGAATGTGTAGTCCAGAAGCACTGAATGGAATTCTAGTGAGGAGAGGTGGAAGCACTATTTAGTTGTATATGATGGGTAATATTTTAAAGGTTCCATTGGATATTTCACTATCTCATTAGGAAAATGTTCATGTTAATCCACTTGTGTGGAAAATCTAGTCATAAGAGGTTGTTATGGCTACTTGTGGTAATATCATGTGTTCTAGGACTTGTTTCAAGGTCCCACTCCTTATAATTTCACTGTCAGTTGAAGGGGTCATGTCCAATGGAACCATGTAGAGTTATGTTCTATTTTAGATGTAAGTGTGTATGTTGTGGAACCTTTCAAAATATTCTAATTTAAAAGAAGTGTGTTCCTATTCTGGTCATTCCTAAAATTCTATGATCTACATGATGGTTCCTTCCATGTGACCCTTATTTCATTGTTTCTCATTCAAGGTGGAAAGGGGTGATCCTTTAAGATCTTTTCATGGTTAATTATCATGGTGAAACCAAATGAGTCTTGGTATGTATGTATTATGTTGGTTTTGTTAGATTGTGGTGTGGTTGTGCATGGGATCAGAAGTATATGTTTTTAATGGGGGGTTTTAGCGCTTGACTGTGAGGTAGGAGAGGATTCAATCATTATAACTCCAGCCGTAGGTCCTAGAGTGATGCTGAAGCAAAGTCAGAAAGCCTTAGGAGTGTAAATTATTTTTCTAACATCTATCTATAGTGTGGGATCTGGAGACAATTTGATGTTTCAGTGTGGAAGCTCTATTTTAATGGATTTTCTTAGTGAAAAGAGACATGGATATTTCATCCCCATGTCATGACCTGTGCAGGTAGAAGAGTTCCTCATTGGTAACAAGGAGGTGCGGTAGTCTTGTTTCCTTCAACCTCAGTGCTTATACCTTGGTGGATTTTAATATTTGTTAGGTTTTCCATGTATGAACATCCTTGTAAGTCTTTTTTGATTTCGGTTTTAATTTGGGATAAACCAAGAATGGTGATAACCCATAGGACTGGTTCACCATGTAAATTTTTCCACTTGATTTAGAGTTTTTTTTCATCAGTCCCCATTCAGTGGGTACTGGGTCTATGTGGGGTTTATGTATCGGTGTGTTTTAGTCAGTTAATCTTCTTAGTTCTAATGTTGGGGAGACTGAACGTGGGTCTTACTAAAAGTCTAACTGAAATGAAATGGTGCCAGCCTATTCCTTGTAGTGGGGACTTCATTTGTGCCTCCCAATGTTGGTGTCCCGATTCAGTCTCAGGGATTAAGTTGTTTATTATGGTGTGAATTCCACTTAGGCCTTCCTATTTCAATAATTTTCTTATATTTTGGGTATTTGTGTGGTGATAGGTGGTCTCGTTTGGATTTATCAAACCCCAAGCCTACTCTTGAGTAAAATGATGGGGTCGAAGCGCACCCAGTGGTGTTGGGAAATAAGGCTCTGGTAGCCTCATTTCAATTCATCACTTTTTTCTCGTAAATTGTGGGAGATTCTTTGGGAATGTTAAAGGAGTTTTTTCTTGAGATGTTAAAATGGTTCCTTGTGAGAATTCATATCATTTGATTATCTACTAGAGGTGTCTAAGATTTTAGGGGTGGGCTACACTTGGCGGGGATTCTTTTCTGAGTCTACTGAGTTTGGTTGGAATTTCACTTCCTCTTTTGGTAGTGTTCTTTCCTAATCTCCCATGTCTTGTGTTGGGGATATCCTTGAACTATGAAGGAACATCGTTTTTTTGGGTATAGACCATGTCATGGATTTCTGGGGGTGGAAAGCGTTATGGTGGGGAGAATTATCACATCCTACATTTTTAAATTATTTATTTTATTAATTTTCCTGGCATTGGGTAGTTCGGGATGAAACCCAATTTAAAATTTTCAATTTTTATTAAAAGAACGCACATTCTATGCTTGGCAGCATCAGGTGCACAGGGAAAGCACAATTTGGAAAGCCATGTGACTTCTCTCATGTCACCGTGTGGCCTATATGATGTTCAAAATAAATAAATAAAATGAAATTGGAAATAAAATGAGAACAAAATAAAATAAAATAAATATTTTTTAAAAATAATAATAATGATATTATTATTATGAATAATAATAATATTAGTATTATTATTAATATTATTAAAATTGAGTTCATTATTATAAATATTATTATTATCAATTTTAATTAATTAATTTTGTATTTATTTATTTATTAGTTAGGCTTTGATTCCCTCCCCTAACTCTCCTCCCCCCAACGTGACCCCCTTTTCCCCTCCACCTACATCGTGTTGCACCCCCTCCTTGGACCTCACTATGCACGTCGCCCCTCCCCTTGGAAGACTCACTCCTAGTGAACCACCTCTAGTGCGGCACCCTGCCTTCGACATGACCCCATGCTAGTTGGCCTAGTCTCGGATGTGGCCCCTACTGGTCGGCCTTATATCCACTGCACCCTCTCCTGCTGGTGGGTCCACTTCCGATGACTAGAACCCTTGGCTAAGCCCCTGTAGCAAGTCTGAACCCTCTCCCCTCTAGGAAAACCTTTTCTCTTTCCTTGGGTTTTGGTTCATTTTGTTTTAGGTTTGAGTTTTCCAAAAGGGTAAGGTGATTGATTTCTGGTTGAATATTTTTTGATCATGTCATTTTTGGATAAATCATTCCTTATTAGGGTTCTCTTGAGGGGTGGTTGTGTTTTCGAACCAATTTTCAGATGATTCTTCATAATAGGTAGGTGGTTCTATACCCTATCAATTTTAGATAATTTAATTTGTTTGTTTAATTAGTTCTCATAAGTCCTATATTTTATTTGGGTGTTATGAAATGAGTTTTGGAGATACATTGATGTTCTTATGTGTTAAAAATAGATTTCCTAAAGGAAAAATTCATGTTTCTATGTAATATTTATAGTGAAAAGCATTTTAAGTGTTCAATAAATTGTTTTAGTAGTGTGAAATGTGTTTTTGTGGGTACTTGTGGGGCGTGTGTGTTGAAAAAGGATATTTATGGGAAATACACCACTTTGTGCTTGTTAGCCTGGTTGTGTACTTTTGAGTATGAATTTTTCGGTGATTAATGAATTTGGAACTTGTTTTAGAAATTAAATTGGGTTATGTAAATGGTTTATTAAATTGTGTGAGTATAAAGGGTTTGGCGTGCTTATGTGTTGGGTTGGGAATTTATAACAGAATGGTTATATTGTATGTGTATGTCTGTGTATCCTAGTGTGGTGTTTCTTGGAATGCTTTAGGGGTTGTTTGAAAAGTGAAAACCATGTTTTCAAAGGCTTATAAGGTGGGTATAGGTTTGGAAGTTAGTTCTTAAAGGAAAAATACATTATTTGGAATGTTGAACATGTTCTGCATTTCTTATTGTGAATTATAAATTGTTTAAAAAATGAGGGATAGTTTTAAAAATGATTTTGGTTTCTGTAAAAATTTATAAAAAATGGGTTGGCTATGGAATTGGTTTCAAAATTTTGTAAACTCTTGTTGTGTTAATTATAAGTGTTCTTTAAATTACTTTATTGAATTATTAAATTATTCAATTGTCGTAAATTAGGTTTTGATATGACTATGAAGCGCAACAAATTTTACAGTATCATATTCATGTGAACTTGGCTGTGGCTTTGATGTAAAACCTCGTTGTACCATTTTTTTAGTTATTTATAAATTTTTTAAATGTTTATTTAAAATTATTTATGTGATGTGATCCATGAAATAGGATGTTTTGATGTATGTTTATTCTAAAGAGTGGATTTTGAGTTTGAATTCGAGTGTAAAGCTTTGAGATCCCCCTAGAAATTATTTTAGATTTCTTTTAAAAGAACAATTAAATTGTATAAGAGGTGTGAGTAATGTTTGTGAAATGATCTAGTGTGTGTATGTTTTTAAAATGGAGTTTGGGTGTGAAAGTAGTATCAAACTATGTGTACCTTTTTTGGCTTGAATTGTGTGAGTAAATGTGATGTGTTAGTGATATGTGAATGTGAACCCTGATTGACAAGAAAAATGGAATCCTGGGTAACTTGTGTATAGATTATGACTAGCTATCTAGCTATTCAGAAGTGGCATTGGCCCATTTTCACATAGAAGAATTGATGACTACAACACTAACTCATTATTTGAATGATTATTGGATACCACTATGGTTATGGATATTCCACCTACTATTGTCTCTTGCATGATAACATAGGTTGTCATGGTTTCTATACCACATTCTCACAAATACATGAGCTTCCTAGAATCCCACTTGAGCTAGTTTGACCCAAGTGATTCACCTATGATTCTCTAACTCATATGATGAGGTTGCATCCATAAGCATATGGTGGACCTCTTGTGTGTGTGTGTGTGTTTGATTTTAGAATTCACTTTCACTTTTACGAAAATGGTTATTTTTGTTTTCATTGTATGTAGTTTCTTTTCTTTAAAATGTTTACTCAAAAATGTTTTTCTAGAAATGTTTTAAAAGATTTAATTTTAAATGAGAATGATATATTTTCATAAAAAGTTTTGGCATGGAATCATTTATTTAGGTGGCATCGTACTGGTATTTGGATCACACCCTGCTAACACCTTTGGGTGTATACAGACCCTATTGTCCTTCGTTCCATGTTAAAGCAATACATTATTGTTGGTAGTTTTAGTTTCTTTTGGCATTCGGTGTAGATATTGGAGGTGGCAGTTTGAGGATGTGGTTACTCTCATTGAATTGAAGTTTGGTATATAACTTTTTCCACCTTCTGTCGTAGTATAATGGAATTTTTGTTTAGAGTTGTAAATATTTAAATATGAAAGTTGTTACGGGTACGTTTGACTGAATTTTTCAGATCTTAATTTTTAGTTTTTGTTGGTAATTTTAAAATTTTGAATTTGGTTAAATAATTCCCCCTTGTTTTAAATGATACTCGGGCAATTGTTATAGTCTGCGGGGATCCGGAACTCCATTTGGGCATTGCGACATACCAATTCGAGCACCAGTTCAGATGGTGACCTGGCCTAGTTTGTGAATATATTAATTCTTGAGACCATATACTGTAAATGGTATAAGTGAGTTTCAACTAATTTGTGCTTCAATCATCCATGATTCAAAAAATGATATATTTATCTAATAATGTAAAATATCATATTTTAAAGTATTTAACTATTCACTAAAAATTAAACTACTTTAGAAATATACCAAAAATCACATAAACCATTTTTCAAAATTTATTTTCCCAAAATGAAATCAAATTTATAAAAAAATAAGAGAAATTAATTTTTAAATAAAATCATATTTTATTAGATAAATATCAGTTTTTATATTATGATAAATTTCAAACCATTTTTAAAATTATTTAAGGACTCATAGAGTTATATTATCACTAAAATACAACAAAATATGTAGTGACACAAACCCAAATATCCTAGACACAATTTCTACTACCATTAGAAGGCAATCCATGCAAGGTCAGTCTCATCGCCCTCATAGAGCATAAACAAAACCTCTCCAAAATTTCTGATTTCTCTAGAAGGCTATCCATGCAAGGGTTCATGCATGCCAATCCTACCAATAAACATATCTGGATCTTTTGGAATCACCATATCTCTGTGGATCTTGTTTGGGTGGGTGACCAGCATATAACCACCATGATCTCCTATAATAATGTATCCCTTTTTGTATCCTTCATTTATGGGTACTGTGACTATCAGCAATGCAAGACCCTTTGGCAGGATGTCTCCAGCTTCGAACCGGGTAATTGTCCATGGATATTAAGAGGGGATTGGAACATTATTGTGTAACCTGATGAAAGTAAGGGAAGGGGTCCCTTCCCTAGGAGATCAAGTTAGACCTTTACCCATTTCATGGCTACCAACGGCCTCTTGGACCTTGGATTCACTGGAGACCGCTTCACTTGGTGCAACTACCAACGTGGTCTACAGTGCTCCTGGAGCCGTTTGGAATAGTGCTCGGAAAACATGAAGGCCAGTTCAGTGTAACCCAACATTAAAGTCAGCCAGATGGTGTACGACCTCTCCGACCACTCCCCGCTCCCTATTTCTACCTCGATAAGGAATCCATCACCTACATCACCTATATTCTCTCACTAGTGGGCCAACCTTCCCTGCTTTCAGGATATGGTTATAGTTTCCCGGTGTGCACCCGTTCAAGGGAGGTTGTGGACTGCCTTTCACAACAAACTCAAAAGGCTCAGAAGCTGGCTTGTGGACTGGGCTAAATCCTTCCCTCTGAGCGATGGGTACATGGAGGCCACAATGCAGGATATTGAACATCTTGAAGTGTGCCTTGAGGGAAATTGGGTAGAAACAGTTTTTGAGGAATTATCTAGGAAGAAATCCATCTTTACAGATATGTTGCTTCGTCAGGAACGGATGGTGAGGGAGTCCTTGAGGGTTAGATGGCTTGAGGAGGGTGACAGGAACACTACCTTCTTCCATGAATTCATTAAAGAATGGATGTGAAAGATATAGCCTAACATCCTTATGGAGGACGGTTCATACTCAAACGACAGGGAGGTAGTGGGGAATCTTACCCACTCTTTCTTCAGAGACCACCTCGTAGGTCCCAACCCCTGCATTCCTAAAGGTTACCCCTAGGAGGAAGTTGAGTTCATTAAAGACATTTCTAATCAAGTGTCTTCCGAGGTCAATGAGATGATCGAGGACCTTCCATCAGAGGCAGATATTCATGAGGCGATTAAGCACCTCAAACCGAAAAGTGCTTTAGTCCCGGATGGATTTCCAGGATCTTTTTATAGAGATGCATGGGAGGTGGTCAAAGGAGACCTCACTTATATGATCCAAGACCTCTTTAAGGGTGGGTCTCTCCCTCGTGGGGCGGTAGTAACGGCTCTGGTTATTATCCCCAAAACCAACAACCCATCATCAATCCTCCAGTATCGCCTAGTTAGTATGTGTAACTTCCCCTAAAAAATCCCTACAACTGTCATTAACACTAGATTGTCTACTCACCTCCCTCGATAGATATCTTTAGAGTAACACAGGTTTTTAAAAGATCATTCTATCCAAGGGGCGATTGCGATGGCCCATTAGACGGCTAGATATATCAACTCCAAGTCCCATGGCTCTAATCTGATCATTAAATTGGACATCAACAAAGCCTACAATCGAATCACATGGGGCTTTATCAACAAGCTCCTCTCAGGTATGGGCCTCTCTCCTTGGTTGACGGATCTCATCTTTCATTTTTATAGCTCTTTATGGCTGGTTGTTCATTTTATGGGTAAATCATACGATTTCATCAAGGCTTCTCAGGGCCTAAGGTAGGGAGACCCCCTCTCCCTGAGCCTCTTTATCCTCTCGCAAGAAATCCTCAGCCGCCTCATCCACAAAAACATGATATGTGGTAGGATCCTCCCCAACAAAAGAAGAGGGAAATCCCCCTCCATCTCCCACATAATGTTCGCTGATGACACCATCCAACATTAAAATTTTTATTCATGAGAAGGGAGAGAGATACAGGATCATGGTGGATGGAAATAATGTATCCCAAGGGCATCGCCCCGTGAAAGGTTCACCCCCTCCGGTTTCATACTGGACATATTGGTTAGACACATCACCCGCATACCAGGAACTGCAATAGAAGCCATATAATCCACCACTTTGTTCCCCTCACGCCACGTGTGAGAAATTATAACTCTTTCATTTAGGAGAGCCTTGAAAATTCTAACAGTGTAAGTGATAGCCCAGGGTATACTGCCTCTACCATGGAGGGCATCGTGGGTAATCATAGAGTCCTTTTCCAAATGGGTAATGCAAATACCCCTGTGTCTGCATAGGTATAGGCCTGTCAGAACCACCAATGCTTCTTCCCGAATAGAAGAACCACTGCCAAAGTGAGCTGATAAATCCAACATTAGACTCCCTTTGGAGTCATGGAGAACGCCTCCTCCCCTCATGTCACCCAAAACACAGGATCCATCTATATTAAGATTAAGCCCTTCGCTAGGGGGAATCCAATGAATCCATCTACCCCGTGCCACCCCACATTCCTCGGTGGTGCTCCTTGAATGCTCCTGCTACACCCGCAAGGGTAACCTTCCCCCTCCAATTCCCGCTGCGCCAATCAAGTCAATCAGCATGCATCGGATGTTAGCCACCACAGAACGACCAGAGGTTCTTCTCCCCTCATATCTTTCCATGTTTTTGGAACCAGCACTCCATAAACATCTCCGTACTACCTTCTTGCTCAAGGAAGCCTGATCAGACACCAAAGAACTTCTAGACATGCCGCGCCCAATCAACCTCAAAAAATATATGGTTCATGGTTTCTTCGCTTTTGTTCATGCAGCAATGGAAGCATGACTCAAGGCTGATCCCCAGCCGTTTTATGTGGTCATAAGAGGGTATCGATTTGTTGCATATCCTCCAGGTAAGAAAGTTGAGTTTGGCTGGGATCAAGTTGCACCAGGCCACATTGTTCCACCTATCGCTCTTCCCCTGTATACTGCTTGTCCTGTGAAAATCATTGGCGTTGAACATCCCCGACATGGATGGTGTGAAGACACAGGTGTCCTACTCCGAGCTCATGACCACAGAGTCGAAGATCTCCTGAAGGGGAGCATCGAAAACCGAATTGTAAGATATGGAATATGAACTTGCCTCCCTAAAGAAGATTAAAGGGGCCAGGCATCCCGGGTATCCTAACACTTCACCCGCCCAGTTGTGTTTCCAGAACAAAATTCTCCCTTCCCCATCAATCCATCGAGAGAGAGGAAGAATGATTGGAATGATATTATAAACTGAGGACCAAAGATCAATCCCCCTAGCTGACCCGTACATCGTATCATCCTTATATCGTCGAGCCATCTGCATTCCCCACAAGGATCGGGCTTCAACGGACTCCCATGCAAGATTCGCATGCAGGAATGGAATCAACTCCACCATACTCCTGACATTGATCCCCCCTTCACAGATCGGCTAATCCATCTTACTCCATGACACCCAGCGTCTCTTTCCCCCACCTGAAGTATCCCATATAAAGCGCGTGATGATCCTATCAATAGCCCTAATGACTCCCTTCGGCACACTCGTGGAAGCCAAGGCATGCATCGGGATAGTAGAAAGAACACTATTGATCAGGGTTATCCGTCCTCCGAAGGAAAGAAAGTGGTTTTTTATGTTCAGGATGCGATCCGAAATCCTGTTCACCACTTTGTCGAAGTCCATGTTCCCCACCCGATCTGCCGATAAAGGAACACCAAGGTAGTCCATGGGGAATGATCCTCTCCGCATTCCAAGCATGTTATCCATCCTGGCCACCCTGCTCAGATTTCATGATCCAGGACCACATAATTTTCTCTTTTCCCTGTTAATGAGTTGGCCACTCCACTCACAGTACTCCGCAAGGATCCGGTTCAGCGCCTGAAGAGACCTCCACCCGGCATTCATGAACATGATGGAATCATCCGCGAACATCAAATGCGACACCAGGGGGGCTCTGAACTTCCTCCGATATGGACTAATGGATCCTTCACAAATTCCTTTGCTGATCAACCTGCTCAGAGTGTTCTGCATAATAATAAAATAACTGGGATATAGCGGGTCACCTTGCCGAAGACCACGAATAGTTTTAAAGAAGCCCTGTATTCTCCCCATAAACGATACCACCATCCACAGTGAACACACGCACCTGAAGATACGATCGCATGACCAGTTCAAAAATACCATCTTCACGAGCACTCTATTGATAAAGCCCCATTCCATCCGGTCGTAAGCCTTGTTCATGTCTAGCTTCATTACCATATTGGAACCATGGGAAGGGGTGTTTAGTTCCTTTAACAGCTCCTGTGTCATCACCACTACACCCTGGATCGATCGGCCTTTGACGAAGCCATTTTGTTCCAATGCTATCCATCGGGGAAGGAACATAGCCATCTGACTATTCAGAATTCTTGCCAGGACCTTATAAGGGAAATTACACATGCTCATGGGCATGTGGTGGGAGAGGTCAGAAGGATCCTTAACCTTTGGCAGGAGGACCAGTGTAGTCGCAGACGCTATCTATGGGAGGCCACCCCCTCGGAAGAAATCATGAATCAAGGAAATAAGGTCACCTTTCACCTCCTCCCAAGAGCCCATGTAGAAGGAGCCAGGGAATCCATCTGGGCCTGCCGCACTATCTGGGTTCAGGTTCCACACTGCCTCATGAACTTTCCCTTCGTCCAGGATGCCTTCCATCACAGCATTCTTCTGCGTCAAGACAGTGCTTGAAAGCCCTTTCCAAAGCTCGGCCTCCCCCGAAGGATACCCACGAGACATGTTACCATTGGTGACTATAAGTAGTTCCTTAAATAATGCGCATTCCATACCCCCAACCACGTCTTCATCATCTGAAAATGATCCATCCTCCATCGTGAGATTTGGTTTCACTACGCGCCTCCTCTCCCGAGTACATGCATGGAAGTACACAGAATTCTTGGTTAAAAGTGTTCTTACAGCCACCCCAGTCCATGCCCTCTCATCCCTAAAAGTTTCCAAATCAATTATCAAGAATATTGACAAGATCTTGTCGCATTTCATATGAGATGAAAGGGTTGAAGGAAAACTCTCCTGGGTCTCATGGAGGAGGATGTCGAGACCTATACAGGAGGGCGGCATTGATGTTCGCAGTCTCATGGATACCTTTCTCTGCATGTAGGCCAAACTAGCAAGGGAGCTTCATGAGTGCATAACATTATGGGAGAAAACCATGGGAATAATCTTGTTGATACCTCACTGATGGAAGCAGGAAATTGGTCCCCTTTTATGAAAACCCTCCTGCCTCTCTTTTCCGCTCTTCTTCCCCACGTCCGGTGGATAATTGGCCAGGGGAAAGTGTCCTTCTAGCACACCAACTGGGTAGGATCTCTGCTTGGATTTCTGATGTGCCCTGCTTATAACATTTCATTTGAAGAGTCCTGCAACTAACTGTCCTTTACTAAGGTTGTACTGGACCCAGAACAAGAAATAAATGTTTCATCGTATTTTCATCAACATGGAAGTGGACAGATGCATTTTCACTCCCTCTCAATTAGTAGCTTTCTATTCCAAAGCCAGCGACAGTATTCTCATTCCCTCAACCCACCAAGATCAATGGAACAATCTCCTTTGGCTCAATCACATCCCGTCAAAACATAACTTCCTCGCATGGAGGCTGAGGAATGGTGCCCTTGGAACGGATGATAATATCAAAAAATGGGGTATCCTAACCGCTTCCCACTGCTCGTTCTGCAACGCCCATAAAGAGGAAAGTTTGGAGCATCTCGTCTATGCAGGGGACTGGGCCCAAGAGTCAGGGCACAGCTTTGTAACATTCACTGTTGTGCACAATTTTGATCCATATGTGGTGTCGTTCATCTCTTGTTAGTTTCAGGGTTCGGGTGAAAAAGTTGTTGAACGGACTGCCATGGCCACCATTTTACATGTAGGAGGGTGGTGTATCGAGCAAGAAAGGAATAAAGCATGCTTTGAAGGGATCGTCTCCTCTGGGTGGATCATCATTTACCAAACATGCTACCTCTTTCTCAACCTGACCAAATTTATCAAGGGATGGAAGGAAGCCCCCTCACTCCAGTTTCTTCATCCGCGCGTCCACAGTCTTCGAGATGCAGTTCCTCATGGAAATTTGGTCTTGTGTCATCCCCCCACCTTTGTATTGAATCTCAACACAGACGGATCCTACTTTGAGGGATACATGAAGGGAGGTGGGGTGGTTTGTGATGTTAGGGGCTCATTCATGTTTGCCTTCTCAGTTTTCCTAGGAAAGGGTACCCACATCTAGGCGGAATATCTTGCCCATATTTAAGGCATTACACTTTGTCGTCAGGGAGGCCCAATTATCACTAAAGATGAAACAGATTCTCTCTCCCTACTAAACTCTCTACAATGCACCTGCCCTGCCCCTTGGTCTATCGCATACTACATCAAGAAAAGCAAGATCTTTCTCTCCAACACCCGGGGGAAACATATATGGTGCGAAGAAAATAATGTGGTAGATCATATGGAATCCATTGTGTCCCAAGGCCTTGTTAACTCTTGTTTTTACAATGTTACACAAATTAAACCCAAAGGGGTCAACCTCATGAGAGGGGATGCCCTTGAATTTCACTACTTTCTCCCCCTAGGCCCTCCTCGGTTGTACCTCTAGCCTTGTACTCTCCCCTTTCCCTCTAATAAATAAACAAAGATGATGATGATGATGATAAGAGAATAAAATAAAAAAATTTATAAGGGAATGATAAAATAATTTCTTTTCATGCAAATTCAAATGTATACAATCCCAAAAAATGACTATAAAGTAAATCCTTGAAAATAATATAATGTTGGAGTGAGAATAAATAAATGAGTATATTATGTGTGTCAAATGTAAATACACTTATAGAAGTGGAAATACATTATTATATAGTCAATGTCATTATACACATAATCATATAATATTAAAGAAAATGATGAAGTAATATAACCCAATGAGAATAAATCGGGTTATGAAATTCTCCTCCACTTGCTAACATTTAAATCGAACACCCTTTGTTGAAATAATTAAAATTGAAACTCAGAAAATAATGAATAATGAATGAATCATGATATTATATGATAATTTGAATTATTTACACCATAAATAAGAAATTAGGTGCAAAAAAATAAATAAATTGTTTGAAGATAAAGATAAAAATCATAAAAGGAAGTGAGATTTTAGAGATAATCATTAAAAATGTTCTCGAGGAGAATAATCTTTCCACATTATAAAATTTCACTTGCCACATTAAAAAATTAGAATCATAATATCCATGAAGTAATAACATTAAATGAAATATATAATATCACAAGAGTAAATTGATTCATGATATAACATGTCAGACGGATATATATATATATATACCATATAAAATAAAGTAGGTTCATAACAACTAATAAGCCTCAATGGAATGTAAATTAAGATGAAATCCCTTACATTGGGTTTTATTTGGAGTTAAATGCCTTTAAATTCTAGTATTGTGGTTTTGAGAATGTTAATGACTTATTTAAAAATCATATTCATGATTATAATGTCATATATTATCTTATTATAATATCTTATTACCCATTTCCTAACAATCATTCATTATTTTAACTATTTTGGGTGTTAATTGCGTAGTTTCTTAGTATGTTTTTACTTGTTATACATTGTTACAATCATATTTTCATCATCTAAATATTGTAAAACAAGATTTAAATATAATATATATTCATTATAAATGTATTTATAATAACCCGTAATATTTGGAGATAGGAAATGGAATCCACTATTCCAGGAGACAGTAGGTCGTACGTACACATGATCTCTACTTTCATTTCATTTTCCATTTTAAAAGAATGAAAATAAAATTATATATATATATATTATAAGTCTAGTATCATATTTATTTCATATATGATACACCAATTTATTAAAATCATCCCTAATTCGTTCAATTATATCATGAATGAGTCACATCACTTTGAGGAGGCGGTAGTCCACACTTCCACAAATGATGTTATCATATTTACAAAAAAAATTAAAGAATAAAGGTATGTATTGCATAAAAATTAATGAATAATAAATACATCATAAATATAAAATATATCATAAATAAATATCATGTCCATCTTAATTACCAACCATGATATGTGGTAACTGAAAACTGAATGACATCGTTTAGTGAGGCAGTAGTTCATCACACACATAAAAAGTAATTTCATTACCCATTAGATTAATGAGTGTGTAATTTTAGGTATAATCATCAGAATAAAAACATAAAATTATATCTAGGATACTGGTGTTATTATATAATCATGTAATAATTATTATTGATAGGGTGTAGAAATAAATAAAACAAAAGATCATGAGAAAGGATGTAAACTCTTAATTGGTAACTCCTTTTATTTTTGAACCAAAGGGATTCCTTGGATATATTTCATCATAATTTTAGGCTTATAGGATGAGGGTATTGATTTTGAAGAGCTATTTGTTCATATATTGTTCAATAAAATCGGCTAGAGAGGTGTGGGGAAGTGGGAGGCTTGAATACCTTTTTATAGTGGAGGAGGAGTGACACTCATATAAAATAGATTTTTTAAAATTTATAATCCATTTTGGCCCTTAATATTATGGATTAATCCCTTGTTAAGATAATATTTCTCGAAATCATTGTACTTAATTTTAATCACATCCACTAATATTTTTGGAAAAAGCTAAATTTACCATAATATACATTATAAATTATTATGATTACAAATATGGAATCCATTTTTCCTTATTCCAACCATATAAGTGGTAGATATTAATTTAAATTTCATCTGAGATATGGGATGACAAAGGGGTGTTTTAAAGTAAAAACGTTCAAAATTTTCCTATGTTTTAATATCCAATTTCATTGTAAAATATATTCCATTGGACTAAATTATATTATTTTATAAAAAAATTGATATTATTAATCTTTAAAATAAAATTTAAATATTATTTAACCTTATAAATCAATTAAGAAAAGAAATTTTTAATTAAAATTCAGTACTTTTCACTTTTTATAAAAAATGAAACATAGTAGAAAAATAAAAAAATAACCCTAACCAAATTTTTTTGTTTTTATTTCAAAAATTAAGTTTATTTTTTCTAAAAAAATTATAAAAGTGAAAAAAAATTATTTTAAATATGTTTTCAATTAAGAGATGGTAAAAAAATTTTAATAAAAATATAGGGTTTTAAGTGTAATATTTGGTTTATTCTTATCTTTTGTCTATTGAATCTATTGGATAAATGTAAAAAATACTTTATTGTATATATAAAATAAATATTTCATTATTTTAATTCACTAATTATAATTATTTTAATTTATTATGATAACACCACTTTGTGAGCATAAGAATACATTTCTATAAAAAAAATTCCTTTATTTTAAAAAGGATCTTATATTCATTTATAATTAACTTGTAACTAATGAATCAGTTATGTATTTTTATACCATAGATTATCATTAGTTTTTAATAGTATTCATAACTGCTAATTTAACTACTAGGTTATATCTTATTATGATAAATAATAATTTTTTAATAATATATTGTTTTTTCTTCAAATTTCAACTTATGTGTAGATTAATATATCTAAGAAATACTTTGTTGTGTGAAATGTATGATAACTCGGTATTTCATGCATTTCAAGCTATATCATAGATTGAATTTATCTAAAATATTAAATATTTTTTTAATCCTGAGGATATTATATCCCCTTACATTCATGGTTTTTCATGTTATACACACTATCGAATATAATGTTCTAACATTTGAATTTCATGGAATTATATAATACTAATTTATAAATAAATTTTATTAAGATACAATTTCTTTTAAATGATTATAATAATTATAAAATTGAAATTAAAATATTTATGGTATACCAAAAATTAAAATATAATATTTAACATTTATTAAAAAAAACATATTTACTTGTACCATGATATAAATATATCATATGTTTATTTTATTAGACACAAGAATATTATTTTACACTTGGATAGGTTTAGAAAAAAATTTAATGGTCATATCACTATTTCTAACTGTCATATTTCAATAACAACATTCAGGTTAGAATTTCAATATTTAGATTACTATTTATATAGCCTGATTTGTAACGGTCATATAGGATCCACACAGTCTGAAAATAACTAATATTTAATTAATTGTTAATTCACTTTTTTTCTAAAGGCTATATATTTTAATTTTAAAAATTCATACTACATTAATAATATTCTGCCTCATTTATATAGTTTTTTCTATGTGTGGGATTATTCTAGGGGATTGAGAATATCCAAATATTCCTATTATTTTTATTTTCTTTTACTTTTTACCCAATGAAATACTTTTAATTCATGTGGACATTTTTTTTATAAATATAATTTTCAAATTATTAGAATAAAATATTTTTTGTTATATCGTGTGGTGTATGTTCTTACCTAAATATGTGCATTTATATAATAATAAGGTAAATTCCATTGATAGAAATATAGGCAGTTACATTCATCCCTCCTTGAGAAATTTCACCCTTGAGATTTCCTTATATATATTAATGTGAAAATAGTTGAGGGTAGGTGAGGGTATATATGATTCATCTATTACTATAGTTCCCATGTATCATCCTCATACTTATGGTTTATCTATGGTATATATAGGTTATTTGTCTTGTTTTTTATAACTTTATCTCTACAACATAAGATATTCGCCAGCAACTCCTCTTAAGAGATATCATTTTCTAGTTGTACCACCCTTGAATTCAGTACATGTGAGGGATCTGGTGTGTATTTCTTCAAGAGGGATACATGGGATATGTCCTAGACATTGGAAATCATTAGTGAGAGTACTAGTCAATAATCTAAAACTCTGATGAAACTGATAATCTCCAAGGGGATAATATACCTGAGAATTAACTTTTCCTTATTCTAAAATCTCAAGATTCTCTTACAAGGAGATGTATCAAGAAAAATTTTATCTCTAACCTAAAACTTCACATCTCATAGGAAATTTTCAGTATAGATCATATTTCAACATTAATCATCCTTGATGTGTTGTTGAATTTCGTTAACCTATTTTACAATTTCATATAAAATTTCTAGTCATAGTAAATTATATTCCCCAACATCATCCCAACATATTGTTTTTTAATATCTCTTCCATAAAGGTATTCATATAAATCAATTTTTATTCATGAGTGGAAACTATCATTTTATGATAACTTGACCAGAGAAAGATATTGATCCCATACTCATTTTAAGTCCATTGAGAATGTACTAAACATATCTTCTAGTGTCTAGATATTATTCTTGGATTGGACATCAGTTTGGGTTAATAAGATGTATTGGTGTTCATTTTAGTTTTTATATCATGTTGAAGACTTTTGAAGAACATGAAGGTATATCCCATATATTGATCGGATATAATTGATAGTGATTTTCTATGCATCATTGAATATTATTTGTTGTATATCATTGAAATTGTATTGATTGATAAGTAAGAATTATAAAAGAAGAGATCAGCCTTTCTAAGATGATCCACCACAACCCATATAGAATTATATCCTCTTGATGTATTTTAAGGACCGTTGAAAATTTTCATGATGATGCTTTCCCATTTGCATGTAGGTGTGGGTAACAGTTGCATTATCCCCATAAAAGTTTTCCATCTTGCCTCCACTTTCTAACATATAAGTCATTTTGATGTATATTAAATGATCTCATTCTTTATATTTCCCCACAAATAGTGCACTCAAATATCCTTATACATATTTGTGTTTCCTGGGAGGATTGAGAAGGTATAAGTAAAGCTTTGACTCATTAACCACTAAAACAGTTCCCTAAGCATGTTCTCCACATGGTCCCAAGTTCCCCCTTTATAGGCCAGAGGAACCCGACAAGTAGTGATGGTCTAATGGCAGTTTATTCAAGAGACTATAAACACATTATCAAAGTATTACAAGTACATAAATATAAAAATAAAACAACATAAAAAGTACATAAATAATAGAGAAGCATAAGATAATATCAATAAACAGTAATAAATGAATGTGTAAACTTGCATGATCATTCTAAAATGTAATGAAATAAAAATAAATTTTTTAAATACAATTTGAAAATATATAGAGATAAAGAATAAATAAAATAATTCATCTCTTGGAGGTAGCCTAATCACATTCTTGGACCCTTGATCCATGTCAATTCCTTTTCTATAAGAGGTGACAACAAGAAAGTATAATCCTAGAACTTATCTTCCCACCAAGAGGTCTATACAGAAATCAAACGGTGTCCTAAACAGGGTGTCAGATAAACTTAGTAGGCTGCCACCAATGATATCTAAAGAAATATTATCTATGAGTATAAAATAAAGTTGTTTATAGGTATTATAATAAGCAATGGATGAAGACTATAAACGGGTCAAAATCAGGTCTCTCAACGGACACCCAGCTAGCCATACCTTCTTTGGGCTAATCCAGAATATCTCTAAGAAGTAACACCATATATAAATAGATAAGTATGTAGGTATATATATGAACTATATATATACATACATATAAACTCATATATATATATATATATATATATGAAATATTTTCTCAGACCCTGGGTGTAAGACCAAGGCATCGATGTATAATATTAATAGTAATATAAGTATCATTGTTTAATGATGGTTACAATCCCAGAAATCTGATCTGGCTATGTAAAGTGACATGCCAGACAATCCAAATAAATTTTCTGAAACTTCATGTCTAACATCTGAATCATGCGCCAGGAAATTTCTAGTCCAACTACCCATATGGATGTGGAGTGCCATGTCCAACATCCCTGACCAAGGTTGTATGAAACATCATGTCCAAAAACACTAACCAAGGCATCTAAATAATAATTTTTTTGAAGATGATCCACTTTCCCTATGATCTCTTAAGCAAGGTGTATCGTAAAGGGTGACCCTAAATTACTAAAGGTACAATATAATTTCAATGGAAATATAATACCTTGACCAAAGACTTCTATAAAGAGGAACCCAGTATTGGTTATGGTGTGGTATAATTTCAATCAATCTATAAGCCCTTAGCCATGATATTCCAAAAGAGAAACTTGGTATCACTCAAGGATTAGTATAAAAATACATGAAGTTCACATTTAGTAATTAATAGAGGCCATTGGAACATCAATGCCATAATATATTCATCATGTACATAATTCATTTCCAATTCAAATACGCAATTTTTTCATTTCCTTTATAATAAACAAGAATGTAATGGGAAGTAACCATGCCACGAAATAATTCATATATATAAATTTCATTCAAAAATTTCCATAAAGTCCAATTTAATCATTAATGTCACAATTGACAATCCAAGCACACCCTAGGAGAAATTTTTGTCTCATAATAATTTATAAATGTGATAAGAAATTTTAATTAGACACACAACGGATTGTTTAATCTCACGGTAGACTATATTTTTATTACAATTAACTAAACCCACATAAAGCAGTTTTTCTGGTTGAGGTTTCAACATTAATGAAAGTCATGGGGTTATATAACCTAATGTTCATGGTATGAGGATTCAATTTAAGGTAATAAATTTTATATGTAACACATAAAAGAGTCTAGAGTGTTGAAAAATGTCGCATTTTGAAAAATAAGAAACACTAAAATGAATATAGATATACCCCTAACCTTATACAAAGTATGCCTCGCTCATCTATTCATAGGCTTTGATTAAAGATGAAATGAAAAAAATTAAGAATAATTAAACTCTGTAAAAATAGGGAATATGATCTTGCATAATGATAACATCAAAATTTAGAATATAAACTAGTAAAAGAGGCAACATGATTCAAAGTCTAACCACCACACTTCTAATTCACCTGACGTCGCTTGAATCAGAAGCTTAATGGACAAGAACAATCCAATACTAGAAGAGGGTGAGGAGGATATCCATGGATAGAGGAGGTTTTTTCATGAGGGTAATAAGAATAGAGGATAATGTTTAATGGTTGGAGAGGAAAATTGTATTTTTTAATTCCTTAATGAGCTGCATGGTTTGGAAAACTGTGCACCAAACATGTGGTGTTACTATCTAAAGGGACACCCCCCCCCCACAAATGGTTAGGTCCACGGTTTAAAAAAATTGCATATACCCTTCTCTCACAAATACTATTTTTTACATACAAATTATATATTCAGGCTCCCCAGTATGATTTTTTTTACCAAACTATTATCCACCATTTAGGGGCCACACAATTGAGTCACACTTTTACTACTAATCATTCATCAATTGTGAGATTTATCCAACTCCTTCCATCAAATAATTTTCAAATCTTGATGTTTGTAAAAGTCAAGAAAATACATGAGACACCTCTTGGACCATAATCCTTAATAAAATACACTTAAAGTATTCCAACTCTTAGAATTATGTTTCATTGCTTGATTTAACATTAGTCTCATCCACTAAATGAAAAGATATAATTATCCAAGAATTTTCAACCCCATCCAAAAAAATAGGACATTAAAACCTCACCACCATATAAATTCTCATCCCCAAATATTTATTTTTAATAATGAAAACATCACCAGATATAATTGGGTTATGAATTCCCACTCAAACATTAATTTAGCATTTTCTACACTAAACAAATTAGTAATTTCTACATTGAAGATGTGGTATATAAGATGTTAAATCTTGATCGGTGTTTTCATCCAAATATGAATGATTGAGGAGGCTCTCACCAAAGCTTGTATATCCTAATATATGATCACATCATCATCATCCCTTCCATCATCTATCCTATGGTGATCCCCATTATAGCCTCTAGATTTCCATAGCTAATTCCAATCCATGGTACTCCCTAGATATGAATTTCCTATTAAAATATATTCATAGCACCCTAACAAAAATTATGACCTGATTCTCAACTCATGACACCCATTATCATAGAACAACTCTAATTATGGACCCATATTATATTTAAATGTCAAAATTTTAATTGACCCAGTATACATTGGTCATGCAGGCTTTTCCTTGAAATGCTTCTACTAACCTTCTCATTGCACATGTCTCGTCACATGCAATTATCAATGCATTTCCAAACCTGACCACATTCTTCCAAATAAGAGAATGCAAATAGAGATACTTCTGGCTGAGAAACATATAAAATATCAGCTCCAAGAGGTGATTAATTATCAAAACCATATTATAATTCCTCTAACATAGTACACCGATATGATTTTGAGAATTCTCATCAAGGTTTGTAACATACATTCAATGGAATCTCATAGCCTAACTATCCTTCTTCAAAAATGTAATTATGCTTTAATAGGGGTACTATCACATTTTAGATCCAACATGAAAGGTTCTTCATAATCCACTCTTGGCCTAAATAACTCATCAGAATTTCACTAAACTCCATTATCATATTTGGACAAATAATTTATCGAGGATTAAACCCATACATTTCTTCACTTAATAAATAGAAAACTAGAACCAAAATTGCCATTCAACAACCAACCTAAACATTCCCATGACCCTTGTCACACGAGGTTCATCCTTAAAACTAGAAACTCATTTGATTTTAATTTATTAGATTTAGGTATATCCAATGTTGTCCTATTGTACTCAAGAGAATTTCAAGATATAATCTTGGAACCAAGAGTAAACCAATATGACAATAAGAAATTCCATTGAAATGCTTGTTTAGATATCTTGATCCATGCTCCATCAAAAATAGTTGTGTATTCTATAATATAATCCCATGAATCCTTGTCAATTGATGATGAGTAATTGGGTTCAACTGATTTTCAACCACCTCATGGCACCCCAAAACTACTTTATTTTCCTTAAATTATATTTTTAAGGGTGTCATCAAAAAACACACTAGTCGTTTTTAATGTGATGTAAACAAGGTAGTCACAGCTCTCCAATAAATTTTAATCAATAAAAAATTATTCAATACACTCTAGACTGATCAATTATGAAACTTATTTCTTAATATCTATTTTAGTATTTTGAGGATCGAACACTTCACCTTATATCTAGGTGCACTAAGGAACATTAAAAAAACCATCGAAGTCTCTTTCTGAATCTTGGTGTTCTTCAGTGGTGGGGAACTCAACCAACCACCTCTTCATCATGATGACTTGAAATCACAATCGTGCTACTCAACCAAAAACATTTTCATTGTGATGATTTGTAAGAACATGCATGATACTAACCCATCAAACTTCTGGATCTCTTATTCCATCGATGAAGAAGTCTAGTGTCTAGGATTATCTCAACCAAAATCATGATTTTCAGAAATCATCATCACATCAGAGACATGAAAGCTTGAATTTAAAAATTCCTAAGCTTATAGAATTAATTTTGACCATTTCAAATTATTCATTTCTATTTTCATTCCCTCTACTTATAATTATATGCTTAAACATGCTTGACATGATACTCCCCACATTAAGATTCTCCTAGTTGTTGTTTTCTGAAAACAAGAACTTATCCCAGGGAGAAAATTCTATCAACCACTGTACACAGGTTAAGGAAATGAAAAAAATCCTTATAAATACTCCAATAAAAGTGAAGATAAACAAATACACTTAAAAACTATGAATTATTAGACATAAAATCCAAAACCAACTCCAATCAGCAGTGTTATAGTACCTTTTCATTCACCCATAGTCATTTCCCAATAGTGGGAATACTCAATTTTCTTTAATTATCAAGTCACACTACTCTAAATATGACTCATGAATATAACCTTCATGTACTCACCACTCTTTCAATGAAGTCATGAAACCATGGGGATTAAATATTTTCACGACCATGTCGCTCAAAAAATTATCATTTAATACATCACTTATTATCTTGATATAAACCATGTGTAAAAAATCATACAATCATGATATTAAAACAATGTAATAGCTTCAATATATTCCTGGAATGTGATAATGTACACATAAATCAAGTAAGAGTTGTGTTATCCATATGAATTCTATTCGGATGGTGAATCTTGAGTCGTACTCTACCAGAAAAGAATAAAGGTCAAATGGCCAATGAAATGGATGGCCATGCCTAAGGCATGTCTATCCCACTAAACATGATAATTACATGACACTCATGATTACAACAAGTATTAAATATTTCATGAAAACCCACATTATCAGGTTTTCATTCTGTAAATTAATATTTCGACATGACTCCAATGGCACCCGAATGGAACCGTTCATCTGAAAATTAAAATAAATCATTTAGTAAGGATAATTGGCCTTATAAGATGCTACCTCATCTGGAAAATCCCATTACTAAAGAAATAATAATTGACCCTATTACCAAAAAAGGTCACTCGGCTTACAATTCAAACCTCTAGGATTACGGTTAAACAAAAATTCATATTGGGTCCTATAGGATACGCCTACATTCCCATCTAAGGTAATATTAAATTAAACCCTTAATTGAGGGTTCAATCTAAGAACACCGCATTATGAATTTATATTTTGTTCATTTATTCAATTCTCATTTATTAATACATTTAATATTATAGTACATAAAGGATATAAAGTATACGTTATAAGGGAAATGTTTTTCAAACTATAATTTTCACTTTATTTAGCTATCTCCACGCAACATAATAGGAAAATTTTCTTATAATTTACTTTTAAATGTTTAATCATTATTTTTTAGCCATGAAATTATAACATTTGTATTATTTAATGAAAATTACCAATCCAATATTTTTAGGAAAACAATATTTAGGTTGAAATTAACATTTTTATTAACAATAGCATCATAATAATAATGCTCAAAAGCAGGTAAAAAGTATTTTCTCACATAAAAAGGAGTGGTAAACTAAGTTTACACTCTACATTTTTGAATAACTGTATAATTATATATTGAAACATTAAATATTCATCCCACATAGCATGAATATACCCCCAAGGGGTCAAGAACTAAAGCTTTAAAATATCGGCGTGACATATTTGGGTCCTTTCATTCCAACTTGGGTTCATGTAAGTGAATCCCAATAGAAAAAGATTTATTACGCCCTTAGAGGTTTTATCACAAAGGTAACATTCCCCAAGTAACATACTTTGGTACATTTGTGAATTTAGAAAATTTGCCATATGGGTCACCATGACCAAAATATAAAAGTACAAGCCTTTGTGTGTGTGTGTCTACCCTAGCTTAGTTAGATGCATTAACATTCCCATTTTGTAAGGTTACTAGCATTTATAAGTTATATTTGGCATCTATGAAATTATAGTGAGATCTCTACCATAGATTTCAAAATATAGAAAATCCATATTTGATGGTTTGATTATATAGGTAACCCTTCCAAATTTATAAAGGTATATGCACCTTATAAATTGTAATTGATATCCATTTATTCATCTCTATATATTTTTATTTCTATACAAACAATGTTCAATAAATAAAACATGTTATAATTGATTAATTAAGGTCCACCATCAAACTATAAGCATAATGGCCTAAAGGCCTTTAATTTTTATTCATTTTCTACAATCCCCCTTTCAAGGGATGAGGGGTAACCCTTACTCGGATCTAAGGATTAAGGGAAATTACATGACACGTAGGTCTTAGGAAATCAACATAAACGATACAACTTGGAACTGCCCCTCCAAAGAAAATGTCATGATGTTTTCTCTCCACCTTTGCATTGCTAGTTGGCTAGTTGTCTTATGCAGAGCTACACATGCCGAATACTTATGGAAATTCTATACCCTCTCAATCTTCCAAGTCTGGTTAGTTATGCTCTTATCAATGATCCTACTCTAAAACATCATCTAGAGCCACGTTTCTTGTAATTTGTTTGGTACATCTGCAAATTCTGGTGGCCTGAAGTCCTTGAGGTGGCCCAAATTCCATCTTGTACCCAGAAGCCCTTGAGGTGTCCCAAAATCCAGACTAGCCCGAAGGCCTTGAGTGGCCCAAATGCCTTGAAGGACTCGAGGACCAAACCAGTGGCCCAAAGTCCCAAACATATGAATAGTTCTAGCTACTATTGTACTAAATAGTACTTACAAGAGTACTTCTACAGCTGTATTGAAATATTCCTCTACTAATATTTTATCTCAAGCCTCTTCAATTAACTTTTCGAGTCCTCACCAACTAGGCATAGGCTCAAGTGCATCATCATGTTAAAAGGGAAATCACTATTTTAATTGATTCAAACACATTAATAACCAATCATATATCATAATTTCAACAAGGCATGCTATGTAAAATAAATGAATAACTGTATGAATGAAAATATAATACATAAGTAAAAAACATAAGTAGACATGAAAATTTCCACAAAACATGGTATATAGGAAAGAATGTAAAATAATCATTCACACGTTGTATAAAGACAAGTAAAAAAGGAGTTAAATAATGAAACCAACATGACATGGAATATGCCTCATATTTAAATCTCTATGTCCTATAATTATTCATAAAACAATGCATCATGGTCATTTTATCCCATGGGTACAAACCCGTAGATCATTTACCAGTGGAAGTACATCAATCACTCAAAGTAAAATAATAATCAACTTTAACAAAAACAATACAAAAAACAAAACCATCCCTATAATATTGATATTTCCTCCATATGTGGGTTGGAAATTCCAAGAAAAGATCTTTCTACCAAGTATTGAAACATTCCTAGTCTCCAATATTCTATACCAAAATTAAAAGACAGAAGGAAAAGAAAACACTCATATCACTTTGTAACATCCTGAACTGGGAATCCCAAAAATGGTGCCTAGATCTATTTTGATACTTGAATTCAATCACACCTCCCTATACTCCAAAGGTTTTAGACTAAAAGAAAGGGACTAAATGTGGTACATTGTGAATAATATACCCAATTTATTATAGTGTATAAGTTGTATAAATATAAGAATAAAATAACAGATAAAATGGATAAATAATCAAGTAGAGGAAGAAAATACCAAAAACTGACCACCAATAATAATGGAATGTATAATTATTCATGATCATGCTATAACGTATAGAAATAGACATATAGTAGGTAAATAAATTTGTATGATATAGATAGAAAATAAATAAATAAATAAATCCATTCTCTGTATTAAACCCATGTACATGCTCATCCCCTCGCTCTATGTCATGTCTCATTCCATAAGTGGTTTCAATCAATTAAGTATAGTCAATGAAACTATTTTAGAAAAAAAATGTCTGTCTAGTACCAAAAAGTTGCTTGAAAGTGTGTGAGATATACTTAATAGTCCACGACCAAATGTGACTAATTTAATCAATTATATGAGTATAAAATAAATTAGTGTGTAGGTATAATAATAATCAAATAAAAAAATGTAAATGAGATGATCATAGGTTACTCAATGGACACCTGACCCACCATACATACTTCAACACAACCTATAATATCTCAGATCAAATAACACTATATAAAAATAAAGAAGTATATACTAATATATATGAACTATATGTGTACATGAATATATAGTCATATATATATACACACACAATACTATCTGGGAATCAAGTTGTATGACCAAGGCATCCATATTTAAAAATAATAATAATAATAATGTAAGTCTCACTATTTAAAATTGGGAACATGCCCAAACATATAAATAGGGTATGCTGAGACCTATGGTAGTCAATCATAATAAATTTTGTTAAACATCATGTCCAACATCATAATCACAGGGCATGAAGGTTCCTGTGTAACCACCCAAATAGATGTAAAACTCCATGCCCAACATCCTAAACCAAGGTGGTGTAAAACATCGTTTCCAAAAACTCAAAATGAGGCCTCTTAGTAATAATCATATATAATATGATCCATTTTTTCTTTAATCACTTAACCAAGGTGTTCTACAAATAAGAACCCAATATCTCTAAATGAATAGTGTAATTTTTATTGATCTACCAGCCCTTAAACAATGCATTCGATAAAGAGGAACCATGTATCGCTCAAGGTGAAATATAATTTCAATCGCCCTAGAATCCATTAACTGAGGAGTTCCAAAAAGAGGAATTTGGTATATCCAATGGAACTATATAATAGTGAAGGAAGCTCTTATCCAAGAATTAATATAGTCCATGGGAACATCTATGCCATAATATAAGTCATCATGTATACAAGCCATTTATAATTCAACTGTACAATTAGGCCATTTAATTTTTAATAAAAAAGAAGTCCATGGGAAGAACCCATTCCATAAATTAATTCTATAACATTTATTTCATTCAAAAAATTACATAAAGTCTATTTTAATCCTTATAATCAAAATTTAAACTCCAAAACCAACCTTAGTTAGTGTTATGGTCACATAAGCATTTATAAATTTTCAAAGGCATTTAAAAAAATCCATTTAAGGGTTTAATCGCAAGGATGACCATGAATTTATAAAACTAATCTCACTCACAAAATGTGGTGGTTTTACTTGAGGTGTCTCCCTCTATCTAATTCAATGGAGCTAAATAACATCATGGTCATTATTTAATAATTCAATTTTTAGTATTTTTCACTATAGAATAAATGTACTAAATAGTCTAATAGGTGGCATAAAGATTCATTTTATTAATGAAGAAACATTAATGGGAAAACTTATAAAAAAACTTACCTTATATTAATGAAACTTCCCTCATCCTTTTTCATCCTTTAATTCAAGTCTAAACAAGATAAAATGGAAGAATCTTCAAACGACCTACAAATAGGGAATATGATCTCACACAATGATTGAATCAAAATAATGGATAGAAACTAATAAAAGAGGTAGGGGAGTTAAAGACTAACCAATTATCTTAAAATTCACCTAGAAGTTCTTTAATTGTATTTCGGATAAAGGATAACCAACCAATCCTAGGAGAGGGAGTGGAGGATAGCCACAGGTGTAGGTGGATTGTTTATGAGGTGAAGAAAAAAGGATGGTAAAGGTTAAAGTATTGAAGGGTAAAAGAGTAATTTAAATCTATTTAATGATCCTCATGGTTATGATTCATGATTTATAAATTCAAGCACTAATATTGTGTTGATATTTCATAAATAGACTCCTCCTTGCACAACATTGCACCTGGTTTGACAAACCATGAGTAGCTGGTGCGCACACCTTTTAATTTTTTGTAGAAAATATGCATGTACATTCTCCCCAAATTTCATTATTTATAAAATTGTTGTCCTCTATTTGGGGGAAACATGGTTGATCCACATAATAAGTAATTACTATTCACCAACCTTGTTCCTCAACATGCTCCTTCCTTAAAATAATTTTCAGAGACCGATGCTTCTAAAACACCATTGAACACCTGAGACACCTCTCGTTCCTTAAACCTTATCAATAAATAACAATATAAAGTGTTCCAACTCACAAAATTTTTATATGATTTCCTATTTTACATTTTTCTAATCCACAAAATGAAAATTTGGAATTCTATTGTAATTTTCCACATATTCCAAAACTCTATACATTACAATCAATCTTTGTACGTCATCAAATGTATCCTTATTTATCATGGTATTTGATATTAAATATAGATTTTACTAAAATAAAACAACTCTATAATTATCAATTTTATTCTCTTAGGATTTCCTTTTTCTTATATCTTCCACCATCCACTATTTTTCCACATTATCTCTTTGAGTATCCCTTATCTTATCTATAAGAGATACTGGAGAAATCATTTGAGATAAAAAATTATGGGTTTCCGAACTCTATGATTCCCCTATCCAATTTTATTAAGTTTGTGTATATTGGAGCCATCAAAATTCTCTTTATTCATAAGGTTCTCAAGTCCTTTAAACATAGATCATATTCCACATTATTTTATTTCTTATGATAATAATGGATTGAGACATTAAATTACTTGATCTTCTCTAACAATTTTTTCTAGCACATATTAATCTATTTTTGTGTGAATATATATTTGAGGCTCTTATGATCCAAATATATTTCACACTTCTCCACATAGAGATAATATCAATATAGTTTTAATGTGGAGGCCACTACAACAAAATCTAGATCATTCATTGGATATTTATTCTCATGAACATTTAACTCCATTTAGGGATAGGCTACAAATTTATCATTATGAAATAGTACACCACCTAAGACCATATTTTAAGAATCATTTTATACGAAAAAAGAGCCTCACTTATGGGTCGGGTTAGTACTAGTGTAGTGGTAAGCCTCTTTCTCAATTCCATGAATCTCACATAGCATTCATTGTTCCAGAAAAACATTACACACTTCTGAGTCATATTGGTTGGAAAGACTGAAAATTACAAGTAGTTTCCCAAAAATCTTCATTAATACCCATACAGTCTAAGGTAACTATGAATATCTATTACAAATGTTGGTATAGGTGACTCCACAATTACCTTTTTCTTAAAATGGTTCCTAAATATCCCATTTCTAATGATATCATACACTAAGAATGAAACTTCTTTATCCATAACTCACATTTACTATAATTTTCATATATATTATCCTTTTGTAATGTCTTTAGAACATTTGAAAATTATTATTGTGGAAATCCTTTATTTTGGAGTATATGAGAGTATCATCTATAAATACTACAAAAAAAATTGTTGAAGTAATCTATAAATACACTATTTATCAAACCCCTAAAAATTGATAGATCTTTATCACATCTGAAGGGAATCACATGAAATCATAGTGTTCATAACTAGTTCAAAAGTTAGTCTTGAAAATATTTTACTTATTCTCATTTAATTGGTGATATCATGATTGGAGTTCCACGTTAGAAAAATATTGGGGCAACAAAGTTGAGAAAATAGATCAACTATTGTGGTAGGGGAAGCTTGTACTTTATCATGATTTTGTTGACATCAGGATAATAAATATAGAGTAAAATAGATCATAAATTCTTCTTGATGAAGATTACTAACCCACCCAATGGTGGAGGACTCTAACATATAAAACCAATTTACATATTCTATTGTATCTAATTCTTTAGTTCTTCTAACTCAATGGTGTCCAGTTTTTATGGGGTCTTGTATATAGGTGGATATGTTGATAAAATTTCAATTAATAAGTAAACCTTTTGGTCATGAGGAAGACCATATATCTATTTAGGGAATATATAAGTATAATAACTCACAATGGGAATATATTTAATAATGATTGTGTACCTAGATTCTGTTATTTGAGCTACATATGTTTGATTATAAGTAAATAATATCCACACATTAGATTATGATTCCAAAAGAGATTCATCCTCCTCCTTATACTGGTATATAATTAGGGGATGACTTAGGATGTGAAGAGTAATCTCCCTCTCCTAATAGATGATGTTTTCTTTAAATAATCCATTCCATTCTCAGTAGAGCATTAAACTTTTCTAAAGCTTTTAAGATTATATTTTCTAGAAGATTTATTCTACAAAAATTTAATGGGGAGGAGTTATATACTAAATATGAAATAATTTTTCATAATTTCTATTCTCATAGAAAAATTAACCACCATATTTGGAGGTGGTGTTTAAATAGATCTAATAAACTCTACTATTATAAAAGAATATGTAGAAATATAATAATAAATAACATTTAATGCTCATGAATAGACAATGAGTGCCAATTTTACTATTTGATTCTAGTTCTTCTCATTTACCATGTCCAAAAAATAGGGATGAGAATATTGAAACTAATAAGAATATGTAAGGTAAAATGTGAACTTAGAAGTAATAACATATAAATTACAAGAATATGATAACATATGAATCTTTAAGATTAAATCATGGTTATCAATGATAATTTTTTTTGATTATTTTTAAATCAAAATTATTTATTGAAGTCCTTCATAGTTTTTCACAAATAGTTTATAAATTTTAAAAAGCATATCCCCCAGTAATGTCAAACGAGGTGTACAACAAGGCCTCTTTATTATTCCCTAGGTGATGATTGATTTAATAACCAATGATCCTATTTCATGTTTATTACCCCATGGTAATACTATGCTTGATCCACATCCACCTATAGTTACTAGATATATATGTGATATATTAGAAACCACTCACTCAATAGTTCCCTACAATTTCAGGATATTCTCATATACTGAGACATAACTCAAGGGATTACATTAAATAATTCAAGTCTTAATCCCTAAAAATAAATAGATATTCCTCTAATACCAACTATAATTGTCTTTCATTATAAATATTGGGATATAATGGATACATATTATAGTAATCCTTGGGTGGATACACCTATTTAGTGGGACTCTTTCCACTGTCCCCAAAGGTAGTTATTTCCTCAAAAATCCCTTAGGCAAAGAGTCATGATTCTCTCAATGTACACATGTTATATTTCTCAAGGATTGGATCCCTTAATTTTAATTTATACCAACTATAGTGACCTATGACTTTGAAACATATTATAATATGATTTTTAACATAGATAACCAATAAATACAATATTAAGATCCTGAGGCTAGTGTATTTAGAAGACGAAGTTCATAAATCATCAAATGAAAACTAAAAAACAACATATTTAAATTATCCTCATCAATAATCTCAAAAATCCATTTTAACTGATAAGAATTCATTTTATAACCTATGGAATAAATAAATAAAAGGGTTGTTCTGAATAACCAATAAGGGAATACACATGATAATGAAGTATAACATATGAGTCAAAAGGTGGAACATAAAATCATAAAAGACAAGGACTGTGAATTATCATATGGGATAATAACATAAAGAACATGGAATCATTAGATCATAAAAACATAACAATATAGATGCAACATAAAACAAGACATAATCATAAGTCAAGGATAACTTCCAAGACAACATCACCTAGTAGATAGAGTCACACCGTGGTTTAGGTTAACTCCATAATCCCATACACAACATCTCATTTTCCAAAAAAAATATCTAATACATTATAGTACAATGTAGTTTCACCCATTATAACAAGTATTTAACACAATTATTTTTTTTAAATAATAATAATCTTGATAGCATGCTTAACACAAGATACTGGGATTTAAGATAATTGAGATATACTATAAAGCATTTTTTATTTAAAAGTGACCGTTATAACATAGTAATCGAATTAGAGGGTATTAATATGCATAATCTCAATATTAAATGTAATTATAATTTTCCTACATAATAAAAATATATAGATTAATTCTTAGTAAATAAGTACTCAATTTTTAGTAAAGTCATTTTATGCTTCAAAAAGGAATTTATTCAAAAAAATATTTCATTTTGTGAGTGAAAATTAACATTAATTTATAACACTATTAGAGATTTTATTGTTTAAAATAAAAACATTTTTAAAATAATCATATCATAATTCAATGAGGTAAATTTTTTGACATTTCTCTGAAATGATTGATGATACAATGAATAGTGAATAATACTAAGTTCTCAAATACTATCATTTTATTTCATTGAATCCAGTAATTAAGAGGTATAATTTTATTTTGGATTTTGTATAAAAGTTAAATCTGATTTATATAATTTATAATAATCTAATATACACTATTTTAAATAAAAAAATATTTATTATTTTATATAAGTTAATTCCTATGCTTAAAAACATATTTATCTAAAAAATATTTTTCATTTGATTTTACACATTTATATTACAATTAATTTCCTCCACTTGTAATTATTTAATATTTAGAAATTGATACCACTTTTTTATTTAAGGGTTTCAAATTTAGTAAAAATTTCCCTTTTTTCAGTAATTATGAATAGTAAATGTGGTAAATATATGTTTCCTATGTAAGGGTAAAATGGTTTAAACATAGATAAAACAATTATACAAGAATTCCAAATCTAACCAGTACATTTATTTATTTTATATTATGGGATAAATTATATCCTACTAATCCAAAATTATAATATATGTAATTTTGCTTCCATTTCCCCCTAATAATGACATTTAGTTTATTTCACATTAAGAAAATTCCAAACTATCACCCTCTTGACATGAACATATATAAATTTTTTACATGATTTAGAAAAATGGACATATTCATTTATAAATATTCATTTAAAATAAGAATTAATTTATTATCATGTTACCTTATTTTTTAGTTTTGGTGAGAAAAATAATTACCTTATATGCTTATGCAACATCGACATAGTATTTATTCAATTAATTAGAAAAATAAAATAAATGATTTCAAAAATATTGTAAATATTAAAATTTTGCTAAATTATTGAGTGATAATAATTTTTTAGATAATATGATATATTAGGGATATATTAAATTATTAGATTCAATTTACATCTTTTAATTACTGTCTCTAATGTGAAATTAAATGAATATTTTCAAAATGGAATTAATGATATTTCATGAAAATAATATTTTTTTTAATTATTTAAAAATAATAAAATTTTACTATAGGACAATTTTGAAAATATATAGTGTAAAATTTAATCCCCGGGCTATTTATGAGCCATTTTTTTGCCTTATAATAAACATTATTACCCTTTCTGAAGCACAATAAATATTTTTGTATTTTATAATAACACTTTTAAAGGCTAAGAGAGAACCTTAACAAAGTTCCAACCAGATAAAACCTTCAAGAGATTAAAACCAACATAGCCTACCTACGTCAAAATCCAAAAAATTATGCCATCAAAACAAAAACAAATCCATTTAAAAAAAACAACATACCAAAACATGGTCCACATGTAATCCACATCACGCACCCCTCTTATCCATTTACAATGATTTCATCCTCTATCCATATTATAATCATCATAATCATCCTTGACTCTACAGTTACACCAATGAAATGAAATAATCATTTAAAATTTTAAAATTCAAAAAATAGTCAGACCGTCATCAGGCCTCTGTCACCGAGCCTCGAGTGGCACACTTTGACACTGAAGACACTGACCAACATATCACTATCAAAATCTATACACCGTAATACCCCATCATGGCCATGATCGCTATCATCATCATCATAGAGAACCACTAGAAAACCTCATTGGCACTAATAGGAACTCTAACATTGCATTTGAGAGACACCATCAGAAACTGTCATCACTATTAGAGAATTTTTCATCATCATCCTCGAGACATAGAAACTCATCATCAGCATCATTGTGTAAGCCTATAAGTCACCTATGACATCAAAATTTAAATCACTAACTAGGATTCACCATGGTAAGAACACCCTGAAGCGCCATTTACATCATCACCAAACCAAAAAAATGCCTAAGACATCTGAAACATCCACCAAAACCCACTATCACGGTCGTGTAATGATCAACACTAGTGAGCCACCCTAGGAACCCATCACTATAGTATTTAACATCGTTCCACAAATGACAACCAATAAACACTAACAAAAAAATTCCAAAGAGAACAACAACACGGAAAAATGACTAGAAGTAGCAACACATCATAACCCCAAACTATATAGAAGAAGAAATCCATAGAGGGGAATATGAACCAGGGAAGAAACCCAAAAAGAAAATGGGGATGAAACTCTAACATAAACCATAACCAGGAAGAAGGAGAGGAAACCAGGTTGTGAAACCATAATAACTTACAAGAAAATATGAAACCCAAAACTAGAAGAAAGCTAAATGATAGATTGGAAAAAGGGATTAAAACACAAAAAATAAACAAAAAGTTAACCCAACACACCCACCGAATAGGGAGATGATTGTGTCATACCAGATCGGCAGAGCATGGGATAGAGATGAGAAAACTAGATACCTCCATTGAACCAGAAGGAAAAGAACCTAGAAAGAGGAAGTTTGGAGAAGATAGAGAAGGAGAAAGGATATTTCATCATTGATATGGGATGTAATCCTTGATATGATGATGGTGAGATGAGATCCCAAGTGTGGATTCCAGGCAAGTGAGGTTCCATTTTCTTGGATCCTCACCAGTGAACATGAGAAAGCAGACACATAATAGGGGTAGTGGTATAGGAGGTTGGTCGGCAAGGTGGTACTTCCATATATCTTGACAAAAACCATAAACATTATATTTTAAACTAAAATACATGTTAATTATATGGTCTTTTATTCTAATAATATATTTACAAGTATTCTTAATGAAGTATCAAAAAGAGACCTACCGAATGATATGTAATCACCATACCTGAACTCTTCAAATTTCATTATTCTTATATATTATCTAAATATGTGTTATTAAACATAAACTAATAAATTAATCACAATAAAATAACTAAATGTTATTATTATTATGTAATTTCCATTATCCACAATCTTTTCCTTCAAATGGGAAGTGAAAGTATCATTGATGTGCATTTTTTTGGACTACCGCCAGAATGTAGAGATACAATTCATTTTAAATCACCTTCATTAATGGATGTTTATTTTGATGATTTTAATTTTTATAAATTATATTTATGACATAATTATTCTTACATAATTTTCATATCATATCTAACTTCTTAACTTCCAATCTATCGGAAAATGACAGCGTCACTTGTACATATGTGTGGACTACCTCGTATATGAAGCAATGTGATTCATTTTCCATTTATTCATTAAATGGATGGTAATAAATATATATTTGACGAATATATATGATATATTTTATATAAAAATTATTCTTTTAATTTGGATTATTATTTAACTTTTATTTTATTTCAACAATTGAAAAGTAAACACAACATTCATGTTTACGTACTACTTACCATCTCCAAAAACAGTTAATTCCAATTTATATTTTTTTACTTTATGGATGAATATATATATATATTGAATATATATGGTATTAATATATTCTTTAACATTATGGATATTATAAAACCATGATTAATTTATAAGGACTGGAACTACTGAACAAAAATTCTTATGAAAAATAAAACAATGTATACCAGGAAACGATGATTTTAAGAGGGAGTTATTAATAAATTGGTGCAAAAATGTTATTAGAGGATCATAAATCATATTATAAGTATTTATATTGTTATTTCATATAATTATAAAAAATTAAAAAAATTATATAGGAAGTTGGATTGCTTTCAAAGTAGGTGGAACTCGAGGTAATGATTTGTCGTCTCATATTATCTTATTTTGTTCATGTGTGTTTATTATGCACTTGTATTCTTTTATGAGTTATATATATATAGCCTTTTAATTTTCTATCATTAATATATTTATGTTAATAATATTTAATGTTTATTTGATTTTATTCATTCCTAGGAATTTCGATTCCAAAGTAACCAAAACAGTAAGGGTTTCTCATGTCACATTTATATTTGTGAGTCTTATGCCTTACTTAGAACTTATTTCTATTATGTGGTGTATATAAAACACATGAATTTATTTTATGATGATATCATGAAAATTTTTGGGATTTATTCAACCATATATAGTTCTATATTTCATGAGGTTTTGATATGAATATTACCAGTTAGGTATTTATGTTACAATCTCATTATTTATCGGGATTGTTTATGATTATATTTCTGATAGTGAAATTTTATGACCTATCTCTCAAAACCCCCATAAATTTTATTATAATATATTAAATTCTGTATTATATACGTTTTAATTTCATTTTACCATCGTTTTGTATTCAATATACTCAAATAATATTTTTAAGGAAATTCAGATTTATTTCTCTCTTCGGTCAAAATTTCTTTTTATTTCATGACTATATTTTCTATAAAAAATCAATAATAATTTCATTATTATATTATGATTTTAAATTCATATTTACCTATTTTTTTATTTTTAGAAAATGTTTTAAAATTAATCATCCTTTTAATTTTCTAATCTAGGTGCTCTTTGTTTTTACTGAAAATGTGAAATGAATATTTTGTAACGTACATGGCATGAAAATAATTTTTTACAATCATGACTGCAAAATGTTTTGAAACATACTTTATAATAATCCTTGTTTATTTTTAAGGAAATAATTTTCCTCAATGTTTTGGAAAAAATTATATTTTGAATAAGTGATTTCAAAGTGAAAATTATATTTTCCTCAAAAATTGTTCTAGTGATCGTTTAAAGGTATTTTTCTTTGATGATAATCTCCATTGATGTTATTTATTCTTTAAAAGTGTTACAATACAATGATACCATCCAAATTAATTATTTGGTTCTCTAATGATTTTAATTATTTGAGTATTATTCTTGGATACTCATTTATTTCCCATGCATTAATTAAGTAATAATGAAACCTTTATGAAGAAAATTTATTTTCTGTGGGTTATTCTATGATAAAATGATGATTTTTTTATGAAAACAATTTCATTTACACTTGTTATGTTATAACTAATTTTTTATGATCTTTTGGAACACATATATATGATTTTAATTTTCTGATGGGTGATCTTAGAATTATATGTCCCTTTAATATAGTCTCTAAAGATAGATATCTCATGAGATAATGAGGACTAGAATGGGGAGTGAATATAATTTAGTAAGGGACTCTATCTATTATGATAATCTTGGGATTTTACTATGTCTAATATTATTTAATGGGTAGTGAAAAAAATCCACTACGGCAGTCTTGTATGTGATCATTGACTACTAATGGAATGATTTTATATGATTATATGTATTCCAATAACTTATTTATTATCCCATTTTTATTCTCTTATGGATCATTTTCTTTGATTAATTTATGATTCATGTCTTATAAAATTATAATATTTATTCCATGGATCAAGATCATGCTTTTTATATATATAGGTTATGATTTTTTAATGTTAATCTCATGTTCTCAAACCCCTAAAAAGTTTATGTTTAAATGATCATTTATATCTCCATTTTTCCCTTATTAGGAATCTAAGATCACCCTTTATTATGTTTTATTTTCCCCGAGATATGGATAAACGTTTTAAGTGTGATATTTATAATAAGTGTACTAATTGGGAATAAATAAATGAGAGATGATATTGATCATTAATTAGCTTCTAATTATGTATCCAAGCTTCCAAGGACACTAAACATTTACAGTTCTAGCATGGATTATAATTTTAGGTAATATATATTCTTATAATAATATATAAATTTTACATATTAAAAGTATATGTAATTATAGTTGGTGTCATGAAAAAAAAATTAATAAATATTTTAAGGTTAGTATTGGATAACTTCGGTGAAAACCATGGGGATAAGTCTAATAATCAGACTACATATTAAAGTTTTAGTAAGGAAGATATAAAATTATTTTCTTAGAAATAAATCCATATATGGATACTATAAGTGGACATGGTTTAGGGAAAAATTAATTTAGTCGTAACAACCCAAAAAATATTTCATCAAGTTTATCTCATTGATCGTTCTGGTGTATGGTGATTGTACCCTTACTGCTCACAAATTTTGATAATCCTACGGGTTATTTTTGGGTGAACTCACATTTTCTTTATGAAACATTATGACGGATCTGAACAAATGATAATCACTAAAGACATAAGATAAAACTAATGTTTCATATATTTAAAATAATGTTTCATGATTTATAGATTCTATAAATTATTTTATCATTATCTCTCACTATGATTATTGGTTCTCACGCTATGGTTTTTTATTCAACGATTTGAACCAAGATTAATCATGTTAATGATGTATGTGATAGATCAAAGAATGAATATAATCATGAGAAACTAAATTTTATAGTAACTAAAAGGAGAAACATTGTGATTATTATTAATCAGTTTCTATCATATATGATTAACAATGTAAATTTATGCGGGTTTCATAACATTTCATATTAGAGGAAGAAAATATTTTATGAAATTTCATGTGGTAGTAGAGTAATGAATGTTCAATAATATTCTTGTTAATAATATGGGAAGGGTGACCTCAGAGAATGTACCAAAGGAAGAGGGTAATGGTTTTTCTATGGAAATTATGGTCAGAGAACAAAAAATTACTAAGGAATTCAATGTATTTTGTGTGCAGAATTTTGGAATTATACATGTTAATGCACTAATACAAGGGCTAACTCCAATATTAAGGAGGTACTTATGCAATTACAATAATTTAAGATTAAGGATTAGAGTTTTTATGTATTGGTATTCAAGAATAATGTTTTAGATGTGTTATATCAATGATATTTTTCTTATAATAATCATGAAAAATATAATGATTGTTCAGTAGTTATTTTTCTTTAGAAATTTGATATAATATGTTGAATGGACTAATAAAAATGAGAAGTTATTTATTGATAAGTTTTTAGTTTTGGAAGAACACATGATTAATCGATATATGACCGTTAATATGTGCCAGATTCTCTGTTAATATAGATTAGATGAGATAAATAGATTATTGAAATTGGTGACATAAATGGCATAGTATTTATAACCTTGAAATTGGTTATTAATTTGAGGATAAATTGACTTATGTCATCTTTGATGAAGTTTATTACATTATTGGATTTATGTAATATATTAAATAGTATATGATTTTTTTTATCGAATAAGGATAGTGTTGATTTTTGGAATCATATATATTTTCGTTTAGTTATTATAATGATTCATGTTACAAGATTATTTTAATTTAATCAATGTATTCACATGTTTGGTCCATCACCTTATGAGATACATTATATTTTTGGGGGATAAATATTAAATTTGATCTTGAAAAAAAATGTGAACAAATAATTCATATTTTTGGGTTTTGAATTTAGTCACATGTATTTGAGAGGTGTATTTGGTAAAACATTTATCTAATGGGTTATGTTGAAATTTGGGAGTTATTATTGAAGTTTTAGATATTAATGTATTTTATTTATCCATTTTGTATAAATTGTGACAACCATTTTGGTCTTGATGATAACTAGATATATAATGAAGGAATTATAACTATTTTATGAATATTATGATCAATAAAAATTTAATTTTACTGATTTAGTCATGAAAAATTATTTTTGAATATCTATTTCATGGAGTAAGATATGAAGTGGAAATTCATCGAAGCACAAATAAATGATTAAATTGTGCTTCTGAAATGGAAATAAATCAGGTAAGTAAATTTCCATGTTTCCTCTATCTTGAAACTAAATGAATCACTCAACATTAGAAAAAGTATTAGTAAATAAAAATTCTATAATTTTACCTTGATTTTTGATAAATCAATTTTATTTTCTCGCATCAAAAATTTATGGTTATTTTGTAATTAAACTTTGCATGAAAATGTTCTATATCACTCTCTATTATTCCTTGGATGATATTTTCATCCTCCATCTCTATAACTTAACTTACCACTAATGTTCCCCTTATCTATGAACAAGATAATGTGTTATTATAGGTAAGCTTTATTTTTCTGAATTTTCCTTTTTAAAAGATGTTTTATTATCCCTCTATATGATGCAGGTTTTCTATAATAGTATTCTCAAGTAATAAACCATTGATTAAAGATATAAAATTGTGAGGCTACAATATATATAATGGGGTACAATTTGAAACCCTAGGAATTAATTCTAATGGAATTATAATCATGAGAGTTGTCTTAACGCATGATATCGAGCTTTAAGTGAATTGGGATATTTTATAAAAATATTATTATGTAAATGTTATGATGATGATAATGTTGTTGAATTGATGGCTATTAATATGAATACATTCATTGTGAAATAAATTTATAATTCTCCTACATGATAAAAATGTATTAATTTATTATTAGGAACTAAAAACTCAATTTTTAGTAAAGTCATTTTATGATTCAAAAAGTGATTTTATTTAAAAATAAATTTTATTGCATTTTTTGGAAATTATAATTAATTTCCACGGCTTTTAGATATTTTTTTTTAAATATAAATCATTTTTTAAATCATCATATCATAATTCACTTAGGGTGAAATTTTGGTACATTGGTAAAGTAACTGATTTTTCAGTGAATATAGAAAAATACCAATTTTTTAAATAATGTCATTTATATTTAATAAGTAATTTTATTTAAAAGAGCCATTATTTTTTTAATAAGTTATTTTTATTCTTAAAAATTTATTTTTCTAAAAAATTATTTTCATTTAATTATATTCATTTATAAAAAAAATTATTTTCTACCACTTCTAGAGATTAAAGAGTGAGAAATAAATATTTTATTTGCAATAATTAAGATCCAAATTTTTAAATATAACTCTTATATTTTCATTATTAAAAGTAATTGTGGTAAATATTCGTCACCTTGGTAAAGGTAAAATAGGTAAAACAGGGTTTAAACAATTAATTATGGTCTTAAAATCAACCCCAGACACACCTTAATTTCATATTATGGGATATATTCTACCCAAATTCAAATATATGGATTTTTTCCATTTTACCTATATAAGGACATTAGGATTATTTTATGTAAATAAAATTACAAAATGTACTCTCTTGGCTTTATTACCTCTATATATTTTACATCAGGATAAAAAGAGGATATAAGGCTCTGGCCTTAAACCTTACTTAATATTGAATTAAATGAATAATTCACATTGAGGATCTTTTCAGGTTTAGAGTTTTATAGAATTAGGACATAACTATTACATATCAAAATATTACAAAGTAGACACTTCTACTAAGTTTCCATAAAATGAAAACTCTTAAAAAGAAACATGTCTAGTTCCATGTTTTAGATAGCATGACTTTTCCTTGACCCCATCCTTGACCCTATTCTACATTAAGTCCTATGAAAAACATTTCAAAAACATAGGATGAGCATAAAAATCTCAGTAAGGGATATAAAAGTACGAAATGAAATCATTAGTCCATGTATGAAATCATACTTTACTCATAAAACATAAGCATTTTAATATTCCTCATCAAATCATGAATAAATCATAGAAATCATAATACATAAAGGTAACTTGAGGCATTCATAACATTATTACGTAGGGAGTAACCCTCATGGTTACATTTGGAATACCCATCACAGTATATTCCCTAAATCTTTTCGGAGAAACCTTAACATTTAACTCCTTCTCATTACCCAATGCATTGGAGAGCTATATCGGGCTCACCCGCCCTTAGTTTATGATGGAACCACCTGTCTTCATAACAATTCCCAAGACCCATAACATAATCGTATCACGTAAAACATGCATAAAGGAAACATAACATTTCCACATTTCAATAACAAGATATCAATACAACACATTGATATAATAAAAACATTATGAAAACTAATTTCAATACAAAAATAAAATAAAAGTAATACATGGTATTTTTTCATTTTAAAAAAAAGTTAGTTTATGTCTTTTAGAGGAAGCCGAAACTCAAATAATGGTCACGGTGGTGAAGAAGTCATTGTCACCACATACGTACGACAAAAAAATATTCCTTTTGTCATTTAGTAAAATGCTTCGTATAAAAAAATATTCCTTTTGAATAAGCGTAAAAGTCAAAGGGGTTTATACACTGTATAAAATAAATTTGTGTATAAAACAAATTATGCCTCAATGAATGGAGCTTGAGACAAAGTCCCTTACAAAGATCATTTTTTAAATAAAATAGATCTATTATGTGTATTAACTATAAGTATACATAAATAAAGTACAAATACAAGATAGAACATAATAATATCATGACATAATTTGAAAGTAGGAGATTAACCTAAAGAACAGAAATTGGGTTAAGAAGTTCCCTTACCTCATGGCCGATGTGACTCGATTGCTCTTTAATCTCATGAATAATAAACTTGAGTTAATTTCTACTTTCTTAAGAACCTTTTTCAAGTTCATTATTTGTAACACCACGATATTTTATGAAAAATATTCTTTTTAATTTCATTAATGTCTTGTGTTGTACGCTACACCAAAAGGAGCTTGCATAAAACGCATCCCTGACTTGCCTTGCATTACATGCAATCATGACCTTCCTCGATAGCGTGTGTAGTACGCAATACCGAGTTTCACTAAACGAGATATTATTATAATATTATTATGAACTAGCCGTTATGAATAGTAATAACCACTTTTTGAAATTTTGTAATTTTTTTTTCAAAATGGACTTCGTTTTTGGATTAGGAATATCGAAATTAGCCTAGGGTGAAATTTTGGTATTTTTCTGGAAACTTTCAATTTTTGATGAATAGTGAAAACACTGGGTTACTATTTAAAAACCAACTTTTTTATTTAAATAATTATTTGGTTTATTTAAATTTATTTTAGGTCAAAATTGATACAAAATACCTATATAAGTTCAATGTAATTCATTGGAGTAATTTTATAATAATTTTAGATATATAAAAAATTTATTGAACTTTTCACCGCCTTTTACCCACCTCCTAGGAGAATTTGAAAATTTACATAAAACTTAATTTTACCGCTTCTGTGAGTGAAATTTCAAAAATCCAAGAGACACGGTTGATGTCAGCAAGTAAAATGTGGTTCAATGAGATGAAAATAATTTTTGGTGAATAGTAACTTTTTACTTTTTTTACCACGGTTAAAAGTAAATAGGGTAATTAAGGGTAAAAATGATATTATTATTACCCTAAAACATGTTCTAATTCTATTGGATAAGTGTAATTAGACCAAAAAAACCTTAGGAATAAAATATGACCATTTAGGCCCACTTGGATTGGATTAGGACATTTATTATTAATTTATTTAAAGAAGGGTTAAAATAGTTAAAATCAAAGTTTAATAAGTAAATAATTTTTAATATATGGTTATACATAAGATAAATTCTAATATAAATATTCATTAAGAATATAAAAAGATTTACTACATAATGGTATTTTATTTGTAATTTTTAGACATTAAATAATTTAATTTATTTATGACACAATGATGATGCAGTAATTATCTTATTAATGAAATATTGACATAATTGATGTTATAAATACCCAAATAAATGTAATTTGAGACTTTTTATGAATTCCACTATTTTATAGGTTAATGTGACATGTTATTATTGATTTAATTAACTCTTTTAGAACTAATCATTCTGTTATGATTTTCTCAAAAATCAATTACTAAATAGTTTCAAAATTGACATAAAATAGTTTTTAAAACAAACATTATATTATTAATTGTTATTTTATTTTTAAAAATCTAAGGTTCGGCAAAATGACTTATATAAGTTTATATATATTAATAATAAACAAATTGGAGTTCTTTTGGCTTGTTATAGTAAGTTAGTTAACCTTATAGTGTAAGAACACAAAAAGACACGCTAAAAGTAAAATTATCTAACTTAATGTTAAATCTAAATGATAAGGTTAAAATAGTAAACTAAAATTGTCCAAATTCAATTTGATGAGAGTATTTAGACCAATACCCACCTTATATTCGAAATATATCAATTTTTAGCTATTTAAAACCGAATATGGATTTATAATAAAATAATATTTTTAGTTTTTTCAAAGGTGCCCCTCTCCTCCCTTATAAAAGGGAACCTCCTCCCTCTCTTCCTCACACCACATTAAGCCTTCAAGCTCGGAAAACCCCTGAAAATATATCCTCTACACTTCCCTAGAAACATCTTAGATGTCTTTGTCTTCATTAAAGACCAATTTTAGTGCCCTAAAAGGAGGTCTCAAAGAAGCGCTTCAAAGAAGAGGTAATGTCCGTTACCGATTCTTTCAACTTTATTTCTTCTTCCACTTCTTCTTCTTTAGTTGTTTCATTATGAATTTATAACATAAATATCAATCATGTACTGATATTTTATTATAAGTATGAAACAACCCTTTTTCACCATATATCCATCCTATGGAAAATGAAATCACCGTGTGTGCGTACGTACGGAATATCGTCTCCACGTCGTGGTGTAATCTAATTTCCACCAGCACCTTACTTGGATGGGTATAATGGTGTAAAGAATGAATATATATGATTATTCTAAAGTTATATTGATTCTTAAATAGTATACATACACTCCAATATAATTCCACGATCATGGGAACGATATCATCGCTCGTGCGTACGTACGGAATACCGTCTCCACGATGTGATGCGACTCGTTATACATGATTTTCATTGCATAATGATTACATAAATGAATTTAGTGAATAAATATGATATGTATTACACTAATACAATTTTGTAAATGAGGAATCTATAACCTAAAAATAATAATAAGAATTTATTCGACAAAACACGCATAAGAACAAAAAGTAATAAACACTCGAATAACAAGTAGCAATGAAATATTACTAATAATAAGCTAATAATATGACCATATATGACATCATAAAAATGATTATGATTCTGTAATAAGTCAATGACATTATTTAAATCATTATACAGGAGGTTCAGACACTTATGAAGAAAATCGGACCTAAGGTAATGGAAATATCACAATCTCATTTTTATCCAAAATTGTTTATACTTTGGAATTTACTGGGGTGTATTTTATCATCCACATACATTTTTCCTCAATATGTAATATTTATATCCTTAAACAATATTTTATATCCAATTTTACCCTTCGGTGAGTTTTTAGTAAAAGAAATTAAAGGATTCTTTTGTTGTTTTTCGTACGAGGTACTTTTTGACTTTTCTGAAAAAAGTACGAGAAGAATGTTTTTTTAACTTATACAGAATGAATGGATTTTTAAAACATTATTTCCAAGAAGCTTCCTTTACATGTTTTCAAGTTTATTTTTAATCAAATTCTTTTAGTTTAGAATTGTATGACATGTTAAGAAAGGAAAAGTGTTTTTGAAGTAGAAAGGATATTTTCCTCAAGAATGGTGTTCAAGTGTTTTATCAAAATTATTTTCCATCTAAGATAATAAAGGGTTCTGTTTCTATCCATATTATTACATTGATTTGATTATGTTGTGATGGAATTAATTTTATGAATTCCTTTATATTATATGAATTTTTTTATTATGTCACGATTTTTAAGAATCCCATTTTTATTACATGGGTTATGCTATGATGTATGGTTTATGATTTTGTGGCACACATAATAAAGGTATCATTCTGAGATGGGTGGGACCTATATATCCCTCCAATTCATTGGGTAAATATTTTATATCTCATGATATAGACATGGTTGGAACAGCAGGTTAAACCGGTTCAGTGAAACAGGACTGAAACGAGGAATGAACTCGGTTCAGAAATGGACTTTGTCCACTAAGATAGTCATGGCAATGAGTCTTGAATAATAAGAAATGAATCTCTATGATTATGTGTGTATGCCACAAATATTCATGTTTTAAGTTATGATTATTTTGATTACATTTCACTACCATGATTTATCCTATGTTATGAAATTATGATCTCTTTTGCAGGGTAAGATTTCCAAAATGTTATGTCCTTATGAATATGATGTGATTGATATTTCTTTTGTTTACCCTTACTGAGAATTTGAGCTCACCCTTTTTATGTTTTATTTTCCCCCAGGATTAAAAGAAAGGTTTTAGGTAAAGAAACAAAAAGTGGAAGATCTTTATGGGAGATGTTGAAGATATTTCACCACGATTAGAAGATTATGTTTTAAGTTTCCAAAGACACTAAACTATTATGGTCCTTGTGTGTCTATTTTTGTTATATATTATGTATTCCGAAAAAGTAATGTAATATCTATGTATGTCAAGATTCGGGTCTCTACAATTGGTATCAGAGGAAAGGTTTAGTTATCCTTTGGAAACTAGGATGCAAAAACTTTAGTGAGATCCCTAGAGATATTTATAAGGTATATCTAGGGATGTCCCTAAGGTTAAGTATACGTATAGGTTATAGTCCTAGAATTGCGATAACGATCTTAGAATTTAATCTAAGATGTTAGATATTGAGGGTACTCCCCCTTTACTATTTTGTTTTCCCTAGAATGATTTTTACCTCTCACACTATTCTTTTTGGGTTTTAGACGATGGATGGAACCTGAAGGAACCGTGTTGATCAATGCAATGGACAATGCAATGATTGTCCTCCTGAACAACCAAATGTTATGGGAGATGGATTGAAAAATCTTATTGCTATACTTTCACAATCTATGAATCATTCTAGACTTATAAATGTGCAGAGAAGGGAACAATATTCTATTGAGTCCTTCATGAGGCAACGTCCACCTTCTTTTAGTGGGTCTTCTGATCCACTTGTTGCTGAACAATGGATCAGTTCCACTAAAAAGATATTTTCAATTCATCAATGTTCTGAACATGATAAAGTCATCTTAGCAGTATATTGCTTGGAAGGTGAAGCTGATAAATGGTGGAATTTTATCAAGAATACGAGGCCAAGAGATGAAATTGAGTCCATGGAATGGAAAGAGTTCAAGAACTTATTTTTTAATAAGTACTTTCCTCGTATTCTTCGAAAAAAGATGGAGAAGGAGTTTCTTGAACTAAAGAAAAAGGATGATGAATCTGTTGGTGTATACGAAGTGAATTTTACAAGGCTTGCAAGGTATGCATCTGGCTTTATCATCCAACCTGAAACTAAAGTTGATCGATTCTTTAGTGGCTTAAAACCAAATATTTGAAGGGCATTATCTATAAGAGAATTCAGTAGCTATGAAGAATTTGTGCGTTGTGATATCAAGGTAGAAATGGAATTTGGTGTTACTTATCCATCTCATATTTTTGACAAGAAACAAAAGATGGAGTTCAAGGAGAAATCTCAGAATAATCGGGAAAAGAAGATGAATGTTTCCTTATGCTCAAAGTGTAGAAAGAAGCATGGTGGGGATTGTATTAAAGGGACTAGAAAATGTTTTAAGTGTGGAAAATAAGGTCATCGAGCAGCTAAGTGTCGAAGTAATGGAAAAATGGTTTCTAATGATGTGAATAAAGAAAAGACTACATAGAATGCACCACCAACACTTCAATGCTCCAAGTGCAAGGAAATGGGGCATTATGCTAATAAATTCCCTAATCCAAGGGTTAGTGATGATCGACATGAGCAACCAGTTAAGAAAAAGGACAAAGGTAAGTCACATGTGATCACTATTGGCGATGTTTAATATAACAACGATGTGGTGGAATGATTAAGTGTTTATGTAATGGGATTCCAAAATAATGTTGTATATAGTATCGTGGAATATTGGAATATTTATGTATTGGTCTATTGTGGTTTTTAATAATTTTATGGTACCAGTAACCATGGAAAGTGATTGAGATATTTTTGGAAAAAAGATTATATGTGCGTAATGAAGGGATAAGGAGAAAATGAAATGTTTGACAGTATTCATGAGCTCATGACTGATATAAGGAAATAGTTATATCATGGTTTGAGTATATAGAATTTTGGGGTTTTGGTATGTGGAATGAGTTAATTTTGACAGCACTCATGTTTTCACTAAGATTCAATGGGTATTCATTTTTCAAGAGAATTCATGATTAAGACCTTCTAATTTTTGGAGTGTAACCAACAATACATATCTCATGATATATGGGGATCAACGATGGTATTAACATGCTTGTTATATGAAATATTTGGTAGTCGTTTTCACTGTAATATGAGATTGGACAGCAGTATTTTGGATAAGCCTAAAGATTGGAATGGATTATGTTGGACATAAGTTAGTATTGTTTAAGGATAAAAGTTTTTTTTGATATTACTGATGGGATGTTATAGTAATGTAGTTTTAGAAAAAGGACAACCTGCGGGATGGGTGACAGCCCATCACGTCGGATAAGGCTATGGGAATCGAATCCACAACTGAAGTGCGACTGGCCTTTATCACCTACCACTGGCCTACAGGAAGTCCCTATTTAGTAGATACTAGTTTTATTATATTAAGCAGTATGATATATGGAGTATAAGTCCATTTTAGGAACCATATATGATTAATCTCACTATAGATGGACTTATGTATTTTTTTTTGATAACTTTTCTAACCTTTTGTTTGAGACAGATGGAATGACCCATAATTCTATCACATGATCTGCTAACACTTCACGAATGGAAAATTCAACTTCATTTCTTTAAGAGATGAAGTGGAAATTGTCCAAAGAACGACCAATTGTGAGACTGTACAAAAATCACGAAAGTATTTCTTATAATTCCAATTTCATCAACTTTAGGTAAATGATCATGAAAACCAAAAATGTTGTCCTAGTGCTCTTATATTCGATGAATCAGATGGAACCTAAGATCGTCACAAATTTATGGCTTTGTGATTGTTGGATTTTTCATAGGCATGTTCTCTACCACTCTCCATCAGTACTTGATGGTTATATTTTTTTTCCATATCCATATTTTCACCTATGTTCTCCTACCTGGAAACCTAGTGATGAGTTAATTTGGGTAATCATTACGTTTCATACTTTAGTTTTTAAAAGCCAAGTTTTGGTATTCCTTTTTACGATGTAGGATTCTATTAAAGAAACTTTCGAGTGGTAAAACATTTATAACCCCGACGAATTTCAAGGGCGAAATTCATTTTAAGGGGGGTAGAATGTAACACCCCGAGATTTTATGAAAAATATTCTTTTTAATTTCATTAATGTCTTGTGTTGTACACTACACCAAAAGGAGCTTGCACAACACGCATCCCTGACTTGCCTTGCATTACACGCAATCACGACCTTCCTCGATAGCGTGTGTAGTACGCAATACCGAGTTTCACTAAACGAGATATTATTATAATATTATTATGAACTAGCCGTTATGAATAGTAATAACCACTTTTTGAAATTTTGGAAATTTTATTTTTCAAAATGGACTTCTTTTTTGGATTCGGAATATCGAAATTAGCCTAGGGTGAAATTTTGTTATTTTTCTGGAAACTTTCAATTTTTGATGAATAGTGAAAACACTGGGTTACTATTTAAAAACCGACTTTTTATTTAAATAATTATTTATTTTATTTAAATTTATTTTAGGTCAAAATTGATACATAATACCTATATAAGTTCAATTTAATTCATTAGAGTAATTTTATAATAATTATAGATATATAAAAATTTTATTGATCTTTTCACCGTCTTTTACCCACCTCCTAGGAGAATTTGCAAATTTACATAAAACATAATTTTACTGCTTTTGTGAGTAGAATTTCAAAAATCCGAGAGACACGGTTGATGTCAGTAAGTAAAATTTGGTTCAATGAGATGAAAATAATTTTTGGTGAATAGTAACTTTTTACTTTTTTTACCACGGTTAAAAGTAAATAGGGTAATTAAGGGTAAAAATGATATTATTATTACCCTAACACATGTCCTAATTCTATTGTATAAGTGTAATTTGACCGAAAAAAACCTTAGGAATAAAATATGACCATTTAGGCCCACTTGGATTAGATTAGGACATTTATTATTAATTTATTTAAAGAAGGGTTAAAATAGTTAAAATCAAAGTTTAACAAGTAAATAATTTTTAATATAGGGTTGTACATAAGATAAATTATACTATAAATATTAATTAGAAATCTAAAATGATTTACTACATAATGGTATTTTATTTGTAATTTTTCTACATTAAATAATTTAATTTATTTATGACACAAAGATGACGCAGTAATTATCTTATTAATGAAATATTGACATAATTGATGTTATAAATACCCAAATAAATGTAATTTGAGACTTTTTATGAATTAAACTAATATTCTAGGTTAATATGAAATGTTAGTAATGATTTAATTAACTCTTTTCGAACTAATAATTCTGTTATGATTTTCACAAAAATCAATTACTAAATAGTGTCAAAATTGACATAAAATAGTTTTTAAAACATATATTATATTATTAATTGTTATTTTATTTTTAGAAATCTAAGGTTCGGCCAAATTACTTAGATAAGGTTATATATATTAATAATAAACAACTTGGGGTTTGTTTGTCTTGTTATAGTAAGTTTATTAACCTTATATTGTAAGAACACAAAAAGACATGGTAAAAGTAAAATTATCTAACTTAAAGTTAAATCTAAATGATAAGGTTAAAATAGTAAAATAAACTTGTCAAAATTCTATTGGATGAGAGGATTTATACCCATACCCACCTTATCTTTGAAATAAATCAATTTGGAGCTATTTAAAACTGAATATGGCTTTATAATAAAATAATATTTTTAGTTTTTCCAAAGGTGTCCCTCTCCTCCCTTATAAAAGGGAACCTCCACCCTCTCTTCCTCACACCACTTTGAGCCTTCAAGCTCGGCCAACCCCTGAACATTTCTCCTCTCCACTTCCCTATAAACATCCTAGAGATCTTGGTCTTCTTCAAAGACCAATTTTAGTTCCCTAAAAGGAGGACTCAAAGAAACACTTCAAAGAAGAGGTAATGTTCGTTACGGATTCTTCAACTTTATTTCTTCTTCCATTTCTTCTTATTTAGTTGTTTCATTATGAATTAATGACATCAGTATCACTCATATACTGATATGTTATTATAAGTATGAAACAACCTTATTTCACCATATATCCATCCTACGGAAAATGAAATCACCGTGCGTGCGTACGTACGGAATACCGTCTCCACGCCGTGGTGTAGTCTACTTTCCACCACCACCTTAATTGGATGGGTATAATGGTGTAAAGAATGAATATATACGATTATTGTAAAGTGATATTTATTCTGAAATAGTATACATATTGTAACATCCCCAAATGATAAAGGGTCAAATGACTAAATGATATGACTCATGTCAACAAGGTGAACCTTCATTTTCGGGAGCCTACCTGATTAGAACTCCACAGTTAAGCATGTTTCTCCTGGATTAGTGATCAGGATGGATGACCTTCTGAGAAGTTTCTTAGGGTGTGTGTGAGTGAGGAGAAAGCACACTAGAAAGGATTAGTGTTGTCCTGTGGGGACTGTCATTAGTCAGATGAACTGTTCAGGCATGTGGGTGGACCCTAGGGTGCACTACTGGAAATGATGTTCTTCCCAACGGGTGTTTACCAACGGTTTGCTAAAACCATTGGGCTTGAAGGATTAAGAAATCATTTCCCAATGGTTCACTGAAACCATTGGGAAAATCCACCGCTTTACCAACGGTTTCTTCAAACCGTTGGTAAAGGGGTGTGTTAATCACCCTTTTTCCAATGGTTCTGTTGAACTGTTGGGAAATGGTCACCCCTTTGCCAACGGTTTCCTCAAAACGTTGGTATAGGGGTCCTTAGCATATCTTTCCCAACGGTTCTTAAAAACCGTTGGGAATTATTTCCCCCAAATCCAGCCACGGGGCTGCTCTCCCCCATTCGCACAGAAACCTAATTTCATCCGCTCCACCGCTCTCCTCTCGCGAAATCCCCTATCCGAAGAGGTGAAAACCATCTGAAATCAGGTATCTTTTCATTTATACACATATACTTCCTTATTTTTATTGTTATTGCTTTAGTATTTTAGTTTTAAGTTATCAATCCACCTCCAGCTCTCTGCTACTCTCCAAATCCCCCATCCGAATAGGTGAAAAAACCCATTTGAATCATCTCAAATCAAGTAATTTTTTGTTTATACACATATGATCCCTTGTCTTTATTATTTTTATTGTTATTGCTCTAGTATTTTAGTTTTAGGTTATCAATCCAGCTGCAGCTCTCTGCTACTCTCGAACTCCCCCATAGGAATAGGTGAAAACCCATCTGAATCGTCTCAAATCAGGTAATTTTTTCTTTATACACATATGGTACCTTGTTTTTATTGTTATTGATCTAATATTTTAGTTTTAAGTTTGGATTTTGATGTGATTTCACCGTGTAAAATAGGGAAATGAATAAATATTTTGTTAATTAATTAGTTTCCCCTGGAATATCAGTTGTGTTATAATGTCCATTCTAAAAAAGGGGTAATGTAATAAAAGACCTTGAATAAATAAATTGTGGAAGTTGGGGTATGTTGCCTCTATGAGAGGTTTTTTGTTGTGTTTCATTGTATGTTGTAGGCTATTTTATGGGGATTTAGGTGACCAGTTGGGCTTTGTGATATGTGGGGTTGTAATGTGATGGTTAGTGGGAATGGATGTGTCATGTGAAGTTGTATGATAGTGATGATGTGTGGTGGTGTTGTGTCGTGTGGAGGTGTTATGTGATGAAGTTGTGGTGTATAATGTGGTGAGGTGGTTTTGGTTGTGCGGTGGTTTGTGATGTGGAATGTTTTTATTGTGATATGTGGTTGTTTTGGTGAGATGGTTGGTCGATGTAACATGGTGTCGATGGTTATTGTGAGATGGTGAGGTGTTGTGTGGTGGTTTTATTAGTTTCCTGGTTATCTATGGAATAAATTATGCTGTTAAAACAAAAAAACAAGATATTAAATAAATGCGATGGAATAGAAATGGATGTGTGGTAAATGGATTTAATTAATTTAACATTAAATGAATGGACAATGTAAGTGTGAATGAAGTGGCTTATAAATGAATGTGAGAAATGTTATGCGTCTTGTGTGGTGGTGGTGTGGTTTATGTGTTTTATGGTAGTAGTGAAGTGTGTGATTATGTAGTTAATGTGAACCCATAGGTTGAGTATTTTGTGCTATCTATATATCATGTATTTTTATGTTATTTCTACACATTCCAGGGGGGTGGTATGTCTAGGTGGTGGTGGTGGGGTTGCAGGGGAGGGTGGTGTGGGTTGTTTGGGAGGGTGGGCGGGGCAATCCAGGGGGGTACGGGGTGTCCAGGGGGGTACGGGGGTGGGCGGGCTGTCCACAAGGGTGGAAGGGCTGTCCACGGGGGTGGTCGGGCTGTCAAGGAGGGGTGGGCGGGCTGTCCAGGGGGGTGGGTGGGCTGGCCACGGGGAGTAGGGGTGTCCAGGGGGGTGGGTGGGCTATCCAAGGGGGTGGGGGCTGTCCATAGGGAGAAGGGGTGTCGAGGGGGGTGGGTGGGCTATCCACGGGGGTGGTTGGGCTGTCTAGGGGGTAGGGGGTGTCCACGGGGGTGGGTTGGTTGTCCACAGGGGTGGGCGGGGCTGTCCACGGGGGTGGGAAAGGCTGTCCACGGGGGTGGGCGGGGCTGTCCAGGGGGTGTGGGCTGTCCTGGGGGTCTGGGTGGGGTGTCCTGGTGGGGGAGGGGTGTGTGGGGTGTCCAGGGGGGTGGTATGTCTAGGTGGTGGTGGTGGGGTTGCAGGGGAGGGGGTGTAGGCTGTTTAGGAGGGTGGGAGGTGCTGTCTTGGGGGGGGTACGGGGTGTCCAGGGGGGTACGGTGGATTGTCTGATGTTTCTCTAATGATCAAGGATGGAATGTTTGGAGGACATCACAAGTCCTGACTGGTTGATCGTAGAAGCAATTTCATGATCATGGATGTAATGCCTATAGGAAATCTCTTGATTTTGGTGATCTTCTCCATTTTCATCAAAATACATGTTTGACACACTGGGATGGAAACTCTAGAGTCAGTGTGACATGTCTTGAAGGGTGATTTATGTCCATAGTGACATGATTTGAGGACATCACATGACCTAGTTGGTGTGCCTGGAGGGTGTTAAGGGAGCCATCTAACATTCCTGACATTTAATATGAGACTGAGATAATATGTATTGATTCCCCTATATAGAAGAAGATACATATCTATTGGAAAACATGTAGTCTGTATGGTGAGAATTAAAGGCTTTTCATTACAAGGGTGGCATATTCATGGGTGCCATCTGATTTTATTGGACATGTCAAGGGGACATGAAATGATCAAAATAGGTTTCCAATGGAATGTATTGTGAACATGATGAAATATCCTAGTGCAATAAAATTTCATAGGTGATGCATGTTATGAACATTAGGGTCAACATATATTTCCTTCACCTTAGTCTCCCATTTTTTAGTATTTCATCCATCCTTTTATCCCAAATTCCATAGATTTATACATTATTTTATTATATTATTTCTCAAATTATCTAAAATATGTGTTTGATGTTCTTCACGTGACCTATCATAATTCCTTCTCATAATCTATAGTGATCATGGGAAGATCCCATGCATGATTCATGATCACTCAAATTATTCTGCAGATCATACATAATGGAAGCCTTACAGGATGTGAGATGATTATATCTATGAAATCTACTTAGGTACCTGGTGAGGAAGTGCATATTAATTCAAAAAGGTAAATCACATATGAGGATACCCTACTAATATGGTTATGGGATGAGTCATGCTCTGATGTGATAACACATTAAGTTCTTGTTGGTTTTACATTTTTTCAATAACACATTAGTATGTTTTTTTCACATGTGTAGTTGATACCATGATTATTTTCTTCCTTTATCGTTTACTTAAATGTATTTTCTATTAAATTTCAATCCAATTGAATTGTTTATGACAAAATGACTTATATGAATTCTTTTTACAGAATGGACAGAAGTTGGATGTATGAAACCGATCGTATCTCAAGCGATTTTCAAAACAATTTAGAGAGCTTTATAGATTGTGCATTTCACAATGCTTCAGATAGTGGTCGCATACACTGCCCATGTTCCAATTGTGTTGGTAGACCTTGGTTGAGTCATGAAGAAGTCAGCTACCACATAACCAAAAATGGTTTTCAAGAAAACTACTTTGTGTGGTATCACAATGGGGAGAAAATGAAATCTCAAATTGGTGATGATCGAAATGAAAGGACTGGAATGGAGAATTTGTTAGATGATCGGTTTCCGTTTATTCGTCATCATGAAAAAGAAAGGATTTCAACTCAAGAAGACGTCGATATGAGGACAATTGATGCATCTAGTGAAAATGATGATATTGATAGGGTGAAAAAATTGAATGATGCTGCCACGACTCCAGTATATCGACAATGCGATAAAATGAAAAAGCTGGAATTTTTAATCCGATTGTTTCATGGAAAAACTATGTATGGGATTTCTAATACAGTAATCGATTACATTCTTACCCTCTTGAAGGATTTACTTCCAGATGATGCAGATATTCCCTCAAACCACTATATGGCATGGAAGTTAGTTGAAGAACTTGGATTTTCCAGAAACAAAATTCATGCTTGCCCGAAATATTGCAGTTTATTCTGGGAAGAAACCGCTGAACGAAATGAATGTATAAAATGTGGCACATCCCGCTGGAAGTCAAAATATGATGGAACACCATCCCGCATTCCACAGAAAGTAATGTGGCACTTTCCATTGATCCCCAGACTCCAGAATCTTTTTATGTCTGATGACATATCAATAAAAATGAGATGGCATGATACAGAGAGAAAGAAGACTAATGATGAGTTGGTTCATCCTGCAGATGGATTTTCATGGTAGAGATTTGATGCTCGACATCTTGATTTTTCAGCTGACGTGCGTAATGTGAGGGTGGGTGGTTCACGCCCAAATTTACCCAAGAGAAGAAGGGTAGAACGGTCCTTGTAGTGTAGCTTGGGTTGTCGATTCCACAGAGACCTAAGAAGATACCTAAGATACACAACCTAAGGGATGGATTTTTGGCTATGAAGTGGCCATCTTTGGGTTGATTTTAGATGGGTTTAAGTGAACTCTAATATAATTAAGTGAATTCAAATTAAAATAATGATTTGATCCTAGGTTATCACTCGGGGTGGATTGGACGTATTTTCTTTTTAATGATTTCAATTTCTTAAATTTGAGATGGGTTCATTTAAGGAGATAAAACAACATCATCACTTACTGGTTTAATGCCTACACCCTCTAATACTAATCACCTATACACTTGAAGGATCAAAGTTTTGAGCACTTCAAGGTAAAGGATCGTATTAGTACTTGAAGTGTGTGGCCTTAAATTCAACAAGGACGATGGAGTTTAAAAATCATCAAATAAAAATCCCAATTAAAGAAGTGATTATACATTAATTAGGTGACAAATAACATCCAATCCAGCCCCCTGCTACTCCCTTGGATCAATCCATAAGTGGGTTATCCCTCCATTGATCCCAAGGTTTCAATGGAAGCGGAAAGTAGACTCATGAAGGGGGAAATGGAGAAGTAAAGAAAACAACAAAAATAAAATGATCACTCCACCGTTGTGTGAATAATTTCACAAGGGTTGGTGTGAATAAATTCACACCTTGATCCAACAGTATCAAAGTGATATTAAGAACAACAGAATAAGAGTATAGGAGGAACTTTTATTAAGAAACTAAAGTGAATTGAACAACTTACATGTGAAAGACAAAATTGAGGCAACAAAAATGCAGCATAACATTACAATTGAACAAAGCATCCAAGATCTCCAACTCCTTCACCACCACTGCCTTAAATAGGCATTTTGGGAGCCTTGGGTCGAGCCTTCAACATTACAAGTCATCCCACTTGAGTATGGTAGGCCTAGGGTGGTGGAAAGTTTGTGGAATTTGGAATTTTCCACATTTGACCCGAGGTGGCATCCAGATTTCATCCACCAAACCGACGCGTTTGGATGACCTTCTAGATGGCCGAATCAGGGTAGGCCATAAAAGAAGCAAATGGAGCTCCGGATGTCTTCTAACCTCCTGTATAATTTGGGCCCATTTGAAGTTGTGTATTCCGCGATATGATCAAATTGGTGGAATGTTTTTGTGGGCCGCAGAATCTGGCCCAGAATTTTATCTCTAACTTGGGCCACCTAAATGACCAACCGGGATGCCGAATTAGCATTAACTCATGAAGAGTGATTTGTTCCTGTACATTTCCTCTATCATCCCACGAAATTTGGGATTAATTGGGCCTGTAAGTTGGGCCCCACAGCCTAATCAGTGGGCTGATGTCCAATCTACCTTCTCCAGAATTGCTTCCTTTCATTTCCAAATATCTCCATCATCCTCCATGAATTCTCCACTGATCCCTGAATCAAACATGTTCATATTTAAGTGTAGATAAATTTACAAAAATATCAAATTAAAATATGTATAATTAAATTCCTTAAAATCAGATTAATCATTGGGTACTTTAAATGATGTTCAAAAATGTACCACATAATAGTGCATTTTAAGAAGGTATTACAATCATAATGTGAAATGATGTTCAAAGTGTAAAATGCACTAAAATGGTGTTTATTAATAACAAAGAACATGAAAATTATGTATATTAACAATTAATATTAGCCTCATTTAGTGGCTAATCACACCCCCCAACTTGAGTTTTGCTAGTCCCGAGCAAAATATATCTCATCAAAAATGAAATTCAAATTCCCTTTTCTAAAAACATTTTAATACACAATGATCACTAAAAAACCTTATACCAAATAATCATGAAACTCATCAAAATATTTTAATACAAGATATTTTCATAAGCAGATCTCAATCCCAAGCTCATTCCTTTGATCAAATCCATCATCATACTTCATCCAACTCAATTAGGTGTAATGATGTGTTGTGAATCACAATAGATATGGGGGTTCATTTTCATTCAAGGGGGAAATCATGGAAGCGCTAGGTGGAATCACATTTAATCCTAATATGAGTACTCTTCATCCCTCTTTTTTTTTGATTTTTTTTTTCAATATTGCTTTAGTAATTGAGATTGCAATTAATCAAATTAACCCATGTAGCAAGACTTTGCCGATGACTCCCAGACTCAAAGGCCTTAGGGCACCAAGTGAAGCTCACATACTCGGGCATCGTCTCGAGTTAACTCAATAAAAAACAAAGTCATATTACCATAAATAGAGATAGATTGAAAAACTCAGGGCTAGACAACTCTGGAGTCACGATCCCCAAGTGCCGAAAGCCTCGCATTTTATCAATCCATTTCTCTACACGCAAATTTTTATTTTTATTTTTTATTTTTTATTTTGTAATAATTTTTTTTAAATTTTTTTTTTTTTGAATACTCATATTATTCATAAAAATAAAACCATCCTATGCTATTTATTATGGGACCCCAAAAATTCAAATTAGTACCCCACAGTCTAGAGGACGTGCATTGTGGCATTTTTTTTATTTGGATGAAAATATAAATGATGAAATATCACATTGGACAGCCACACTTTCCAAAATCTATGCTCATGAAATTATACAAGGATTAAAATCAGAATCAGGGCATGCTAAATTATTTGATATTCAGTTTCAAAGTGTGCAATGTGTATTACCATGTTCAAAGTTAAAGGAATTTTTCCTTCCATTTACTTTTTTTTTTAAATCATTCAATTTTTTTTTGACACAAAAGCATTTTTTTTTTATTTTATCTCCCCCCCAACTTAAAACAACACTGTCCCCAGTGTTTGAAGAAATGAAAAATTAGAAGGAGTAGAGGCAGGGAATAAAAATTTAAAAAGGAAATTGAAAATGAGGATTATGGAATGAAGTCACCTGGTGGTTGAAGTTTGAAGTTCTTGCCGCTCGAATTTATTCCTTTGATATCCATGTCGCTTGCAAAGTCCCCTAGTGGAAAAAGGAAAAAAACAAAACAAACAAAACAAACAAAAACAAACAATATATATATATATTTATATAATAAAGGAAGTAAAATATAAGAATATATATAAAAATTATAGAATAAGGTAGCACAAGAAGTCGCAGGTCAGTGGTAAGCGCGCGCCCCTGTCTCCCTTCGGTCCCGGGTTCGAGTCCCCGCGGCTTCGCCGGTTGTGACGGGGTTTGCCCCACGGCCTATGGCGTGGACTTTTTTTTTGTATTATTATATTTTTTTTTCTTAACCCATTGAATAATAAAAACAAAATAAACTGATGATACATTGTCTTATTTTTAAATTTCTGGGTAAGGTATTACTCAAGGATCACACCACGTGACACGGATGAATATGGTGCTCCTCTTTCGTACCCATCCATACTCATAATAGAAGAACAGGTCAAAAGTCTATTTTTTTATTTTAAAATATAAAAATGATTAAGTAATCTTATTTGAAAAATAAAGATGATTCAGAAATATTAGAAACATAAAAACCACGGGTTGCCTCCCGTGCAGCGCTTTGTTTAACGTCGTTAGCCCGACATAGATCCCAAATTTATCAATTTTTTTCCTGGTTCATAGATTGGATCAATTAACTCAACATCTATTTCTTGTTTATTGAATGATTCAACGAATGTTTTTAACCATTGACCATTGACCTTGAAAATGCGACCACTTGTGGGATCTTGAATCTCTACTGCCCCATGGGGGAATACATGATGCACTATGAAAGGTCCTGACCATCTTGACCTTAACTTTCCCGGATGTAAATGAAGTTTTGAACTATACAAGAGCACAAGTTTTCCCGGTTCAAAATGTTTGACCTTGATATTCCTAGATTGGTAGGCTTGAACTCTAGCTTTATTGATCCTTAAATTTTCATAATCCTCCATCCTTAGTTCCTCCAGTTCATTGAGATCTAATTTCCTTTTTGTTCCGGCCAATGAGAGGTCATAATCCATTTTCTTAATTGCCCAAAAGGCCTTATGTTCAATCTCCACTGGAAAATGGCATGCTTTTCCATAAACCAACCTGTATGGGGACATTCCTAAAATGGTTTTATATGCAGTTCTATAGGCCCAAAGCGCATCTAAGAGTTTCTCAGACCAATATTTCCTAGAGGGGTTGACAGTTTTTTCAAGAATTTTCTTAATTTCACGATTGGCATACTCAGCTTGACCATTGGTCTGTGGGTGGTAAGCAGTGGACACTTTGTGAGAAATTCCATATTTTTCCATGAGTGATGAGAATGGACGATTGCAAAAATGAGTTCCACGATCACTTATGATAGCCCTAGGAATTCCAAATCTAGAGAATATGTTTTCTTTTAGGAATCTAATCACAGTTTGATGATCATTGGATTTTGTGGGAATGGCCTCAACCCATTTTGAGACATAATCAACAGCTAATAGTATGTAGAGGTATCCCCGAGAGTTTGGGAAGGGACCCATGAAATCAATTCCCCAACAGTCAAAGATTTCAACCACTAAGATAGGAGTGAGTGGCATTTGATTCCTTTTTGTGATGGACCCTACTTGTTGACACCTAGGACAGCTTTGACAAAATGTGTAGGAGTCCTTTGAAAGGGTGGGCCAGAAAAGACCACATTGAAGAATCTTAGAAGATGTTTTCTTAGAGGAAAAGTGACCTCCACATGCCTCACTGTGACAGAATTTAAGGATGGACTCTTGTTCAGATTCTAGAACACACCTCCTAATGACTTGGTCAGGGTAGAACTTATAGAGGTAAGGATCATCAAACACATAGTGTCTAACATCAGAATGAAATTTCCTTCGAGCTTGAGTCCCTAAGAATTTTGGAATGACTCCTGTCACTAAGAAATTTGCTATGTCAGCATAC